>OY740811.1:26756861-27355524 GCA_963514005.1 Raja brachyura | reverse complement strand
GTAAATCAGCAATTGCAGTTCCTTGTGTCCCCATTTACACACAGTTGGTCCATATCCCTCTAAACCTTTCCTAAACATGTACCCATCTAAATGTCTTTTAAATGTTATTGTGGCTGCATCAACTACCTCATCTGACAGTTAGTTCCATATAGCACCACCCTCTCCACCCACTGTGTTGAAAAAGTTACCCTTCAGCAACTGGTTTCTGTTTTACATCAGTTTCTGTTCTGCTGTAGTAACTGTTTCTAGGCAGGGGTTTTATCAGAATGTTTCTGTTGATGTGAAGACCTCTGTGGTCTGGTAAGCCCCCAGCCTCCCTCCCCTACCCCTGTGCAGAGAGTGTTTGTACCGCTCTCTCTGGCCCCATCTGTGAGGCATTAACATGTGAATGACCTGCTGCCCGCTCTCTGACACTCCTTGTTCAGGGATCTCTTCCCAAGGCATTTCCTTCAAAGGGAGCGAGGGCAAGAGGGCCGGTGTCTGCTTGGACAGGGAGCTTCCATCTGTCTGCTCCTCCCTCGGCCAAACACACCCGGGGTCGTCTCATCGACGCCTTGTATTGAGTTGGAATGCTTAAGTTTTGAGAGAGAAAAAAAATCATTTTTTTCTTCAAGATTGTAGTGGATAATTGTGGGGTCATTTTACATGATATCACCATATCCACCAACTCTACTGCTAACTCTACTGCTAACTCTACTGCTAACTCTACTGCTAACTCTACTGCTAACTCTACTGCTAACTCTACTGCTAACTCTACTGCTAACTCTACTGCTAACTCTACTGCTAACTCTACTGCTAACTCTACTGCTAACTCTACTGCTAACTCTACTGCTAACTCTACTGCTAACTCTACTGCTAACTCTACTGCTAACTCTACTGCTAACTCTACTGCTAACTCTACTGCTAACTCTACTGCTAACTCTACTGCTAACTCTACTGCTAACTCTACTGCTAACTCTACTGCTGTGTCTCTCTGTGTCTCTCTGTGTCTCTCTCTGTGTTTAGAGACCACAAACTTTTTCTTCAATCTCCCACCCTGGTGGAGACTGGGCTTAGCAGAGTGATTTGCTGGACTACATCAGAAGTGAGTTAAGGTCGGCTCGGTGGATGTGAGAATGGATCCGGATCAGATGAGAGCTGCCGCAAACATTGAGAGTTGAGTTTCAGTTTAGTTAATTGTCACGTGTACCGAGGTGCAGTGAAAAGCTTTCGTTGCGTGCTATCCAGTCAGCAGAAAGACAATATTTGATAACAATCTAGCCATTTACAGTGTATAGATACATCCATGAAAGGGGATGTGTTAGATAATAGCTAAATGTTCCCTGAGACCCACAGAGGGACTGCGGGAGGGGCAGGGCATTCGATTAGGGCGGAGGAGGGATGATTTGGGTGTGACAGAGAAAGGAATGAAGAGGGGGGTGGGTGGGGGAGGAGCAGGATTTGCTGAAGAACTTGTATGATGTTGTCTAGTTTAGTGCAGAGGTACAGCATGGAAACAGGCCCTTCTACCCACTGAGTCCACACCGACCAGCGATTACCTGTTAAAATAGAAACATAGAACATAGAAAATTAGGTGCAGGAGTAGGCCATTCGGCCCTTCGAGCCAGTACCGCTGTTCAATATGATCATGGCTCATCATCTAAAATCAGTTCCTGCTTTTTCCTCATATTCCTTGATTCCTTTAGCCCTAAGAGCTAGATCTAACCTCTTTCTTGAAAACATCCAGTGAATTCGCCTCCACTGCCTTCTGTGGCAGAGAATAACCACAGATTCACAACTCTCTGCGTGGAGAAGTTTTCCCTCATCTCAGTCTTAAATGGCCTACCCTTTATTCTCAAACTGTGACCCCTGATTCTGGACTCCCCCAACATCGGAACATTTTATCCTGCATCTAGCCTGTCCAATCCTTTAAAAATTCTCTATGTTTCAAAAAGATCTCCTCTCATCCTTCTAAATTCCAGCGAATACAAGCCCAGTCGACCCATTCTTTCATAATTTGTCAGTCCAGCCATCCCTGGAATTAACCTGGTGAACCTATGCTACACTCCCTCAATAGCAATAATGTCCTTCCTATAATTAGGAGACCAAAATTGCACACAATACTCCAGGTGCGGTCTCACCAGGACCCTGTACAACTGCAGTAGAACCTCCTTGCTCCTAAACTCAAATCCTCTCGTAATGAAGGCCAACCTGCCATTAGCTTTCTTCACTGCCTGCTGTACCTGCATGCGTATGCCCCTGTCCCACTTTGGAAACCTGAACGGAAATCTCTGGAGACTTTGCGCCCCACCCAAGGTTTCCGTGCAGTTCCCGGAGGTTCCCAGAGGTTTTTGTCAGGTTCCCGGAGATTCCTGGAGGTTTTTACAATTTTTTTGAAATAATCGCCAGAACATAGAGGAAGCGGAAACCACTTTCGACCATTAGGGAGACTGAGAAAAACCTCCGGGGACTTCACTGAAACATTGGGCGGGGCTCAAAGTCTCCAGAGGTTTCTGTTCAGGTTTCCTAAGTGGGACAGGGGCATTACTTTCAGTGACTGATGTACAACCACACCCATGTCTCGTTGCACTTCCCCTTTTCCTAATCTGATACCATTCAGATAATAACCTCACTAGTTCAAACTAGTTCAGTGTTATCCCACTGAAACGTCCACTCCCCACACACTGGGAGCATTTATTATGAGACCATTTAACCTACAGACACACACATCTTTGGAATGTGGGAGGAAACCGGGGCACCCGGAGGAAACTCCACACACACACACACACACCCACAACGACACCCGAGGTCAGGATCGAACATGAGACCAGGAGTCTGATGGGTTCTATCCCCTCCCTGGCACTCCAGCGCCCTCGTGTAGACTGGACTAACTCTGGGCAGACGGAGACACCTGGAATGTGGGTGTGTGCTGACTTGTGCCGTTTCAAATAAAGCACCTTTCTTCCCACCTCGTCCTTTCAAACTGAAGCCAGCTGTGACCTCAGCCGCTGCCTCCCTTTGCTTCCCTCATGTAATCGCAGAGTTTCCATCAACACACTTGGCTTGGCAGCGGCCGCCGACTCTTAAACGCGTCCATCTGTCTCCGTGGCTGCATTCGCCTCTCTTGCTCAGCTCGTCTTTTCCGATGAGGCAGTCAGGCAGGCAGTCACACACACACACCGTATTTCCAGGCAGCTCGTTGGGAGCTGGGATGTGTCTGAGTCCATGGCCTTGGGGGGGGGGGGGGGGGGGGGGTGTAGAGGTTAAAGTATCCCAGCTGCTCCTCTCTTCCCCCCCACCCCCTGCACACCGAATATACCACCCACCCACCCCCTCCCGGGACGGGGATACAAACGGGATAGACAGACACTCAATGCTGGAACTGCAGATGCTGGTTTACGTCGAGTATAGACACAAGATACTGGAGTAACTCGGCGGGACAGGCAGCATCTCTGGAGAGACCCTTCTCTTCAGAGTGAGAGTCGGGGGGAGGGGGAGGCAAGAGATATGGAAGGGCGAGGTGTTAAAACAACACATCAAAGCAGACGCTTGCAGGAAACGTAGAATGGTTCATTGTGAACTGAGGGGAAGGTGACCTCACCCTTACCCTTCCATATCTATAGGCTCCCTCTCCCCTGACTCTCAGTCTGAAGAGTCCCGGCCCGAAACGTCACCCATTCATCCCTTCTCTCCGGAGATGCAGCCTGTCCCGTTGAGTTACTGCAGTATTTTTGTTGCCTCGGTGGTGAACTCGCATCTGCAGTTCCTTCCTACACAGGCAGGGTAGCCTCGCTGCTCGCAGACGCTGGTCCCTGCCTCCAAGTGGGGATTGGCGTCATTTTCCCCTGGCTCGGCCAGCATTGCAGAGGCGGCCGGTGTTTGCGTGGTAACTCACGCCGCCCCCACGGGGGGCAGTTCCACCGGCCTGTGGTGGGTCGAAGCTGAGCAACAAACACTCTGATCTTTGGCCTGAACACCGACTCTCCCCACGGTTGCCAGCACATCGGGCGAATTCACGTCTGGGGTTATTCCTCCTCATCAGTCGCTGGTTGAAAAAACCCCCACAAAATGCTGGAGTAACTCAGCGGGACAGGCAGCATCCCTGAGAAACATGGATTGGTGACATTTCGGGTCGGGAATCTTCTTGGAATTGTCCATAATTCCAGTCCTTCAGTTGGGCGAGGCAATGAGCAGCCAGGGTGTAAATGTTACAGGAACAAGAGTCCATTCAGCCCGTCTGAGCCTATTCTATCCTTTTATTAGATTGTGTACTGACTCGTAGAACACAGCACAGGAACAGGCCCTTCGGCCCACAATGTTCGTGCTGGACATGATGTAATTAAACGAATCCCCTCTGCCCGCATGTGATCCATTTCTCTTATTTCCCTGCATATCCCTGTGCCTATCTAAAAGTCTCTTAAATGCCACTATTGTGTATCCCTCCACCACCACCCCCGGCAGCACATTCCAGGCAACCACCGCCTTGTGTAAAACAAAACTGTCCACCCACTCTGATTCTGTGACCTGTGACAGTCCTGTAATTATCAAATTCTATCCTGTACATTTACAGTCGACCATTTGACTCAACAATGTCTGTGAGCAAAGCACCAACCGCTGGAGGAACTCGGCGGGTCGGGCAGCATCTGTGGAGAGAATGGACAGGCGGCGTTTTAAGTCGGGACCGTTTTTTTTTCAGACCAACTTAAATCAGTCTGAAGAAAGGTCTTGATCTGAAACATCTCCTGTCCATTCCCTCCATAGATGCTGCCTGACCCGCTGAGTTCCTCCAGTGGTTCCACCATCTGCAGTTGCTGTGTACCCAATTTGTATGCCTGGTCTCTGCAGGGCTAGTTGGTGCAATTCAGACCGAGTCAACAGCAAATAGCAAAGGGTCACACAGCATGGAAAAAGGACCTTTGGCTCAACTTGCCCATACCTGCTAACATGTTCCATCTATACTAGTCCCACCTGCCAGCAGTTGGCCCATATCCCTCTAAACCTGTCCTATCCATGCACCTGTCTTAATGTTTCTTAAACATTTTGATGGCACCTGCCTCAACGACCTCCTCTGCCAGTTCATTTCATACACCCATCACCCTTTGTGTGAAACCGTTGCCCCTCATGTTTGCACGGTGGCATAACCGTAGAGCTACTGCCTTACGGCGCAAGAGACCGGGGTTTGATCCTGACTACGGGTGCTTGTCTGTACAGAGTTTTACATTCCACCCCGTGACCTGCGTGGGTTTTCTCCGAGATCTTTGGTTTCCTCCCACACTCCAAAGAGGTTTGTAGGTTAATTGGCTTGGTATAAATGTGAAACTGTCTCTAGCGTGTGTAGGGTAGTGTTAGTGTGTGGGGATCGCTCAACATTGCGGACTTTGTGGGCCCATGGACATGTTTCCGCGCTGTATCTCGAAACTAAACTCGGGTTCCCGTTTAATCCTTCCACCTCACCTCAAACCTATGTCCTCTTGTTCTCAATTACCTGACCCTGGGCAGTAGACTCTGTACGTCTACCCAATCTATTCCTCTCTTGATTTTGGACACCTCAATAAGATCACCCCTCATCCACCTGCACTCCAAGGAATAGACTCCTAACCTGCTCAACCTGTAGCTCGCTATAGCTCACTATAGTTCCGGCCCTCTAGTCCTGGCAAGAAGGGCCTTGACCAAAAATGTCACCTATTCGTTTTCTCCAGAGATGCTGCCTGACCCGCTGAGTTACTCCAGCACTTTGTGTCCTGGTAAATCTTCTCAGCACCCTTTCCAGCTTGAAAATCTGAGACTGTGGCTTTAAAAATAGAATTTAAAAAAAAACTTTCATTTTCACGACTTCAGCTTTTAATGGGAAGAAGTACTTTCGACATCTGCTAACGGTTGTGAGTTGGGTGAAGTATCAACCAATGTAACAGCCACCGCAGACAGAGGGAAGGTGAACGGTGCCATCACCAGTTTACAGTGGTGTTTGCCACTTGAGGAACTAAGTATTGGCCAGGACACCCAGTGGAACCCCCCCCCCCCCCCCCCCCCCCCGCTACACTTGAAACAGTGGTCAGAGATTTGTGGGATCCAACTGAAAGGGCAGAGGAGGCTTTAGTTTGATAACACTTTGTGTTTAATGGGCTGCGAGCAATCATTGGTTTAAGCAGGAGAACAACCATACCAGACATTGTGGATTGATTTAGTTAGGTCAGGACCACAACAGCAGCTGCTAACATTTTGATCTTGAAAGGAGCCCATTATTTAACAGCTTTTATACATCACCTGCTGGCTCCCACATTTCTGTGCCCCGTAAAAGGGCTACGCAATGGGTCCTGGCTTTGGTCTGTGAGCTGTACAGTCCTAGACGACACTGGGCCTATAAACATCACACTAAACTAAATCCTCTACACCAGTCATCCCTCTGCGCTCTCGGTCCTGATTGTAAGATCATAAGTGATAGGAGCAGAATTAGGCCATTCAGCCCTTCAAGTCTACTCTGCCATTCAATCATGCCTGTTCTATCTTTCCCTCCTAACCCCATTCTCCTGCCTTCTTCCCGTAACCTCTGACATCCGTAGTAATCAAGAATCTATCTATCTCTGCCTTAAATATATCCACAGATTTAGCCTCCACAGCCTTCTGTGGCAAAGAATTCCACAGATTCACCACCCTCTGACTAAATAAATTCCTCCTCGTCTCCTTCCTAAAACAATGTCCTTTAATTCTGAAGCTATGACCTCTAGTCCTAGACTCTTCCACTAGTGGAAACAAAATCTCCACATCAACTCTATCCAAAATGCAGGACGTCGACCCAAAACTTCGACCATTCTTTGTACAGGTGCTGCCGGATCCGAGGCATTCTTCCAGCTCTTTGCTGGTGATCTCAAATCCTGTGGAATTCTCTGCCACAGAAGGTAGCTGATGCCAGTTCATTGGCTATATTTAAGACAGAGTTAGATGTGGCCCTTGTGGCTAAAGGGATCAAGGGGTATGGAGAGAAGGCAGGTACAGGATACTGAGTTGGATGATCAGCCATAATCATATTGAATGGCGATGCAGGCTCGAAGGGCCGAATGGCCTACTCCTGCACCTATTTTCTATGTTTCTATGTTTCTATGATCATTGGTCTGAGAGGACTTGTTGTCTGAAGGGCCTGTTTCCACACTGTATATCTAAACTAAACTTAACTAATCTAAACTACCCTGTCTTTGAGTTACCCGCTATGCCTGAGGGTGGATGAGCTGAGCCAGTCCCTCACCTCTGGCCCAAGGCTGGCATCAACTGCACTGGTTAACAGCCAAATGAATCCCAGTCTCAAGACCCACCTTCAGTCGATCACAGACTACCGCAGAATTACTGTGGGATTTATTTCACAGAGTCTTATTTGGAATTATGTTCTTTCGTGCATTAATTCCGCATTTCACTTTTTTTTATCAGTTTCAATGTTGGCATTTGGGGAACAGTGAACATTCTCTGTACTAGTTTCAGTTCTTCATGCCCCACCAGTCTGGCTACCTTGCCAGTTTCCCACTGTGTAGGGGGTCTGTGCAGGTCCACAGGAGGGGTGCTAGATGCTGGTGGGCTCGGGTTGCTGTGGTCAGTCCCAGGGAAAGGTTACTAGGTTACCTACACCTCGTTACCCATCCGGGGATCCCCGGTGTAAAGTCCTCTGCGACTGGCCTTTGCCAAATGGCTGGGGCACCCCGATCGGTGAGGGCTCTGGTCGCCTGCTCCGTGGAACAGTCTCCCGTCCATTCACACCCCATTATAAGATGAATGTAGATGCCTTGCAGAAGGTGCAGACGAGGTTTACTGCAATGCTGCCAGGATTAGAGGGCATTAGTTATAAGGAGAGGTTGGACAGATTTGGATTGTTTTCTTTGGAACACCCAAAGCTGAGGGGAGACCTGATAGAGTTATAAAATTACGAGACGCATAGATAGGGTAGACGGGCAAAGTATTGTTCTCAGAATGGAAATGCCCAAGACTAGAGGCCATAGCTTTGAGATGGGCAAAGTTTAAAGGAGACGTGCAGGGCAAGTTTCAATTTGACACAGTGGGTGGTGAGTGCCTGGAACACGCTGCCGGGGTTATGGTGGAGGTAGATAAGATAGTGGCATTTAAAAAGGCTTTTAGATAGACATGTGGATGTGGAGGGATTATGAATCACATGATGGCAGAAGAGATTAGTTAAACTTGGCATCATTCTCAGCATGGACATTGTGGGCTGAAGGGCCTGTTCCTGTGCTGTACTGTTCTATGTCAGGTTACATTGATGCCGATGATAGGAGATGTCAGAGTAACAATACCCTGGACAGGAGGACATGGGGAGGTGAATAATTGTATGCTCCCAATCTGTTGACTGACTCCAATCCCGGCCACTGCCTCATCCTTCCCCTGGGCTGCGAAACATCTGCTGCTCCATTGAAACAATCACTTCCCCCACTTCGCTCTCCGAACGTTAGCAGCGCTGCCGGGAACTCCAGGCGGGAAGAACTGGGAGAGTTTTGCCGTAATGCCAGGAGTGTAGATTTCGGTCAGTGTCTCAAATCAAGCCATCCGATACCAGTGAGCAGATTGTGTGAAGGCTCTGGCTGTCACTGTGACAGGAAGCTGGAGACAGTTTGGGCCGCGAGGTATCTCACAAACCTTCCACAATAAATTTTCTGTTGTTAATGACATGAGTGGGAACATGGGCGTAGTAACAATCATTGGTCCCCAGACATGGAGTCTCACGGTGTGGAAACAGGCCCACTGGCCGAACCGGGCCCACACCGGCGAATATGTCCCATCTACGCTAGTCCCACCTGCCTGCATTTGGCCCACATCTCTCCATACCTGTCCTATCCATGTACCTGTCTAAGTGTTTCTTAAACGTTGTGATGGTACCTGCCTCAACAACCCCTTCTGGCAGCTCGTTCCATACACCCACCACCCTTTGTGTGAACAAGTTCCCCCTCAGCCAGCAAGTTACTGAACTTCCAGAGTTACTGAATCTTAGAGCGTGGAAGGAGGCCATTCAGTCCAAATGTATTGTACTGCCTCTTTGAAAGAGTTCTCCACATTCTCCCTTCCCTTTGCACCCATTCCACAGAAGTGCAAATTCTCCAAGTGGAGTAACTACGATGGGCCATCAGGGAGAAATGTCTGGCTCACATTGGGTAGGGTGCTGAATCGTGACACCCACCTGCGAGGGCAAGGGCCATAAGTGATAGGAGCAGAATTAGGCCATTCGGCCCAGCAAGTCTACTCAGCCATTCAATCATGGCTGATCTATCTCTCCCTCCTAACCCCATTCTCCTACTTTCTCCCTGTAACCTCTGACACAAATCAAGAGTACTAATCAAGAATCTATATATCTCTGCCTTAAATATATCCACTGACTTTGTCTCCGCAGCCTTGCGTGGCAAAGAACTCCACAGATTTACCGCCCCGCGAGGTCCATCTCAACGGCAGCCCCTCCCCCCCCCCCCCCTCCCCTTGTGCCCAGAATGCAGTGGTGGATGTTGCCTTGGAGATCTGTGAGTGGAGTCTGGGACTAGAACCTGGTGCATCAGTCGGAGAACCGGCCTAGTCACCCTGGGCTGGCCTGCTGTTTATGTTGGCCCATTCCTTTCATGCCACAGACTCTGATTCACTGCTTGAGGAGTCTGTCGTGGTTAACTGTTTAACGGCCCCCGGCAGGAGGTGGTGCAGCTTGTGGCCGCGCTTTCAGCAGCCTTGGCACCAGCCCCTGCATCCCTCCTAGACCTCCACCTCCCTTGCCTGGGTGAAGGCGTTCCTCACCACTCCCTCTCTGATTGCCTGCGCTGGTAGTGTGTGGCTCTTGAGTTAAGCACTGTTGGCCATCATTCCTATGAAGAGCCTTGGGAATCGCTCCTGGCAATGGGTAGGTTGTCCATGCCATTATTAATGGCCGCTCACTGGCTCATCGGTTCTTGGGATAGGAGAGTAGAGAATCATACAGCATGGAAACAGGCGCTTCGGCCCAACTTGCCCACACTGGCCAACACGTCTCATCTAAACTAGCCCCACCTGCCTGCGTTTGGGCCATATCCTTGTAAACCTGTCCTGTCTAAATGTTTCTTAAATGTTGCGATAGTACCCGCCTCAACTACCTCCTCTGGCAGCTCATTCCATTCACACACCATCCTTTGTGTGAAAAGGTTACCCCTATTAAATCTTCCCCTCCCCCAGTCACCTCAAATCAATGTCCTCAGAATCAGAATCAGAATGCCTTTTATTGTCACTATACACAGGTACAATGAGGTTAAAAGCTGCTCCTACTCAGTGCAAAAACAAAACAAAAAGGGGGGGGGGGGGGGTAAGGTGCATAGTTTCTGCAGCGCTATATACATATCTATAAAAAGACAATGGATAAATAGAATGGATAAATAGGATTCCTATATCCAATATGGGTTATTGCACATATTGGAAATTACAGTTACAGTACAAATTACAGTAGGTGGATAGATGAAAGGCCGGGGGTTAGGCTGTGAGTCAATGCATGTGTGAGTTCAGGGAGATAATGGATCTTGGAAAGAAACTGTTCTTGAGTCTATTTGTCCTTGTGCTGATGCACCTCTAGCGCCTCCCTGAGGGTAGCAGGTTGAACAGGCCAAATGCAGGATGGGAGCTGTCCTTGATAATGTTGTTCGCCCTGCTGAGGCAGCGGGAGGTGTAAATGTCCATCAGAGAGGGGAGAGGGCAGCCGATGATCTTCTGTGCCGCCCTAACTACCCTCTGAAGCCTCTCCCTGTCTGCCATGGTGCAGCTGCCGTACCATGCTGTAATGCAGTATGTCAACAGGCTCTCAATGGACGAGCGGTAGAAGGTCAGCAGCAGGTTGGAGTCTAGGTTGTGCTTCCTGAGGACCCTCAGGAAGTGCAGCCGCTGCTGAGCCTTCTTGATGACCGCTGTGATGTTGTCTGTCCAGGAGATGTCAGCGGAGATGAGGACGCCGAGAAACCGGACCCTCTCCACACACTCGCCGTTGATGTATAAGGGGGCTAAGTTGGTGCTGTGCCTCCTGAAGTCGACAATGAGCTCTTTGGTTTTCTTGGTGTTCAGAGCCAGGTTGTTTTCTGAGCATCAGGCTGTCAACTTCAGGACTTCCTCTCTGTAGGCTGCCTCGTCTCCCCTTGAGATGAGTCCGACTACTGTAGTGTTGTCAGCAAACTTGATGATTCGGTTGTTGCTGTGGGCCGGACTACAGTCGTGGGTGTAGAGACAGTATAGGAGGGGGCTTAGCACACAGCCCTGCGGGGAGCCGGTACCCAACATGCGAGTGGAGGAGAGTTGGGGGCCGAGTCTCACAGTCTGGGGCCGGTTGGTGAGGAAGTCCTTTATCCAGGCACATGTGAGAGTGGGGAGGCCAAGAGTGACCAGTTTGTCGATGAGAATGTCCGGAATGATAGTATTGAAAGCTGAGCTGTAATCCACAAAGAGTCCTCTGGTTCTCGATTCATGATTTTGCGCATCTCTATAAGATCACCCCTCATACTCCTGCACAGTGAGGCATAGAGTCCTAGCCTGCCCAAACATATAGCTCAGGCCCTCAAGTCCCAGCAACAGCCTCGTACATCGTCTCTGCACTCTCTCCAGCTTGTTACAAACCTATTTTTTAAAGGTGACTTTTATTCTGCATAAAGCCCAGATGGTATCGCTGCACTGTTCTGGGATGCAGGTCTAGAGCGAGTGGTTGGTTGTGCTGGAACAGACGCCAGCCTGGCGGGTACCGTTTACCGGAGACGGAGGGAGTGACCAGAATGTTTCCTCTCTCCTCTGTTGCAGTGTGCCGCGGCTTTGCAGTCTTGGAGGACAGCGCCCTGGCGCACAATCTACAGGAGCAAGAGAGTAAGTGGGAGCGGCAGCGGGGAATGCTCTTTGGGATCATAGAGCAGCTTGTCCTCAATGCCTACAATCTGCTTTCCCAACGCTGCTTTCAAAGGGTTTTGTGTTTACACTTGGTTTTATCAGTGACGACCTCTGAACTGGTCAGCAGCCATCAGGCTCTTGAACACGAAACAACATTAACCTCAGCAACTGAGACATGTATCAATGGTTGCACAAGGACTTTATTTTTTTGCACTTTTGTTATAGTTATTAACTGGTTAATTTTTAATTATATTTATTTTTGTGTTTTTCGCCTATGGGCATGTTGAGCTGCAGCCAGTAAGAATGTCATCGTTCCATGGTCAGTGAACACTCACGACCCTCGAGAGCATTCAAGTTTGGTTAGTAAGGAGAAGGCTGAAGAATGGGGTTAAGAGGGAAAGAGTAGACTTGATGGGCCGAATGGCCTGATTCTGCTCCTACAACATGTGAGCTAATGAAGTCCAGGAGTGGGGAAAAGTTGCAGTGAAGGTTCCTGGATGGAGGGTGGGTGGGGAAGTGTATCTCTGGAGACTGGTGGGCTCTGTATCACCCTGGGGAATGTGGGAGGGCGAGGTGTGGGGGAAATGTATAAAGGGTGAGGTTGGAGGTTTGGAGGTGGCAGAGTTTGGTGGAAGGTCTGGACCTCCTCCTGGGTCTGGGCGCGTCTGGTTTGACCGAGGCGGCGGTCGGTGAGTGCTGTCCCTGTCTTGGTGCCCGCAGTTGAACAGCACTACGCCTCGAACATCGAGAAGAGCAAGCTGGTGCGGCGGGATGTGCGTGTGGCCAAGAGGCTGCAGGATGAGGAGAAGATGGAGGCCCAGCACTACAGCCGGGAGGAGCAGCAGCAGATGTGAGTGGCTCGCTCGAGGGCTGGAGGGGGGCGTGGGTACGGGTTGGCTTTGCAGGCGACTCAGGGCGGCAGTGGGCCGGGGTTGGGGGAGACCGGGGACTCTGCGGCAAAAGCTTGCTGAGGTGGTCGAACTAATTCTGCCCAATACTTGATGCGATGGCCAATATTGGACCAGAGCATTCCCTTTGATCAGCCACTTCCGACTGACTCACTGGGCTTGGTTCCCAACATACAACAATGGACGTAAACTGCTGGAGTGGCCATTCCACCTGCTAAAGTGTATTGGATCCCTCGGTTGTTAATCATATTAACTCATCTTCACAGTCCCGTAATGACCTTTCTGTCCGAGGCCTCCACCATTGCCAGAGTGAGGCCACACACAAAGTGGAAGAATAGCACCTCATATTCCACTTGGGTAGCTTACAACCCAACAGTATGAACATTGTGTGTAGAAAGGATCTGAAGATGCTGGTTTATACCTAATTTACACACAAAGTAACTCAGCGGTTTGAAGAAGGGTCCCAGCCCGAAACATCACCCATCCCTTTTCTCCAAAGATGCTGCCTGACCCGCTGTTACTCCAGCATTTTACGTCTATCTTCGGTATGAACATTGAATTCTCCAATTTTAGGTAACTAACCTATAAACCCCCCTCCCATCCACCTTTCTCCCCCACCCATAGAACGTCACGACTCAGTGCCAGCAGTGTGCCTCCCCTCTGCCCCCTCCTCATGTTCTGGAGCAAGAGGAGGGAGGGTCTCAGCACAAGGGGGAGGGTAGGGGGTTTCCGAGCACCCAGGTCTCTTCCTCGCACTCACCGCGGTTTCCGTCTCCAGTGAGGAGCTCGACTCGCAGTACGCCAGAGTTGTTCAGGAGGAGATTGAGAAGCGGGTTGAGGAGCGTCACCAACGTGAGGCCCAGGACAAGGTAGGAGCATCTCCGTGCCACCAATGTTCGGTCTGGTGCAGGACATCAGGGAGAGAGCGCTTACAGATCCACTGATCTCCAAACAACTAACTTCAACCTGTAACTAGTGTGGTGAAGAGGGCACATGGTGTGCTCACATTCATAGGTTGGGCCATTGAGTATAAGAGTCAGGAAGTCGTGATGCAGCTTTGTGAGGCTTTGCTCAGGCCGCATTTGGAGTATTGCATGGAGTTCCGCTCGACCCCGTTAGAGGATGTGGAGGCTTTGGAAAGGGTGCAAAGAAGGTTTACCAGAATGGAGCCTGGATTGGAGGGAGAGCAAGAGATTGGACCTTCATGGTGCTGTGTGAATGGAGGGTGGACCGTGAATGTCCAGTGCCTGTCAGTGACCGCGGCAACCACCCTGCCTCGCAATCTTCCTCTCAACCTTCTCATTTTCCTGCCTTCATTTCTGCAGCTTGCTTTAAATCATTCCCCGAAACTTGCCGCGAAATGTCTCCTCAAATCGTAGATGCTGAGGGAGATCTCTTTCCCCAGGGAGTGACCCTGGTTCTGGTCTCCCAACGAACAGGAATCTCTGCTCCACACAACCTCTAATGCAGCATTCCCATTGGGCATGGGTATAAACATGTTCTCCCCTGAGACTGGGCAGAGCCTCTCCCATGCCAGGAAGTCGGCAATTTAATTTGCAGCTCCTCTTGGCAGTGTTGTATTGCAACGGGCATTCCCAACAGCAACCAGAGCGATAGGGATTCTCAGCCACAGGACTCTGGGAGAAGCAAATGTTACTCTGTAGTTGGAATCTTCTGGGGTGTGGTCAGGGTTCACTGTTGTTTCCCCCTCCTGCATCTGACCCAACCTGCTGCATCCCCATCACCATCAGAGGCTTCTCTCAGTGCTGAACAAACTAAGGCAAGGGCAAAGGTTTGCCAAAGTCCCGGCTAAAATCTGGTCATAATTTCAAAGGTCAGAATGTAGATGATAAAATATGGCAAACGCCTTAACCTCATCTTTTGTCCAACCTCACACCATCCAACAAGGACAGCCCGGTGGCACATCGGTAGAGTTGCTGCCTTGCAACACAAGAGACCCAGGTTCGATCCTGACTACAGGTGCTGTCTATACGAAGTTTGCACGTTCTCCCCGTGACCTGCGTGGGTATTTTCCGAGAACCCCACTTTCCTCCCACACTCCAAAGACGTGCAGGTTGTAAGTTAATTGGCTTGGTATCATTGTAAATTGTCCTTGTTGTGTAGGATAGTGTTAGTGTGTGGGGGGGTCGTGGGCTGAAGGGCCTGTTTCTGCGCTGTAAATCTCTAAACTAAAGTCGACCAGGAAAGAAGTTATCAACATGGTGTTCTCGATACGTCATGGTCCCCCACACAGTAACTGCTTAAGTAAAACACAAAGTGCTGGAGGAACTCAGCGGGTCAGGCAGCATCCGTGGAGGAAATATACAATGATGTTTTGGGTCGTGATCCTTCTTCAGACTGATGGAGTAGGGGGCAGGAAATCTGGAAAAGAGAGGTGGGGGCGGGACAAAGCTTGACGAGTGATAGGTGGATACAGGTGAGGTGATGCCCATGTGCCAGTCAACCCTCCTTACCTGTATCCACCTGTCACTCGCCAATTGTCCTGGCCCCACCTCTCTTTTCCAGCCTTGTCGCCCTTCCTCCATCAGTCTGAAGAAGGGTCCCGCCCCGAAACGTCGCCTGTCCATTCCTTCCACAGCTGCTGCTCGACCTGCTGAGTTCCTCCAGCACTTTGTGTTTTGCTCCAGTTTCTGGCATCTACAGTGACTGCTCCACCTACTGGGGGTTTGTGGCTGTGCAGCGGTACTCAACACCCTCTGTCTGTATCCATGCAGCCCTCTCTCCGGGCTGCCTTATCACCACGCAGCCACACTTGTTCTCACCAGAGGTGCTTTTCATCTAACCCTCTCCAAACGGCTTCCTCCTGTCTGTGTTCCCGGCCCGAGAGCCTGATTAATTCCAGCATCGCTGCCGCAGGCTGCTTCTAATTCCCTTTAAAGTTTAATGGCTGGCGTGTCTGCCCATTAAGCTGCCCCTGGCTGTCTCCCAACACGCGCTGTCCTGCCATTCACAGCTTGCTGCTTGCTGACTAGGCTGCTATGGGTTCCAGCTCCGGTAACCTGGGGAAATCGGGGAACGAGCCAGGCTGGGGCCGCGACAAGGGGCTTGAATATCAGGGAGTCCTCGGGACAGAGCGGAGCGGTTATCTGGAGCATTGGTGTGTGTCAGGGTGGTGGCACTCAGAACATGGTATAGCACAAGAACAGGAACCTTCGGCCCACATTGGCTGTGCTGAACATGAAGCCAAGACCAACTCTATCTACCTGCACCTGATCCATATCCCTCCATCCTCTGCAGATCTAAATGACTCTTAAACACCACTATCATATCTGCCTCCAGCACCCCCTTGCACAGTGGCTCAGCGGTGGAGATGCTGCTGTACCGGGTTCGATCACGATTACGGGCACTGTCTGTATGGAGTTTGTACGTTCTCGCTGTGACCGTGTAGATTTCCTCCCGGTGCTCCGATTTCCTCCCACTCTCCAAAGATGTACAGGTTTGTGGTTAATTGGCTTCGGTAACATTGTAAATTGTCCCTCGTGTGTAGGATAGTGAAGGATAGTGGTGCTAATGTCAGGGGTGATCGCTGCCTGGCGTGGACTCGGTGGGCCGCAGGGCCTGTTTCCACGATGTATCTCCAAACTAAACCCCCATTTGCAGCGTGTTTCAGCTACTCACCACCCTCTGTGTATGAAAACTTTCCCCGCACATCTCCTTTAAACGCTGCCCATTTAACCTTAAAACGATGCCCTCTAGTGGTTGATATTACTCTCCTGAGAAAAAAGGTTCTGACTCTCTACCCTATCTATGCCTCTAAATCCAACATTCCATTAAGCTTCCCGGTCACTTGCTGTAGGTCTGTCCCTCTGTGCATTCACACCGCGTCTCTCTGCGCTGGTATATTTTGTGCTGTCACTATGTTTAAGTAAGCGGAAGGGTTCATTTTTCTCTCCAGGTTGACGGCGTGTGTCAGGTTACATGGGCGAGGGATTGATGGGACTCAGCTGCGTGAGGGAGGCAGGATAGATATACGACTCCTGTCCCCACAGCAGCAGCCCATTAAACCCCAGGCTCCATCAGTGAATGTCTCCGTGCCGCTGAGCAATGCGTCATTGAGGAGAATGGGTGCGGGCGCTGAGCAAATTGTCTTGTGTCGGAAAGAACTGCAGATGCAGGTTTAAATCGAAGGTAGACACAAAATGCTGGAGTAACTCAGCGGGCCAGGCAGCATCTCTGGAGAGAAGGAATGGATGACGTTTCGGGTCGAGACCCATGTTCAAATTGTCTTTCTGTGTTCAGTTCAAGCATGTCTGCACTCACTGCCAATCCCAGTGTCTGTATTTCACTCCGGATTTCTGTCTTCATTTTCTGCCCATCTCTAGAATATTTTGACACCCCCCCCACTCCCCACTCCCCACCCCTGGGGTGCAACTGTCCCTCCCTAACCCATCAAACTTGCTGCCTCTTCACTAGAGTTTGGGGTCAAGACTTTAATTGTCATCTGTACCATAAGCAGAACAATTACATTCTGACTTGCAGCAACATAACCCCTCCTCGTTCCCACTCCCCAGATGCTGGTTAAACCCTCCCCTCCCCCTGCCTGCAGGTCTTTACTTTATTTTAGAGGTACAGTGTGGAAACAGGCTCTTCAGCGCACCGAGTCCGCGCCGACCAGCGATCACCCCGTACCCTAGTTCTATTCTACACGCTAGGAAAAATTTACAATTTTACTGAAGCCAATAAACCTACAAAGCTGCAGGTCTTTGAAGTGTGGGTAGAAACCAGAGCACCCGGAGAAACCCCACACAGTCACAGGGAGAATGTACAAACTTCGTACAGACAGCATCCATAGTAAGAATGGAACCTGGGTCTCTGGCGCTGTGAGGCAGCAACTCTACCGCTGCACCACTGTGCTGGTGCTTCATTTCCGCCCTCAGCACCATTCAGTCACCAGTGCTACTGGTTTGTTCCACATAGTAAGTGACTGTTCACAACACGGCTCAGGTTGTTCCTGCGGAATGATTTTAATCTTGGAGCATAATTGCCAGAGGAAATGTAGAAAGAAATTGGTCAGCCCCATTACTAAACAGCCCAATAAAACATCCTGATGTTTAGTGTGATTTAAGATGTGTAATGGCTGTGTAGCACGGCTTTGACTCCCACTGCTGGTTAGAATCTGTTGGCCTTTAACTCTGGGCTGGTGGAATGTGTTTCCAATTATAGAACAGCTGCAAACTGAAATACAGAAAGCATAACTTTCAGCGGGAGAACATCCAAATAGTGGCACAGTTGGTAGAGCTGCTGCCTCACAGCGCCAGAGACCCAGGCTCGATCTTGACCTCGGATGCTGACCGGTTTCCTCTCACATCCCAAAGACCTGCAGATTTGGAGGTGAATTGGCCCCTGTAAATTACCCCTAGTGGATAGAGAGTGGATCTTCTTCTTCTTCTTCTTGTGTATGGCGTGCACAACTTGTTCTGTTAGATCTTATTTGATTGTGCACACCACGTTGATTGCATTTGTCAAAACAGGGCGGACACGTGAAGGTTGCAATCTCCCACCCCAGAGAGGGGATGTGAAAGAGGGATAACATAGAACTAGTGTGAACTAGAACTAGAACGGAGTGGGCTGGGAATTAGTAATGGTTTCCATGAAGCGTCCAAACCAACCATCCATCACCCATTGTGTTATCCCACTTTCTCATTCACTCCCTACACACTAGGGACAACCTTCCATGAAGGTTGGTGTGGGTGAAGGGCAGGGGTGTTAGGTTGGGCTGGAGGGGCAGTAAACTCGAACTTGGTTACTCCTGCACCACAATATCAACCATCGCATTGTTGCTGGGTATCTGAGTTCACAGAGTTCCCATGTACAACACCATGCTGACTATCCCTAATCAGTCCCTGTCTATCCTAGTGCATATATCTCTTATCCCTCAGAATCCACTCGAGTAACTTGCCTCCCATGTATAGGCTCACTGCTCTACAGTTTCCTGCAGTCCTTCTTAAATAGAGGCACTAGCCACCCTGCAGATTTACAGAACCTCACCCGTGTCTAATGACGATTCATCTATCTTAGCCAGGGAGCCTGTAATTTATCCTCCAGCTTCCCACGGTATCCTTGAATGATTAGGCCCAGCTGATTTATCTACCTGAGGTTGTTCAGCATCTCCTTGACTGTAATGCGAACGACTCCATTAACAGTCCAACTTCCCCATGCCTTTCACGACGGTAAAAACAGAAGAGAAATGCTCATTGAGAATCTTGCCCATCTCCTGCGGCTCCACACACAGATTACTCCGGTGCTCCGGTTTCCTCCTACCTCCCGAAAACTTGAGGGTCTGTAGGTTAATTGGCCTCTTGTAAAATTATCCCTAGTGTGTAGGGAGTGAATGAGAAAGTGGGATAACACAATGGGTGATGGATGGTTGGTTTGGACGTGGTGGGCCAAAGGGCTTGTATCCTTGCTGTGTGTGTTACCCAGTCACAGCCAGGCAATTATTTGCAGTAGTTGACAGGCGCCTTGTGATGTTCTGGACTGTTTCATCAGGTAAGAGATTGCGCGTCACACCCAGAGGCGAGAGGCGAGACACACCTGAAAATTTATTTTCCTAAAGATGGCCTCGATTTCCCCAAACTTCTGTTGGGAATGTGTTTTTCATGTTTTCATTCATTTCCAGAGCTTGGAACGATGGAAGCTCTGGCCTCTCCCTGTGCCCCATCTGTGCCAGTTTAATGAAAGGACCAGCTAGTTAATCCTACTCCTCCGCCCACTCCTGTAGCCTTGCAAGCGTCTGCTCCTCAAGTATTTATTTAATTTCCTGTTGAACGTTGTTACTGAATCTTAGTTTAAAAACACTCTTTATTTGTTTGCAAATCACCCTGATTAATTTGGACATGGTTCACTGGTGGATTTGTGCTCCCAGGTTGGTTTACTTGTTAGAAAACAGAAAAATAGGAGCATGAATAAGCCATTCGGCCCTTCGAGCCAGCATCGCCATTCAATATGATCATGGCTGATCTAAAATCAGTACCCCATTCCTGCTTTTTCCCCATATCTCTTGATTCCTTTAGCCCTAAGATCTAAATCTAACTCTCTTGAAAACATCCAGTGAATTGGCTTCCACTGCCTTCTGTGGCAGAGAATTCCACAGATTCACAACTCTCTGGGTGAAGACGTTTTTCCTCTTCTCAGTCCTAAATGGCATTCCCCTTTATTCTTAAACTACGACCCCTGGTTCTGGACTCCCCCAACATCAGGAACATTTTTCCTGCCTCTAGCCTGTCCAATCCTTTAAGAATGTCATATGTTTCTATGAGATCCCCTCTCATCCTTCTAAATTCCAGTTAGTTATACAGCACAGAAACAGGCCCTTTGGCCCATCTTGCCCATGCTATGAAAGCTGTGGGGGGGGGAAAGGGGTTGGGTCATTGGGCTGAGTATGCAGCGGGGAGGGGGGAGGGGGATTCTGTTCCTGTGTCCAAGCCTGCTGTCTGTTCAGCAGCTGGATCTGTGCAGTGGGCAGATGTTGGTCTTTTCTCGCACCTCTGGGTCTGATCCCAAGAGCCAAGCATCCCCTGCTGACCCTGTGGGAATCATTGGGTTAATCTGCTCCCATTAACATTGTGAAGGGGTGATTATTCCAGCCTGCATTAACCCTTAAGCGAGTCTGCTGCCGCGAGCTCTGTGAGAGTGACTGGTGGATGATCTGCGGGTGGAATATAGGTGAGCCCTTGGTGCTTGGATCTTAACTTCAGGGAGAGAGGGTTCCACACCCCCAAGTGGTAGAAGAGTGAATGGCAGAGGCTATCTAATCCTGGGAAAATCACAAAGTGTTGGAGGAACTCAGCGGGTCAGGCAGCATCTGTGGGGGGAATGCGCAGACCACATTTCGGGTCGGGACCCTTCTTCAGACTGGGCTATAGGCCTTCCATCAGTCTGAAGAAGGATCCCAAGCCAAAACATCACCTGTCCATGCTGCCTGACCCGCTGATTTATTCAATTGGACCCATGCTGGACAGCGATCACCCCTTTACACTACTTTGCATCCAGTCTCCACACTGGGGGCAATTTACACATCTGGAAGGAAACCAGAGCACCCAGAGGAAACCCACATAATCACATGGAGAATGTACAAACTCCACACAGACAGCACCTGAGGTCAGGATCGAACCTGGTCTCTGGTGCTATGAGGCGATGCCCACAATATTGGAAGCCTCTTTCTCTGATCATACGGTCAGAGAAACCGGCCAGTGTTTCATTTCCTGCCAAAACCTGCTGACATTCCCCACCCGCTCCAAGCTTCTGTCATCACTGGGTCTACTCCAGCCGCTCGTCCACCACTTTCTTTCCATCCTCTCAACTCTAGCTGCGACAAAATAAGCTGTCAGTGTGACTCCATGCCACACGTTGATAATCCTGCAGTTAATGCTGACAGGTATATAAAATAATGAAAGGCTTTGGTAGGGTACACAGTCACTGCTAGAACTTAAGGCATAGCTGTAAGGTGATAGTGGCAACGTTTAAAGGATATGTGCGGGGCAAGTGTTCTTTGCACTGAGAATGGTGGATGCCTGGAACGTGCTGCCAGGCGTAGTGGTGGAGGCAGATATGATAGTGGTATTTAAGAGGCTGTTGGATCGGAACATGGATATAGAGGGATATGGATCATGTGCAGGCAGTGGAGACGAGTTTAACTTGGGATCATGTTCGGTATGGACATTGTGGACTGAAGGGCCTGTTCCTGTGCTGTACCGTTCTATGTTTCAACCCAGTCCTCGAACTTGCCTCGTGAGTAGAATCAAAAAACTGCAGAGGTTGTAAATCCAAAATAACAAACAGAAACTGTGGAGCAGTTCCAGCATTTTCTGTTTCTATCCTGTTTCCCCTGTCCTGATTAAAGTATTGATGAAGATGCTGACTCCCCCTGTGGGCCGGTCAGTCTTCTCCCCCGAAGGTGTTGACTCTTTTTAAAATTTTTTTTAAAAATTTCAAAATAGACTTTATTCGAGTAATAAATATATACAATACATCAACCGTGCGAAAAAAAATCCATCCAACATTTTCGGAGGCTATACAAATGTCTCCATACAGTCTATATACATTTTTCAAAATTTTCAAATTTCACGAATCGATCCCCCACCCGTGCCACTCATGTGGCCCCCCGGCATGGGATACCTTCCCTTATTTTGAGGGGTGTCTCCACCATACAGTGCCCCCCATGTCCAGCAGCGGAAGGACTTTAGACTGTGGCCCTCCCCCACCGAGCCTTGGCGTTGGCTGCACCGAGCTTCAGTGCGTCCCTCAGTAAGTACTCCTGCAGTCTGCAGTGGGCCAGTCGGCAACATTCCCCGACGGACATCTCGCCCTGCTGGGTGGTGAACAACGCTCGGGCAGACCAGAGAGCATCTTTCACCGAGTTGATAACCCTCCAGCAGCACTTGATGTCAGTCTCTGAATGTGTCCCTGGGAACAGTCCGTAAATCACAGAGTCCTCTGTGACGGAGCTGTTTGGAATAAAGCGTACCAGGGGCCCTTGCATTTTTCTCCAGACTCTTTGGGCAAATGCACACTCTGCAAAGAGGTGGGCAACCGTCTCCACTCCATAGCAGCCGTCCCGAGGGCAGCGTGCGCTGGTAGTGAAGTTCCGACGGTGCAGGAAGGATTTGACTGGGAGGGCTCCCCTCACCGCCAGCCAAGCCAGGTCTTGGTGCTTGTTGGTGAGTTCTGGCGATGAGGCATTTTGCCAGACAAGCTGGGCAGTCTGCTCAGGGAACCACGCCACCGGGTCCATCGAGTCCTTTCCCTGCAGTGCCTGCAGGACATTCTGTGCTGACCACTGCCCAATGGACATGTGGTCAAAGGTGTTGGTCCGGAAGAACCTTTCCACAGACGACAGATGGGGCGGCAGTGACCAGCTGACTGGCACATTGCGTGGAATCTGCGCCAGGCCCATCCTTCGCAACACCGGGGACAGGTAGAACCTCAGCAAGTAGTGACACTTGGTGCCCACGTGCCTTGGCTCCACACTCCGTCTGACGCAGCCACACACGAAGGTGGCCATCAGGATGAGGGCGACGTTGGGCACGCTTTTACCCCCGTTGTCTGCTGACTTGTACCACCGAAGGTGTTGACTCTCCCTGGGATCCAGGCACCAGGGTCTGGTCTCTGAACCTTGTCTGTACACTTGCTAAGAGGAGTACACTGTATCAGCCCCTTCCCTCCTGTCCACACCGAGTGGTCAGCAGGCCTGCGATCTGTCTTGTATTCCCTCTCGCCTCTCTGGGCCTGACCCCTGTTTCATTTCTTGCTTTCATGTGTGACTGTCGCCCACCCACCACATGCGTGTGGGAACCGGAATGGGCATTTTTATGCAGAGTGTGACGGGGAGGGGCTGTGGCTAACGTGTCCTGTGTGCTGGTCTTGTAGGAAGTGGCCAGGAGGTTGCAGGAGGAGGAGGAGGAGGAGCTGAGGAACCAGAGACGACTCACACCAGAGGCTGAGGTGTACGGGGCCAGAGAGGAGGCACACCGGCAGAAGGGTAAACCCTGCATTTGTGTAGCGCCTTTCACAATCTCTAGCCACGGAGCCCGCAGCAGCCTGTGATCTGGTGTTTTCAGTGATAGTGAGGGCAATATTACAACCAAAGGATCTAAAAAAAAATCTAATAATGTCAAAAACGCTGGTGGAGTAACTCAGCGGGCCAGGCAGCATCACTGGAGAACATAAATAAGCAACGTTTTGAGATGGGACTCTTCCCCAGACTGATTATATTCAGAGAGAAAGGGGACAAGAGGTGGAGGGGGGGAGGGGGTGGGAGAAAGCCTAGCAAGTGAGGGGGGGGGGGGGGGGCGGGAGAGGGGCAAAGAGGGGGTGGGGGCAGAGGGGCTGCCAAAAACAAAGAGTGACCAACGGGGACTACAATGAGCACTAACTTTGTCACTGCCCTGTACATGGCTACTCTCTGCCTACCTTGTGTATGGTATGCAAAACAAATAATTTTACTGTCACATGTGCAAAATATCAATCAATTAATCAGATTGTAAACTGCCTTTTTGCTAATTGCCTTCAGCAGGGAAGAGGCAGTGGCGTGGGCAGGAGGTGAACTCCCTGGACAGGAAGGTGGCGGAGCTGAGTATCGGCGATACCTGCAGCACAAATCAGGAGCAGCTGGAGAGGGACGAAGCGTTGGCGCGTCTCCTCCAGGAGGAGGAGGAAGTGAGGATGGTTCAGCTGGTACGTGGGGCCAGTGAAGTTTAACACTGTTGATTGTTCCATCACTAATCACTAGGTGCTGGGCCAGTCTTTCCAGAGGTATCTGAACATAGAACAAACAGGCCCTTCGGCCCACAATGTCTGTGCTGAACATGATACCAAGAATGGTATCAAGAAGAAGGGTTCCGACCCGTAACATCACCTATTTCTTTTCTCCAGAGATGCTGCCTGACCCGCTGAGTTACTCCAGCATTTTGTGTCCATCTATGATACCAAGACCACCTCTTATCTACCTGCACACCGTCCATATCCCTCCAACCACGCGCCTATCAAAAAGTCTCTTAAACACCATTATAGAGCGCCCCCAGCAGTGCGTTCCAGGCACTCACCACCCTCAGTGTAAAGATCGTTGCCCCACCCATACGGCTTGTTGCTCTGGTCAGTAAACATTTATGGAGGTCTCCGCGCTCACCTCCAGCCCGACTGTCAGGTGGTCTATCACCAACCCCTCCTAGTTAGTGGGTCTAAACCCTGGAAGGCCTGGCCCCACCTTCACTGGAAGGACTGCCACTCTCAGAAGAGATACTGGGGGAGGACCATGGAGGCTGGCATTGGCCGAGGGAGGACTCCGATCCCAAGCAATAAATTAACGACCTGGTGGAACCTCTGTCATCCAATTCTGGCTTCGCCTGCCTGTGAATTGCTTCATGGCTGGAGCCTGTTCCTGGGTCCCAGAACTTCGATGCCTCTGTCCCGCTCATTCTCGATCCTTGAGCGGCACACTGGCACAGCGCCAGATGCCCGGGTTAAATCCTGACCTTGGGTGCTGACTGTGTGGAGTTTGCTCATTCTCCCTGTGACCACGTGGGTTTCCTCCAGGTGCTCCAGTTTCCTCCCACATCCCAAAGACTTGTGGATTTGTAGGTTAATTGGCCACTGTAAATTAATTGTCCCTAATGTGTAGGGAATGGTTGAGAAATAGAATTAGTGTGAACGAATGATCAGTTTCTCGCGGACTCAATGGGCCAACAGGCCTATTTCCACGCTGTATGTCTAATCTAAACCCACTGCAACCACTTTGCCCCATATTATTTTTTCACTTTTCCTAATATCTCTATTTAGTTTAGTGATACGCTTTGGGAAGTGATATTCTGAGAGCAAGTTATAAGGCTTCAAAGCAAGGCCAGATGGAGTCTACTCCCTGCTGAGGTGTTACTCTGGATCCATGTGGGGTAGAGTGTGGCTTTGCCTCAGGGAGATGGTCAGGGCTTGGGGCAAGGAGGCTGGTGTGGTTACATTATCCTGCTTTGCTGTCCGTGCCAATAGTTTGCATCTACCTTGCAAACTCCGACTTCAGTTGCAGAAAAATATCTCTTGCAGAAATCGAGGAGCCAAAAGAACCAGGAAGAGGACTTCCGCACGGCACAGGTGGCCCAGGATGAGGTAGGTGGGCAGTGTGGGGCTTCAAGCACGGGGTTGGGTGGGTGGGTGGGCGCTGGGCACTGTTTGGGCACAGAGTGTGAGGGGGGAGGTAGAGGGCACTGTTTGGGTACAGGATGGGCGGGAGATGATCTGCACACATGGTCATGCCCTTGACCAGGCTAGGAAGGCTGGTGATCAGTGACTGAGACCAGGAGCGGAAAACTCTCAGGCAGCCAACACTCACCCCACTGTCCAGCAGTTCTTTATTTGTAGACAAATCGGTAAACCACCATCTGCAGTTTATTATTTCTGTTTATGAATCGGGAGGCTTGGACATTGTGCACTTACTGGCTGATGGTGCTCCAGGGCTCATGTAATCCTCGTGGATAGGAGAGGTTTAGGGGGGGTAAGGGCCGAATGCGGGTAAATGGGACTGGGCTTAGATGGGGTGCCTTGGTCAGCATGGACGAGTGGGGCCGAAGGGCCTGTTTCCATGCTGTGTGACTCTGTGACACCGAATGTGGAGGGGATCCAATTGGCAAGCAGTGTTGGGTTGACATTGACTTTAATGCCAAAACCTCGGCCTTAACTTGGAGCAAATTTGCTTCTGGCAGGAAATTGCCCGGTACATCCAGAAGCAGGAGCTGAAAGCCCACAAGCAGTCCAAGGGGCTGGGGAGAGCGTGTTCTGAAGACAGCAACGATTCCGCGGGCAGGTGTGAGAGACAGGTAAGGAACGGTGTGACAAACCCAGCCCCTGGGGGGGAGGGAGGGAGGGGGGCTGAAACGTGGACAATTGGGCAGCAGGAGCTTGAGACCACCTCACCACCCAGTACAACAGTGACTGCCCCATCTCTCCGCCTTTCTCCACGGACCCCTCAATCCCTTTGTGTCTGGAGATCTATGTTCCTCTTAAATATATTCAGCAACTTGTGGAAGTGAATTGGTCAAGTTCACAACCTGTGAATGAAGATACCTCCCCTCAGCAGTTAAAGTCTATCAGGCTCGGACCAGCTCTCTGCTGATTCAATCATACTTTATTGTCATATGTATTGAGGTGCAGTTAAATGCTTTGTTTTTCATCCTACCCAGTAAAACCATAGCCCAGCCCACACCAGCCCAGCCCACACCAGCCCAGCCCACACCAGCCCAGCCCACACCAGCCCAGCCCACACCAGCCCAGCCCACACCAGCCCAGCCCAGCCCAGCCCGCAGATGGGACGTGTGGCCTGGATGTTCTGGCAACTCGGGTCAGCTCCTCCGTGTGTCAGTGCGTGAAGGAACCGTGAATGGTGTCCTCGTCTCTACACCGACCGGCACCGCTCCCCTGTGGCGCCCCTGTGTACCTCTCCACCTCCCCGTGGGTGTAAGGGGGGGGGGGGGGTAAGGGAGAGGGAGGGAGGGAGGGGTTAAAGGCCCTGTCCCACGATGCTAGTTTACACAAGAGCTCTCCTGAGTTTTAAAAAAAAATCATACTCGTGGTATTCTACGAACTCCTATGACCTTCCACGAGTATGTTCACGACGCCTATGAGTAAAAAGTCACCATTTTTTTCATCACGAGTATTTATTTACTCGTGGACATTTTTCACATTGTTGACAAAACTTCACTAATAAAAAAATATGTGATGGAAAAAATTGTTATCATTTACTCGTAGGCGCTCGTGAACATATTCGTGGAAGGTTGTAGGAGTTCGTAGAATACCACGAGTATGATTTTTTTTTAAACTCGGTAGAGCTCTTGGGTAAAGTCGCATCGTGGGACAGGGTCTTAAGGGAGGGGGGGGGGAGCTAATCCTGACGGCAACGTTTCTGTCTCCAGAGCCGGGCGGGCTTGGCGCGGCAAGAGCGGCTGAACTCGGAAGGACTCCCGAGTCCCGGCAGCGAGCGGAGTGCGGAGAAGCGGGGCCCACCCACGGAGCCGCGGCAAGAGCCACTGCCCAGGTGCCGGGCCCAGCGAGGGAGCGGCGGGGTTGGATCGGGAAAGGTGGGGTGGTGGGCGGGTGGCGTCAGGGAGAGAGAGGTCTGGGAGGTGGGAGATGAGACGGGGGCAGGGAGGAGGGAGAGGAGAGGAAAGGGGGGGGGGGAAATGAGCTGGGTAAGGAGGGGTGAGGGGGAAACGGCCTGAGGGGCAGTGAGTCTGACCATTCTCTCAGCTGCCACAACCTGAAACCACTGACTGACTGCCTCTCCCGTGGAACACCCCGATATATTTGCAACAGATCCACTGTGAAGTTTTCAATGACTGGGAAATGATTGTGTGTGTGTGGGGTTGTGGGGCACGCGTGTGTGTGTGGGGTTGTGGGGCACGCGTGTGTGTGTGTGAGGTTGTGGGGCACGCGTGTGTGTGTGGGGTTGTAGGGCACGCGTGTGTGTGTGGGGTTGTAGGGCACGCGTGTGTGTGTGAGGTTGTGGGGCACGCGTGTGTGTGTGGGGTTGTGGGGCACGCGTGTGTGTGTGGGGTTGTGGGGCACGCGTGTGTGTGAGGTTGTGGGGCACGCGTGTGTGTGTGGGGTTGTAGGGCACGCGTGTGTGTGTGAGGTTGTGGGGCACGCGTGGGTGTTTGGGGTTGTGGGGCACGCGCGTGTGTGTGGGGTTGTGGGGCACGCGTGTGTGTGTGGGGTTGTGGGGCACGCGTGTGTGTGTGGGGTTGTGGGGCACGCGTGTGTGTGTGGGGTTGTGGGGCACGCGTGTGTGTGTGAGGTTGTGGGGCACGCGTGTGTGTGTGGGGTTGTGGGGCACGCGTGTGTGTGTGAGGTTGTGGGGCACGCGTGTGTGTGTGGGGTTGTGGGGCACGCGTGTGTGTGTGGGGTTGTGGGGCACGCGTGTGTGTGTGGGGTTGTGGGGCACGCGTGTGTGTGTGGGGTTGTGGGGCACGCGTGTGTGTGTGAGTGTGTCCGTGTCCGTGCTCTTGCATCCAGCACATCCTTGCCCTGTAACCCCGGGCGCTGGCCAGCCGAGCCCACACTGGGCGGGGAGCGGCAGCCGCGGGACCCAACACTGGGCCTCTGCTGAGGGACTGTTACAGTGAGTGGGAACCAAGAACCAACGATCATAGAGCATGATCTTTGCTGAGAACTATGACTGAGTTCCAAGCCTTGCACCGCCCCCACACACAACCACACACAGTGAGTGCAGACGCGCGGGGGCGGGACACTGACACACTCACACTTTCCAGCGCTGCTCTGGGACGTGTCTCACCGTCCGCTCACTCCCGTTGCAGGTCCACGTTCCCCAGGAACATCGCCGAGGAACTCGACCCGACCTTCAAACCCAGAACAGCCCAGAGTCCGCCTGTGTCCCTCCGGCCCATTCCACCAGGTAACGCCCGGTCAATCTGCTGTGACAACGACCCATGGCCCAACCACCCCCCCCCCACACACCCCTCTCGCTGCCCCTCCCCTTACTACCGCCACTCACCATCCTGCTCCACGCATCCCCCTCCACTCTCAGCCCCCCACTCAGCACCCACCCCTCCCCTCCCCCTATCACTGCCGCCCCACCCCTCCTTTCTGCCATCGTTTGCCCCTCCCTCACCCCCACTCCTCCGTCCACCCCATTCACCACCTCTCACCTGCCCCCTCCATCTTCACCGCCCCTCCCCCCAGCACCTCGCCGCCCCCTCGCTCCCCTTCTCCGGCCCCTTTCCCCCCTCGCCCCCCCCTCCCTCGCCCCCATCACCGCCCCCCATCACCGCCCCCCCTCCCTCGCCCCCCCTCCCTCGCCCCCCCCTCCCTCGCCCCCCCCTCCCTCGCCCCCCCCTCCCTCGCCCCCCCCTCCCTCGCCCCCCCTCCCTCGCACCCCCTCCCTCGCACCCCCCTCCCTCGCACCCCCCTCCCTCGCCCCCCCCCTCGCCCCCCCCCCCTCGCACCCCCCCTCCCTCGCACCCCCCCTCCCTCGCCCCCCCCTCGTCCGCCCCTCCCTCGTCACCCCCATCACCGCCCCCCTGCCCGTTGAGCCGCGCTGACCCTGCCATCTCTGCAGCATTGCCGCCCGCACGGGTCGTGCCACCGGACAGTTTCTACCACTACCCGGACGAGCCGGCAGTGCCCGCCTTCGTCGCACCCACCCGGCGGCGGGAGGAGCGCTTGTTGCGGGAGAAATCCAAGGAGAAGAAGGAAGGATGCAAGCAGCAGTGACAGGCACCCGCGCCCTGAATCGTCAGCGCCACCGGCTGTCCCACAGCCTCTGCCACACGCGTGTGCACACATGCCCCCCCACACACACAACACACATTTCCCACACACATACATGTTCCACACACGCATGTCCCCCCACACACACACATATATAGTGCACACATGTCCCCCCACACATACACACCACACACATGCCCCCCACACGCACACATGTCCAATGCACACCACACACATGTTCCATGCCACAGACATGTCCCGCACACATACACTCACATACATAATACATGCCCCATACACACCACACACAAGCCCCACATGTACACGCTACACATACCCCACACACAAACGTCACCCATAAGCCACGCACATGCACACATACGCACACACCTGCCTGAGGTAGCCCGGCTGTTGGCGATTGGCGGTTGTGCAGTAGCCAGCAGAAGCAGAAGCAAGAAACACCGAAGATTGACACAAAATGCTGGAGTGACTCAGCGGGGCAGGCAGCATCTCTGGAGGGAAGGAATGGGTGACGTTCCAGGTCGACCCCCTTCTTCAGACCCGAAACGTCACCCATTCCTTCTCTCCAAAGATGCTGCCTGTCCCGCTGGGTCACTCCAGCATTTTGTGTTACATTTTCCTTCATATCAGCCCAAATGGGCACCACACAGTTTGCCTGCAGCTCCCAAAAGATTTGCCTTGCTCCACATTTCTGGCGGGACAGAGTTTGTGACGAGTCGTCGGGCTGAGGGTGGGAGCTGAGAGCACCGGCTGATCCCTGGGTGAGGCAAGGCTAAGGCAGCCTCTGCAGCTGCCGCAGTTGGACGGCAGTGGCGAGCCCATGATATATATCTCATGGCCGGCCAGCCCCACTCTCGCCAGCAGAGGCCGCACCAGACCTGGCTGCTCCTCACCAGGTCCCGGCCAATGTCTCCCATCCACCGGCTCACATCCTCACCCATAGCCTCCAGCACCTCCCTGCACTCGGACAGCCCAAGGGCAACGGCTCAACATGCCACCCCGTTCATCCCAGACTTTTCTGATGTATTTAATAATGTTAGAATTTCCATCGCGATCAATACTTTGGACATTGAGGAAGGAGCTTTAATCTTCAGATGGCCCCAGAAGTGTATTCCAGAATTCCTAAACTTCCCTGTTGGATTTATTTATTTAGCTGCTTCCCAGAAACATTAACTTTAACCTGTGAGCCAGCTGTTTGTACCAGCGTTTTGAGTAGTGTCCAGAGATTTTCGTTTTGTGTTATTGGTGCGGTCAATAAAGGGGTTTGTAGGACGGACAGGGGAAATATTGTGGAGTTTAAACATGTCTTGGTGCATGTGCGATATGAAGAGATGTCACGGACCGTGCCGACATTGTAAGAGCCATGTTACATACATGTCCATGTTGAGTGTCCATCTTGCATTCCCCGCTGTCCGTGTGGTCACGACGCAGGGGCTGGGTCTGCCTCAGGGAGACCACTCCTCTTGTCCCGTTCCCCCGACTCCCACCTCTGCAGCAGTGGGCAGGTCCACATCCACGGCAAGGAGTGCTGGGTGAAGAGATGAGGTCAACAGCTGGTCTCCCCAAGAGTTCCCCAACGTTATTAAGGTGTATTTTTGTGTAGAGGGTGAGAAGTCAAATAATAGGATTTCCTCACAGCACAGTTTTCCCTGCCACCAAGATGTACTTCACCTAACCTGGGCCAGGTTTGTGAGGAACCTCTCTCTAAAACTTGCCTAAGGCTGATTGATAGTGAACCTAAACATGACGCGGGGACAGAACTGATTTATTTCTCAGTGTAGAGTAGATACAGAGAGCTCACTGGTCAGTGGATGCCGCTATTGGTCCTGATGGGTGGTCTACTTGGCTTCTTGGGTCCACAGCCTCCCTCCACCCTCCCCATCCTCAAGTTCAGGAGACCTCAACGTCTCAGAGTGCTTTCCTTTTACTGAGCTGCGGAGCCCTGGGGCTCTTTAATCATTGTCACCATGGAAACCATCTCCATGCCAGTGGTAGTTGGCACGCACTGGCACTGTCTTTGGAAAGTTCTCGGGGAGTTCTGGGGAAAGTTCCAAGTTGCTGCATTGTGTTCGTTTCTTTAGAAATCCCAATGTTTATCCAGATACTTCTCAAATCAGGAACGGTGGAAAAGCCCCAGTCTGAGGCCTGGCCACTCAGTCATTTTTCAATCAGAATTCGTCCCCAATCTCCAAGGTTCAGAGTCCTTTGTCCCTTTGTCTCTCCTTTAAAACTCTGTGAAAATCTTACCCCCTATGAGACATGACCTGTGACCTCATTCACTGACTCCTGAGCCCATGACCTGTGACCACGTTCGCTGACCTTCAGCTGGATTAATAATCTGCCCCAATCCCAAATGGCAACTTTCATTCCAGTGTTTCATCAGTCCCACATTTCCTTCACATTGGCATGCTTGTTTTTATTTATTTCAATTTCCTTTCCTGATTTCGAACCCCTAATTTGATAAATGCTGTGTTCCAGAGTTCCAGACACAATCCCAGGTCACAGATTCTAGACTGGGCACCGAGAACCTCTGGAATGAAAGGAATTGCAGGCGAAGTTCTGCCTCGCTCTCTCTAAAACTGCCAGTTCCCTCCAAGAGGGAAACCATACCTCTCCAATTTCTTTCAAGTCAGCCTCCTGACTTCTGGCATGAGATTAGGGAGGAATGAGCTCACAATCTCTTAAAACGCATTAAAACAGCCCCTCTCAGAAGGTGACAGAGTCTTCCGTCTGAGGATCAGAGATATTTTGAGAAGTCGTTTTATAATTCCCCTTGGTTTGGGGTCAGATGCTAATCGGTTTTCCCTTCTCTATGCCAATGATTTTGTATTTTATTTGACTATGTGTTCCTCTGTATATAATTAAAAAATGAAAGCATTCACATCCAGGCTCGGCCTCTGGAGTCTTTGATATCTGCAATTTGTTTTGAAGCTTTCATTTTGAAATCTGTTCTCCATTTATTTTTATGGAAGGTGGGTACCACAGGCACAGAACATTTGTTGCTCTTTACTTCCTTAATATCAGATGTGGGTTGCAAAACCAGAATCAGCAGCAGGCTTAAAGGTGAGTTTCTGGGTGGTAGTCATTGAAAAGCCACTTTACTTTTCTTGGGCACTGGAATGATGTAGGTTTCCTTGAACAGTATACTATTGAAGTGAGAGGTTGAAGATATCGGTGATGACTGTAGCCAGTTGATTGGGACATCATTTCAGATCCCGTTCTGGCCCCTTTCTGTGGGTTTACCTTTGTAAGACGCATGGGACAGAGTCAGCGAGGATGGGAGGACATGTCCTGGTGGAACTTTGTTTCCCTATTCAAAGCATGTGTAAAAAATATTGAGCTCAACTGCTCATCTGGTAGAGGTGCCTCAATTCCAGAGGCCTCAATTTTAGCTTGTAGCCCTTGATAGCATTCAGGCCCTGCCTCGATCACCTGGCACCCACTAGATCGGATTAACCATCTAGTTCATCGTGGGCTTCTCGTTGTCCCTGACAGCCTTACAGCGATCATACTCCTTGAACCGAGCGAGTTATCTTCTTGAGAGCCTTGGATCTTGACTAGCACAGAGTATCTCCATTTACCCAACGTCCAATCCTGCTAGCAGTTTAAAGGAGCCTGCAGCAGAGGTGATGAGCAGAATAATTTTGACGTTCCAGATATCTCCACAGTTTAGAAGGGCCCCTGGGGTGGGAGTTGCAACTTTCACGTGGACCGCCCTGTTTCGACGAATGCAATCAACCTGGCGTGCACAATCAAGTAAGATCAAATAGAACAAGTTGTCCTACAACTTTAGGCTGTGCACGCCACACGCAAGAACAAGAAGAAGAAGAATAAGGGCCCCTACATATTGGAAGGTAACAATTTTCACCATGTTAATCCCGAGAGGAAGGAAATAGAAAGCAGTGAACTGTGAGCTCGAATATTACAAAGTCATTTAACAGATCAGACTCTGGGAAAAATCAACACAGAATTATGAAAGGAACTTTTATTTGACTAATCTATTAGTTTATGAAGGTTAGAAATGGAGATAAAAGAAGATAAGTAATCGGAATGATATTTAAAAAATATGTTTTATAAAATGTCAGTTTGGTTACACTTTCAAAGAAGAAGATTATAAAACACGATATCCCTTTTGTAAACCAGTATCTTGTTTGTGGCGGAATGGCATATTGGCGCAGCTAAAAAGTTAAATGTCATTATTTTGTTTTCCAGTCACATGATACGTGTGTCTATTAATCATGCTTTCCGACACCTTCTAGTCCACAAAAGGCACTCTGCACAAAACCATGTATGAATCTGCTGGATTGGGTTATGGGTTTTTGAATGTCCTGTGACTGCCTCCTTGATAATGGCTTGTAGTATTTTCCCAATTGCAGATGTTAATCTAACCAGTCTGAAGAAGGGTCCCGACCGGAAACGTCATCCATTCCTTTTCTCCAGAGATGCTGCCTGTCCCGCTGAGTTACTCCAGCATTTAGTGTCCACCTTCGATTTAAACCAGCATCTGCAGTTCTTTACTACACAGCCTGCTATTATCATCTGCTTTCCTTGAATAGGGGAATTACAATTACCTGAACGTTTTCAGGGAATTTTGGAAGATGTCAAACAAAGCATCCATTACCTCTGCAATCACATGTCCATTCAGTGATTCGGGGAAATGTTATGACGGATAATGGAAACATTTGGCCCATTGTGACTGGGCTGCTGATACAATGCTGAGAATTCCAGCTCTGAGTACATGAATTTTTTTTAATTTTCCTTTCATTTTCCACCTGTGTCTCCATACTTCATACCTTCCCCTTTACTCTGCAGCAATTCCATTAAGGGTCTATTACGCTGGACAGTCAGAACCTTTCTCCCCAGGGTGGAAATGTCAAAAACTAGAGGGCATAGCTTTAAGATGAGAGGGGCAAAGTTTAAAAGAGATGTGCGGGGCAGGTTTTGCACAGACAGACACAAAATGCTGGAGTAACTCAGTGGGCCAGGCAACATCTCCGGAGAGAAGGAATGGGTGACGTTTCAGATCAAGACCGTTCTTCTCACTGCCAGGGGAGAGTTAGATACAGAGATAAGAAAGTGTAAGGTGTGAGAATGAGACAAAGGGGAAGGAGATCAAGGAAATGTAGAATTAGATCATTGTTAGAAGGTAACAACAAAGCAGACAGAGTTAAAATGTAAACGAGGGCAGTCAGACTGGCCAGTGAACTGGGAAGGGGGGAGGGATACAGAGAGAGGGAAAGCAAGGGTTACAAGAAGTCAATATTCATAATAGGGGTGTAAGCTACCCAAGAGAAATATGAGGTGTTCCTCCAATTTACATTAGGCCTCACTCTGACAATGGAGGAGGCCCAGGATAGAAATGTCAGGGTGGGAATGGGAGAGGGAGTTAAAGTGTTAAGCAACCAGGAGATCAGGAGGGTACACAAAAGGCTGGAGAAACTCAGCGGGTGCAGCAGCATCGAAGGAGCGAGGGAGATGGGCGACGTTTCGGGTTGAGACCCTTCTTCAGTCTGAATTTCTCCAGCCTTTTGTGTACCCTTGATTCTCCAGCATCTGCAGTTCCTTCTTTAGCACTGGAGATCACGTTGGTTTAGGCAGACTGAGCGGAGGAGTTCAAACAGTCCGGTTGCTAATCTCATCTACCCTATCTCTGCCTCTCATCATTTTATACACCTCTATCGAGTATCCTCTGCGGCTTTTCATCCTTTGTAGGTTTTCTTTTTTCCCCCCCTGATGTTCCAACATGTTGTCTATGTTCCCAGTTCATATGCTAACAAACACACTGGTCTCATCCACGTTTTTGCCACATGAGATCCCTCCCCATTTTTCAGCCTCTTTGTTGGATGTACACTTGTTCATAGAAACATAGAAACATAGAAATTAGGTGCAGGAGTAGGCCATTCGGCCCTTCGAGCCTGCACCGCCATTCAATATGATCATGGCTGATCATCCACTTCAGTATCCCGTACCTGCCTTCTCTCCATACCCTCTGATCCCCTTAGCCACAAGGGCCACATCTAACTCCCTCTTAAATATAGCCAATGAACTGGCCTCAACTACCTTCTGTGGCAGAGAGTTCCAGAGACCCACCACTCTCTGTGTGAAAAAATTCCTTCTCATCTCGGTCCTAAAGGATTTCCCCCTGATCCTTAAGCTGTGACCCCTTGTCCTGGACCTCCCCAACATCGGGAACAATCTTCCTGCATCTAGCCTGTCCAACCCCTTAAGAATCTTGTAAGTTTCTATAAGAGATCATCGTTCATCGTTAAACGGCAGCTATCCACCCAAGTGCTGCTTTACCCTAACTTCGGTTTCCCCCAATTACACCCTACACAGGCCTCCCATTTACCAGATGTCCCCTTATCGGCAAACGGCGTTTGCGAGTTCTTGACTAATGTTTTCAAAATCAGACTTGTCTCAGTCCCTTTGTGGGAGTAGCCTGAACACCAAAGGGTCTCCATGACACACGACAATAACCTATCTTGACTTGAATGTTAAAATATCCAGGATATGTTTGAAGGGAACTGTGATCATCGTAGGAGATTTACAGCAACATATTAATTAGATGAGCCAAACTGTGGAGCGAGTCATGGATTGCTACAGAACTAGCTGGGAACAGGCTCTGAAACATTTGGTCATGAGTAATGAGGAAGGATTAATCTTGTGATTAAAGATGATCTAGGTGAGGTGACCACAATGTGATTGAGGGTGAACGCCTCGGGATTAAAACCGCCATCTTCAACTTGAATAAGGGCGATTATAATGGTATGAAGTCGTCAAATTATTTTGGAGGCACAAGGAAAATGTAATTCCCTTATTAAAAAAAAACAGATAAAGAAAGCAGGCTGGTTAGATTAACATCTGTCATTAGGAAAATACTAAAAGCCATTACCAAACAGGCAGCAACAGGACATTTAAAAAATCATAACCCAATCCAGCAGATTCAAGGTGGTTTTGCTGGAATCTTGACTGGAGTAACTCAGCGGGTCTGGCAGCATCAGTGGAGGGAATGGACAGGCAGCATCTCCCCTCAGATGCTGCCTGGCCTCCTGAGTGATTCCATCATTTCCTGTTTTCTTTCCACAATACAATTGCACTTTGGATGATTGATAGATAAAAAAGAAGGAAGAACAACTTGTGTGAAATGATTCATTGGGGACAGCCACCCACACCACTCAATCTCAAAATGCCACAGATATAAGAAAAATCAGAAAAATCCCCTGTGGGAGCATTGAAGACAGAGTCTGTGGCATTTGAGAGACAGATATGAAAACCAATACTATGCGGTGTAATGCACTTGGGGAACAGGTAGCAGGAACCAGTATAAGTACAGAAGAAATGAACCATCAAACCATGACTAGGTATCAGTTAATAACAAAATACCCGACCACACTAAGACAACTCCCTAAATATCCAAAACACATAACAAGGTACTAAAAAATGGCCCAGCATCTAATTGAATATTATGTCACGATATACATTATCAGACAATTCCAGTTATTTAGATTATATTTTAGAAATTGACACCTGGTTCATGGATAAAAATGGGTGGATAATGGGAAGAAAGGTACAGCGATCCAAGAGGATGGTTTAATAGCACCAACAGAAGTGAATTCATCCCATGGCATTGCCATTACTGAGATAGAATCTTGCAGTTTGGAAACAGGCCCTTTGGTCCAACTTGCCCACACCGACCAACATGTCCCATCTACACAAATCCCACCTGCTTGCATTTGGCCCATAACCCTTTAAACATGGCCTATCCACATACCTGTCTAAATGTTTCTTAAACCGTGCATTAGTACCTGCCTCAACTACTTCCTCTGGCAGCCCACTCCATACACCCACCACCCTCTGTGTGAAAAAGCTACTTCTCAGTTTCCTATTAAATCCCCACTCATCTTAAACCCGTGTCTTCTGGTTCTCGATTCCCCTACTCTGGGCACGAGACTGTGTGTCTACCCGATCTGTCCCGATTTGGCAGCTGGATGATCCAGGGATATCAAGCTTTGGGAAGCACGGGCGAAAAGGAAAAAGGAGGAGGAAGAGCATGATTGGTAAATGAGGATGTCGGAGCAATGAGAGAAAATACTGACTCAAAAAAAACCAATGGTAGAATCAGTCTGGGTGAAGCTGGGAAACAGCAAGGATCATCAGAGTGAAGCGCCAGTGATAGCGGGAACCTAGGGAGTTGCATCAAACGGGAGATTAAAGATGGGTGTTATAAAGGGTATGATGTTATTCATGGGTGCCTTTAAACTGCATATCGACTGGTCGAAACAAGTTAGCGGTGATACTGGGCAGGAATAATTCTAGGAGTTACAGTCATAGAGTTATACAGCACAGAAACAGGCCCTTCGGCTCAACCCCTGCAGTTTTGTTTTGCTTTTCAGTTCCCTCTCTCTCGAGTCGTTTGCACCAAACAGGAAAGTCCTTAATTCTCCAGCAATGGGAAGAGTTGGAAATGAGTGAGTGGCAGTTTGATCATCATGTGCCTAGTTTTGTGTTCTGGCTCATTATTTCCCAAACGAAATGAGGTGAGAAAGCCCCAAATGAAGTTGACCCAGTGAACAGAGTTCAGCTGGATAGTCGTTAACTTAAGTAGGGATTTGGACCTTTCAACTAAACGCACAACTTTGAATCACACTAAGAAATCACGTAGTACAAATTCTTGTTAATTACATAAACCTGGAACTGCAACAACGGTTTACGTTTTGTTCCTATTGTCAATTAGTCATACATAGGGGATTGTTGGAAAAATCTGTCTGAGCCACAAAAATGTCCTTTGGAGAGTCATTGCCGGATAGTTCTGGCCGAATGCGTCCCAGACCAACCACTGGCTTCTACCTGGATCCTCAGTACAGGTACAATGGGGAATGGACAAGCTGGCAACAGCAGTCATCCACAGCCATGTATGCAACCAACCCAATGCAAACCCAACCCATATACATTCAGCCAACACCACAAGAGCTGGATTCACAACATTTATTTACTTCCATCACATTTAAAATAAACATAAGTAAATACATTATCCTTCACTGGATTATTAAAAATAATGTACATGCAGGAGCAAAAATATTGCCCAACAGTGCCCAGTAAACCGTGTTTTTCTGCTTTAGTTTTAGAAATGGGCAGTCACGGTGACGCAGCGGTAAAGTTGCTGCCTTACAGCAAATGCAGCGCTGGAGACCCGGGTTCGATCCTGATTGCGGGTGCTGTCTGTACGGAGTTTGTACGTTCTCCCCGTGACCTGAGATCTTCTCCGAGATTTTCGGTTTCCCCCCACATTCCAAAGACGTACAGGTTTGTAGGTTAATTGGCTTGGTAAATGTAAAAATTGTCCCTAGTGGGTGATGGATAGTGTTAATGTGCGGGGATCGCTGGTCGGAGCGGACCCGGTGGGCCGAAGGGCCTGTTTCCATGCTGTATCTCTAAACTAAAAAATAAACTAAATACAGCGTGGAAATAGGTCCTTTGTCCCATCGAGTCCACGCCAACCAATGATCAACCGTAAACTCGTTCTATTCTATACACTAGTGGCAATTTATAGCAGCCAGTTAACCTACAAACCTGTACGTCTTTGGAGTGCGGGCGGAACGGAGCACCCGTAGATAACCAACATGGTCACAGGGAGAACGTGCAAACTCTATATAGACAGCACCCATAGTCAGGATCAAACTCGGGCTTCTGGCGCTGTGAGGCTGCAAATCTACCACTGCGCCACCGTGCTGACCTGTATGGTCAGCGATACTGACCATCATCCCCAGACCTGGAGTGTGACAAGTAGACATTGTGATCAAACTCACCAGTTAAACCCCAGCTCATCTCCGCTCTCATCCTCTCCCTGCTCCCTCCACTCCCTCCTCCCAACAGCCCCACTTGCTCCTCATCCTCCTCGAAACACAAGCCCACAACACCACAGACAGCCTATGCGACGCGAGAGGTGAGGTGGTAGCTCCACCTCAGGCTCCAGGATCCTTGCCTTTCCCTGCTGAGGCACGTTGGGTCCTGGGGACTGATGCACCACCGGTAGCTCATCGCTCACACAACCCCAAGCATGCACTCCCTTCCTCAGCCTCTTGCATTCCTTCTCCCTCACCAACTCCTGCGTTATACCCACTCCTGCTCTCTTCCCACATCCCTGCTGATTTTCCCCATTCAAAATTCTGACCTGGTTTTCTTTCTGGACAATACAACTGGATGTGCTTCCACCACCAGCGCTGGCAGTGTGCTCTCGATCAGAACAGGGTTGTCAAAGGATGCTCATATTTCCCAGGTTCTCGTGCTAATTATGCTGAATGTGGCACTGGGTTGGCTCACTGCAGGGGGGGGGGGGGGGTGGAGGTAGCTGTTATCCCAAGTTCCCACAAAGTTCTTGTCCATAACATTTCGAATATTGCATATTTACACACACACACACACACACAAACACACACACACACACACACAAACCCACGCACACACACGCACACACATAAACCCATGCACACGCACACACATAAACCCATGCACACGCACACGCACACACACACAAACCCACGCACACACACACACAAACCCACGCACACACACACGCACACACACAAACCCTCGCACACGCACACACTACCACACCACACACGCAAGCATAAGCACACATATGCATACACACACACGCACACACAAACTCTCACACCACATACACACTTATGCATACACACACACACACACACATACACACATCAGAGCATTGTTAACCAGCGCTTTTGGGAAGGTTTTGAACTCGAGAGTAACAAGCGATGAAGGTTGTTGACCTAGTGTCCGGCCCACTCTTGCGGATTGATCCTCCGGTCATTCCTCAGTCCCTCGGCAGCACGTCCGCCCTCACTCCGGCCGTTTGGTAGCGGTCTCTTGCCGAAGCTGCCAGTCTCCCGTCTCCTCCTCTGGACAGTGCCAGCTGCACCGATTATCCACGGGCACCACCAGGGCAAAGGGCACGTCCTCTGAAACAACAAGCGAGAGGAACTGTGAAAGGCACCTCCACTTTCTAACATCTTAGCGAATATAGGATTTCTCTCCAATATCATTGCCTAGTAATCCCAGCAATCCCTGCTCTTCCACATCAGACACATGGAATAGGGGATATTGGAATGTTGAGCAGCACCTTGGGTTAGAACCACAGGCCTCCAGTTGCTCTAGAATTCCCTCTTAACATTCTCCTACCTTTGCAGACACTTTAAGCCACCTTTTTAACTTTAAGCAATTTTATGCCGTGGGGAACATTGAGTGATACAGCATAGCAACAGGCCCTTCAACCCAATTCCATGCCAACCAAATGTCCCATCTACACTGGTCCCATTTACCCAATTTGTCTCATATCTCTCTAAACCTTTCCTATCCATGTATCAGTCTAAATATCTTTTTAATGCTGTTATGGTACCTGCCTCAACCATCTCCTCTGACGGCTCGTTCCATATATCCACTATCCCCTGTGTGAAAAAGTTGCCCCTCAAGTTCCCAATAAATCTTGCTTCTCTCATTTTAAACCCATGTCCTCTGGTTGTTAATTCCCCAAACCTGGGGTAAAAGGGTATTCACCTGACCTAACCCGCTCATGATTTTATACACCTCTATATGATCATCTCTCAGCCTCCGGTGCTCCAAAGAATAATGTCCTATTCTGCCCAACCTCTCTCCATAGATCAGGCCCTCGAGTCATGGCAATATCCATGTAAATCTTCTCTGCACTCTTTCCAGCTTAATGGCATCTTGCTAGCATCAGGAGAACAACGTCAAGGGTGACCTGCTAGCACAGAGTTGTAGAGCCCATTATATCAGCTGGTCCACACAAGCCTCTTTGTTCCCCTAGCCTGGGGGTAAAAGACTGTGTGTATTCATCCCATCGATTTATCTCTTCACCATGCCCTTTGCTCACATCCACTGGTCACATGCCCTCACCTCACCTTCCCATTCATGCCTGTCCCATTAAGCTAACTGCTGCACTTGTACAGTGTGCACAGTGACAAACTAATTATTGCTGCCAAAAGAACGCAAGAACCTGGAGTAATGGCCCTGTCCCACGAGGCGAGTTCATTCAAGAGCTCTCCCGAGTTTAAAAAAAAATCAAACTCGTGGTGAGAATGAACGTAGCGGGTACGTCGGAGCTCGGGGACGTCTCTTAGTGGCTCGTAACGCTAACGGCAGGTACCCGGGAAGACTCGCTATTGGCAGGTAAGCTTGGGAAGACTGGTGAAGATTTTTCATCATGTTGAAAAATGTCCACAAAAATCCCGAGTACCGATGAGTGGCCATTACCGCAAATCTCCGAGTTCAAATCAGGGCAAACTCGGGAGAGCTCTTGGAATGAACTTGTTCAGTGGGACAGGGCTTTAACTCAGCTGGTCAGGCAACACCTCTAGAGAACATGGATAGGTGACGCTTTGTGTTGAGTCTCAGTTCCAGCACTTTGAGTCTCTTCCTGTATCAACCAGCATCTGCAGCTCTTTATTTCCAAATTATCTTGTCTTTTATAAAGAGTTGAAATCAGACCAACAAAGACGCCATTCAAAGTGTATGAGAGTGTATATAGTCAGGAGGGGAAAGACAGGGTGAACAAACTGAGTCTTTTATCCAGAGTAAGGGAATCGAAAACCAGAGGACACGGGTTCGAGGTGAGAGGGGAAAGATTTAATAGGAACATGAGGGGCAACATTTTCACACAGAGTGCGGTGGGTGTATGGAACAAGCTGCCAGAGGAGGTAGTTGAGGCAGGTACTATAACAAGATTTAAAAGACATTTGGGCAGGTACATGGATAGGAAATGTTTGTCGGGATACAGGCCAAACACGGCCGGGTGGGATTAGCATAGAAGCGGCATCTTGGTCGGCATGGACAAGTTGGGTCGAGGGGTCTTTTTCGTGATGCATGACTCTATGACTCTAGATGCTCCAAACATTGCAAGGTGTTTTTGAGGGAAAGGTGTGCAGGTTAGTAAGTGGCACGGAATATGTCAGCAGAGAGGGCGTGGGGGGGGAGGTGGAACAGTGAGCCAATGTTTGTCTTGGGTGGATTGAGACACATCAAGTGTACTCACCTTTGTTTTTCACATCCAGTTCCATGGGTTTCTTCTGCATCTTCTTGTTCTGCATGACAACGTAGAGAGTGAATGGGATGAGGACACATGGCAGCAATACTATGGCGATGATGGCCGCAATCCCATCGTGCTTGGTGTCTAAAGAGGGAAAAGAGATCAGCCCACGACCGATGCAGGTTTTGTAGCAAGTTCTAATCGGCCTTGAAATACAAGTGGATAAGGATACATGATTGCTGGATTGACACATGATTGATCGATAGAAAAGGTTAACCAAAAAAAAGATCTGGTTTGATGATTACGCTTCCACCGAGTGGAGACACAGTCCCATTCTGTGGCTTGACACAGTTGGTTAACAGCTGATTTATTTCCTGCCTGGCGCGACCAAGTCTCATAAGAGATCGGTCACTCTAGACTTTGATGAGAGAATGTGTCCACACGGACCCTGGCGGCATTCTCCACCGTCAGGGAACTGTGGCAGCTCACTCACTGAGGGCACTGCACAGAGAGGGACCGAGTTTTCAATAGTACGGAATCGAGCAGTGGGGGGAATCGGTAGGAGAGCTATGCCTGGATCGAGTGGATGTGGAGAGGATGCTTCCACTAGTCTTATCTAGGACCAGAGGACATATTCTGGACGTAAAAGTACGTCCAGAATACAAGGACGTACTTTTAGAAAGATGACGAGGAATCTCTTTAGTCAGAGGGTGGTGACTCTGTGGAATCCATTGGCACAGACGGGCTGTGGAGGCCGTTAATTGATATTTTTAAGGCAGATTCTTGATTAGTATGGGTGTCAGGGTTATGGGGAGATGTCAGGAGAATGGGGTTGAGAGGGAAAGATAGATCAGCCATGATTTAATGGCGGAGTAGACTTGATGGACTGAATGGTCCAATTCTGCTCTGAGATGCAAGTTTGGACATGGTCAGATTGAATGCCAAAGTAGGTTTGAGGAATTGAAGAGATTCCTCTGATTGGATTTCTTTAGTTCAAACATCTCCAGCACTCCACTGATCACACTTCCCAACCGGAAAATGACCCATTCATCTCCGCTCTCTGCCTTCTGCCCATTAACTGGGCCTCAGTCCCTGTTCTCATCCTGTTTTCCATCATCTGTCATGTACCCTGTTGAGCGCTTTCTGCAAGTTCAAATACTTCACCTTTATGTACTTTGCTACTTAATTTCAAAATAAGCCCAAAATATTTGACAAACGGGATATTCCCTTTCATAAATTCATGCAGATTCTGACCTATTCCATGATCCCCACCATTTCCCAGCTAATGATTTGTACTTTCCCATGTTCCATCTTTATTTTGTTTTAACTAGGAAGCTTGCACTAGAAACAACAGGATTTCAATAGAAGGCTCAGAGGGATATGGGCTAAATGCCCAGCTGAAGAAGAACGTCCACCCAAAGACCCTTCCTTTCCACTAACTTCATTATACACTTTTACACTCTGGAGTTTAGAAGGACGAGAGGGCATCTCATTGAAACATATAAGATTGTTAAGGGCTTCTACAGGCTAGAGGCAGGAAACATGTTCCCGATGTTGGGGGAGTCCAGAACCAGGGGGCTACAGTTTAAGAATAAGGAATAAGCCATTTGGAACGGAGACGAGGAAACACTTTTTCTCACAGAGAGTGATGAGTCTGTGGAATTCTCTGCCTCAAAGGGCGGTGGAGGCAGGTTCTCTGGATGCTTTCAAGAGAGAGCTAGATAGGGCTCTTAAAAATAATGAAGTCGGGATATGGGGAGAAGGCAGGAACGGGGTACTGATTGGGGATGATCAGCCATGATCACATTGAATGGCGGTGCTGGCTCGAAGGGCCGAATGGCCTACTCCTGCAACTATTGTCTATTGTCTATTTTCTATGTAACATCTCCTCCTTGGTCATTTTTCGAATCCCTTCCAAAGGTTAGGAATCCTGGCTGATTTTGAGGAATGGGTGACGTTTCGGGTCAGGTCGAAACCCTTCTTTAGACTGAGAGTCCTGGTTTTCGACCCAAATCGTCACCCATTCCTTCTATCCAGGGTTGCTGCCTGTCCCGCTGAGTAACGCCAGCATGTTGTGTCTATCTTCAGTGCAAACCATCATCTGCAGTTCCTGGGTGATTTCAATTCCCAGCTTCGTTCACTCTGCCGCCTGAAAACATGATGCATTTTGCGCTTTGCCACCAGTGTCGGTAAGTTGGGAGCTTTATTACGCTTGGCGTTTGGGGAAGTCTGCAATGGGGTTTCTACCTTGGTTCCAGGGCTGGCCGGGGTGTGTTGGGGTTCTGCGTTTGGACCAGTTCGAGCTGGTGGCAGCCGCCGGAGTTGCCAGGGGCCCGCCACACGTTGCATCCTCGGTGCTAGAACCGTTCCTCGCTACCTGGAGACCTTTAGCCGAGCAGCTAGAACGACAGACAGACACACCAGACGGAGATTACAAACAGAAATTGGCCCAGTGACTTCATTCATTGAACTCTCTCTCGCTCTCACTGTGGAAACTTATGCAATGACTGGGCCTATCTGTAGGAGGCCGGCGTTTCAAGTGGTTGAGCCGATAGCTGATCATGTTCTCACTCCGCACGCGTTTCCTGGCCTTACAGTTACAGTGTCGCTGTGAGCCGCACAGCGCTCAGACTGTCGTTATTCTGATTCAGCCCTCGTTTCACTACGGGGAGTGAGGGAGGGCTTGCTGGGTTTTGTAGTTGGCTGTGTGGGCAGGAGTGGAATCTTTACGTTTTCCATTGACAGCTCAGGCAGTACAAGACGAGTAACGTCAAACCACGGGTGCTTAAAGGGACATGAGGCCACCAGCTTCACACAGAGGGTGAAGGTTTGGAGGGATTTGGGCCAAATGCGGGCAGGTGGGACTAGTGTAGATGGGGGGGCATCCACTGCCACTAAGCCCCCAGACACACACCCTCACACTCAGACCCTCCCCATGCACCCCCCCGCGCAGCCCAAATGGGAACTCACTCGGTCCACGGTTTGCAATTGTCACTGTTGTCTTGGCTGGAGAAGGTGCCACTGCGGCAGTCTCGGCAACGCCGGTCCTTGAACGAGTCGCCTGGCAGAGAACAACGAGGAAGGTCGGTTAGTTGTGGCTCCAAAGTCGGGTGGCACAGCTGTTTCCGGAGCGTGTGGGTGGTGGTAAAAAAAAAGTGGAAGCTCCGTGCAGAGAGGAGCGAGAATCAGGTCAGAACAAAGCAAAACTGTGAACTGGTACTGGGGCGACAGGGAGATGCAGCGGGCAGGGTGTGGGGATGGAGGGACTGGTCACAGAGTGGGTACAGGGAGCCTGGTCACAGAGTGGGTACAGGGAGCCTGGTCACAGAGCGGGTACAGGGAGCCTGGTCACACACAGATGGTACAGGGACCCTGGTCACAGAGTGGGTACAGGGAGCCTGGTCACAGAGTGGGTACAGGGAGCCTGGTCACAGAGCGGGTACAGGGAGCCTGGTCACACACAGATGGTACAGGGACCCTGGTCACAGAATGGGTACAGGGAGCCTGGTCACAGAGCGGGTACAGGGACCCTGGTCACAGAGTGGGTACAGGGACCCTGGTCACAGAGTGGGTACAGGGACCCTGGTCACAGAGTGGGTACAGGGACCCTGGTCACAGAGCGGGTACAGGGACCCTGGTCACAGAGCGGGTACAGGGACCCTGGTCACAGAGCGGGTACAGGGACCCTGGTCACAGAGTGGGTACAGGGAGCCTGGTCACAGAGCGGGTACAGGGAGCTAGTCACACACAGATGGTACAGGGACCCTGGTCACAGAGTGGGTACAGGGACCCTGGTCACAGAGTGGGTACAGGGAGCCTGGTCACAGAGCAGGTACAGGGAGCCTGGTCACAGAGCGGGTACAGGGAGCCTGGTCACAGAGTGGGTACAGGGAGCTAGTCACACACAGATGGTACAGGGACCCTGGTCACAGAGCGGGTACAGGGAGCCTGGTCACAGAGTGGGTACAGGAAGCTAGTCACACACAGATGGTACAGGGACCCTGGTCACAGAGTGGGTACAGGGAGCCTGGTCACAGAGTGGGTACAGGGAGCTAGTCACACACAGATGGTACAGGGACCCTGGTCACAGAGTGGGTACAGGGACCCTGGTCACAGAGCAGGTTCAGCAGGGTCTGGTCACGGGTGGATTTATCCCTGAGCCCAGGCCCCAGCCCCATCCATGGAGCACTGCAGCTCAGACCACTGATCTCAGGCAATGTTTAAAGTTGCCAAGGTGGACAGAGTGCAGAGGAGATTTATGAGGTGTTGCCAGGACACTGGAGACTGAGCTCTAGGGAGAGGTTGAGCAGACTAGGACTTTAGTCCTTTGAGCGCAGGAGGCTGAGGGGTGATCTTATAGACGTGTGAGATCATTTGAGGAATCGATAAGGTAAGTACGCAGAGTCTTTTATCCAGAGTAGGGGAACAAAAACCAGAGGGCATATGTTAAAGGTGAGGAGGGGAAGATTGAATAGAAACCTGAGGGGTAAGTGGTGGTGTACACAAAAGATAGTAGATATATTGAACGAACAGAGAGTGGTGAGTCTCTGGAACTCTCTGCCACAGAGGGTAGTTGAGGCCAATTCATTGGCTATATTTAAGAGGGAGTTAGATGTGGCCCTTGTGGCTAAGGGGATCAGAGGGTATGGAGAGAAGGCAGGTACGGGATACTGAGTTGGATGATCAGCCATGATCATATTGAATGGCGGTGCAGGCTCGAAGGGCCGAATGGCCTACTCCTGCACCTAATTTCTATGCTTCTATGTTTCTATGAACTGACGGCGCAGGTAGCTGAGGCAGGTAATATCACAATGTTTAATACACTTTTGGACGAGCACACGGATAGTAGCGGGTTCGACATATATGGGCCAAAGGAAAGCAGACGGGACTAGTGTAAATGGGGCATGTTGGTCGGCGTGGGCAAGTTGAGCCGAGGGGTCTGTTTCCACGCTGTATGACTCTTAGATCAGTCACTGCTACACACACGAGTGGAACATTCTCACCTCCTCACACAAGCCTGTTGGTCAGAGGAGGAAGTGGCTTTGGTGATGATGTGTATTTTTCAGCACCGGTTCTCTGGTGATTCAGCCGTGTGTGACGTCTGCACCAGTGGTTGACCCAGGGGTCCTTCTGTCTCACATTCCCCCCCCCCCTCCCCCAGATCACCCCCCCCCCCCCCCCCCCCCGTCTGAGATGTCCTCCTCTCTCAGCAGCCATGGCTTCCCCCACCGTGGCTGACCAAACCCTCACACATATCTCCCACACCTACTCCACTCCCCCCACACACAATAGGAGTAGAGTTCTCTTAGTTCCCCGCTGTCACCCCACTGACTCCACGTCCAGTGTTGCACCCTTTGACATTCCTCCCAGCGACAACGAGACCCCACCACCGCCCCCACCCCATTCTGCTCTCTGCAGGGACCACTTTACATTTTCACAACAGCTTCCCAGTATCTGATGAATATCTTCCAAGTGACTACTAAACACGATCAGACCTTCCGAAGCTGGCGTGTCCAGAACATGCTTACCCTGTCCTTCCACCCGCTGCCCTTTCTTGCACGTAGTGTGGGGCTTGCAGGATTTGCAGTCACTGCGGGTACACATGAACCCCTCTTTACACTGGCACACCGTGTTGGATGAAGCCAGGCACGGAAACAGCGTCTGAAATTTACCTTCAAGATCAAGAAACGGGCGTGAGTGGGGGTTGGTGAAGGTGAAGAATGGTTTGCAACCTGCAACGTTAAATTCCAGCCCCACCCCCTGCTCCACAGTTGCTGCCCGACCTGCTGAGTATTTCCAGTGGTTTCCCTCTTGTTATTGCAAATGTCACCGGGATGGGAGGAGAATGAAAGGACGGAAACAGGGAGGCAAAGGGGAACATGAATGAGCACCAAGGCAAGAGAGAGAGAGAGAGAGAGAGGGAGATTGAGAGAAGGGAGAGAGATGGAGTGAATGGGAAACTGGAAGAGAGAGAGGAGGGGGAGAGAGAGGGGGGGGGCATGAGTCAGGGAGAAACAGGAGACGTAGAGAGCAGGGGACGAAGAGAAACAGAGACGGAAAGGGAAAGAGAAAGAGAGAAACAGGAGGAGACAGAGAGAAGTGGAGAGAGAGAGAGGGGGAAACTGAAAGAGAGAGAGACGAGGGAGAGGGAAAGACAGGAAGCAGGAGTCAGAGGGGAAACAGGAGAGGCAGGAGAGGCAAAGAGAATCAGAGAGAGACACAATGTGGAGAGAGAAAGAGCAAGGAGAGAGAGAACCAGGGAGCGTCAACACCATCTATGCAGCAAGCTTGTGCTCACCAACGGTGCTGGAGCAAATGTGGAATCAGGCAGAGTGTGGCCACGATGACATATTCCCCAGTAACTTACCTGGAAGGCCATCATTCATTTGGAGGGGGTGGGGTGGGCGGGCACGGGCTCCGGGACTGTTGTTTCCAGGGCAAGGGCACCTCACCTTGCTCCCTCCCCCCACTCCACCGCTGTCCCTCCCTCCTATCTCATCCTCCCTTTCTCCCTTCCCCCCTCCATTACTCACTTCCCCCTTTCCCCACTCCTGTTTACTTCCCCGATCCCCCCTCCCCTCGCTCTCTCCTCCTCCTCCCCATTTCTTCCCCAACCTTTGCACTTCCCTTCCTCCGCCGCCCCATGGTCCCGTCTCCTCGTCCCCCTCTTCCCCCTTGTCCCCCCTGTCCCCCTTGTCCCCCTCCCCCATACCCCTCCTTTGCAGCTCCCGTGCATGCACCGCCCATCTGCCGGACCCACCTATTGCACACATGCGGCAGCGGTGGCAATGTGACTGGTTGTTCATGGTATCGGTGTAGGAGGTTGCTGGGCACGGAGTGCACTGGCCAGTCTTGCTGTCCCGAAACATGCCTGGCAACGACGAAGATATTTACTGTTAGTTTCACAGGTCAGGACCGATTGCATATCCGGTAGTAACAACAGCCCCAACCTTATCAACCCCCCCCCCCCCCCCCCCCCCCCCAAACCCGCGCCAGGAGTATACAGAGCATGTGTCTGGATACTGGGAGATGCCAGGGTTGAGAGGAGTGCTGGCACAGAATTCCAGCGCACCAGGGCAGCCAGGATCTGCCGCCTTTCTCCCCGGCTGCCTGACTCCCCCTCGCTCCGAGCCATCAGTGCGAATGGCCCCTGTGGTGTAGGTACATGGAACAATGGTGTCGATGGGCTGGCTGGATGCCGGGCAGGGCGGTTGAAAAGCAGCCAAGGCTGTGTCTTCATTCCCGACTGATTCACAGCAAAAAGTCCTTCACTGAGCGGAGTTACCCAGGGTCGACTAACTTGCAGTTGTAGAGATGGTCAGCAGGGAAAACAGGCCCTTCAGCCCACCTCGTCCATGCCGACCAAGTTGGCATCCTGGGCCTGCCCCATTTACCTGCATTTGGCCCATAGCCCCTTCCCATCCACATAGCAGGTCTAAGGCAGTGCACTCAATTCACTTCTCTCCCTCCCTCCTTCACTTCTCTCCTATCCTTCATCTCTCCTTCCAATCCCACTCCACTTCACATGCCATTGTGGAGATGGGGGGTGGGAATGGATCAGTTGCTGGGAGGTAAGATAATTATTTCCATAACGACCCCAAACGTAATCAAAGACTAGTCCCGCCCCGGTCATTCCTTCTTCTCCCCGCTCCCATCAGCAGAAGATGCAAAAGAATGCAATCGCGCACCACCAGACTCAGAAACAGCTTCTTCTCCTCGGTTATCAGGCTTCGAAACGGTCTTTTCATAAGCCAGGATAGTGACCAATACACCTCTACCCCATTGCGGACAATGGACTTTGTCTATGGAACTGGTGTCCTACAATGCTGAGACCTATATTCTGCACTCTGAGCCTTCCCCTTTGCTCTATCTATTGTTCTTGAATTTAAAATGGTTTTATCTATGTATATTATGATCTGTGGAAACTGCAGATGCTGATTTATATAAAAGAACTCAGAGGGTCAGGCAGCATCCCAGGAGAATGTAGATAGGTGACATTTTGGGTCGAGACCCTTCTTCAGAACATTATCTGATCTGATTGGATAGCAGGCAAAACACAGCTTATCACTGTACCTCGATACACATGACAATAATAAACCTAAACCTAAAACCTAAACCTAAAGGTTGTGCAGGAGAGTTAAGGATACAACCTCAGTGAGAAGTACTGAGGGAATGCTGCACTGTCAGAGGTGCCATTGCTTGGGCAAGATGTTGAACTGACAGAAATTAAGGTGCTGGAGGAACTCAGTGGGTCAGGCATGCATCTGTGGAGGGAAATGGACAGATGGCTTTACGGTTCAGGACCCTTCTTCATAGTTCCGCCAGCAATTTGTTTTCTTGCTCAAGATGCTTGTGTCTCCATTAAACAGAACACCTCCTCCAGGCTGCTGAGGAGGATCAGAGATCTCACTGCAGGACAGCAGTGACAGGATCGGTCAAAGTCAGCATGGATTTATGAAGTGGAAATCATGCTAGACTAATCTTCTTGGAATTTTTTGAGGATGTAACAAGTAGAATGGATATGGGAGAGCCAGTGGATGTGGTGTATCTGGACTTTCAAAAAGCCTTTGACAAGGTTCCACACAAGAGATTAGTGTGCAAAATTAGAGCACATGGTATTGGGGGTAGGGTATTGACATGGATAGAGAACTGGTTGGCTGGCAGGAAGCAAAGAGTAGGAATCAACGGATCCTTTTCAGAACGGCAGGCAGTGACGAGTGCCGTAAAATACAATATATATTAATGATTTAGACAAGGGAAACTTCTTCACCCCGGAGAGTTGTGAATCTGTGGAATTCTCTGCCACAGAGAGCAGTGGAGGCCAATTCACTGGATGGTTTTAAGAGAGACTTAGATTTAGCTCTTAGAGGTAAAGGAATCAAAGGTTGTGCAGAAAAAACAGGAACGGGGTACTGATTTTAGATGATCAGCCATGATCATATTGAATGGCGGTGCTGGCTCGAAGGGCCGAATGGTCTACATCTGCACCTATTTTCTTATGTTTTTCAGCATGGTTTTAAAGATGATATGCCCCGGATCTCAGATGACTATTTATTCCTGAATCATAGGGAGATTCACAATCACAATCACAATAATACTTTATTAGCCAAGTATGTTGGACACGTGTGGCATCTTCCTCAGCAGAAACTGCCAGCTGTCTCTCCACCATCACATCAGGGACTCGCTTTGAAAATAACCTCCTTCATCGACTGGGAAATGAAGTGGGGCATCCCTAGGTTGAGAAAGGCACTACACAGATGCAAATTCTTCCTTTTCTCGAATTAAAGACTAGGATCTACGACTCAGACAAAAAACGGCAAAACTTTTTTTTGCTAAATTGTATTGTCCAAAAATAGTTCTTAAGATATGTAAATAATCTCTGGTCGATAATGAATCATAATAACTCCCAAATTCCCCTGCCGCTGGGCACAGTCTGTGTGTTGTTGCACATCAGTGAAGTTTGAGGTTCATCAATTTTGATTTCTGTCATTTTAACATCCCACCCAAGCAATGGCACCTCTGACAGTGCAGCACCTCTCCCTCAGTACGTCTCACTGAGGTTGTATCCTCAGCCATCCTACGTGACCTTTTTTAGGTGTAGGTTTATTATTGTCATGTTTAATTTAGAGATACAGCATGGAAACAGGCCCTTCAACCCACGGAGCCCACGCCGACCAGCGATCCACACACACACTTACAGTACACTTCCTACACACACGCGGGACAATTTACATTGATACCAAGCCAATTAACCTACAATCCTGCACATCTTTGGAGTATGGGAAGAAACCGGAGATCTTGGTGAATACCCACGCAGGTCATGGGGAGAACGTACAAACTCCGTACAGACAAGCACCCATATTCAGGATCAAACCCAAGTCTCTGGCGCTTGTAAGGCAGTGACTCTACCGCTGCGCCACCATGCCACCAGCACCCCGTCCCGAGGTACAGTGAGAAGCTTCCAGTCAAAGCAGATAATACTACTAGTGATGGGGTGAAGTGTCGCAGACATGGTATAAATTCATGGTATAAATGGCACTTCAGCCCTTGCGCGCACCCTCTCACTGCCCTTCAGCCACCCTGCCTCCTCTCACCACAAAACAATTTGCAATCCCCAAACTCCCTCACCCCGTCATGACCCTCAACTTAATTCCGCCTCCACAAACCCTCGCCCCATCAAAACCTGACCACGAACCCTCCACCAGCTCCCTTTCTGTCACCTGCTAAACCGCCTTGTCACCCCTCTTGCACCATGGCACCTAGATCTCTCATCATTCACTGTCCACTGACCACTCTGAAGGAGATCAACAAGCAGAACTGTGAAGAGCAAATGGAGTGGAACAGAGATAATCAAAATGTGTGACGCTATGAAAGAAAAGGGCACTGTGCAACATTTTCTACAGAAGCTGTGGTAAAGAGTTCAACTTCTATTTGTCATACAGTCACATAGTCATGCAGTACGGAAACAGACCCTCGGGCCCAACTTGGCCATGCCGACCAAAATGCTCCATTTTGATCCAGAACCATTTGTCCACAATTGGACCATATCCTTCTAAACCTTTCCTATCCATGTGCCATCCAAGTGTTTTTTAAACATTGTTATAGTACCTGCCTTAACTACCTTCAATGGCAGCTCGTTCCATAGACCCACCACCCTCTGTGTGAAGACACTTGCCCCTCAGGTTTGTGTTAAATTTTTCCCCTCTCACCTTAAACCTATGCCCTCTAGTTCTTGATTCCACTACCCTGGGTAAAACGACACCGTGCACTCACCCAATCTAATCCCCTCCTAATTGTATACATCTGTAAAGGATCACCCCTCAGTCTCCTGCGCTCCAGGGAATAAAGTCCTAGCTCTCCCCGTAGCTCAGCCCCTTGAATCCTGGCGACATCCTTGTAAATCTTCTCCGCGCTCTTTCCAGTTTGATTACGTCATCCTACAGCAGTGTGACCAAAACTGAACTTAGCACTCCAACGTAAACATAGCTTTTAAATTTATGAATGAAAGTGTTATATTTCCTGTCTCTCTTTTCAGTATGAATAAGCAGGAGCACTCCACAACTGAAACGATGATGTGCCAATCCATTGATGGAGGGAGCTGCATATTGTCAACAATTTGTTCTGATATGTTAGTTGTAGCAGATCTTTGAAAATTGCACCAAAGTAGGAAAACCAGAACAGCCAAAGAGTAAAAAAAAAATGAACTAAAAGAAAAATTGCTGCCTACACAACAACAGTTCTGGTAATATCTGCAGAGAGAGGAGTTAATGTTTGGACTCGGGTTTCGATGGGAGAGAAAGGGGGATAGCGAGAAAGAGAAAATGAAAGACTGAGCCAAGAAGACAAGAAAGCGGAGTCAGGCAGTGGGAAAACCAGCAATGTAAAGGACTGCAGATGTTGGAAATCTGAGAGAAAAAAACCCCTAGAGAGTGCCGATGGGTCAAGCAGCGTGGGAGGCTGAGGGGAAGCCTTATTGAGGAGTTCAGCACCATGAGGGGCATGGGCAAGCTCAGGGCTCAGTCTATTTCCCAGGGTAGAGGATTCTAAAATTAAAGGGCATGGGCTTAAAGTGAGAGGGGAGAGAGATTTAAGAGGAACCTCACGGGCAGTTTTTTTTCACTCAGAGAACAGTCCGCATCTGGAATGAGCTGTCAGATGAACCTACAGAAGTCGGCACATTTATAACTTTTAGAAGATATTTGGAGATATACGTACACGATAAGTTTAGAGGGCTATGGGCCAAATTCAGGCAACAGCTGATCATGACAAACATTAACTGGAGGTAGACAAAAGTGCTGGAGAAACTCAGCGGGTGTGGCAGCATCTATGGAGCGAAAGAAATAGGCAACGTTTCGGCACTTCAATGCTGCCTGAATTGGTGATTGTCTCATTCAGATAGACATCACCCCTGGGCAGGTGTTCTCAACCCATATCTACGGACACCTCAACAGGCACTTCCCTGCTATGGACCATCTGGCTCCAGTCTCACCCCAGGAGTGCACTACTCCAACACTGAGCATAGAACAGTACAACACAGGAACAGGCCCGTCAGCCCACAATGTCCATATGAACTCATCTCCTCTGCTAGCAAGTGATCCATATCCCTCCATTCCCTGCATATCCATGCGTCCATCCAATAAATCTCCTAACTGTCACTGTATGTCATGTTGTTACTTGTGGGTGGAGCACCAAGGCAAATTCCTTGTATGTGAATACTTGGCCAATAAACTTATTTACTTACTTACTTACTAAACACCGCTGAAGTATCTGCCTCCACCAACCATCAGTGGCAGTTCGCTCCAGGCACCCACCACCCTCTATGTAAAAGAGCTGCCCTGGACATCTTGCCCCCCTCGCTTGTTCTCACTGTCTACGCCTCTCACAGTTTTCTCCGCCGGCAGAAGCTGCAGATGGAAGGGGGAGAGGGCAAGGGAGCTGCAGGGCTCCCCCGGGCAGAGAGATGTCGCCTACCTTTAGCGCACAGTTGTTGAGCGGCCACGGCGCCTATCATCGCCATCACCAGCGCTAGTGCTCGCTGCTCCATCCTGACTGACTGACTCAAGGCGCTGCTCGGCAGAGTGAGTGGAGCCGCCGACTGTCGCCTGGGTTTAACCGGGCCTGACGCACAGTGGAGTGGGTGGAGGGAGGGAGGGAGGGAGGGAGGGGGATTCCCCCACGAACGTGAGCAGCATTGGCGGTCCGCCCCCGCCCCCCCCCCCCCCGCCTGTCTACTGGACACTGCCCCAGGGGGGGGAGGAAGGGACATTCTAGCGGCGCTGACTCTCCCCTAACCCCACGACCTGTAGATCCAGCTGAGCCGCGGGTTTTCCCTCGATCTCTGCGTCAGATTTCCAGTAAAAAACTCAGACAAAGTGAAATATCTTTAAGGAGTAGGAAGGAACTGCAGATGCAGGTCCACACCGAAGATAGACACGAGGTGCTGGAGCAACTCAGCGGGACCGGGCAGCATCTGTGGGGAGTGGGAATGGGTGACGTTTCGGGTCTGAAGAAGGGTCTCGACCCATTCCTCGTCTCCAGAGATGCTGCCCGGACCCGCTGAGTTGCTCCAGCATTTTGTGTCCAGAAAATATGTAACGCGGGTCTCTTTCCCCGGTGGGAAACCAGTGGGGGCAAAAGCTACTGATTCCTGAGACGGGTGGGGGTGGGGGGTGTTGAGATAGTGAGATAGTGAGACAGAGAGAGATAGAGAGAGAGAGAGTGTGAGAGAGAGAGTGAGTTCCTTCCCGTGTTGCTCCCTTTGTGCAAACCGCTGCTTTTCTAAAGTTGTTTGCAACTCATTCCACATGGGAAGGACACGGATAGGACAGGTTGTAGGGATATGGGCCAAACGCCGGCAGGTGAGACTAGTGTAGCTGGGACATGTTTGCCGGTGTGGGCAAGTGCCCGCCGGGCCACATCTTCTCATGAGCAAAACACAAAGTGCTGGAGGAACGCTGAGGGTCAGCGTCTGTGGAGGGAATGGGTAAGGAAGGTTTGGACAGTCTGAAGAAGGGCCCCGACCCGAAAGGCCATCTGTCCATCCCTCCGCCCCACCCACCACAGATGCTGCCTGACCCGCTGAGTTCCTCCAGCACTTTATGTTTTGTTCAAGTTTCCACACATCTGCAGTTCCTTGCGTCTCCAATCTTTCATTCGTTTTCCGTGTGACCTCCCTTTCCCATTCCCATTCCCGTCAATCACCCACAGGGCACCAACTCACTGGGAATAATTCACGGTGGCCACGTTCTTGGGATGTGGAAGGAGACCAGAGCCCCCGGGGAACCCACACGGTCGCAGGGAGAAGGAGGTCCCACTGTGGCCCCCCGAGCCTAATTTCCTGGGCGGCCTGACCAGAACACAAACTCTTCACTGTTTTGAACCCGCTCCCACGTTTCACCAGTTCTCAGTCGACATACCTGCGCTCTGCCGGAAAATTCTTCCCATCCCATTGCAGAACGAGGAGTCATTGGATTGCACCGTTCGGGGGAGAAAAATCTAGTTTCCCAATTGCCTTTGTTTGCAGAGGTACTTCCTGATTTCGCTTTTGGAACCAGTTCTAATTTTAAAACCTGTCATCATTTTATACACCTCACCTTATAAACACAAAACTCACAGTTCAACACGCGGAAATGTATCGAGTATCTTCATATCCCCTTTTCTACGGAGTTTCGTTGCTAAAATGCAACATTTAAAATATCATTTCAGCTCGACATTTGCAACATTTTGCATTAGTTTAACATGTTCGCTCTCCAGATATTCTGCACTTTTTGTGAATGGTGACGTTTATGGATGGCCCCTTAAACTGCAGTTCCTCGCATAGTTTGCTAATTCGAATTTCACTGGTACACGTGACAATAATAGACTTTTGAAACCTTATTTAATATCCATTGTTGTGGTTTGCAGCAAAGATCCTATCCGCTATAGGATCGGTTTGCAGCAAAGATCCTATCCGCTATAGGATCTTTGGTTTGCACTGTCTGCAGCTAACGGTCTGATAGCACTTGTTGATCTCTTGTGCTGTAGTCATTTGGAGACACGAGGAACTACAGGTGCAGGAATCTTGAGCAGAATACAAAGTGCTGGAGGAACTCAGCGAGTCAGGTAGCATCTGTGGAGGGAATGGCTAGGCGAAGTTTCTTCAGCCTGATTGGAGTAGGGGGGGTGAGAAAGCTGAAAAAGAGGTGGGGTTTTGAGTGGAATAACTGACAAAGGCTAGCGGTGAAATTGGGACAAAGGGGTATCAAATATGGAGAGAAGAGGTGGTGTGAAATGTTAGAGGAAGGGATATGGGTAAGAGTGGGGGGGGTGGGGGGTGGAGAAGGGAAATATGAGACTCAGGGACTGGTGAAGAGAGGATGGAGGGGAGAGGAGGAGGCTTACTGGGGTGGTGGGAGATGGGTGGGTGAGATATGTACCAGTGTGGGGGGAATGGGCTGGGAACGAGAGGGTGGGGGATGGGGGGGGGGGCGGACTACTTGAAGTTGGAGAATGCAATGTTCATACCGTTGGGTTGTAACCTACCCAAGCAGAATGGACTGAAGAAGAGTTTCGGCCCGAAACGTTGCCTATTTCCTTCGCTCCTTAGATGCTGCTGCACCCGCTGAGTTTCTCCAGCTTTTTGTGTACCCAAGCAGAATGCCAGATGCTGTTCGTCCAGTTTGCGTGTGTGGCCTCGCTCTGGCAATGGAGGAGGCCCAGGATGGAAAGGTCAGTAAGGGAACTGGATGGGGAGTTAAAATGGTTAGCAACTCTTTGTCATTTATTATGTTGGATTTGCTGGTGTTCTGGCCCCTGGGAATTACGCCAGCGGTTTCAAAGTGGGGTAGACACAAAATCCTGGAGTAACTCGCCGAGTCATGCAGCATCTCTGGAGAGAAGAATGGCTGATGTTTCGGGTCAAGGTCCTTCTTCAGACTATGGGATATCTTCTTTAGAAAGTGGCGGTCTGACCTGAATCACCGCAGTCAGAAAAAATCAGCACATTTGTAAATGCATCAGTATCATTGCAGTAAGTGTAATAGCAGGGGACTGCAGATGCTGATTCACACTAAAGAAAGATATAAAATGCTGGAGTAATTCAGCGGGTCAGGCAGCATATTTGGAGAACATGGATAGGTGACGTTTCAGGTTGGGGTGCTTCTTCAAACTGGAGAATTCAATTGTTCATCCCATCGGGTTGTAAGCTACCCTGCAGAATATGAGATGCTGTTCCTCCAGTTTGTGTGCGGCAAAGTTTAGGGAACTAACCCACAAGCCACCCCCTTCACCTTGCCTTTCTCCGCCAAGCCCTCCACCCTTTCTTCACTCTTCCCACTCCTCTCCCTGGACCCTGGCTGACCCTGCACCAGTTTCTCCCGTCCCCTTCCGCATGCATCATTTCCAATGTCTACACAGTTTGCAACTTTTCTATCCCCCAGTTTACCAATTTACACTGGCCTTTGTCAAACGATCTGCCTATTTAAAAAGTCCAACCTTGCCTGTCCTTACCTGTTCCTGCCCCTCCTTTTTCCAGCTTTATTTTTCTGCTCCCCCTCCGGCCAGGCAGAATCACTGGAGAAGTTGCATGGGTGACATTTGGGTCAGTATCCTTCTTCAGAAGTGATACTGGCTCTGCCCAATTACTGCACCTTTCAGAAAAAAATTTGTTAAGAATGACTAATTGGGTGCATTTTGTGATGCCATTAGCTCCAGTCAGAATGAGTAATTCCCGTGTTGTTTACTGCCACCAGTAATATAATTCAGAACTTATAATTTACTGAAAAGGTAACTTTTCTTGTGATAAAAGGCCAAAACACCCAGTGACGTTGAGGTACACAACTGAAGATGTGTCTGATTGTTAGCAAGTTCACCTGGTGGTCATACCCAAGAATGTCAATTGTAGTGAAATCTTAGGGATTGTAACATCCAGTCCTACTAATCAAAAAAAACCCAAAAAAAACATTGCCTCATCCTGAACTCTGTAACACTTTCACATGTGAACCCCAGTTCTTGGCGCTGGGTTGAATTCTTATCAAAGAGACACTTGCTTCTGTTGGTTATGTTGAGTGAATAACCTCTGTGCAATATGGTTTGTTTTCTGTGAGGCCATAAATTCCACCGTCCCTCCAATCAGAGTTGGCAGAGTTTTTACTTTGATCGTCTGCTGTTTGGAAAATAACACGGAAGTTTACACGGAAGATAACGATTAATAATTAGCAGAAAGGTCCACTGTAACCAAGGTGCCATCCACCTCACTCACTGCTGGTGAGTTCCTGCTTCACCCCATCCATGATGGGCTTGGCTCCTCCTCTGACTCACTGGTTCCTTGTTCCAAAGTCATTGCACTCTCTTCTATCAAAACACAAAGTGCTGGAGTAACTCAGCGGGGCCAGCCATTCCAGTGTCGGTAGACGGAATGGACAGGCAACGTTTTGAGTCAGGACTCTTCTTCAGACTGATTGTAGTGGGGGTTGGGGGGGGGGGGGGGGGGGGGGGAGAGAAGAGGAGTGAAATGTAAAGGATATCCAGGGGAAAGGATATCAGTGGAAGTGGACAGGGGGAAGGACTGAGTGGGGGGATAAAAGAGAAATTAGGTTCTCGGGATTGGGAGATGAGTGTACGAAGGAGGGGAAAGGAGCAGGGCGATTGGGATGCTGCCTAACCTGCTGGGTTACTCCAGCACTTTCTGTTTTGTTCCAGGTTATAGCATCTGCAGTTCCTTGTATTTCTTCTATGCTTGTCCTAGCCACGTCAAGGCAATTACATTGAACGAGACATTCAACATTATGTCAATGTAGGATGGAGTTAATGTGATTGTTCCTTAAAAATAAAACACACCATCTTTGAATCTTCCTTGCTCTCCAGTGATTGTCAGTCTGTGCCAGTTGTCTCAGTCCTTCCCTCCCACCCGCCCTGTCATCCCCTCAACCACACGAGGGCTGGTTACTCAATCGACTGGGAATTGCAATGCCTTTAGAATGATTGTGGAATTGAAAATGGAGCAGATGCGGGAAAGGCATGACTGTAGCTGTCATTTGTCACATGTACACACATGTTCATACAGTCATCCCTTGGACAGAACCTCTCACGTGGCATGATTGTCTTTTACGTATGGAAGTGAAAATTCTTCAAAGAAAAGTTGGAAGTTGCAACATATTTTTGGTTACTTCCGCTTTTGAAAAAAACAATTGAATGCATAAATACAGCCATTTATTAACTTTAGGAATAGATTGTTGTGAGTGTGAGTATGAGTGTGTGTGTGTACGTGTGCACATGTGTATGTGCACGCATGTGTACATGTGTGCGCATGTGTGTGTATATGTGTATATATCACTACTACACTCTGTGTGAAAAGGTTACCCCTCAGATTCCTATTAAATCTTTTCCCTTCACCTTAAACATACCTCCTCTGGTTCTCGATTAACACACTCTGGCCAAGAGACTGTATCTACCTGATCTATTCCTCCCATGCTCTTATACACCTCTATAAGATCACCCTTCATCCTCCTGTGCTCCAAGAAATGGAGTCCCAGCCTACTCGATCTTTCCCTATAGCTCACATCCATTAGTCCTGGCAACATTCTCGTAAGTCTTCTCTGGACCCATCCCAGCATAACAACATCTTTCCTATAACATGGTGCCCAGAACTAAACACAATATTCTGAATGCGGCCTCACCAATGTCTTGTACAACTGCAACAGGACCTCCCAACTTCTATACTCAATACTCTGGCTGATGAAGGCCAATGTGCCAAAAGCCTTTTTGATCATCCAATCTACCTGCGATTCCACATTCAAGGTACTATGCACCTGCACTCCTAGATCCCTCTGCTCTACAACACTCTCCAGAGCCCTTCCACTCACCGTGTAGGTCCTGCCCATGTTAGTCTTCCCAAAATGCAATACCTCACATTACTCACATTAAATTTCATCAACTATTCCTCAGCCCACCTGGCCAATCGATCAAAATCCTGCTGCAAAATTTTTCACAACCATTTTCCCTGTCTGTAAAACCACCCACTTTTGTATCATCTGCAAACTTGCTAACCCCGCCATGTATGTCCTCATCCAAATCATTGATATAGTTGACAAACAATAACGGGCCCAGCTCCGAACCCTGAGTCACACCACGAGTCACAAGTCTGGGGCATTTTTCTTTGGAGGCTGAAGTGTGATCTTATTGATGTGTACGTGATCATGAAGAGCATGAATAAAGTGAAGACTCACAGTCTTTTCCCCAGGGTCGAGGATTCTAAAACTAGCGGGGATGGGCTAAAGGTGAGAGGGGAAGGATTTAAGAGGCAACCTTTTCACATAAAGGATAACTCGTATCTGGAATGAGCTGCCAGAGGAAGCGAAAGAAGCAGATATAATTATGGCTTTTATAAGACAGTTGGACAGATACATGGATAGGAAGAGTTTAGAGAGATATGCAAGCAATATTGTATTAGTATTGGTTTAATATTGTCATATGTACCTTGATGTAGAGTGAAAAGCTTTTGCATGCCTGCGATCCAATTAAATCAGATAATACTATACAGGAATACATCAAGCCAAACACGTGCAACAGGTAGAACAAAGGGAAAAATACCAGAGTATTATTAATGTAGGGAGGAATACTGATAGATATACAAGTGGAAAAGAGAATTAAAAGTATGTAGTGATTGTATCGGATGATAATAGATCATCTTCTGGGACCAGCACACAAAAAAAACAGTTCGGGTGGCACAGTGCCGCGGCCTCACAGCGCCAGGAAACCGGGTTTATTTCTGACCTCATGTGCTGCCTGTGTGGAGTTTGCATTTTCTCTACGACCACATGGGTTTCCTCCAGGTATTCCGGTTTCCTCCACATCCCAGAGACTTGTGGGTTTGTAGGTTAATTAACCTCTGTAAATTGTCTCTAGTGTGTAGGGAGTGGATGTGAAAATAGGATAACACGGAACCAGTGTGAATGGGTGATCGATGGTCATCCTGGACTCGGTGGGCCAAAGGGCCTGTGTACATGCTGTATCTCTAAACTAAGGTGCCATAGGCGATATGCTGACGTGACCGGCATGGACACGGTGGGCTGAAAGGCCTGTTTCCGTGCCGTATGGCTCTGTGACTCCATGCCCTGGTAGGCAGGCAGGGCTGAGAACCCTCTGCATGCGATTGCCAATCAAGATGACTTGTTGAATGTCACCGGGGTGAACTCGAACCCACAACACGAAGACTCACTGTTAATGGACCTCATTACCACTCTGACGCTGTTAATGCTAATCACTGCCTTGACGAAAGACACATGAGGTGTGAGGCGAAAGGGCAGGGGTGGTGGGAGGAGGTTGATGTGTGAAGTACAGAACACTGTGAATCAGCGGCTCTGGGGGAGGCTGCTGCAACGTACATGGGGAAGAGGCCCTGCACCCAGCTCACTGTAAGGAACCTTCACTTTACACCTTTCCAGCAGCTTCAGTATAGTATATTTAGTTCCCTGCCTGTGTAAAGTTGTTGCTGTTTTTAAAGAGGAGCAGCTCCTTGAGGTTTCAGACAGGAAGGTGCTGCAGAGCGACCGAGTAGCTGTGACGAGTGGAAGGCCGCTGTGGTTGGGCGTTGGTCCTGTCAGGGATGTCAGAGACTCAAGGTCTCTGCAGAACCGTGCGGAAATAATCCAGTAACCACCACTGCCTGAGCAGCCACTGCACCCTGTGCTCAGCTCTCTCTTTACACCTCGTTCAGCCAATCGCCCCAGTGAGGAAGCTGCAGTGGAATGGTGAACAAATCAAGTTCCCAAGTTGGGCACTTCTACAGAGGTAAATAGTTTCACACGCAGGGCTGTGTCCCAAGTGAGGAACCTAGGTAGGACTCGCAAGGAAATGCAGATAGGTTCATAGGTTATAGGAGCATAATTAGGCCACTTGGCCCATCGAGTCCACACCGCCATTCAATCAAGGCTGACCTATCTTTCCTTCTCATCCCCATTCTCCTGCCTTCTCCCCATAACCCCTAATGCCCAGGGGCGGAAATCGCTAACAAAACATGGGGGGACACACACGATTTCTTGGCGGCCATGCGCACGTGCGTGCACACACACACACGCGCGCGAGGCTTCAGAGGCTTCGGCCATGGGCCCTGTGGACGGTAACATTGGGAGTTGACCTGGTTGGTGACTGACTCCGAACTCCAGCAGCAGCAGCTTCGTCTGCCCCGAAACTTGGGACTTGAATCGGACCGTTTGCGGGGCCTTTCATCTTCCGGCGCAGCTTAAAATCTGCCGGCAGGGGCTTCAACATCGTGAGCCTCGATCGCCTCAATGCATCAGATTGATTTTAAGCCGCGCCGGGTGGCAATGAAAGGCCCCGTGAACGGGACGATTCAGCCCTGAGAAAGCGTCACCTCCACTGTCTCGCGGAAAGCGGAGATTTTAATCGTTTTTTTTTCCACCAGATTACAAAACATGGGGGGGATTGTCCCTCACCTCTCAAAACATGGAGGGGACAATCCCCCAGGATTTCCACCCATGCTGATGCCCGTACTAATGAAGAATCTGTCAAGCTGCGTCTTAAAAATACCCAATGACTTGGCCTCCACAGTCATCTGTGGTAAGAAATTCCACAGATTCACCACCACAGATTCCAGACCCTTGAGCAAAACACAAAACGTTGGAGGAATTCCGCCAGTCAGGCAGCATCTGTAGAGGGGATGTGTGCGTGCAAAGGTCAGTTGAGGCAGAGTAGGAATGACTTGCCTGACCTCAGTGACCCTGAGCAGTCTTGCTCGGAATCCTGGTGCCAGAGAGACTATTATCAATGGAGACAGGGAGGAACGACCCCGGAATTAATGTTGCTGATGCGATTTTTCATCGGGACTATTTAAAAAACATGAAGTGGTGACACGTGCTAAGAGTAGCCGTCCACCACCAATGGCCAAGGGGAAATAGATACCGAGTAAATATAGAATTAAGGAAATTGAAAAATAAAAGCCTTTCCTGTGGGCTGAGAATCATAAAGCCACAGTCAAAGTTCATGTCAGTTATGAAAAATATACGAAACGGTTGGTTGAAGGAAAGTGTGATACAGCAGTTTGAACACAGAACACGACGCAGAAACTGGCCATTCAGCCCCACAATATCTGTGCTGAACATGATGACAAGTGAAACCAATCTCCTCTTCCTGCATATGATCCATATCCGTCCATTCCCTGCACATCCACGCATCTATCGAAAAGCCTTTTAAATGGCGCTATCGGATCTGCCTCCACCACCACCAGTGACAATGCATTCCAGGCACTCACTACTCTCTGTGTAAAAAAAAAACCTTGGCGCACACATCTCCTTTAGACCTTTCCCCCCCTCTCACTTAAAAGGTATGTATGCCCTTTTACATTTCCACCCTGTGGAAAAAACCGTTCTGACTGTCGACCCTATCCATGCCTCTCATAATTTTAAATACTTCCCCTCAGCCTTCGAAGCTGCAGAGAAAACATGGGAAGCAGGTGAGATTCCTGCTTGTGTGCTCAACAATATTGCTGCAATATTTCAACAAGGCCAGCCTGAAATAAATCACTCCCAAACTACCACTAACAGCACCAGAGGATTAAACACCCTCGATCACTGCTATACAACCATCAAGGATGCCTATCGCTCCATCCCTCACCCTCACTTTGGGAAATCCGACCATTCTGCGGTGCTGCTTCTTCCTGCATACAGGCAGCAACTGAAGAGCACACCTCCAGAGGTGAGGACTGCACAGAGCTGGTCTGGGGAGGCAGAGGAACAACTATGGGACTGCTTGGAGTCAGTAGACTGGGCGATGTTCAAGGACTCGGCAACGGACCTGAATGAATTTGTCACAGTCGTTTACAGACTTCATAAGGACATATGTGGAGGACAGTGTTCCTACAAAAACCATCCGAGTGTTTCCTAAACAGACGCCTTGGATGAACCAGGAGGTTCGTATTCTTCCGAAGATCAGATCTCGGGCATTCAGGTCTGGTGACGCAGAGGTCTATAAGATGTCCTGATACGACCTTGACAAGGCCATCAAAAAGGCCAAAAGGGACTTCCGCTCAAAGCTGGAGGATGGGGCAGATGTTCGGCAACTGTGGCAGTGCCATCACCTCCTAAAAGGCGAAATCAGGAGTGAGCTCAAGTGACAGCGAAGCATCACTTCTCCTGACTTCTGTCCTCAAAGCATTCTAAAGGACAAAGGACAAAGGACATTTATTGTCACATACACCAATTGGTGTAGTGAAATTTGACTTGCCATGCAGCACACAGATAAAGATAAGACCCAACACTAAAGAATTAACAATGAACATAAAAAAATCCCCCCACAATGGTTCCCACTGTGGGGGAAGGCACAAAGTCCAGTCCCATCCCCATGTCCACCCATAGTCGGGCCTATTGAGGCCTCCGCAGTCGGCGCTACAGCGGCCCGATGTTTTAGGCCTTCTCGCCGGGTGTTGGTGCTCCAGCGTCGGGAGAGTCCTCACAGCGGCTTGGGACACCTGGAACGGCCGCTTCCCTACTGGAGTCCGTGGCTTCCGAAGCTGACAAGGCCGCGCTGGATGGAGCTCCACAACTGGTGATCTCGCCGAGAGATCCCAGGCTCCCGATATTACAGTTCAGCGTTGCCGCCCGAAGCTGGCCGCTCCACAGTCCCGCAGCTCCGCGATGTTCACCTGCGGTCTCAGCATTCCGGAGCTCCAGCGTGGCAACCCAGGCAAGGCATCGCCCGCTCCGCTCCACCCGATGGTGCTCCAGCGCTGAGCCGCTGCCGAAGCCGAGGTTCTGGGCGGCCCCCTCAGGAAACGCCGCTCCAGGCCCACTGGTAGACCGCGAGGACGGGTCGAAGTTGCAGCCCGGAGAAAAGCCGCCTCTCCGACCAGGTAGGGACCCTGAAAAGTAGTTTCCCCCTTCCCCCCACCCCACACATAAAAAAGACTAGAACTCCAAAACAAAACACTAAAACTCACTAAAAATAAAAGAAAGAAGTTAAAAAACAGACAGCTGCAGGCTGGGCAGCCATACCAACTGGACGGCGCCCCCTAGACATGCTTCCCTATGCATGCTTTCATAGGGATAACACTGATGTGCCTTCCCGAGCCACCATATGCCCTGATGGTATTACAGTCACAGTCACAGAGGCCAGAAGTCACATGTCAGAAGATCCTTCAGGGGGGTGAACCCTCGGAAAGCGCCTGGACCTGATGGTATATGCGGTCGAGTTCTCGAAACCTGTGGAGATGAACAGGCTGGAGTTTTCAACCTCTCATTATTGAGGTCTGAGGTTCCCACCTGCTTTAAGAGGGCATCAATAATACCGGAGCCCAAGAAGAGTTAGGTGACGTGCCTCAACGACTATCGACCAGCGGCACAAATGTCGGTGGTGATGAAGTGCTTAGAGAGGTTGGTTATGGTGCATATCAACTCCTACCTCAACAAGAACCTCGACCCATTACAGTTTGCCTACCGTCACAAAAGGTCAATGGAGGATGCGATCTCACTGGTTCTCCACTCCGCACTGGACCACTTGGACAATAAAAACACTTACGTCAGGTTATTTCTTATAGACTACAGCCCGACGTTCAATATTATCCAAGCTGGTTACCAAGCTCACGGAACTGGGTCTCTACGCATCCCTCTGCAATTGGATCCATGACTTCCTCATCCACAGACTACAGTCTGTTCGAATTGGCAGAAATACTTAATCCTCAGTAACAATCAGTATGGGAGCATCTCAAGGCTGCGTGCTCAGCCCCCTTCTCTGCTCACTCTATACTCATGACTGTGTAGCCAGACACAGTGCGAACTCCATCTTCAAGTTCGCCAATGACACCAATCGTGGCTGGACAAATTACAGATGGTGGTGACACAGATCGATAGAAGTGAGATCGACTGATTGACCAAATGCTCAATATCAGTAAAACCAATGAACTGATTGTGGACTTTGGAAGAGGAAAGATGTGGACCCACAATCAACAGGGACGAAGGTGGAGAGAGTCAAAACCTTCAAATTCCTGAGCTTGCATATTTTCAAAGATCTTTCCTGGACCCAGCACACTGATGCAATTATAAATAAAGCACGTCAACGCCTCTACTTCCTGAGAAGATTACGGAGATTCGGTTTGTCAGAGAGGAACAGTAGAGAGCACATTGACTGGTTGCATCATGGCCTGGTTCGGCAACTTGAACGCCCAGGAGCGGAAAAGACTGCAAAAAGTTGTGAACACTGCCCAGTCCGTCATTGGCTCTGACCTCCCCACCATCGAAGGGATTTATCAGCGTCGCTGCCCCAAAAAGGCAGCCAGCATCATCAGAGACCCACACCATCCTGACCACACACTCATTTCACCTCTGCCATCGGGAAGAAGGTACAGGAGCCTGAAAACTGTAACATTCAGGTTCAGGAATGGCTTCTTCCCTGCAGCCATCAGGCTATTAAACACTACAACCTCAAATAAGCTCTGAACTGCAATAGCCTATTATTATTATTATTATTATTATTGTGGCGTCAGCCTATGCACAGGCTGACCCTCAAACCCTTGTCAGTAGGTACGAGGGCTGGCACGTACGTCATGGGCTAGAGGCAGTGTCCTGCTACTTAAGGTTATCTCACCTCGAGACCTGAGCAGTCAACAGGTAGCTGAGCCCGAGAGAACAACCTCGCTCAGCTACAGCAGCAGCAGCAATGATAATTACGTTAGCGGACCAACTTAACATGTAACACCTGAATAAAACTACCGTTTGAACCTGCCTGACGTCTGGCCTTATTCACCACGTTTGGTGCCGCTACATTGGTGACCCCGACGATCCAAATTGAAATTTGGATTTCTCCCGACGCACGCAGCCACGGGAGACCTGATGTCTGCAGCCGACTGCAACCTATTATTATTATTATTATTATTATACTAATATTGGGTTTTTTTACTATGTGGATGTATATATACAGTATATATATGTATATATGTGTGTGTATATGTGCGTGCATGTGTGTACTTATGGGTATGTGTATATATACACACTGAACTTTTTTTTCTCTCTTGTTTATCATATTGTTTACAGTGTACTCTGTTTACATATTCTGTTGTGCTGCAGCAATTAAGAATGTCATTTTTCTATCTGGGACACATGACAATAAAACACTCTTGACTTGTCTCTAGATTGTTGCTGATTGTTTCCAGGGTGTTACCTGGACTCACGAGCCTGAGCTTGAGCCTGAGGCAGGCTAAAGGGCCTGTCCTACAAGCATGCAACTCTATGCGATGAGCACGACCTAACATGGTCGCATGAGCCATCCAGCATTGCAGGGCCGGTCCCACTTCGATCGCCGGAGCCGTGCGGAATTGTGCGGAGTTCGTCCCGACATCGCGCGGGGCTCCGAAAAACTGACTATGTTCAAAAATTCCGCGTGGCCACGGCTTGTCGGCTCGCAGTCGCCTCGACGCATTACACACCGCCTCGACATCGTGCCTCCGTGAACCTATCTGTAGGTGCCTCCGTGACCCTCTATGTGTGTGGCTCCATGGCCCTCTCTGTGTGCCCCTCTCTGTCCTGGTGAACTTACCTTAAGACTTCGCTCCAAGTTTGCCTCACTTTGCGCCGCGTTGCGCCACTCACCCGACCTCCGCGCGGCCCTCGCTGCCGGTTTGGTCGCGCTTGCCGCATGCAGGTGCATGCTGGTGGGAACGGCCCTGTACAGGGGATCACCCGACCTCCGCGCTGGCCCCGCTTCGAGTTTGATCGCGCTCATCGCATGGAGTCGGATGCTGGTAGGACAGGCCCTTAAGTCTTAATTTCATGGAGCGCAGGAGGCTGAGCTCCTAGAGATAAAGTCTTATCTATTTCCCTCGTGATTTTATACATCTATTCTGGACAGGTACATAGAGGAATATGGGCCAATTGTAGGTATGTTACAAAACTTACCTTTAGCCGTGCTGCAGTTCTGCCGCTGGCCGTGTGCGCGACTTTCGCGCCTTTAAGGGGGGGGCGGGGTTAAAATGCTGTTTTCCCCATGCAATCCGGAGCTTTCTGTTGAGGGAGTGCAATCTATTTCTGGAGATGCGTTCCGACTGCCGGTAAGTCCGTTTTTTAAAATAAATAACCCAACTACTTAATCACTGCAGTAAAATAAAAATTAGCTCCTAATGCCGTGAACGCAGTCAAAGGCGACCGATTTTACGTAGGGGACAGGTAAGTGAAAGCTGTTTATTTTTACATATAAACTTGCTTTTTTAGGGGACTTTAATCAATATTTCATGTTGCGAAACGGTGATTTAGCCCCCATATGAACCGGCAGAAAATTTCCTGCCGATATTGGGTTTAAATTCACCGCAACCGCAACGTTCTAATCCAACGCGTTCCAGAAAATCCCACTCGCAAGCTGTTTAAAATGCCCATTAATTTACAGGCATTAAACACTGAATTCCTTCAATTTGGCCTATAAGTTAATGACAATTAGATTTAAAAATCATGTTATATTGTGAATTATTGTGTGACTGTTAAATGGACACTTAGGCTTTAAATTTTTTTTAATTTTTTCTTAAGAAATGGATAGATGTTTAGATCTAGTAATTGAATTTTGTAATTGGCTACAATTGGGTAACTAACTAATTATATGCTTTAATTTCAGGTCATCCAAGTAAGATTGTTTCATATTTGTTTCAGAATACTTCAATCTATAATAACTGAAAATTTCTTGAAGTTCTCTTAATTTTTAAGGAAGTTATGGGCTTTTGACTGTCCTCGATCACAACTTTTGTGTTAAGTCAATAGAAAAGCAATAGGAAGCAAGTTGCTAATTTCCGAGTATGAAATGGCCCTAACTTTTTTAATACTGAAGATATGAAAGTGAATTAGGTGCCAAATTAAACTTATTTTTATGCTTTATCTGATGGGATAAATTGCAGACTTGATTTTTAAAATCTCAAAATTTTGTAACATTGCTACCAATTGCGATCAGATGGGACCAGGGAATGACGCATCTTGGTCCACAAGGGCTAGATGGGCCGAATGGTCTGTTGCCGTGATGCATGACTGTATGGCACTTTCTCATTCACTCCCTACACATCAGGGACCATTTACAGAAGTCAGTTAACCTACAAACCAACACATCTTTGGAATTTGGGAGGAAACTGGAGCATCCAGAGAAAACCCACGCATTCACAGAGAGAACGTGCAAACTCCACGCAGACGGCACCTAACGTCAGGTTTGAACCTGAGTTTCTGGCACTGTGAGGCAGCGACTCTACCACCAGCACCATTATGCTGCCTACGATAATTCTAACATCGTGCTTTTGTTCTGATAAAGGGTCGTTTATCTGAAACCCAGCCTCTGTTTTTTCTTTCCACAAATGCAGCTCAGACCACTCTGTGCTTTTGTCATTATCTTGTTTTGTCAAGTTTTTGAATTTCACTTTCTTTCTGATGACATTTGCTGTGAGGAAGAAGACCAGAATATTCACAGTTACCGTTTATAATGAATCAGATTACTCGAAGCATCTGAGTGTTTCTGAGAAATGTATCAAAGTGACTATAAATATAAATGTAATCTCCCTCCATCAGTAATAAGGTGAATGGTTAATTTGTCGCTGGTCAGGGCAGGGTTGTCAAGGGCAGCTGTGTCATGGACATTCATGCTTACTCATGCTTTCTATTAATCTTCTGCATCGACTGCTTAATATTTGCCTCATCACGTTGACTTGGATATTAAGAAACACTGGGGTTTTCAAGGCAGGAAGCAGTCAGGTCAGAAGCATAAGAGTGCAAATACCTAAAACACAAAAGTGCAAGTCATGGATAAGGACTTAAGGGTGAAAACATTGTAGGTTAATGCAAATAGCTGATCACTATCAGCTGGAGGGAATAGTGAGATATGTGTAGGCAGATGAGTTTAGTTTATTGTGGCATCATGTTCAGCACAGACATTGTGGGCCGAAGGGCCTGTCCTGTGCTGTACTGTTCTGTGTTCTGCGTTCTAACATGCAGAGCTCCGAGTAAAAAGGGCGAATGGGGGCCAATTGTGTAGCTCTTTCAGCGAGTTGACACATTCACAATGGGCCAAGAGACGTCCTTCTGCTACTGTATGTGTGATTCAGTACCCACTAATCTCATTTTGTTCTCAATGCACTCTCATTAAAACCTTTCAAACTTCCATCAGATTGAGTGGATTCAGTACGTTGATGGATACTCTATGGGGCTCTACAGGGGCCTGAAAACTGTGACCTCCAGGTTCAATAGATGTGAGGGTGGCGTAAGCGATAGGTGGAGACGGGTGAGTGGGGTTTGTTTGGCAGATGGGTGGAGTAAGTGACAAAGGCTAGAGGTGAATTGTAGACAAAAAGGTGTGAAATAAGGAAAGAAGAGGAGAGGTGAAATATTCACTGGGATTTAGAAGGATGAGAGGGGATCTTAGAGAAACGTATAAAATTATAAAAGGACTAGACCAGCTAGATGCAGGAAAAATGTTCCCAATGTTGGTGGAGTCCAGAACCAGGGGCCACAGTATAAGAATAAATGGGAGGCCATTTAAAACTAAGATGAGAAAAAACTTTTTCACCCAGAGAGTTGGTGGATTTTAGAGGCCAATTCACTGGATGAATCTAAAAGAGTTAGATAGAGCTCCATTGGCTAGCGGAATCAAGGGATATGGGGAGAAGGCAGGCACGGGTTACTGATTGTGGGTGATCAGCCATGATCACAATGAATGACGGTGCAGGCTCGAAGGGCCAAATGGCCTCCCCCCTGCACCTATTTTCTATGTTTCTGTGTTTCTATGTTTCTATACTAATGCACTCTCAATCTTTATAGCAGCACATTCTTGGACTTTCTGGAAACTTGTAAACCAAGATACCTCTGTTATGACTCATTACCATTCATAGTCTAGGTCTTAGCCTTATTTGTCCTCCCAAGAAGCATCACCTCACACTTATGGGGTTAAAGTTCATCAACGAGACACAAGTAACTGTGGTTTACAAAAACAATCAGTTGGAGTGATAATTCTAGTATCAAAAACAGAATTCTTAACCCTTTAATCCCAGCGTATCCCCAGTTCTACATATTTTCAGGAGTAACTCAGTGAGCCAGGCAGCATCTCTGGAGAAAGTGGCCAGGCTACATTAGACCTACTATGACGCTGCCTGACCTGCTGCGTTACTCAGTTGGGTCTGAGTTACTCGCACTCTCATTGAAACCTTTCAAAATTCCATCAGATTGAGGGGATTCAGTTTGTTGGTGGATACTCTGGGGCTCTACAGGTGTATTGTAGAAAACATACTGACCGTTTGCATCACAGCTTGGTTCGGCAACTCGAACCCAGGGAGGAGAACATAGAGAATGGTGAACGCTGCCTAGTCTATCATAGGTACTGACCCCCCCCCCCCCAATCTCTCCCCCCCCCCCCCCCCCCCCACCTCGCTCCACATTCCAGTTACAGTTGGGTCTTTTTTCTGTAAACCAGCATTCCTTGTGTTTTCACTCAGTCATACAGCACGGAAACAGGCCCTTCATCCCAACTCGTCCATGCTGACCAAAATGCCCCATCTAAGCTGGTCCCATTTGCCTGCATTCGGCCCATGAACTTCAGACTGTAGTCAGGTAAGTGAGGATACGCCGGCTGAGGGCGTGGATCCAGGGGAGGTGGAAGTGGAATCAAGGTCCATCTCTGGGTGCTGAATGTGTGAGGAAGCAGTGGAGATTTGTATTTAACGTTAGAGTCCATGACCGAAGGGGAGGGAAAGTCAACCAAGATTCTTGCTCACGATCAGCATTCACATGAACCTGTTGCATCCTCTCCACCACCTGCTCATAACTAAAGCGTGGAGTTTGAACTTGGTGCCAAAACATGCTAATCCAAAGATCATTGGTTTCACACCCTCTTGAGCAGGGGTGTCCGTCTTTCTGCAAGGAGAGCAAACCTGTCCACATTATCCCAGGTATGTCTTACCATGGCCGTCTACCATGGCAACAACACTTCCTTATCATCGCGAGGAGCATTTGAGGCACATAGTAAGGTGCAGAACAAAGATCGGTACAGCACAGGGACAGGCCCTTCAGCCCACAATGTCCGTGTTGAACATGAGGCCAAGTTAAACTAACCTCCTCTGCCTGCATGTGATCCATATTCCCCCCATTCCTTGCATGTGCCTGTCTAAAAACCTCTCAAACACCATTATTGTATCTCCATCACCACCCCTGGCAGTGCATTCCAGGCACCCACCCTTCTCTGAAAAAAAACTAGCCCCACACATCTCCGTTAAAGTTTGCCTCTCATCTTAAAACTACACCCTCCACATGCTCCTTTAAAGTGCCGTTTTTCCACAGACTGGGAAAATCGATCCATGTCGGGCGATTTCGTTGCAGAAGAAAAATCGCTCCGACATTTCATTCATGAAGGTATTTTTAAACTACGCTAGATTATTTATTAACTAGAGTAATTTAAAAATCACCTTCAAAAGCCGTGAGCGCCGACAACGGGAAGGATTTTGCGTAGGAGAGAAAAAAAGGTACACAGTTTATTTTTATATTAAAAGTTGGTTTTTATGGAAGCTTTAATCATATTTTCATGTTGCGAAATGGGGTCCAAAAAAATGTATGAACCAACACTATTTTTCCCCCCGACTTCACTGCAAACCGCAACGTTCCAATCCACCGCATTCCACTAAAACCCACTCGCTAGTTGATTTAAATGGCCATTAATTTACAGGCATTAAACACTAAATTCCTTCCATTTGGCCCAGAAATTCATGAAAATGAGATTTAAAAATTATGTTATATTGTGGATTATTGTGTGAATGTTATTTGGACACTTAGGCAATTTAAAAAAAGTTTATATTTTCTTAAGAAATGGATAGATGTTTAGATCTACTCATTGAATTTTGTAATTAGCTACAATTAGATAACTAACTAATTATATGCTTTAATTTCAGGTCATCCAAGTAAGATTGTTTCATATTTGTTTCAGAATGCTTCAATCTATAATAACTGAAAATTTCATTGAGTTCTCATAATTTTTAAGAAAGATATGGGCTTTTAACTGTTCTAGATCACAGCTTTTGAGTTAAGTCAATTGAAAGGCAATGGGGAACAAGATGCTAATTTCCGAGTATGAAAATGGTCATAGCTTTCTTAATACTGAAGATATGAAAGTGAATTAAGTGTCAAATTAAACTTCTTTTTATGCTTTATCTGATGGGATAAATTGCAGACTTGATTTTTAAAATCTCAAAATGTTGTAACATTGCTAATCTTTGAGAAGCACAAAATAGTAAAATCGTGAGCAGACGTCTGAAAAAAGGAAGTGACAGACGCCCGAATGTTTCCTTTCGCCCCATTTGAAGCCTAATGTCAGCAGCGCTGTTTGTGATGCGGTTCCACAAAGTTCAAGAACCTGCCGTTCCTGGGCGACTTCTCCTTGAGTCATCAACCCACCGCATCTCCGTGTCATGGCACGGAGGAGGTGACCTCCCCCGGGACTCGGGGCAGTGGACTGGCTCCCCGTTACTTGGACCTGCCTGTGCTCCAGGTCTTCCCACAGCTCGGGACGGGGGGAGTTGTGGAAGGCGCCTTTGTCTTGCCTCCAGGATCAAGCACAGACAGACTGAGAGAGATAGAGAGAGACCTCTCCCCTGTTCAATCTCCAACCTCTCCTCTACGTGCCGCTCCCTCCCTCCCTCGCCCCTGCAGCCCTGCATGGGATACACAGAGTTCCCCTCGGTGACTCATTTGGACGAGCAGTGAATGTGATTGCTCATTCCCCTCGCTCTCCGGACAACCCGAGTGCGGCCAACTGAACAACGGACCCCCCTGGCACCTGAGAACCGATACTCGATCTCCTCTCAAGACTGAAAGCGAGTTAGTTCATTCTGGGAATCGGGGTCCTATAAATCATACACCCAAGATGTGAGGCGTGAGTGAACCGTGGCAGACTGGGGGATCTACAGTCAAATGTCTGACAGTAATTAAGCAATGACTAATATTTCATGCAGATCTTACGATAAATCTCCATCATTTAGCATAAACCCCCACATTAAAAAAAGCAGGTTCAGCTTTGGCCAACAAGCTAAAGAGATAATAGTAGCCAGATACTAGATAACTGAAAATAAACAGAGATAATATTAGACCACGGGGACAAGTTGCCGGGAAGAAATGTAAGCCTAAACATTGTATCAATTTTTAGACTTCCATTCAGCAACAGTGGCGCAGCGGTAGAGTTGCTGCCTCACTGCGCCAGAGACCCGGGTTCGATCCTGACTAAGGATTCTGTCTGCACGGAGAATGTACGTTCTCCCTGTGACCGCGCGGATTTCTCCGGGTGCTCCGGCTTCCCCCTACACTCCAAAGACCTACAGCTTTATAGGTTAATTGGCTTCCGTAAAATTGTAAATCGTCCCTAGTGGGTAGGATAGTGCCAGGGTAGATTTCTGGTCAGCAGGATGTCGGTGGGCCGAAGGGCCTATTCCGCGCTCCATCTCTAAACTCAAAAGGACCTCGGCCTTAACGTGGGAAGAGAGAGAGAGAGAGAGAGAGAGTTGAATGCGAGAGTAATCGGGCAAGAAACATAAGCAACTACACTGTATAACTTCTGTAGTGGGTGCAGCCATTTTCTTCTTGTGACCCCTTACGGATTAAGCCCTTATAAATTACAGAGCGGGATAAAGGAATGGCAAAAAGAAAGTGTTTCTGAATTAATTTAAGAAGAATTGGAAAACCCCAGAAATACTAGAGAGCAGGGTTTTCCCCCCAAATGTTTCTCCCAAATAAAACCTGGCCCAAATGTCATCTGTCCATTCCTCCACAGATTCTGCTCGACCTGTGGAGTTCCTCCTGCACTTTGTGTTTTGCTGCACCTGTAGATTTCTGGTGCCTTTTCCTCTCCCTTATCTCCTCTTCACGACTATTTACAGGTGGACATTCAGGCACAGCAATTTCTTTGTTAAATGAAACCTCATTCAAAAGCCTGGGGAAAAAAGGCTGATATCACCAAGAGTGGCCATGAGGGTTGTGGTAATCTCCAATTAGTTCACAGGTGCCCTTTTAGGGAAGGAATCATGCCCTGCTTCCCTGAAAAACTACTCAGTTATATTAATCACGTACCACTGTAGCAGTGAATGTTATCATCATTGTCCATTTGCCAACAATCACTATATTCATCAATAAAGTTGCTGGAGCACTATTCTGGTCATATTAATATTACAGTTCAGGACCATAATACTGGGGTGTTGAAAATCTGACAGAAAATGTGGTAAACGGCCAGCAAGTCAGGCAGTATCTGAGGGGAGATAATCTTCCGTTTGCTCTCCTCTTGCTGCCAGACTCATCCAAGAGTCATATTTACGACCTTTTGTTATATCATAGACTTGTAACAATGACTTTGTTTTTATTTCCACAGATATTATTTGACCTGCTGAGTATTTCCAGCATTTTCGCACTCCTGATTTCCAGGATCCACATTATTTTGCCTTCACGTACAACACAGCAACAGGCCACTTCAGCTCTGGTGTCTCTGTTGGACATGGTGCTTTCCCTCCACCCTCTGCATATTCATGTGCCCCATCTGAAAGCCTCGTAAACGACATGACCGCATCTGCCTCCACCACCATCGTGTTCCAGGCACCCACCACACTCTTTGTAAAAAAAACTCACCCCGCCCTCTCTAGGGATTGAAAAGGGTGAAGAGGAGGAGGAGGGAGTGCTGGGAATGAGGAGAAATGAGCCGCGCCTGCGCAGTTGGGGGCTATGCGTGAGTGGTGCAATATTGCGTTGGGGGAATGGCTTGCGTTGGGGGAACGGGTGAGTGGTGGAATCTTGCGTTGGGGGAGCAGACCCAATGGTCTGCACCTGGTCTAGTCTCCTTTAAACTTTGCCCCTCTGACCTTAATGCTCTGCCCGAAATTCCTTGATATTTCTACACTACGAAAAAGTTCTGTCTATCTACCCTATCTATCCCAACGATAATTTTAAATACTTTTATCAGGTCTTTTCTCAACCTCTGGCATTCCAGAGAAAATAATTCAAATCTGTGCAACCTCTCCATGTAGCTAATACCCACTAATTCTGGTAAAAAAAGCAGCATTTGAAGCAGCATTTTCTATTTTCATTTATTACAAACATAAGCATGTGTCATGATTTGCTTGCAGTTCTTGTGACCGATCTTTAATGGCTGAGGTCTATTGACATCAGCATGTTGATGCTGTATGGATCACATGAGGCTGTGAAGTAATCTGTGCGTACAGCAGTGTCTGACGCACTGTGCTACGTACCTGCAATAACACAGGGGAGTTGGTCACCTTGTCTCCACAAGAACACCTGGTGTTGTCTCTTTTGAGGCTGAACCTTTGCAAAATTGGTCATTGCTCGTTCTCAGCTGATCTGATCCTTCGCTGTAGTCTGATTCAATGACTGACCCATCAAAAGATCCCCTCAACTCCAAACTTTGCTGAATCTCTTCCCCATACAATGAATCTTTCGGCCTGCACCCTGGGGGGGCTGCGTCTCTCTGGGTTTCAGAATCATTTGTGCTGGGACCCCTTCATTACCGGGGTGAGAGTCTAATATTTGTGTCTGCACTTTGCAACTGAAGCTACAGAGTGATGGTGGTGTGGGGAAGGGATAATGAACATTATTTATTTTGTGACCATCATGCTAGTACGGTGACGAGCACCTTTAAAATACCGCTAATTCCTTTGTGTATATTTAACAATGTCTAATTTTTAACATGTGTTGATTATATATATTTTAGTTAATAGTTTATTAAATTAGAAGTTGATTGGTCACAAAATCAAAACAGAAGAAAGAGGTGTAAATAGATGAAAAATAGATTGATAAATGTAGCTTGATTTTTAATTGATGTGCAAACTAGCACCTTTTGTCGACAAGTAACGCACTAGGGTCAATCAACCCCTCATTGTTACCTCGTCATTGATTATGTCGAGTTTCTTGAGTACTGTTGGAGCTGATAATTGGAGAGTATTCCAACAAGGTTCTGGCTTGTGTGGGCAGATTCCAGGAAAGCTTTGGGATATTGGAAAGCACAGGTTATCCGGCCTCTGCTCTGATAACTCAATAACCTGTATTAAGTCTGGTCCACTTTGCTTCATATCAATGGTGACCCTCAGGATATTGATGGTGGGCTAATGCCACCAAAGGTTCGGAGCTCCCACAACGGCAACTTCTCCCGCCTGAATTGCGGGGTTGAAAATGACCCGGAACGGGGCCTTACATCGCCCAGCGCGGCTTTAACGGCAGTGGGACTTGCCATCGCCCATCGGGGGCTCCAACATCAAGACCCGTAGCAGGGCCTTACATCGCCCAGCACGGCCTTAAATGGCCACGGGACTTGCCATCACCCGCTGGGGGTTTTGACTTTGACATCGGGACAAGAATGGAGAGCAGGGGAGAGACAAGGCTTTGCCTTCCATCACAGTGAGGAGGAAATTCACTGTGATGGATGTTTGTGTGAATTGTGTTGGTTGTGTGTCTTGTTAGTTGTTTTTTCTTGTTGTATGGCTGCAGAAACCAAATTTCGTTTGAACTTCATTTGAGGTTCAAATGACAATAAACGGTATTGTATTGTATTGGTTAGACTTGTTCTTGGTGGAGATTGCCATCGGCAGCACTGTTGTAACTTGAATGTTTGTCTCCACTCATGAAATGTCCAAATGTTATCTCGGTTGTTCTGCATGTTGGGTGAGGTTGGGTGAGGCATGCTTGTAACCAATGGAGTGCTTTCTCCTTGATGCTTCCTTAATACAATGCTGATTTCTGTTTTATTAAGGGTCCTTGATGTCAAGAGTCTGAGGGTCATGCAACTTGGAAACAAGCTGTCCGGTCAAACAGAAATGACAAACATCCAGTGTAGGACATTGACCACCAAATTGTGTCAGATATGAGCAGATCATATAAACAAAATAGTGCACTAGCAAACTATAGTCCTGGTGAAAAAAAAGCCGAAGAGGGCCGCATGAATTTGCAAGGATTGGAGGAATATGGATCACGTGCAGGCAGAGGAGGTTAGTTTAACTTAGTGTCATGCTTGGCATATGAATTGTGTGCATTGTCCTATGCTGCACTGTTCCATATTGGGCCATAGAATGGAACAAAGGTTACGATTTCATACTGTAAACGGTACGTCAGATATAGAAGTGCTTTATTTAAATGTGCAAAGTACACATAGTAGGGTAAATTAATTAACACTACAAATAAATTAATACAATATAATTGCCATTATGGGATGTGGCTGTAGGGTGATCAAGATTGGAAATTGAATATCCAAGGGTGTTTGACATCTAGGAAGCTGAGAAAGAAAGGGGGAGGTGATGGAAGTGACAAGGCTCGAAGGATGAATGTTCAGAAAGGATAACGGCTCAGGACATCAAGATGGAGAATCAGAGGCACAAGGAACTGCAGATGCTGGTATCTTGAGCAAAACACAAGGTGCTGGAGGAACAAGGTGGCACAAGCAGCATCTGAAGAGGGACGAAATTTCGGGTCGAGACTCTTCTTCAGATTCAAGGTGGAGAATCAGTCTGGGTAGAAGCATTCAGGGGCACAGCGTCAATGGCAGTTGTCTGCCAGCCTGCACACAATAACGGTAATGTAGGGGGTTACGTGGAACAGGAAATTAGAAATGTATGTAACATGGGGACCACAGTAACCATGGGTGACTCAAATCTACAAAATATAATTAGATCGACATATTGGCTGTAGGTGGAAGATGTTGAGAGGCAGTTACCATTTTCCATGCCACCTGTACTCTCTGGTTGCTCGTGTGAATCACAGGGCAAGGGCATAGTGACTTGGTTGACCATGACCTTGGACAGAGTCTTGTAATCCATATCAAGCAGTGACTTGAGTTGCCATTCGGTGATCTCTCTCCTCTTTCCACACTAGTTGTTTGCTACAGGAGCAGATTCAACGCTCCTAGAGGCAATGCATTTCTCTCTGCCTCTGGCTTTCTGAACTCTTGTTCACTTTGTTCACTTTGACCAGGTCACTGGGCAGCCGGGTGTCTCGGCTTCTCCAATCTGGGTCATCTCTTTCAGGTTCCTCCTGTGAAACCCTGTAGGTGTAGCTGACATGAGGGAGTGCTTTGGTGTGACATAGATGGATTTGACCATCTGAATTAGGTTGCTTTGGGCCAAAGTATTCCCTGGGCATTCCAGTTGCACGATCACTGGAAACGTTGCCCAGCTGGGCATCAGGAGCCTGGCCATGTTATCCAGTTTACTGACATCTCAACTGGATAGTCAGCCGCTTCAATACTGCTGCTTAACTCACACTGAGCGCAGCTGGGTAGTGGGTTGACATCAGTGGGTGCTGCTGAAGGATGCCAGCAATTCCTTCCTCAGAACTGACAGGTACAGGGATGCAATGGAGCAGTGCATTATGTCCAAAGTGGGACAGGCCGCGACCTCTGTGGCCTCAGTTAGGTTGTCTCCACTCAGCAGAAGACACACAAAAGCAGCGGTAATGTTGGCGACCTGCTCCTCCTCATACTTTCATGTCTCAGTGTAAGACAACCGAATGGCTTGCTAGTGTGAACGGTGAGAAGCAGTCCCATTGATGCATCCTTCTGAACCTTCTGAATTTTGTAGTCGGCAGGGCAGTACTCTGCACATCGCCAACTTGGACAATTTTACATTTTCATCAAGTCAATTAATCTACAAACCTGGCCGTCTTTGGAGTATTGGGAGGAAACCGAAGATTTTGGAGAAAACCCACGCAGATCACGGGGAGAACGTACAAACTCCATACAGACAGCACCCGTAGTCGGGATCAAACCCGGGATTCGGGCGCTGCATTTTGCTGTCAGGCAGCAACTCTACCGCTGTGTCACCAGGTCTAGGGACACAGTAGGACAGGCTGGATAAGGATGACAATTGTTCTCGCCTGGAGCACCTGAGTGAATCTGATTCCTTTTCCCAATGATGTAGAACCACTTTGGCATAAAACTAAAATCAAATCATTTAATTGGCTGAATTTAATGGAAGGAGACTGCTCCGGCTGTGACCTGTCACCATCAACCCCGAGTGTATTTGGGACATTGTAGAGTGAGCTTCACTGTGTGTCTGATTGTTCTGTGCTGATCCTGGGAGTGTCAATGTTGGGAAGAAGAGGGAGCTTTATCCTGTTTCCACCACAGAGCAGGATTATGTTCATTGCTGTTCATTATTGTCAGGTCCGTGTACTTTGAGAGAGGAGGAGAGAGGCCAATGTTAAAGTGACATTTGTAAAATGGTTCACTGTGTTAAGTGTGTTCAGTGGGAAGGTTTATGTTGCTCTGACCTTTCACCCACTCACATACGTACATCACACACCACACGCAGTGCCTACACGCTGTACTTTTGCTCATTGGGTTCAACTCACTGGCTCTGCTCATTCTGAAAATTAGAATACATTAGGCATAAAGATTCAATCGTTGTGATGTAATAGACACCAGAGGTAGCAAGCCGTCATTAAACTTTGCTTTATTCTTAATGAGGCAAGTGCAGAGAGAGGTCACCTTATCATTCATTTCTTGGTGCTACTCGAAACCTAGAGCATTAAATGTTACACAATTCTGTTCTGCTGTGCTTGTTATGTTAAACTTTGCCTGAAGTAATGGAAAGTACACCAAAAATCAAGTCCTGATGTCATCAGCGGGTCTGAAGCCCGCTCTTTGCACTAATAAAGTACAAGACCCAGAACCTCTGCACCCACACCGTTCACTCCTACGCCTGTCACTTGCTGAACACAGTGCTGTTGCCTGGGCCCTGATTTACATGTGGTTGGAGGTAGGAACAAGTCATAGCCTCACTCTGCAAATGAACGGTAATAACTGACGTGGACTTGAAAGGAATCTCCACTGATGATGCCTCCAGTTTTATTTTGATTTTTGAGACGTTTTAATTTTTCAAGATCTGGGCAAGTATTTGTTGCCCATCTTTAACTGCCATTGAGAAGGTGATGGCAACACACTGACTCAAACTGCTGCTATCATTCCGATGGTATTCCCATGGTGTCATTAGATTGGGAATTCCAAAATGAAGGAATGGCAGTATAATTTCATGGCAGACGGCTGGGAAGCAAATGTGCGGTTGATGGTATTCCCGTGAGCCTGACTTGTGGTAGGAACTGGGGGTTTGGAAGATGTTACCATAATGGTCCAGGAAAGTGCATATTGTCGCTGCTACACACTTTAGCCACTGTGTGGCAGTGATAGAGAGAATGGTCCTCAGGGGTGTGGATACAGTAGTAATCAGTGGCTTACTTCATCCTAGATTATTTTAGTTTAGGTTCGAGGTACAACATGGAAACAGATCCTTTGGCCCACCCTGTCCATGCCGATCATTGATTAACATTCACACTAATTCTATGTCATCCCACTTTTGCATCCACTCCCTATACACTAGTGGAAATTGTACAGAGGCCAAATAACCAACAAACCCGCACGTCTTTGGGTGTCAAGCTTCTTGTAAGAGTTGCAACATCCAGCAAAAAGTGTGCGTTTCATCACATTCCTGATGTGTACTCTGTCGTTGGTGGATCACCTTTGGATAGGTATGTTACTACAACGGCTTTTGCACCTTTGAGGGGGGGGGGGGAGGGGGGAGGGGGGGGAGGGGTTAAAATGCGGTTTTCCCCAGCCCAGTTTTACTTTCTCGGGGTGCGAGCTTTTGCTGAAAATTTGTTCCGACTGCCGGTCTCTGAATTTTTAAAAAAAAATCGCCCAACAATTTCAGCGCTGCAGTAAAATAAAAATCAGCTTCTAATGCCTTGAACGCCGACAATGGGGACGGATTTCACGTACGGGACAGGTAAAGGAAATCCGTTTATTTTACATATAAACGTGCTTCTTAGGATGACAATCCACATTTTACGTTGCGAAAAGGTGATTTAGGCCCCATACGAACTGGCAGTATTTTTCCTGCCAATATGGGGTTTAAATTCACCGCAACCACAACGTTCCAAACGATCGCGTTCCACAAAAACCCACTAGCAAGATGATTAAAACGGCCATTAATTTACGGGAATTAAACACTAAATTCCTTCCATTTGGCCTATAAATTCATGACAATGAGATTTAAAAATCATGTTATATTGTGAATTCTTGTGTGAATGTTATTTGGACACTTAGGCTATTTAAAAATTTTAATCTTTTATTAAGAAATGGATAGATGTTTAGATCTCGTAATTGAATTTTGTAATTAGCTACAATTGGGTAACAAACTAATCATATGCTTTAATTTCAGGTCATCCAAGTAAGATTTTCATATTTGTTTCAGAATGCTTCAATCTATAATAACTGAAATTTTCATTCAGTTCTCTTAATTTTTAAGAAAGTTATGTGCTTTTGGCTGTCCTTGATCACAGCTTTTGTGTTAAGTCAATGGAAAAGCAATAGGGAACAAAATGCTAATTTCTGAGTATGAAAATGACCATAACTTTTTTAATACTGAAGACATGAAAGTGAATTAGATTAGAAAAAAACTTTTTATGCTTTATGTGATAGGATAAATTGCAGACTTGATTTTTTAAATCTCAAAATGTTGTAGCAATGCTACTTTGGGGTGCCAAGGGATATCCAGCCTCTCACCTGAACTTGTAGCCATGGTATGTGGCTGCTCCAGTTGAGGTTCTGGCCAATGGTGATCTCCAGATGTTGATGACGGTTATATGAGTGAATATCACAGTTACATTTAGACTATCTCTTTGTGGAATTGGTCCTCTTGTTGACAAATGTGTGGTGCAATGTTACTTGCCACAACTTGTTGCAGCTTGTTTCTGTGCAGTATAAATCTACCACTCTATCTGGCACTGTAGTTGCTCCAGCATTTCTTCAGATTATGGTTGATCCTTTGCAAATGCAACATTTCTGAACTAACTCTGTGTCCCTCCATTCACTTAATATATAGACAACCTAACAATCTATGTCTTCTACACACAGAAGGATTGAGGAGGCACAGTCTTCTTAGGTAGGTGATTCCAGTTCAATACTAATTGATCCACTGGGTGGCGCTCAGTGCATCAGGCAGCATCTGTGGAGGGAAACGTACAGATCATTTTTCGGATCGGGATCCTTCAGAGTGTTGGAGTCTAGGGGAGACAACTGTTAGAGGGAGGCAAGGGGAAGGGATGGAGCAAGGCCTGCCAAGTGACAGGTGGATACAGGTACTCAGCAGGACAGGCAGCATCTCTGGAGAGAAGGAGTGGGTGACGTTTCAGGTCGAGTCCTTTCTTCGAACGGGACTTGAAGAAGGGTCTCAACCCGAAACGTTACCCATTCCTCCTCTCCAGAGATGCTGTCTGTCCCGCTGAGGTACTCCAGCATTTTGTGCCTATCTTCGGTGTAAACCAGCATCTGCTGTTTGCAAGTGGTTCAGCCTTATCTTCAGCATTTATGTGCAGGGCCCAACACCACTGAGGATTGGAGCTTCCTCACACCCGGAGTCTGTTCACCACCAGAAGAGACCGAGTTTCGATGACTCTTATACATCAGCGGGACCAAACGCATACTGTTTACAATATACATCAATGATTTGGATGAAGGGATTCAAAGTAACATTAGCAAATTTGCAGATGACACAAAGCTGGGTGGTAGTGTGAACTGTGAGGAGGATGCTATGAGAATGCAGGGTGACTTGGACAGGTTGGGGGATGGGCGGATGCATGGCAGATGACGTTTCATGTGGAGAAATGTGAGGTTATCCACTTTGGTAGCAAAAACAGGAAGGCAGATTACTATTTAAATTGGGAAAAGGGGAAGTACAGCGGGATCTGGGGGTCCTTGTTCATCAGTCTATGAAAGTAAGCATGCCGTTACAGCAAGCAGTGAAGAAAGCAAATGGCATGTTGGCCTTCATACAAAGAGTTGAGTATAGGAGCAAAGAGGTCCTTCTGCAGTTGTACAGAGCCCTAGTGAGACCACACCTGGAGTATTGTGTGCAGTTTTGGTTCCATAATTTGAGGAAGGACATTCTTGCTATTGAGGGAGTGCAGCGTACGTTTACAAGGTTAATTCCTGGGATGGCGGGACTGTCATATGCTGAGAGAATGAAGCAGCTGGGCTTGTACACTCTGGTGTTTAGAAGGATGAGAGGGGATCTTATTGAAACATATAAGATTGTTAAGGGTTTGGACACGCTGGAGGCAGGAAACATGTTCCTGATGTTGGGAGAGTCCAGAACCAGGGGCCACAGTTTAAGAATATGGAGTAAGCCATTTAGAACGGAGATGAGGAAACACTTTTTCTCACAGAGTTGTGAGTGTGTGGAATTCTCTGCCTCAGAGGGCGGTGGAGGCAGGTTCTCTGGATGCTTTCAAGAGAGAGCTGGATAGGGCTCTTAAAGATAGCGGAGTCAGGGGATATAGGGGAAAAAGCAGGAATGGAGTAATGATCGGGAATGATCAGCCATGATCACATTGAATGGCGGTGCTGGCTTTAATGGCCTACTCCTGCACCTATTGTCTATTGTCTATTGACTGGGTAATCGTTTTGCGAAATACCTTCACTCAGCCCGCCTGAACCAACCTGATCTCCTGGTTGCTGGACACTTTAATTCTCATTCCCTTTCTGTCCTCGGTCTCCATTGTCAAATTGAGGCTAAATGCAAATTGGAGGAACAGCATCTCATATTTTCTTGGGTAGCTTACAGCCCAGTGGCATGAATATTGATTTCTCTCACATCAGGTAGCCCCGGCATTCCCTCTCTCTCTATCCTTCCCCCACCCAAGTCACACTAGCTTCCCATTTTCACCCTACAAATAGCTTACAATGGCCTGTTTCATTTATCATTGTTATTTTTTTGCATATCTATCATTCATTGTTCTTTATCTCTCCACATCACTGTCTATATCTCTCGTTTCCCTTATCCCTAACCAGCTAGAAGAAGGGTCTCGATCCAAAACGTCACCCATTCTTTCTCTCTGCCTGCCCCGCTGAGTTACTCCAGCTTTCTGTGTCTATCTGCGTCCGTGAACACATTATTAAGAAAGATCATCAGCGCCTCTACTTCCTGAGAAGATTACGGAGAGTCGGTCTGGCAAGGAGGACTCTCTCTAACTTCTAGAGGTGCACAGTAGAGAGCTTGCTGACCGGTTGCATCGTCGCTTCAAATCTGAGGCAAGACATTCTTGTCATAGAGGGGGTACAGAGAAGGTTCACCAGACCGATTCCTGGGATGTCAGGACTTTCATATGAGGAAAGACTGGATAGACTCGGCTTGTACTCGCTGGAATTTAGAAGACTGAGGGGGGATCTTATAGAAACTTACAAAATTCTTAAGGGGTTGGACAGGCTAGATGCAGGAAGATTGTTCCCGGTGTTGGGGAGGTCCAGAACAAGAGGTCACAGTCTAAGGATAAGGGGGAATTCCTTTAGGACCGAGATGAGGAAAACATTTTTCACACAGAGAGTGGTGAGTCTCTGGAATTCTCTGCCACAGAAGGCCTGTTCATTGGCTATATTTAAGAGGGAGTAAGATGTGGCCCTTGTGGCTAAAAGGATCAGGGGTATGGAGAGAAGGCAGGTACAGGATACTGAGTTGGATGATCAGCCATGATCATATTGAATGGCGGTGTAGGCTCGAAGGGCCGAATGGCCTACTCCTGCACCTAATTTCTATGTTTCTATGTTTCTACGGCTTGGTTCGGCAACTTGAGCGCCCTGGAGAAGAAAAGACTACAAAAAGTAGTAAACACTGCCCAGTCCATCATTGGCTCTGACCTCCCTTCCATCGCAGTCGCTGCCTCTAAAAGGCTGGCAGCAACATCAATGACCCACAGCATCCTGGCCACACACTCATCTCCCTGCTACCTTCAGGTAGAAGGTACAGGAACCTGAGGACTGCAATGACCAGGTTAAGGAATAGCTACTTCCCCACAGCCATCAGGCTATTAAACTTGGCTCGGTCAAAACTCTGAACATTAATATCGCTTTATCTGTTATTTGCACTTTATCAATTTATCTATTCATGTGTGTATTTATGTATATAATGGTGTATGGACACACTGATCTGTTTTGTAGTCAATGCCTACAATGTTCTGTTGTGCTAAGCAAAGAAAGAATTTCAATGTCCTGTCAGGGACACATGACAATAAACTCTTTTGACTTTTGACTTTTGATTGACTGACTATCTTCCATTGGTCTGGAAGTTGCTTTGCTCTGTTATTTGACGGCATTGCAATGTGTTTGACAAATGGTGCCACCTGATGGCCAGCGGGTGTACTGCTGTGCTTACAGTGAGAGACATTGTGCCTCAAAGTCACAGTCAAGGAGAAGCTCCACTGGATTCCAACAAGTTATCTGGTGGGAGGGGGGGGTACAGGGCTGAGAGAGCCACCTGGATGCGCAGTCATTTCTCCTCTTTCCCCTGTCTCCTTCCACCTATATGCCTTCTTCTAGTTTCACATTTCGCACCCCTTCTATCCTTGCGTCCTTGTCTCACACATTTTGTCTCTTCATCTTTGGCCTTTGTCCAACCATCTGCCTATCAAATCCCTTCACCTGTAGCCACCTATCAGTTGTATAAGAAGGAACAACAGATGGAGAAGTATCTGGACCCAAAACATCACCAATTCATTTTCTCCACAGATGCTGTCTAACCCATTGAGTTACTCCAGCTTTCTGTGTTTATCTCCACCGATCACTTGCCAGACATGGAACCGTCCTCACCTCTTTTCCAGCATTCTCCCCCTTATTACAATCAATCTGAAGGGTTCCGACCTGATGTTCTCCAAAAGATGCTGCCTGACCCTCTGAGTTACTCCAGCACATGGTGTATTTTTGTGTAAACTAGCAGCTCCAGCTCCTGTGTCTGCATGTTAAAGAATAACCATGTGTATGTCAAACTGGATCACGTTAAACGCATGAACGCAAATTCACTGTTTACCTCTTTATCTTCCCTTCTCATGTTCCCTTGCTATTCCTCCAATGACTTAGAGGATTACTTCCATTAATCAGCTCCAGCTCACATTTAACATTCCCCACTCCCTGAAAATCCTCTTCTAATTCACTCACAACTGAACCTTCCACATCTCCATAGAGCAATTGATAACTCTCTTTTCTCATTACCACCTTTCTGAACTTCTCCCCGTTCACTAAATCGTTAGGAGGTATCTATGATACCCAGGGATGGTTGAACTGAAGTTTCCTCCAGTCTTGGAACAACCAAATCCATTGTCTTTGGACCCTTCTCAAACCTGGTTCCCCAGCCACTGTCTCCCTGTCATTGCTCTTATCTCTAATGGACTATTCACAACCTTGATGTGATATCTGAACCCAAGCTGACTTACAGATCAGCATCTGTAACACCACAAACATAATGTATATCCCCCTTGATAACATCAGCCAACTCCACTCTCATCTGGTGCAGAAACCCTTCCACTCATGCTTCTATGTTTGATTACCTGACCAACATCCTTGTTTATCCTCCACAAACATGACATAATTCAGAACTCTGCTGGCTAGGTCCTACCTTGTACCAAGCCTGGTTCAGTCCCACAGATGTGCACCTGGCGACTTATGCGGGCTACAGGTTAACCTATGCCTCTGTTTTTTCATCTCACGCTTCTTTTCCTGTTCTCTGTGGCCTTATTATTCCCTATTTCTCTTCCAGCCTTGAAATCACCATCACCATCCCCTTGTCTATTTCCACTCCACATCGCAGTGAATAGGAAGTGACTGCAGATGCTGGCTTAAACCGACGATAGACACAAAATGCTGGAGTATCCCAGGTCTCGACTCGAAACATCACCCATTCCTCCTCTCCAGAGATACTGCCCATGCTGCTGAGTTACGCCAGTATATTGTGTCCACGTTGCTGTGAAATGATTGTGCTTCTTCATTTGAGCGCTTTGGTTCATCCATGAATTGGTGGCTGGGTCACCAATTTCCATGACCCCAATGAGTGGACTTCCCCCTCTGTCCTTGAACCTCCTCTGTCTCACTGCTTTGCCTTCCTCCAATGAAATGCATCATCGGTCTTAATTTCTCTTTCCTTTGATCCGTAACAATTTCTTTCAGCCGTGTGAGGCTCTTTGAGAAGTTAAGCAACATGTTGTTATTGTTATTGGGACACAATGTAAGGTAGTTGAGGCAATAGTTAAAGTATTTTTAACTGTATTTACACAAAAGCAAACAGTCTGTTAAAACAATTGTTAAAATATTGTTACTGTATTTATGCAAAATCATACAGAAAATTACCTCCACCTGGGTCACCTCCGAAAATTCATGATGATGGAGTATTCTGAAGAGCAAGAGTGCTGAGCTAAGAGAAAATAATAGCAAAATTACAGCAAAGGTGATACCATTGTAAGAATTTGCATGCAAGGTAACATTTTGTGCCCACAAGATGACAGATTCAACTGAGCAAAGAACCCGAGGCTGAAAATGATGATGCATTTGTTCTGATGTCTGTGAAAATGTTGAAACAAGGAAAATGTTACTGCTCTTTGAACAAGACAGATGGAGAACACAATATCCTACACTTAAAAGACAAATGGCGATTAAATTATCAATAAGAGCTGACAAAGACACGAACGATTTGTTCTAAGGAGAACAAGATATTTGTTCTGAATTTGGTCAGTGGCCATAAAGAAGTTTAAGCAAAGATACGAAGAACTGCAGACGCTGGAATCTTGAGCGAAAAACAAAGAACTGGAGAAACTCAGCAGGTCAGGCAGAATTTCTGGAGGCAACAGACAGACGAGGTTCTGGAGAAGGGTCCTGACCCGAAACGTCATCTGTCCACTTCCCTCCACAGATGCTGCCTAACCCACTGAGTTTCTCCAGCTCTTCGTTTTTTGCTCAATAGGTGTAAAGTAATTGTCTAAAACAAGACAAGGTTTCTGGTTTCCATTTAGTCATTGTAAATACAACTGAAATTCAGTTGCCTTCAAGGCCCAGTGCAGTCTGCAGCCTTGTGGTTTGTGAAAGGTGGGAAGAAGAGTATTTGAAAGTGTTTCGGGTGGGTGGGGTAGGTGATCAGATTGGAAATGGTGGCTGTGGATTGTTGAGCCAGGCATTTATTCAATAGTTGCAGTGTGACATACAGTCTTAGAGCACAGAAACAGGCCCTTCAGTCCACCTTGTCCATGTCAGCCTTTATGCTATTTGACCGTATTAGGTCTGTATCCTTCTATCCCTTGTATATTTAAATGTCTATCTAGATTACCCTTAAACATAGTTATTGTATCTGACTCCACCACCTCCTCTGGCAATGCATTCCACATATCAACCACTATCTGTCTGAAAAAAAATTTCCCCTCAGAGTCCCTTTAAAATTCCTTCCTCTTGCCTTAAACCTATGCCCTCTTGTTTTAGAAAGAACTGCAGATGCTGGAAACATCAAAGGTAGACAAAAAAACTGGAGAAACTCAGCGGGTGAGGCGGCATCTATGGAGCAAAGAAATAGGTGATGTTTCAGGTTGAGACCCTTCTCAGACTGATGTCAGGGGGGGGGTTCCCCTATTCTACTATAGATGAGGTTCTCACCAGGGTCTCCTCTATATCCCACAGCTCCGCTCTCACTCCCCATCCTCCTACTCATAACAAGGACTGAGTCCCCCTTGTCTTCACCTTCCACCCTACCAGCCGTCGCATACAACATATAATCCTCCAACATTTTCGTCACCTCTAACGGGATCCCACCACTGGCCACATCTTCCCATCTCCTCCCCTTTCTGCTTTCCGCAGAGACCGTTCCCTCCGTAACTCCCTGGTCAATTTGTCCCTTTGCACCCAAACCACCCCCTCCCCTGGTACTATCCCTTGCAACCGCAGGAAATGCTACACTTGTCAATTTACCTCCCCCCTCGACTCCATGCAAGGACCCAAGCAGTCCATCCAGCTGAGGCAGAGGTTCACCTGCATCTCCTCCAACCTCATCTACTGCATCTGCTGTTCCAGGTGTCAACTGCTCTACATCGGTGAGACCAAACGCAGGCTTAGTGATTGCTTCGCCCAACACCTCCGCTCAGTATGCAATATTTTTAATTTTTTGGTAGGTTAACTCGACGAGACAGGCAGAGTTGAGCCGGATTTAGCACAGCTTTTCTGCACTGGCTGTGGGTGCCACTCCCGTCTGACTCCCGACACCTCTGGTTGCCTCCGGACGGGGAGGGGGGGACACCCGGGAGGGGACGGGGATGGTCCATTGGCACATGGCAGCGATTGCGGCGCTGGAGACCCGGGTTCGATCCTGGCTCCGGATGAGGCGCAGGTCTGCTTCCATGCCGCGGCACGGCTGCCGAGAGTGTTTTTCGCTTGTGGCCTATGACCTGGCCATGCGCAGTCAGAATACCGAACTGGCTTATAAAAACAGCATTTCGTGTGTATCTTCGGTGTAAACCAGCATCTGCAGGTTCCTTCCTTCACATAAAAACAAAATCTTCCAGTTGCTGGAACTATGAAATAAAATCTTGCCAGAGTGGGACTATTTCGAGCTTTGTTTTATTTTTTTGTTTCACTGTTCATTGAGCCCGGCGCAGTTGAGCTAATTTTGAGATTGCTCCGCGGCGTCCCAGCTCGGGACCCGTACTGTACTGTACTCGCCGTGAACCCGCCCGCAGCGCGATCTTTGGCCAAGATGGCGGGCAAGCGGGTGCTGCTGATATTGGCCAAAGGCGCCGAGGAGATGGAAGTCGTGATCCCCACCGACCTGATGCGCCGAGCTGAGGTGAGTAGAGTGGAGCGGGGCGGATATCTTTCACTTCAACGAAAAATTCCGTCGATGAATCGTCTGTTGAAAGGTTAATTTGAGGTGAGGTTTGGTTCAGTGCGCAGTGCGAGGTGTGATTGACGTGGGGATTGTCCAATCAGCACAGAGCTTGGGCGCCGCGGGCAGACAGGCGGCCAATCAGGTGGCGGCGGGGGCGGGACGTGGGTGACATTCTTGGAGGGTCACACAGACCTGGAGCACACTTGCAGCTCTATCCAGTGTCACTTTTAGCAGTCTTATAATTATAACAACTCAGCAGTTATTTTGAAAGAATTATTTGCAGAGAGTCATTTGAGAAATCAGTCCCTTCAGATCATTCTTTTTATTCTGGATGGATTTTAATTAATGTATTGTTTTTTTTTAAATATATGATTTATGATGCTTTTATAAGTGATATACAAAGATTTTATATGTAATTTATGATGTTTTTTTTAATATGCAATGCATTTTTATATAATGTTGTCCATTGTCTGGACCTTGAGTCTGAAATAAAGTTTATTATTATCATTATTATAGTCCACTTTCTTCCAGAGATGCCGCCTGACCCGCTGAGTTAAACAGAAGACAGACACAAAAAACTCGAGTAACTCAGCGGGTCAGCTGAGTTAAACCATTTTTTTTGTGTCTACACTAGTTTCAAAAATAGACTGGAGTAACTCAGCCTGTCAGGCAGCAACACTGGAGAAAAGGGCTGGGTGACTTTTCAGACTGAAGAAGGGTCCCATCACCGCCACCTATCCTTTTTGTCAGAGATGCCGCCTGACCTGCGGAGTTACTCCCAACATGTTGTGTCTATCTTTGGTATAAACCAGCATCTGCAGTTCTTTATTTCTACTAGTTTCAAAAATCAAATCAAGAGTGTTTAATTATCATGTGCTGACAACGGAACATTGAAATTCGTACTTGTAGCAGCTTAACAGGCCTGTAAACATATGCACTATCTATCACTAACTCCATTTAATTTTCCCCACACTCATCAACTCCCTCCTCTACCCCCTTCTGCTGTCTACACTTATCTACACACCAGGGGCAATTTGCAGTGGCCAATGAACCTACCAACCCACACATTTTTTTGTTAGGATGTGGAAGGACACTTGAACACTCGGAGGAGACTGCGTGGTCACAGGGAGAATGTGCAAAGTCCACATGGACAGTACCTGAGTTTATGATGGTGTCCAAGTTACGACTTTGACTGAAAAATGGGATCTATTTTGTCTAAAAGTTACCATATCCTTTTTTTTTAAATATTACCTTTGTTATGGTGATGGAAGATTGTGTAGTGGGAGAGTTTGAAAAGCAAAAAGCAAAATGCTAATGTTGGAAACAAAATAAAAGAAAAATAAATGTTGGGATCAAGCAGTAATTGTCAAACACAACCAGCAAATGCTAATTCTGTTTTTGCTTAAAGATGCTGCCTGACCAGCTGAGTATTTCCAGGCATGTTTTTGACCAGACATTTCCTTCATTGTGAATGAGAAGTGCTTTGATTTAATATTTCACCTAGAAGCATCTTCAATTGCATGGTGTGAATGTGATTATCAGTCCAACTTGTTGAACTATCATGTGGACCTCAAGCATCCAAGATAGTATGTGGTGCTCCTGTGGAGCTCTTGAGAGTGTCATATGTTCTGATTTGTATCTTTCAAATGAGATTGAACTGAGGCCTTCACTGTACCTGTGGAAGATTCCATGGGATGATTTTGCTAAAGAGGACAACGATGTTTTCTGTCACTGTTGATCGATATCCCCTCTTGCAAAAACATGAACCACCTGGTTATTGAGGTGAGAGTGCCTGCATTTGTTCAAAGTATTATTTTGACTGAGAAGCTCTGAGTCAATGAGAATCTGTCATTGATGGAGGGAGCAGAGGGCAAATTCTGCTGGCAAAATTTTCTTTTCACTCAACAAGAGCATTCTTTGCTTCCTGTCATCGTAATCCTGAGTTGCACTCCTACCAATCTCACTGGTTTCCCAATCGGTTCACTGAGATCTTGGTTCCTATGCTCCTCTTTAACTCACTGGTCCCTTGTCCTGTTAATGTGACAACTTTGGCCTGCCCTCTGTCACAGGTGTTCTTTGTTCTCTCTACTCATGTCTGCCATGCAAAGAAATCACCAATTTCTCTCCCTGCTAATGTTGCCTTACCTGCTGTGTGCTACTAGCGTTAATGCTTTTGTTTTGGTTGTAAAGCACCTGCATTTTTTTGTGTTAGAATTAAGCTGTTTGATGTTTCCGTTTCATTAAACTAAATGTTAAATAGTATTACCATAAACCCACTTTGGTTTTAGAAATTTTAGAGGCAAGTTTGGAGTAACAAACCATGCTGCTGTGCTTTGGTATTGTTGCTTTGACTTTTCAATTGGCAATTCATTTACCAATTAATTACTTTGTGTTTCAGATCACGGTAACAGTGGCCGGGCTGGCCAGTTGTGAATCAGTAACCTGCAGCCGTAATGTGGTCATTTGCCCTGACTCCAGCCTGCAAGATGCAATTAAACAAGTATGTCATATTTCTGTAAGAGGCTTGTGTAAAGTCTTCCTCTGGGGGGAAATGGTCATTTAAGTAAAGCCTGAAGAGCGCTGTACTGCACCAATTACATTCTTATATTCTGATTGCGAGCAGTTTTAATAGTTAGATGAAATTAAAGCACAGGTTTGCCTCCAGCAAGCATTTCCACATCAAATTGGTGTTTTTTGCACATTCGCTAGGCTAATGGAAGCAAAAGTTTGATGAATGGCTTTGTTTCCATTGCCAAATGGCATGCCATGCACTGTTAGTCTCAGTCTTCTCCATTGTTTGGCAGACTAATATCCAAATGCACCACAGAATACTGAATGTGGTAGCTCTAAAATGTACGCTGCCAAGCTGAACATTTCTCCAATGAGACTTGCTGCATTGACTTGCAGTCTCCAATGAGACTTCTTGGAGAAGAACAAAGGAGGATACTGAGCTATCTATAAGGATCCGGTGAAGACTTTAGGTCAGATGTGCTCTGTAGTATTCAAATGTATACTGTGCTTTGCTGTTACTGTAAGACCCTGTACATCTAGGTACACTCTGTTGTACTGAATACTGGATAGTGCTATAGTCTCAAACCAGTTCTGAAGCTTGTTCTTTTGTTTTCTAGTTAGTGAGTGGGAACTAGCAAATCATTTATAGCTGAGTTTGAATGACAAATGAAGCAAGACTTGTTGAGCAAATAAAATGTAGGATTTAGTGTTACTGTTAATGGACATTTTATCTACTTTTACTCCAAACTGTGTTTGATTCCTTCTCCATAGCATAATAGATTCACAACCTTCATTCCAGAAGGGGCAAAGTGGTCAAGTTGGAAGAATGGTGAACTTATTCTGCTCTTTTTTTGCAGGGGCCATATGATGCAGTTGTATTACCCGGAGGAAATCTTGGAGCCCAGAATTTATCTGAGGTGATCTTGAGTTACTTGTACCTCGCCCATTCAGTTACAACTCGTCTTGTCTTGGAAACAATACATATTGGTTGGTGTTCTGTTTACTCCACGCGATCTCATTTTTGGTGCATAATTTTATTGGCTGTCCAAAAATGCTTTTAGTCAAGGAATCACTTTCAAAGACCAAACAGGTCTCTGGAGACCAATGTGCTGAACATAAGTCCCAGTTGTGATGTGTTCCAGAGATAAACAGCAGGAAGTTGCTTTGTTTTTTTAATAGAGTTAAAGCAGCTTTGTCACCACCACTTAAGGCTTACAAATAACATTGAGACTCCCAGAGTAGCATTGTTGGTTTCACTGTGCAATAAAATGCTGTGCATAGACTTGATACTTGTGTGGTAATGATGGGTAATAATTCCAGAAAGAAGTCCTGGGAATAAAATAGGCCAGTGTAGAATACTGCAGGCAGGTGTGTATTCTATTTATGATGGGTGTGGTGGAAAAACCCACTATGGATATACACTTTAATAACTAATGTTTAGACCAGATCATGAAGTTTGGACACATTAATACTGTGATAGTTATTTGGGGGAGGACAGGAAAAATGTAGAGCCAGAGAATTAAGAATTGAATTTGAATTATTGTCCGAGTGCCAGAAACCTTTTTCTTTGCACTAGCTCTCCCCCTCCCTCCATACCCCCAGATGTGTGAAATGATTTCCAGGCCTGTCTTTTCTCAACTAGGAGAAATGGAGGGGCTGTTATAACTTAGACACAAAATGCTGGAGTAACTCAGCCAGTGAGGCAGCATCTCTGGAGAGAAGGAATGGGCAACGTTTCGGGTCGAGACCCTTCAGACTGTTCAGGCTGTTAGAACTTGGTAGACCTTCGTAACTATCAGAAGAGATAATTGGTGATTGATGACTTCTGATGTGCTCTTGGCATTTGGGATGCTTTTTTTAAATTAATTATATTTTGCATGACAACATTTTCAGAATAATTGATTCCTGGAGTGTTATGCAATGCAAAAGAACAAGAACAATATAATGTAATCAAGAACAATATATATGTAATCAAGAACAATATATATTGGCAGTAACAAGAAAGTTATAATGCCTGTTGAAAATGCAAATTCACGATTTTTCATTTAAATGTTTTTCTCTTATTTTACTAGTCTCCTGTTGTAAAAGAAGTTTTGAAGGCCCAGGAAGCTAGAAAGGGCTTGATTGCTGCCATCTGTGCAGGTATGTGCAGGTGTTATTGGTTTGAATAAAATGTATGCTCTCCCTTGTGGCTCCATGGTGACTAGGAAGATTGCATGATTTATTTCTGGTTGGTACTACATTAGGTACTCTTTCTCTCAGGTCAGTTGAATTGACCTCCTTTGCATCTGGATTATTGAGGCTTAAATTAAGTAGCATGTCTGCGCCATCATTTGTTGTCCAGTTATGTGTCTGCTCTATCAAACTGATTCGCAACATAATAATAATATGCCCCTTTTTAATTAGCTGACGTTACATATAAATAACTGCTTGAAAGTGATTAGCATCTGAGTGACTAATAAGAGTGACTATCGTATTGGATAGTGCATCTGATGTTTTGGATGGTACAGCTGATGTAGCAAGAAGTGTTTCAACCAAGAGAAATTGACAGGGCCCCACACGGATTTGAGGATTGATCCGAGGAGAATGTTTTGTTATAAAGGAAGAATGAGTAAGATATTGAGAGAAAATCTTGTTTAGGGTTCAGCAACTGGAGACAATTGTACCATTGACTGAATTTCTAATGCATGGGTACATAATTGGAGCAGATATACAAGGGTTCCTGGGCAAGAGAAGATTACATATAAGGAGAGTTAAGTAGGATCTGAAAATAATGCACATTTTTAAATTGAGACATTGCTAGAGTGACAAGGTGTATAGGTCACCCAACATTGTTAGGTGAAGAGGAGTTGGTGGAAGTTGAGGTGTGGGGAGGAGTTTTGAATATCAGGAAGTTTTGAGAAGGTCCATTAGATTTGCTTTGGAATAGTCATGTCTTGGGTTACAGGCATGGATGAGGGTTTCAGCAGCAGGTCAGCAGGGAAAACGATCAAAGTTATGAAGGTGGAAACGGACCGGATTAGAGAGACATGGCATGCACAGTCCAAAGTTATGGTAACCAGGTTATAGAGAATAGTGTGATGGGCAGCTGCCAGGGAGAAAAGTGGAATTACTGGTTATGGTGCAGAGTTGGGGACAAAAGACTGTTGAATTGTTGTCAGATTTCTACGTAACAAATTAAAGGAAACTTCTACACATCTAGGCATTAAGTAGAAAGTACCTCTGGGATCGTGAAGGATCTATCCCGAGTTTCACAATTCATAACTACATGCGTTTCTTCATATTGAATGGCAGTGCTGGCTTGAAGGGCCGAATGGCCTACTCCTGCACCTATTGTCTATTGATTGTGAATCTTGGTATATATCTTTCACAACTCCTGAGGTACTTAGTACTTGAAGGTATTCAGTGGAAACAGGCCCTTCAGCCCACCATGTCCATGCCAACCATGTTCAATCTAGTTCTATGTTATCCCACTTTTGCATCCACTCACTGCTCACTATGGGCAATTTACAGAGGCCAATTAACCAACAAACCCACATGTTGTTGGGATGAGAGGAAACCGGAGCCCCCAGGAGAAACCCATGCAGTCACAGGGAGAGCGTGCAAACTCCATGCAGGCAGCACCCGTGGTCAGGATTGAACCTGGATCTCTGGCTCTGTGAGACAGCAGCTGTGCTACTGTGCCGTCCCAGGAAGATAAACCACACTGGTGGTTCTTCTGGCTACAACTAGATACACAAGGACAGGAAAATGTGAACAGTCTCATTTAACTGGGTGACAGTAAAAGCAGGATGTGGAAGGTCATGTAAGGGGGGATGTGTGGTGAGGCAGTAATCTGAGCCTTAAACTCTTTCAATCTCTAGAATTGAATTTGCTGAGGAGATGCTTAGAATAATACCAACTGAAATCATGGGATGGAATTTGAGCATTGCAGCATTGCAGGGTGCCATTTCCTGTGTTTTTTTTCTGAAGCCAGGCTGAAACTTGTAACATTGTTAAAAGTGTAACTTGTAACAACAAAAGTGTGAAATATTTGCATTTGACTGGTTGATTCTTGGGTTGAATAATTATTTTTGTAGCTTTTATAAAGGCTGGGCCGTCTCAACTAACGCTCACATGGCTGCTCTCTAGCACCATTTGACTCTAATTTGTGTTTACTCCACGCAGTCTGTACTGAACTTTCCTGAGTGACATTTGTAGCATGTTGAAGCTGTCATACACACCTATGACGCCCACTAGAACATTGCTATTGTTGCACCAGTAGCAAGGACCAGTAAAATACACCTTATCTTTCATGTATCCTGTATCTCTTACCCGTACACTGTGGACGCTGATTGTAATCGTACATAGTCTTTTTGACTGGATAGCATGCAACAAAAGCTTTTCACTCTAACTCGGTACATGTGACAGTAATAAGTCCGAAGTGTGAGCAGTGAATTCTTTCCACTGACTTGGGTGCAAAGAGTCACTTTTCCTGGAGGAAGAAGGGGAATAAATGCAAAGATTTATATCTGCGATTACTGTCGGGGCAAGTGGATCCTGACGTACCCATCTCATTTACTATCTGATTTGTTTTTAATATTGTTGACCTACGAGCAGGTTATTTCCATTACGATATAGGAAAAACAAGTTATTTTTGGCCATCACTGACTATCCCCAATTGCAAGTTTAAAATGTTTAAGCCAATTCAAATACATCTGAGTACAAATCCATATTAGGGGTTTTGATTTTACCATCTTGATGCTAACATCGCAGGTTTACATATTTTCACTATTTTCATATTTAACCTTGAGCATGTGCTCTTTTTGTTGCATTTGTGGCAATATTTCTAGTTGTCTATGGTTAATGTGCATATGTGTTGAGTTCAGAAGAGATCGTCAGTGTTTTTATTTCTCTTGTACTGTCGGTGGTTAAGGAATGTGTTAAAATAAACTTTTTGGGTTGATAGAAACTTCCTGTTGGTTTGAGAGTTTGGGACTAATGAGCCATGGTGTAAAATATTGTGCCAGGCCTTTCAGGACTGCAGTCAAAAATATTTTCCACATGCAGAAATGAGTAGAAATTGGAATAACAAGAAACCACAGATGCTAGTTTATACCAAAGATATACACAAAGTACTGGAGTAACTGAGCAGGTCAGGCAGCATCTTTGGAGAAAATGGATAGGTGATGTTTAGGGTCGGGAGCCGTCTTCAGACTGAGCGTATGGGGGAGCGGTGGTAAAAACTGAAAGCGAAAAGGGGCCGGACAAATCATGGCCGCAACAGATGACCGGGCAAGGGGGTTCCCTGGTAGGTAGATTATTGGTTAATGCTAGAGATGGGAGCAAATATGAGCACAAGTTGCAAACTGAAGCTACTTAAAGGACTTTTCGTGGAGGTGGGGATGGGGGAGAAACTGGTGCAAGGTCAGTAAGAAATTGGAATTGAAGCTGGGTCACATATAAAATAGATAGATATTTGTTAATCAGAATTCATGAGATATTGAAGGAGTGCAGAAGAGGTAGATACAGAAAATTAGGATGTATTTCTGGTATCATTGGAATGCACGTGGGATTAAGTTGCATGTATAGTTCCTGTGTTTCTCTGCTGTGTCTCACTATTGTGTTGATTAAACTTGATTTACAAGACTAGAAATACATTGCAATAATCAGCACCTGCCATGACTACATTTCTTCGTATTAAAAATGAAGCTAGAAGTGAAGACATTTCTTATCAATCCCAAATGGTGAATCCTCATTTTTGAAACTATGATCTAGTTCTACATCTCCAGCTTGAGGAAACATTCCTGTAACTACTGTCAAGCTCTATAGGAATTGTTTTCCAATGCACTCACCCCTGTGTTTCTCTAAATTGCTTCATATATTGCGCCAGACTGCGTTTCCTCAACATAAGAACAATTTCTTCTCACAACCACCTGGTAATCCTTTGCTGCATTTTTGCACATATCTCCTAGAGAGAAAGCCCAGACTTCTAGACCAGTATGGTATTCCAGGTGTTGTCTTACCAGGGACAACACCAATATATAATTGTAATAACAATTACATTTGGACATTTTTCCTAATAAAGGAACAAAGAAGCATGGAAAATAAACACAAGAATAAGCCATTCATTGGGCTTGCATTACTATTCAATATGACCATGGTTGACCATCCACTGCAAAGCTCTGACTGCTTTCCCACTGTATCCCTTGATCCCTTTAGTATTAAGAAATGTGACTCCTTTAGATCAACAGGTGAGGCAGCATCTGTGGAGTGAAGGAATGGGTGACGTTTTGGGTAAAGACCCATCATCAGTCTGAAGAAGGGTCTCGACCCGAAACGTTACCCATTCCTTCGCTCCATAAATGCTGCCATACCGTCTGAGTTTCTCCAGCATTTTTGTCTACCTTTGATTGTTCCAGCATCTGCAGTTGCTTCTTAAACCTTTAGTTTAGGTTTATTATTGTCACATGTACCAAGATGGACAGAAAAGCTTTTGTTTTGCATGATATCCAAACAGATCAGATATGCCATACTTAAATACAACCAATTAAAACTAAAGTACAGTTCCCTAATAGACAGAGGGAAGGGAAAGATACAGAATGCTGAATATAGATCTCAGCATTGTAGTGCATCAGTTCCACAGACAAAATCTAATTTATTTGATGGGATAGAGGTGAATTGAGCAGTACCATAACTTGTGGAAGGACCGCTCTGAAGCCTGATAAGGGAGGGGAAGAAGCTGTTCCTGAGTTTGATGGTACGCACTTTCAAGCTTCTGTACCTTCTGCTGGATGGGAGCAGGGGGAAAACGGAATGACCAGAGTGGGACATGTCATTGATTATGTTGGCAGCGTTTCTGAAGCAATGTAAGGTGTAGATGGTGTCAGTTGTGGAAAGTCCGGTTTGTGTGATGGACTGAGCCACATCTATGACTCTGCAATTACTTGCGGTCATAGGCAGAGCTGTTCCCAAAGTAAGCTGTGATACAATCCGACAGCATGCTTTCCATGGTCCATCTGTAGAGGTTTGTATGAGTCATGCCGAATGTGCCCAATCTCCTCAAAGTAGAGATGTCGGTGTGCCTCATGGTTGTCACATGAATGTGGTTGGTCCATGACAGATCATTGGTAATAATAACACCAAAGAAGTTGAATATCTAAACCATTTTCACTTCCTCACCATTGATGCTGAATGGGGCATGTACACCATGCTTACAAAAGTCAATAACTAGCTCCTTCAGATAGACACAAAATGCTGGAGTAACTCAGCGGGACAGACAGCATCTCTGGAGAGAAGGAATGGGTAACGTTTCGGGTCAAGACCCTTCTGAAGAACACCTTCCGAATGGTCGGCGGACTTGGTAAACACAGTGTGCTCGCATTGGTCTGATTTGTGTGCTAACGTCCTGCCTAATATGTCATTATCTGTCTTGCAGGCCCCACAGCTCTGCTCGCTCACGGGATTGGCTATGGGCACAAAGTCACAACCCATCCATTGGCTAAGGACAAAATGATGACTGGAGGTAATGGCTAGATTTTATGATGCCTGATCACGTTTTTATGATTTAATGTAAAATGCGAGAATCTGATTTGGATTGAAATTAGTAAAGAAACTCAAATTGCTGAACAGCTTTAGTTTCCTATTATTACTCATCTTATTTTGGTGTGCTCGGGTACATAACATAGCACCAGGACAACACAGACAGACCCTTGCTGGCCTAACGCCTGATCTGTGCAATTTACTCTGGTTATGGTCTTGGTTTTTTCCCCAATCACTTTTGGAAATCTTTAAGGATGGGATAAAGCTTTGCTTCATTTCAAGAAATTACTGTTTTTTTTAATCTATTTTGTAATCTTATGCAAGCACAATAATCCTGTATTTTTATCGATTCTTGCACAATGTTCTTGAAATGTTTCCCAATACTTTGCTCATTTTCTATCAGGTAACTATACCTACTCAGAAGCTCGTGTGGAAATAGATGGGAACATCATCACCAGCAGAGGGCCAGGCACCAGCTTTGAATTTGGCCTTGCAATTATTGAAAAGCTTCTGGGAAAAGATGTGGCTGAGAAGGTCAGGGTCCCCTTGATTCTGTGAAATTGCCATCAGTGGCATGTTGTGTGGAGGGATTGGTTCTATTGTTTTGAAACTAGAAAGTCCCTTGTGCATCATTAAGAAATAATAATGTCTTTAAGACTATCAAGTTAAACTTTATGAATGCGGCAGGGATATAAAATGTGAACTTGCTAGAATTAAATCCTAACGGTATATACAAAAAGCTGCATTTGTATTCAACTGCTGTATTGTGTGAATCAAATAGCTGCCATTTGCTCCGGTTGAGATGAGAACATGTCATTGTTTAGTTCCACTTCCTGGACCCGCTCCGTATCCTGCTTTTCCCATGTAACTTCTAAGCAAGACAATTTTGCCTTTTGTATAGTTTTGCAAAATGGCTGTTACACATTTGGGAACCAAATATTATTTCTAATTGGCTTCCTATTCATTTTGAGAAATGTTTGCTCAATCTTTACAACTGATAAATGTGCATTAGCAGTGTTTTCAATTTATTTTCAATCTCAAAGTTCAGGTGATTTCTGAAATTATGTAATTAAAAAAAAAAGCCCTTTTGATTTCCTGTGAATGCTTAATGAATGATCATTGGAAAGTGTAGAATTAAATTGCGACAAATTATTCGGCCTTGGAATTCCTACTTGCTAGACCTGCAGTCTTTGAATCAACGCTAAGCAACAGTATTTGAGCACTGGTAGACACAAAATGCCGGAGTAACTCAGCGGGTGAGGCAACATCGCTGGAGGAAAGGAATGCGCGACGTTTCGTTTCGAGTCGAGACCTTTCTTCAGACAGAAGAAGGGTCTCGACCCGAAACGTCACCCATTTTTCTCCAGAGATACTGCCTCACCCGCTGAGTTACTCCAGCACTTTGTGTCTACCTTCGATTTAAACCAGCATCTGCAGTTCTTTCTTACAGTATTTGAGCACTCACAACCTTGTAAATTGGCTGTCAAAATATCAAAAACTCTGGTGTGGTTTTAGCAGATTAATTTATTGCACCAAATAAAAATTGATCACATCTCTCTTCCGTGTTTACATTTCTGCTACCTGGTACCTTGAATTTACGGTAAAACCAGTGGTCACCTTCATAACCAAGCAAGGTTTGCTTTCAAGTGTCAATATATGGAACTATTATCTCAAGGTACTGTGAAGCAACAGTAACTTTGGTATGTTATTGAAGCAGTCAATTTTCCCTGTGAGGATTCCCTGTGAAGAAGAATTGACAGAAATACATAAGGTAATTGGTACAGAAGAGAACTTTTGAAATGTGATCTGGGGAACTTTTTTGTATTGAATGTTTCTGGCCCAATACGAAAGGCTTTGCAAGAAAAATAGTTCTAGGAAATGAACCAGGTGAAGTGGGCGACACATTCAGAGGGTAACTTCTAGGGAAGAGAGATAACAATACCATGGTGGCTGATGTATAAATGAACCGTTTGTCAGAGACAAAATATCAAAGTAAACAATGTAATAAAATTGTAGCTGCTGAAATTGTATCGAATCTCCTGTTATTATTATTGATCTTAAGAGTATAGAGACTTGGTATAGTTTGAGAGACTCCACTGAGGGTCTCCAAGAGAATGTCTGCTTTTGATGAATAAAGACCTTCATGTCTAGAACTTCAGTTTTTCTGAGTAACTTAGTTGTTTGGACCTGTTACAGCTTCCCCCCCCCCCCCTTTACCCAGTCTGAAGAAGGGTCCCGACCCAAAACATCACCTATCCATGTTTTCCAGAGATGCTGCCTGACCCGCTGAGTTATTCCAGAACTTTGTGCCTTTTTTGTGCTTTGATTCCCAAAACAAAAAATAGTGTTTTTAAAAATTACCAGTTAAACTTATTAATACAGTGACTGTTAATTTCTGATACGTAGCCATAGATGATGGCGAAAACGTAAGAGCTAGAAAAGTATCTGAAAGGAAATCCCTTTCTGAGCTCTGGGGCAGGGCGATGTTTTAGTTTTAGAGATACAGCAAGTAAACAGGCTCTTCGGCCCACAGAGCCAACCATCAATCACACTTTCACGTCAATTCTGTTATTCACACTTTTGTACCCACTTCTTATACACTTGGGGCAATTTACAGAACCCAATTAACCTACAAACATGCAGATGCTGGAGAATCGAGGGTACACAAAAGGCTGGAGAAACTCAGCGGGTGCAGCAGCATCTAAGGAGCGAAGGAGATAGGCGACGTTTTGGGTCAAGACCCTTCTTCAGGTCTGAAGAAGGGTCTCGACCCGAAACGTCGCCTATCTCTTTCGCTCCTTAGATGCTGCTGCACCCGCTGAGTTTCTCCAGCCTTTTGTGTACCCTGGTCACAGAGAGAATGTGCACACTCCAAACAGACAGCATCCGAAGTTAGGATGGAACCTCGGTCTCTGGTGATGTGGGCCAAATAGTGAGATGATGCAGAAGGGAGATGTCATTTCTGCTTGAACCTGGTGTTTGGGGGATGGAGAAAAGTGAAGGGAGAGGCAAGAGGGCAAGGGGTGGGGGGAGAAGTGTGAGGAGGGGGTAAGGGTAGGGGGGAGTCAGGGTGAGTGTAAGGGGGAGGAGGGGGAAAGATGGGGGGAGAAGGTAGGGGAGAGTCAGGGTGAGTTTAAGAGAGAAGAAGGAGGTGCAAGGGGGAAGAGAGTGCTCAGGGGGAAAGGAGGGGTATGGGGTGGATTGTATGGGGAGGAGGGGTAAGGGAGTGGTAAGGGGGACGTGTAAAGTGAGAATTTGGGTGGAAGTGTAAGGGGGAGAAGTTGGGAGGAGAGGGGTAATAAGGGGGGGTGAGGGGGAACTGGCGAAGGCCGCCCGCTGCCCGTTGATATTTAAAATGAAACGTTGGTCGCGAGGCACATTGCTCGCCCGCCCAGTTGGCATTGATTGACGGCAGTCTCGCCCAATAGGTAAGCGCCGACGCCTCGGACTTAAGCGGCGACGATCCAATGGGCGTCGGGTGGAGGCGGGACTTCCGCGGGCAGCGGCAGCACGTTAGGTTGCGGTGCGGGCTGGGGGTGGGCAGCACGTTAGGTTGCGATGCGGGCTAGGGCGCGCTGACACCGGCAGAGGCGGCAAAAACAAGAGGAGCGAGGTGAATGTCCGCAGGTAACGGCGCTAAATATCCGCAAACACCGCACGCCGCCTTAGCCTCAGCGAGCAAGGCAGACAATGCAGTTAGATGTGACAGAACCTGGATAGGATGAGCAGCACAGCATAAACCAGGCATTATTTTTTTAACCTCAAATCTGAGGGGAAATCAAAGCCGGATTATAAATAGAAATACTTTCATTTAATGCTAAAACTGCATTTAACAGAGCAGCTTTAGCGGGTAGATCGCAGGCGGTGTGCACTGTGAACCATTGAGCTCTCTCCAGTCTGACAGGGACTCGGGTTAACGCTGGTAATTTTGCACAATATTTACTGAACGTGGGAGGTGATTAGGTAAAACGATTTAAATTTAAGTAAAATGGAGTGATGGTGGATTGTCTCGGAAGTCCTCATCCTGGGGCAGCGGGACACAGATTACTGTTTTCTAAATTACTTTTATTTGGATAAACAAATTATTAAACAATGTTAAAGTTTCAGATTTTTAAAAAACACATTAAATTTCAGTGCTGTTAGCTATTTTAAAGAACGGATATATAAGTCGTTTTTACCAATGGAATTATGCAAACATTTTGGCCAGGGGCGTGGCAATTAAGACAGATTTTAAATGAACGTTTAATTATATTAATTTGTTATGATGAAATCCATGCTATATGTTCGGGTCAGGCACAAAATGCTGGAGTTTCTCAGCAGGTCAGGCAGCATCTCTGGAGCGAAGGAATGGGTTTGCGAGAAGGAATGGGTGATTTTTCGGGTCGAGACCCTTCTTCACAGATTTTGTATCTACCTTCGATTTAAACCAACATTTGCAGTTCTTTCCTACACTATATGTTCGGGTTGTTTGTTTGATAAAATACTTGTTTTCCAATTGGAGAATGCAGAACGTTTTGCACGTCCAAACTTTACGCGTTTACTCATTTAACATTTTGCCCCTGAAAGATTTTTATAGATTGTTGCTAATTGGCAAACCTGACTTTATATGAAGTGGTTCATCTGTACGCAGGTACAAAGAAAATTCAGTTTTCTGTCCGTGGTGCAATAGTACATTGGTTGATTTCAGAACCATTGGGATAGGATAGAGAAAACTGGATAGGCGTTTTTATGACTGTTGATTGTCCCAGATGAAGGAGTATACAGTACACTGGGACAATTGAATCAGATTTGACTTTGTTCTCTGTGAAGGATTTGCAAGCCAGTGATCACTGTCAAGGTCAACATAACGAATAATCTTCAAGATCATCTGCACCCTCATCCTTCACTATTTGACTGATATGGATCATGTGCAAGCAGAGGAGCTGAGTTTAAGTTGGCATCATGTTTATTTCTAATGATCGTATCTCTGTGAGGTCTCTTTGCTCTTGTCGCTAAAATCTACATGAGACAAACTGGAGTGCTGCTAAATTTTGTATCTTACTTACTAACTCATTAACTATTTCTTCAAGCACCCTGATGAATGGACATAAGAAATAGAAGCAGAGTAGGCCATTTGGTACTTATACTATCTCTGCCATTCAATAAAATAATAAGCGATCCTTTCCCACATTGCAACCTCCTATCCGAACTGTGAATCAGAGAGTCGTACAGCACGGAAATGGGTCCTTCGGCCCAACTAGCCCATGTCAACCAAGATGCCCCTCCATGCTAGTCCTATCTGCCCACATTTGGCCCATATCCCTCTAAACCTCTTCTATCCATGTACCTGTCCTAAAGGCCTTAAGTAAGCAATATCAACCAATTTTACTTACAGGAAGTCTAACTTTTGAAATATGCGCTCCAAAAATTAATCGGCTTCCTGTACATTGGCAGATCGTGCAGTTACTTCACAAGCTGAGAAACTGTAGTCTCTTCTCACACATCTGCGCACGTCATAGGTCATGCTGTGGACTTTGTATTATCTATTTAAAGTTGTTGACTTTTATTATTTACTTTAAGTATTTTTGTTAAATACTTGTTAAATGTTAAAATTTAGTTCTCTCTGAAGCTGAATGACAGAAGCTTTTTCAATATCATAGTCTCTTGGTGCTTCAGAAAGGATGCAGTTTTTCCCAACCACTGCTCGAGGTTACTTAACGTACATGTTATTTTTTGAGATAGTTCTACATCTAGTATGTCAAGCAAGTGGGATGCACCAAGTACCTTGTTTTAGTTAAGATTTTATAACATTCCCTTTTAAGGGTGATAACATACTGGTGACATGATTCTGAGGTGATCCGGGGAGGGGATGAAAGCGTGGGGGGTAGAAAATAAATTCTTGGGATTGAACCCAACTCTCTGTTGTTGGATTTTAAAATGTATTCATTGGTCAACCATTATGAAAAACAGAATATGAAATGAAACAAAATGGAAGGAACCTTGTTTCTCTTTGAGTATTTGCAGCATTTTCTGTTTTACGTCTGAGTTGTCTCAAACTAATCACTCCCTTCATTCTGAAAACATTTTCCAAGCTTCCTTTATTTGAGCCTGCATTATTTTCAACTACCATTATCCTGATGATAAAGGTTCTTGAGAGGAGGTGTCATTATGCTTTCTGTTAAGCGGTACTTTGATTAAAAAACTTCAACCTGTTTATCAAATCTTTCTTAGGGTTATTTTTCTCCCTTTGCACTCTGTCCACATGTCTGATCAAACAGATAGATATATCAACATGGTGGATTGAAATGACAGAACTTCATAATTCAGCAAGCCAAGGATCTCCACAGGAAATTATTTCTATCATAGAAATGACATTAAATTAAAAATAATAAATTTGCTTACACATTTCCCTGGTGTACAATTATGTAAATTAGTGAAAATAATAAAATGTCAATATTTTTTTTAAAAAGCAAATAATTTCCTTATTCCATTTTTAAAAGAAGGTTGGTGACCCCATTCAAAGAAATTGGCTGCACAAGGTGTGCTGACTACGGCTGGCATAAAGCGGAGAGCTAGAAAATAAAGCCTGTGGAGATCCTCGGCATGCTGAATTATGAAGTTCTCTTAGTTCAATATATATTTGATTTTATCTATCAAATTATATGTCAGGCAGAAACCAGGTACTAAAGTGCATTCTGTTCTTACACATTATTTCAGGTTGGCATAAACAATGATGTGGGAATTAGTATTTTCCACGGTTTTGATTTTAAGTGAGGTTAAGTACAAGTCTGAGATAAAAGGCAACCTGATATTTAAAAAAGTTGAATATAATTATTTTTGAAATTTGAATTATTATTCCTCCGTATTAACGGTGATGTTGTATAGTGGCAGAACAGTTTCAATTGCTTGTTTGAGCGGGGGGATAATTACTGTTCTGATATCTGTGCCGCACCTGTACTTTCCGAAGTTTGGAACCAATAGCAGCGGGGCTGAGGGAATTGTATGTTAAATGTTTTGTATTCTTGCCGTACAGAGCTTGATCGGTTATAAATTGACTAGAATAATTCCTAGTGTATGTTGATTTATTGATTAGTTTTATTAATGCCTTTTTGCTTGAGGTTTTAGATGTTATATTATTAATAAGATCCAGTAATAGATCTAGAAGCTGTAACTGGCAAGATAAAGACCGTAACACTGTTGTGTACAGAATATTTTATAACTTGGATTTGGCTGAAGTGAATAGAAAAAGCACTTCCTATCTCCATTGGTAATTGTTGCCAGAATTTCCATTCTAACTGGAACTGTTCATTGATACCTGATGATACAACATTTCTCCATTAGTCACTGTAATCTACAGAATTTGTAGCACACCACGCACTAAGGACAACTCCTGATGTTCTCATCAAACCTGCTGAAAACCTTGGAGCAGTTGTAGCTTGTTGAATTGACCTCTATTTTGCAGACCCTATTTGTCAGATCTCAGATATCTCATACATCCTACATGACCGTGACCCCACCACTGAGCCAATGTCCTGCAGACAATCTCTGATCACTTTCTCCTTGAAGTATTCTCTTTGCAGTGTTTAGCCTCTTATCACCCAGCCCCATATAGTCGACCTCTGTCCAGATGGACTTAATTTTTTAAGCCAGATCTTACCCCACTTCATTTTTCACACCATGGCTGTATTCTTTCTCCTCTTATCTATTCGCTTCTTGCTTACATTTGTGAAGTGGCTTTTCAATATTTTGAGTTTCCTGTTCCATCTGGCTTATCTTCAGTAGGGGCAGGCAATTGCTCTACTTCCCCATTCTGCATCTGGATGGTCTGAAGGCACTTCTGCCGCCATATGACTGTGCCTGACGGAACTTATTCTAAAACTGAACAACATTTCCTTACTTGGGCAATTGGAATGAAAAGAATATTTTGAAACTGAGTTTTATTGGGGTGTTCTCCTTCAATACCCTTTACATTAGAAAGAGACACAAGTAACTGCAGATGCTGGAAATTTGTGCAAAACATAAAGTGCTGGAGGAACTCAGTAGTCTGAAGAAGGGTCCTGATGTGAAAATGTCACCTGTCCATTCCTTCCACAGATGCTGCTGACTCGGTGAGTTGCTCCAGGACTTTTACTGTGTTTTACTCTTTATGTTACATTAATCATGGTATTGGTGCTTCTTCCTGTACCTATACTGAACTCAAATTTCTTATTTTTGTTGCCGATTTACACCCTACTCTCTTTTTTCAGATGGTATACATCTACATTTTCCCTTTCTGTGTCTCGTGATTTAAACATTTATCTCCTCTTCCTTGGCTGGTCAGTTAGTGAACATCATCCATTATAGTTCCACTGAATCTCATGGCTATTTCAACTATATTCCACCCTACCCTACCCTGCTTCATATCAAAACACCATTCCATGCCCTATTTTCTCCATTATAGTTTTTCTGGTGATGGGTTGCTCCTTACTTATATGTATCTGTGCGAAATAGAGTGGATCTTGAAGTGCAGTTTGCAGGAGTCCTTTTTTTGTACACAACGTCTCCAGCCAGAAGCTTCGTTTTCTCAACATTGTGGATATCAATGTGTAGGAAGGAACTGCAGATGCTAGTTTAAACCAAAGATAGACACAAAATGCTTGAGTAACTCAGCGGGACAGGCAGCATCTCTGGAGAGAAGGAATGGGTGACAGCGGACGTTCAGAGGGGGTGAGGTTAGAGTAAGTAAGGGGAGTGGAAAAGTTGAGATGGCTATTCCTTCTCTCCAGAGATGCTGCCTGTCCCGCTGAGTTACTCCAGTATTTTTTTGTCTCTAGAGGAAATCAATGTCTGGGGATGTTCTGTGTATTTTGGTCTATTTAGCTGCCTGATGAATATGTGAAAATGACCATCACCCTGAACCAGCATGCTTTAGAATCCTTACTAAACTTTACTGGAAGCCATGTTCAGAACTTGCAGATGGCTGCTCATAAATACACAAGACCAATAACATGCATTTTTGGCAATAATTCTCTACTCCTGGGATGTGCGTGTTGACTGGCATAATCACCATTTAAGTCTATTGTGACATTTTGAAATTAGTATAAGGTTACTGCCTTGAACTGCTGGGAACCATCATGATAAAGGTATTCCCATAGTCTATTTGAATTCCAGGATTTTGAACCTTCACTGATGGAGAAATGATGATGCAATACCAAATCAACCGTGCTGTGACATGGAAAGGAGCTTGCTGATTGTGGTGTTTCATGCACCAGGTGTTCTTTTGGGATGATAAGGATTTTCCAGATGCTGACAATGAACTCTTGGGTTTAAGAAGGAACTGCAGATGCTGGAAAATTGAAGATAGTCAAAAATGCTGGAGAAACTCAGCGAGGGAGGCAGCATCTGTGGAGTGAAGGAAGTAGGCGACCTTTCAGGTCGAGACCCTTCGTCAGACTGATGGGGTGGTGGTCTGAAGAAGGGTCTCGACCCGAAACGTTGCCTATTTCCACGAACTCTTGGTAGTCATATTAATGAGGCTAGTCAGAATAAGTGAGTGGCTGAGTTGTGTCTGTGAATGATTACATCTTGATAATTGTGTTGGACTGTATGCAGTACTGAGTACGAGCATGCCAGAGTTGATACAATTTCAGAGGAGGAGAAAAGAGAAGGTGCAAACAATACAGTACAGGATCTACAGAATTCAATTATAACAAGGGATGCAGTTGGCCTTTGCAAATGCCAGCATCTGATATCCAGATTGCAATTCCTTTTGTTTACTTCTACCAAAATAAAGCAGTCCCAAAAGAATTCTTACAAATTTGTCTATTCCCCATTATTCAGCATCAGTCCATTGTCTCTTGATGGCTGTTATCATTGCTGGCTAATTCACCGCATACAAGGAAGTGGTGTCAAAGTATTGCAAGGCTAGGCAACTGAAACTTAACAGTCTAACTGGGTTAAAACAGCCATAGGCAAACCCTTGTGCAACTGCAAATCTTTGCTGTTCCTTCTCCTGTAACACTTGCATGATGCAACTCTTGTGGCTTAACAGAGTTAAAGAAAGGCTGCTCAAAAATATGTAGTAACAAAGAACTGTTGATGCTGGTTTATAATAAAGAAAGACACAAAATGCTGAGTAATTCAGTGGGTCAGACAGCATCTCTGTGGAACATGGATGGGTGACATTTGGGTCAGGATCTGATTGTGATGGGGTGGTGGTGACTGTTTTGATCTCTCTTCCAGCTTTCTCTCTTCCCCCCCCCCCCCCCCCCCCCCACCCCACCACAATCAGACTAAAGTAGGGTCCCAACCGAAACCAAAACGTCACCTATACATGTTCTCCAGATCTGCTGCCTGGCCAGCTGAGTTACTCCAGCATTTTGTTTCTTTTCTGCTTAGAAAATACTGTGATAGTGAGATTGTCTAGAATATAATCCTGGCTAATCTTCGAAGTTAAGGAAGGCACCTCTGTACACTTTGCACCTTACTCGTGCTAGCTAGATGTTGCCATTGTGACTCAAACAGCATATGTAGCAATGTTACAAAATTTTGAGATTTTAAAAATCAAGTCTGCAATTTATCCCATCAGATAAAACATAAAAAGAAGTTTAATTTGACACCTAATTCACTTTCATATCTTCAGTATTAAGAAAGTTATGACCATTTTCATACTCGGAAATTAGCATCTTGTTCCCCATTGCCTTTCAATTGACTTAACTCAAAAGCTGTGATCTAGAACAGTTAAAAGCCCATAACTTTCTTAAAAATTAAGAGAACTCAATGAAATTTTCAGTTATTATAGATTGAAGCATTCTGAAACAAATATGAAACAATCTTACTTGGATGACCTGAAATTAAAGCATATAATTAGTTATCTAAATGTAGCTAATTACAAAATTCAATGAGTAGATCTAAACATCTATCCATTTCTTAAGAAAAGATAAACTTTTTTTAAATTGCCTAAGTGTCCAAATAACATTCACACAATAATCCACAATATAACATAATTTTTAAATCTCATTTTCATGAATTTATAGGCCAAATGGAAGGAATTTAGTGTTTAATGCCTGTAAATTAATGGCCATTTAAATCAACTAGCGAGTGGGTTTTAGTGGAATGCGGTGGATTAGAACGTTGCGGTTTGCGGTGAAGTCAGTATGAAAAATACAGCCGGTTCATACATTTTTTTTTGCCCCCTTTTCGCAACATGAAAATGTGATTAAAGCCTTCCAAAAAACCAAGTTTTTATGTAAAAATAAACAGTGTAGCTTCTTTTATCGCCTACCTTAGGTCCGTTCCGCTGTCACCATTCAGAGCTTTAGAAGATGATTTTTAAACTACTCTAGTTAATAAATAATCTAGCGTAGTTTAAAAATACCTTTATGAATGAAGTGTCCGAGCGATTTCTCTTTAGCGACAAAATCGCCCGACATGGATTGATTTGGACTGCCCAGAAAAAAATCGGTATTTTAAACCAGCCCCCCTCTGAATGGCGCCAAAGTCGCGCACACGTGGAGCGGCAGAACTGCAGCGCTGCTAAAGGTAGGTATTGTAACATACCTAGAATATGTGATGCATACTGAGGGGCGTTCCTTTGTTTAGCATCCTGATTTTCATGTTCTCTGTTGGCATCATTCCATTCCTGGCCTTCCAGCTCAGAAAGGTTAGTGGCTGCTGAACAACCAAGTGTATCCATTAATCTAAATGTGGCATTCATAATGTGTGCAGCTCTCATTATGGCCCTGCATGCACTTGTTTGATTTCATTCTCTACGTGAATGGACGCACCTTCCAATGGAGGAGACGGACTTGGAGATGGAAGATATATTTGCAGATATACCTTAGACATTGTGCTTGAGATAATAGTCCTCCATTCTTGACATTCACTCATAAAGAATTTCACTGTGACTTGTCACATGTGACAATAAAGTATTCTATTCCTATTCTATTCTAATGAGTTGTCAGCCTGGTTATGTGACCTTATTTGACATGAAAACTGAAATAGTGATCTTACTTAGATCTGCGAGTGCCACAATTAAGCAAAACTAATATGTATTTGAGAATTTAAAACCAACTGGGAAACCACTTCTATTAATTTTTGAATCCAACATTCACTTTAATAAATTAGTGTGATGGGCCTATTTATTTTAGTTGCCATTCAATGTAAGTTGAAATATTTCAGTTAAGTTGAAATATTTCGATAAAGTTGTTATTTAATGGTTGAATGGTGACTGCACAATAATATATGGTAGTGAGTCCTATAAATGAGGAATGTCTGAGGTTTTATTTCTAATTGGTGGGAATGTAAGTGATTTAATTAGCATTGATGGATATGCAGCAATTGGTCTTGGAATCTCTAGACTCACAGGGAGCACAAAATCATTATGTTTCATCGATCTAATACAGATCCATAGATCTCCACCATTGAGTATTTGTATGTAGATGATGTATGCAGACAGTGTAAGGCTAAGCTGTTGTATGCCACATGCTCAGATAGGCCTGAATTGTGAAACTATTAAGACAGTAGATAAAAATTATTCCTGCAAAATGTTCCTGAAGGCTTGATGGTTGTGAAATTATATAATTTGCCTGGGATTGACTATTATCTTTTGATGGCTTGTTCTAAATCATACTCTTGAAATGTGAATTATATTCTTTCAGTCTATTTAAGTGTAATGACATTGATAGTCTTCAAATCTTGACTTTCAGAGCACTGATCCATTTTTAAATATGATTTTGTGTATTGGATTCTTGACCCATAAACTTTTGGCATCTGCTAAATTATGCTGATTTTTATGTTCAAAAGTAAGTCAAGAGAATTGGAGGAGGGCAAACTATTTTTTTAATGAGAGCATCTTCAAGATGCCAATTACAAAATCATATTACTGGTATTTGAGTTGGTTACCTACCTTTCCTTATCTGTGCATGTGCTTAAAGAGCCTTGGAGGTACACGAGGAATGTAAAGTTCTAAAAATAGACCAGATATTACAATACCATTTTTACAGCTTTGCAAAATGCTCAGAATTCTAAAAGTGGTATTGAAGCAATTCGACTTGTCACATAATGTTTCAGCACATACCACTGACCTGAGTTGCAGAGAAGAATTTTGTTAGAAAGGTTAAGCTTTTACTAGTTTCTTTAACAGTAAAGACAGTTCTAAGTCAATCTTTATGAAGATTATTTTATCATGTTTAATTTCCCTTAGATGTTCAGTGTAATGGGCTTGAATTAACATGGCGTACTTACAGTGGAGATCAATTTTAGCCTGCTTTGGCCCTTGAAATGGTTAGTATGCACTTGTACTTGGAGCATCAACGTAACTAGTTTTGATCAGCTAGCGAATGTTATTTCTAAAACGTTGAGCCTTGGAATTTTGTTTGGCAAGGAAATAGTGCTGAAAGGTTCAGTTTCTTTCCCCTTGGATCCACTTCTCCATTTTATAACTTTGAAAGGACTTGTCAATCTCGTATTTTGCCAGAGTCTGTTATTTGAATTATTGCTACTTTCTACAATAAACATCTAGAGTGGAAAAAGTGTGTAAATCCATAATTTTGCCTCACTAATGTCAATTGTATTTGGTTGAAAATTATTGGTGGAAATATTGAATACTTTGAGAGAAAGCAGATTTGTCAACAATCTCTGATTGATCTTACTCATCACCAGGCCAACAGGTATTCATTGTGTTCTATTGGAATAAGAGAAATGTGAGTATGTAATGAGGTTGTAATAAACTGCAGGGCACCGTATAATTTACAGTATGGAAGGTTATTTTTTGGGATGTTAGCGAGCAATCTCTTTTAATGTTTAACTGTGAATATATTTGGAGGTCTTACTAATGTGGTTTTAATCTGTTAATTTAAGTCAAGTCCTCTCTTCATTTTAGTATATTTATGATCAATTATAGTTCAAAGGAAAATCCGGTTACGGTATGAATTCAGCAACTATTCATTCATTTTTAAGTTATGCATTTTAAGGGAAAAATAAGGCAACTCGGTTTACAGTTCCTCCATTTTTTTACTGAAGAACCATTTTTAAACTGAAGAAAAAACCCATTAAAAACATCTTGAGTGACATTCTATTTTATAATTAAATTTCCTACAAATATGAATACTTCTTCCACACTGTCATTCAATATCACTGTTCAGGGAAACTCTCAGAGAGGCTTCCTTGTAAACAGGTAAGAGCTGTCAATTGAAACCAGCCTGAAATCAACTAAGACTAAGAGATTATGTAACATGCATTGAATCAGTATACCATGTAAACAATCTTCGCTGATCAGAGACTCAGCAGGTTAGGAATAAATCAACTAAAATTTTCAGCCACAATTCCGCAATGAAACTTCACAGAACGCCACTATTGTTCTTCACATTTATTCATTAATTTTTATTTTCTGTTTAGAAGATCTTAAATTTTGCGGGTGATTGGGTGCATTGATGAAGTAATCCCAGATTATTTCTTCCAGAGACCTAAAAAAATTAACAGGACCGAAGAGAAAATAGTTAATTCAGATAGATACCTGCAGAAATCATAAATATCTTTGGAATAATTCTCCATCCAAGAAACATGCATGCCATTTGGATAGTTTACAATATGTATTTTGCCATAATGAAGGATTTGATTATGGACTGCATCTAGGCCATTTGGTGTTTAGGAATTGAAAAGGTATAAGGATAGGTGTGAGATTTGGTGCTGTATGCTATGATCTGGAACCTTGGAAGCATGAATCTGCAGTAGAGCACAGTACAGGTCATCGTACAAGAAAGAATGAATGCTGAAGGACGAAACTCGTGTACCAGGATACAGGAGTGTCTGGTGTCATGAGTTCAGTTTGCATCATTGCAGTTTAAATCTAGTTTATAAAAATGATGGTGGGTGGTGAGGCTTAGTGTAACGGCATCTTTAGTTCAGATGAAGACATTTCTGGTTCATATGCAATGACGAGACATCATCCACTTGAAACATTAGTTCCTGTTTTCCAATTGCTACTTGACCTGCTAAATATTTTGCATATTATATTTTATTTCAGATTACCAGTGCCTGCAGTTTGTTGCTTTTCAGTTGGTCCCTGTCATGTTTAAATACTCCATTGTCACAGACAGTAGAAAGGTAGGCAGAAGCGATTCTTGAATGTGGTGAAAATTGATAAGGAATACTAGAAAGATTTGGCAATGCTTTATGTAGGCAAGTTACCTGTCCAGATGAGGTGCAGCTTAGATTGTTGATGTAGATTAAGCTGTAGGTTGTACAGTTTGCCAAAATGTTTCAATTCTTGATATGGGTGGGGGGTGGTACTAGAAGATTGGAAAGTGGCATCATAGCTTTGTTCATAATAAATGGCCATAGAGATATGTCAGGAATCTTTCAGTGCATCGGTTTGTGAGGAGACTTAAAACATTAATCAAGGGAAAGGTGAATAGGCACAGAGATTTGATAAAGGAAACCCTGCATAGAACTGACAGAATTGGCAGATCTGTGGCAAATCACATTTAATAACATAAATAAAATCTTGTTTATTTAGTATTGATACATCAGGTATTCTCATGCAACTCAAAAATTCCTAACGTTAAGCAATTTCATACATTCTTTCCAAAATTGTACATTTTAATTTGGCATGCTGAATTCCAATGCAAATTTGTTTACGCATTGTCTCCCAAAAGCTATTATGCTCCAGGCAAATTTACAAAGAGGAAACATGTAACATTAAAACAGAAATGGAATATGTAAAAGACTGCATATAAAATAAAGGTGAAAATAAATAATTCAACGTTTGGTTCCTCAAGGATTTGTAACATTAAATTGCAAAGTGCAAATGGACTCGGAGAGTGATTAAGCACAATGTGACTAGTGGTGTTTGTGGTTTACTTTAATGATTTGGATGAGAATGTGAAAGGCATGATTATCAGTAAGTTTGCAGATGGCACTAAAGTGGGTGGTATTGTAGACAGTGAAGATGATTATCAAATATTGCAGCAGGTTCTTGATCAGCTGGGCAAGTGGCCTGAAGAATGGCTAATGCAGTTCGATACAGATAAGGGTAAGGTATTGCATTTTGGGAAGTCAAACCAGGGCTGGATCTTCACAGTGAATGAAGTGTTGTAGAGCAGAGGGATCTATGAATACAGGTGCACATTTCCCAGAAAGGGGTGTTACAAGTTGCTAGTATGGTAAAGATGGCTTTTTGTACTTTGGTCTTCATCAGTCAGAGTACTGCATGTAGAAGTTCAGAGGTTTTGTTACAGTTCTACAAGACGTTGTGAGGCTGCATTTCGAGTATTGTCTTCAGTTTTGGTCACCTTGCTATAGGAAGGATGTCAATAAGCTGGAAAGAGTGAAAAGAATATTCGAGGATGTTGCCAGGATTGAGGGCCTCAAAGATTGCGCAAGCTAGGAATCTAAACCTTGGAGTGCAGGAGGCTGAAGGATAATAACATAGAGGTGTTTAAACGCATGAGGGGAATTTATTGGGTGAATGTATAGTCTTTTACCGAGAGTGGGGGAATCGCGAACCAGAGGATATAGTTTAGTTTAGTTTATTGTCACATGTGCCGAGGTACAATGAAAATCTTTTGTTGCGTGCTGACCAGTCAGCTGGAAGACAATACATAATTACAATCGAGTCGTTCACAATGTACAGATACATAATAAAAGGAATAACGTGAATGACATTTAGTGCATAGGTTTAAGGTGAGAGGGAAAAGATTTAAAAGGTACATAAAAACATAGAAAATAGGTGCAGGAGTAGGCCATTCGGCCCTTCGAGCCTGCACCGCCATTCAATATGATCATGGCTGATCATCCAACTCAGTATTCCGTACCTGCCTTCTTCCATACCCCCTTATCCCCTTAGACACAAGGTCCACATCTATCTCCCTCTTAAATATAGCCAATGAACTCCAGAGATTCACAACTTTGTGTGAAAAATGTTTTTCTCATCTCGGTCCTACAAGACTTCCCCCTTATCCTTGAACTGTGACCCCTTGTTCTGGACTTCCCCAACATCGGGAACAATCTTCCTGCATCTAGCCTGTCCAACCCCTTAAGAATATTGTAAGTTTCTATAAGATCCCCCCTCAAACTTCTAAATTCTAGCGAGTACATGCCGAGTCTATCCAGTCTTTCTTCATATGAAAGTCTTGACATCCCAGGAATCAGTCTGGTGAACCTTCTCTGTACCCCCTTCATGGCAAGAATGTCTTTCCTCAGATTAGGAGACCAAAACTGCATGCAATACAGGTGTGGTCTCATCAAGACCCTGTACAACTGCAGTAGAACCTCCCTGCACCTGTACTCAAATACCTGAGGGGCAACTTTTTTGTTCAGTAGGTGATGGGTATATGTAATATGCTGCTAGAGGAGATAGTTGCAGCAGGCACAATAAGAACATTTAAAGGACACTTGGACAAGTACATGGGTACGAAAGGTTTAGAGGAACATATGGACCAAGTGTGGGCAAATGGGACTAGCTTATTTGGGACATCTTGGATGGCTTGGATGAGTTGCGCTGAAGGGCCTGTTTCATGGTGTGTGATTCTATGACAATAGTTGGCAAGTTATTTCTGGTTAGAATATTAATGTATTCTATTAATATTAATAGATATACAGTAATTTTTTGAACAATCTCATGCTACCAGCATATTCATGCGGCAATTCCCCAGATGGTTGAAAGTATACACCTCTGGCAAAACTGCATTGTTGTAAACGATGTTCAGGGACTGAGACATCTGGATGCATCTTTGCGTTCATTCTTGAGAGTAACAAGGTGTTTTCAAAGGATCAAAATGAAAATAACTGCAGATGCTTAAAATCTAAAATAAAAACAGAAAATTCTGGAAAACACATAGATCAGGCTGCATCTGTAGAGAATCAGAGTTTATATTTAAGGTTGAAGACTCTTTGTCAGAACTGGGAAGGAGTTCCCTCCCTACCTCTCTTGTTCTGAGTATTTCCAGCATTTTCTGTTTTTGTTTTGGAGGAGTGATGGAGTAATCCAAATGGGATTTGGAAATGTAGACATAAACAATGGAAGCCAGGAAATTAAATTTGAACTTGCATAAGACCACAACAGGTTGCATGACTATGCTGGCATTAATCTTTCATGAATGGAGCGTTGGACATTTAGAAGGAGATAGGCTAGTGTGAGTGAATAGGAAATTTTGAGATGGTTGATTTTGAGCTGGCAGTGTGCAGAGAAACAACCGAGAGAAGATGAGAGGCTGGAGGGAGGCTATCAGGAATTCTGAATGTAAGAGAGGAGTTGCACTTTGCAAAGCTGAAGACCCCTGACCAAACAAATATGTATGGAAGGAAAAAAACAAGAACATGTTGAGATCAAAATGAAATTAATTGGGATGTAAGACAATGACGCTGAAATCTTCTGATGGATCTATCTGGGCTATATGGTATATTATTTGTTTAAGTCCTATTGGGATTTTTGTCCTTTTTGTTTGTGGTTGTTCGTCACTTGTTCTCGAGTAAGACCATGGCATCTACTCCCTGGTGTTGCAATGTGCACGGTTATGGCTAATTAGACCAATCCTGGGTAGAAAGTCCTTTTACACAGTTAACAGGTGTTGGGGTGTAATAGCATCAGTGATCTCAATTTTTGAGATTCACTTTTCCCGTTTGGTTTCTTCATTCTAGTTTTCTTGCGAATTAGCACTTTTTATATGCGGGTATTTCAAACAGGACGATCCAATGCTTGTTCCCAGTAGTGTGTCTCAATGTGGAAACTCTTCAGGGATGTTCAAAGAGAGCTTTTGAATCTCTTTTTTTCATGTCCACTAGGAGATTGATTGCCATCACGCAGCTCTCCACAAAGTAGCTGCCTTACTATTCTGCCAACAGATGTTCTTCTGATTTGCCTGTCCACCTGATCTGTGATTGTTACAGTGATATGTAGATGCTGCGGAGGTTTGCATGGCACAGAATCTGTGCGTCTGCAATCTTGTCTTGAAACTTGATGTAAAATATTCTGTGCAGACAGGCCACATATAAGTGGTTGAGTTATCTGGAATGTCTGCTGTACACTGTCTATATCTCGTAGACAGTAAGGTGGGAATGACAACACCATGAGCTACCTTCAGCTTGGTTTTAAGGCTGATTCATCTTTTGTTTCCATTCTTTACGTCTGTCTTTCGAAAGCAGAGCTGACGTTGGCTATCCTGTTGTTGACTTAGTCATCAATATTGACTGATCATTGAGAGTCTTGGCTAGATATGTGATCATTCACATGAATGTTTGGATCTGTGTATGAGGTGTTTGGAGCAGGTCAGTGTATAATTCCTGTTTTCTCTTTGCATTGGGCTTGCATAATTCTTTTTGACTATGACTAACTTGCTCTTGCCCTGAAGTAAAATATTTTTTATCTTTTGCTGCCATTTCTCTCACTCACAAGATTCTTCTATGACCTTCCCTTCTAAGTGGATCGGCCTTGGGCAAATATTCACCACAAACCCACCAACTTGCACCATTATAATTCTGATTGCTATTTCACTTCACGTGGACTAAAATAAACTCTAATTTTTTTTTATTTGACTTGATAGTACGCTGAATCATTTTATGTAACACAAATCCTTCAGCGAAAGTGCTGATTTGTCTAAAGGTAGCTTACACAGTAAAAATTAATAAGCAAAATCATATTTGGATTTTTTCCAAATGCCTATTGAAAATGGTTGAAACCAAAGTAAGACCAATAACTCAAATCAATCATTTTAATATATAAAAATGGTAGTAATTTAAAATTACTATCTGCATTTGAGTTTAAAGTATATTTTGGGATGTTTGTATTCCTGATTAATTTACACTCTAAAATTGCAGTTGCTCAGATTGAGAAGGAAAAATGGTTATCCAAAAGATTATTGCTTATAAAACTTTTTTTTAAAGAGAATACTCAATAAAATATGATTTTTATTATCCATAGCCCTATTTTTTAATGTTATTATCAAGCCAATTTTCCAATGATGAGGCCATAGCTTTTACTCAAAGCTAACCAAGGAGTAGAATCTTTATTTCTTCCGCTGCAAAATCTAACGGCCCAGTTTACCAACAGCTCCAGACCACAAGCCAAATATGCACCTAACTGTCAACTACAGAAACTGCCCTTAATCTGAGTGGCTAAGTAAGCCATTTCAGGTGGCATTTGCAAGCTTGCCACATTGGAGGGTCTGGAATCACTCACAGGTGCAAGGATGACAGATTTCCTCCACTGAAGGTCAAAAATAAAATGGATGGATTTTTATAACAGTGAAGTAGTTTTGTGGTAGTCATTTTTCATGACTAGTTTTCTTTTCATTTCCAGATTATTAACTACATTTGAATCTCCCAGCTGCAATGGTGGGAATTAGATTTGGATCTCTGGATTGTTAATCCTGGCTTCTGGGTTATTAATTCAGCATATTGATACCTCACTGACATACCCATTATGTACGACTGCTACCTTGAAGTCAAGGACTCTTGTTACAAAGGCAAATGGCACGCACTCACAAATAGCAATCAGTAAATTGCAGCAACCATTGGAAGTGCTCAGGTCAGACAATATTTTGTGGAATGAGAACAAGCATTTTATAGTTTAGTTTAGAGATGCAGCGTGGAAACAGGCCCTTTGGCCCACCGAGTCCGCGCTGACCAGCGATCTCTGCACGTTAACACAAGCCTACACACACTGGGGACAATTTACACTTATTCCAAGTATACAAACCCAAGCCAATTAACTTACAAACCTGTACGACTTTGGAGTGTGGGAAGAAACCGAAGATCTCGGAGAAAACCCATGTTGTCATGGGGAGAACGTACAAACTCTGAACACCCCGCACCCATAGTTGGGTTCGAACCTGCATCTTTGGCGCTGCAAGCACTGTAAGGCAGCAACTCTGCTGCTGCGCCACAGTGCAAATACTTTTCATCAGCACCGGCAAGGTTAGAAATAAAAACATTGTATGATGGGGAAGAAAGAGGAAGGAAAGCAGGCAATCATCAATGAGAGGAAGTATTTATGTTTAAGAAGGAACTGCAGATGCAGGAAAATCGAAGGTAGACAGAAATGCTGGAGAAACTCAGTGGGTGAGGCAGCATCTATGGAGCGAAGGAAATAGGCGACGTTTCGGGTCGAGACCCTTCTTCAGACTCTTTCTTCTCAGACTCTTTCTCATTCAGTCTGAATGTGAGGCAGTAGGTAGAAGCGATTATGTAATAAGGGATGCTAATGTAAGCCAAAAAAAATGTAAGGGGACAAACAAATAAATAACTGGTCAGCAAATCCCAGTATTATTGTTTGTATTGTAAACGATCAACACAGGTACACCTCAAGGCTTCTGCTCTGCTCTCTTTACACCCATGACTGTGTGGCTAAGCACAGCTCCAATACCATCTATAAAGTCGCTGACAACACTACTGTGTTAGGCCAAATCGGAGATGGTGATGAGTCGGTGTACAGGAGAGCGATAAAGATTGAGTGGTGCCGTGATAACAATCTCTTGTTTAATATCAACAAGACCAAGGAACTAATTGTTGACTTCAGAATGGGAAAATCAGGAGACCACACACCAGTATTCATTGGTGGGTCATTGGTGGAGAGAGTTAGCAGCTTCAAATTCTTGGGTGTTAACATCTGAGCTGACCTTTCCTGGGCCCAGCACAACGATATAATAATGAAGAACGCCATTAGCATCTCTACATTCTGAGAAGTTTAAAGAGATTTACCAGGTATCCCAATAGTCAAACAAACGTTTACAAATACACTGTAGAACGTATCCTGACTAGTTGCATCATGGCCTAGTATAACAATTCCAACCTCCAGGAGAAAGCATCTATCATCAAGGATCCCCCACCATTTGGGCCATGTTTTCTTCTCGCTGCTACCATCATTCAGGAGGTACAGAAACTTGAAATCCCACACCAGCAGGTTCAGGAACATCTACTTTCCCAGTCCAAGAACCATCAAGTTCTTAAACCAACCTTCTTCTTTCGTGTGGCGTGTACAGCCTAAAGTTGTTCGACAACTTGTTCTATTTGATCTACCGTTTGTGCACGTCGAGTTGATTGCATTAGTCGAAACAGGGCGGACCACGTGAAGGTTGCAATCTTCCACCCCTTAAACCAACGTGCATCAACACTAATCCTGCTTGACAATTAGGATTGTAACAGTTCACTTCTTGCACTACCATGAATTGCCTTTTTGTTTACAAATTGTTTTCTGCGTCAATATCTTGTTTTCATGTAGACAAAAATGCTGGAGAAACTCAGCGGGTGAGGCAGCATCTATGGAGCGAAGGAAATAGGCAACGTTTCGGGTCGAAACCCTTCAGATTAACCTGCAACTCGCTGTACATGTACAAAAAAAACATAGAACAGTACAGCACAGGAATAGGCCCTTTGGCCAACAATGTCTGTCTCAACATGATGCCAAGACCAACTCTTAGCTGCCTGCACACAATTCATTCCCTGCATATCAATGTGCCTATATAAAAGTATCCTAAATGCCACTATGATATCTGCCCACAGCACCACCCCCAGCAGCGTGTTCCAATCCCCACCAAAAAAATAACTTTCCCCGCACATCTCCTTTAACCTTAGCCCCTCTCACCTTAAAACTACATTTTCAACCTGGAAAACAACTTCTGACTGTCTACCTGATCTATGGTTCTCATAATTGTATATACTTCTATCAGGTCTCACGTCAACTTTGGTGTTCCAGAGAAAACAATCCAAATCTATCCAATCGTTCCCTGTAGCTAACACCACCTCCCCCCCCCCCCCCCTCCCATTCCAGACATCATTATGGTAAACCTCCCCTGCATCCTTTCCAAAGTCTCCACGTGCTTCCTGTAATGGGATGGTCAGAACTGCAATCAATGTTCAAATGCAGCCTAACCAAAGTCCTGTAAAGCTGCATCATGACTTCCTGATTCTTGAACTCAGTGCCACAACCCATGAAGGCAAGCATATCATATGCCTTCTTTAGCACTCTATCTACCTGGGTTGTCACTTTCAGGGAGTTATGAATTTGGACCTAAATATCCCAAATATCTATGACAATATATTTTGTAATAGATCATCTCTTGTTGCTATCTACTGAATGGTCGGATGTATGAGTACATTGTGGTTTATCTAATTGTTTGTATTAGTGGAGTAGCTGATGGATAATAGTTTAGCAACTGTATGACTCCAATCAAACATAATGCAATGCTTAGTTGGCTTCAGTGAAGAAGATTTCTTAACAATTGTGGTTGATGAGACTCTTTTAGTTTTAATGTATTTGAATGTCAAATGAGTATGCCCTTTAAAAAAAAAGTGTCTGCATCCAAATAATGATCTATTCAATAACAAGTTTGTCTACGTGGAAACATTGAGGTTTCAGATGGGTGGATTATGTTAATATCGCAGATGTTGCTTCTTGCTGCTATTAACTTGATGAGTCAGATTTATATGCAGTGAAAATTGTTTAACTGCATTAAAAGCATTTTTGAAAACCTTGAGGCTAAATGGATTTTGTTTGGCCAGTTAAAATTATGATCAGCTGATTTCTCTCTTTCTTCGTGTCCCCCTGCACAGCAGAACCTGTGTAGTAGTTGTGTTGATCCTCCCTTAATGCTGACTGTGCTAAAATATGCAGAGGAGGCTGTGCTTTGCGCCTTTTGTAGTGCCTCTCTGACTTTTTTGTTCTTTTTCTTTCTTTCTCTGCTCACAGCTCTGTCTGTCTGACTTTCAGTTTCGGTCTTTATTTCTCTTCCCCCTTCCTGAACCAGAGTTTTTTTTTGTTTTTTTCCCTCTTGACACCTTGGCAGTAGGGTAATCTTCCCTACGGAAATCAAACCCGTATATTGGACTGTGAAGGAGTAAAGGTAGGTTGTGTTTTATAAGGAGTCTGTTTTTCTTTGCTAGTGCTATTCAAGATCTTTTGTAGGTCTTGCTTTGAGATTATTCTGAGTAACAGATGCAATGCAGCATGAGCTCCATCGAGGGAATGCATGTTTTTTTTGCTGCATAGCCAGACGTGCCTGTATATTACAGCAGAGGCAGTATCGTCGTTCCAGCAATGTTCTGCTATGCAGTACCACATTTTATTATATTGCATTGTTATTTACCCTTTGGATTTGAAGATATTCCTTCCATAATATATTTTTATTGATAATTATGGATATCTAAACAAATAGAAGATCACCTCATCTTATTTATCTCATTTGCACGCAATAGCATGTGCTTACATAATTTGGCAAAAAAATGTTATGACAGCAGGTTTGATCCTCTGTATTTTTTTTCGCTGTTGTGCAGTTAATAAAATCTCTGTTAACGCTATGATTGGTCCGATAATTTTTTTTTTCATTTTGTGTTACATTCTACTGGATAACAATAGGCATGCACTTGTTTATATATATTTTGTGTTCTGAGGTCTTCAGTTTTAAGTGTCAAATTATGTGCCATGAATTTATTCTCTTTAATGGTTTCGTTTTGACTCCTGGTAGCTTCTGTTTAGAATATTGACTTCATGTAGCTTCAGTTTCAAGCCAGTCCGTTCATCAAACGGGCATGTTTCAGCAGCACTTGTCTTCCCCCTTCTACAACCATCCCTCCGTTGTGAAGTATCTGTAACCTGTTAAATTTTAACCAAGTGCTGACAATCCATTGTAGAAAGTTTTCTTTTCCACTCTATGATATGGTCTTAGTAATGTTATGGAAGTAACTGCAGATGCTGGTTTACACCAAAGATAGACACAAAATGCTGTAGTAACTCTGCGGGACAGACATTACCCTGAACCATTCTACATTTTCTTGATCATCGTCTATGTTGATCTGTCGTTTTCATCTCTTATCCTTCCATATTTCTTGTCTCCCTCTCCCCTGACTCTCAGTCTGAAGAAGGGTCTCGTCTCGAAACATCACCCATTCCTTCAATCCAGAATGCTGCCTGTCCCGCTGTGTTACGCCAGCATTTTGTGTCTATCTTAGTAATGTTATTATGGGCCATTATAACCCGATATATACATACGAACGAGCACCTGTTATATTATAAAGTTTAAATCCAATGTATGTACATACATTTGTTCTTATGAATGGCAGAACCACTTCCCCCTCTCTCTTCAACTCCCAAGTTCGAGCTTACTAGTCTTAAGTACTTTTGATGCCACTCATTACAAAATTGTGGAGGTAGGTTACCACGTTGAGTGATCATTGTATTTTTTCTGACATGGACAAACGTGATCGATGAACATATGTGAAAATGGAACCTGGGGATGACCTGTGTGTACACACAGAATAATCTGGAGCAGCAAGTTGTTACTGTAGCGGAGCAAGTACTACTGACGGGGGTGGAAAACGAGCTGTTACTGTAGGAGAGCAGGTGCTTCTGAAGGGGGTGGGGGGAAAAATAGAAGCTGTTATTGTAGGGCATCAAGTACTTTTATCGGGGGGGGGGGCAAGCTGTTAATGTAGGAGAGTAAATAGGAAAAAGTTGTATTTGTGTTACACCAGGCTGAAAGCAATTTAAACTGAGTATTACTTTATATCGTCACTTTTAGGCATTAGGCGACTTGCACAAGTTTCTACAAATAAAAATCAATAATCAGATGTTTTTGGTTACTTTAGATGAGCGAATGTTAGCCAGAGTGATTCCTTGCAATTATAGGATCACTTTAATATCCATTCCAAGGATATTAGCTCTTAAAGAGTCACCTCAGATGGCTGCAGAAGGGTGGGATAATGTAAAGCGGATACTTGAACCCATGACTTTCTAATTGAAGACCAATTGGATCAGAGTGACATAATCAAAGGCCCTTCTCGCCATTTTATCAAATTCTCCTGGAGAAATACGTTGTTTATGAAATCATTTTATCTTTAAACAGAAATCATTATTTTGCTGATTTTAATGGCTGTGGCAGAGAACCAATCATCTGGTGCAATCAGTAACCGGAATACGAATCTGGTGGCAACAGGATTGTTCATTTCTTTGATCAATTCACTGCTGTTGACTGTAAAAGTCCTAAATGATTATTGTACAGCTGTGCATTCATGTCTTTGCGTATTCGTTGACATCCTTGAATATGGTACCTCAGAGGAAAGATTTGCAAGCCCCCAGGAATAGCTCTTCTGTGTTTTCTGGATTGGAAATGTGATCCAGTCTGTGATTTGTATAACAGAATTTTATCAGCTTGCTCATGACAAAAGGGAGTAAATCTTCTAATAAACAGAAATCCAGTCTTTTTTTTTCCTCCTGCCTCCTCTTTTCAACTTTATGTGAGAAGATATTTGCACTACTGATATTTTGTCAAGAATACTTTTGCGTCTGAATTGACATTTTCTACGGTGGACAGCAAAATGTATAGAAACATGATGCAGATGGTACTTGGAGATTTCCAATGATGATTGTTAGAGTGATTGTAAGTAAGAAGCCACGTCATTCAAATGTCTTTGCAAAGGCGTGAAAATGAATAACTGCACCTTAGAAATCCTTTAATATTGCCAATGATACTTAGCAAAATGATCATTGCATATGCATAACCATTATAACTCTTCTTCTTGCGTATGGCGTGCACAGCCTAAAGTTATAGAACAATTTGTTCTATTTGATCTTATTTGATTGTGCACGCTGGGTTGATTGCATTCGTCGAAACAGGGCGGACCACGTGAAGGCTGCAATCTTCCACCCCACCATTATAACTGAATATTTGAATTTAAGGAAACCTGTTACATTTTTGACATTTGGTGTCATTTTGGTGTATGTTGGGCAACTTCTAAATATAATTTTAAAAAGCCTTTCAAAAAAAGGTTATTGATTATGTATAACTGTTTTTTACTATAGCTGCTCTTGCAGAATCAGGGACTCTAGCCTTCAAATTCGCCCCATATATCAATTGGGAAGAACTTCTTAAAATTATATTATTTCTGTAATTTTATCCGTATTGAAGAAAATTTGCAGGGTTGCCCCCATGTATACTAGCGTGTGCCACACTCTTTTGGTTTAGTTGTAAACGCGGTTTGCAAACTTTCTTCACCCAGATAAGTTTATAGTATTTAGTATCAAAAGGTTAGACTATTAAACCAGAGAAACAAGTTTGAAACACTCAACGGCAACTGATGAACGTAAATTCAAATGAATAAATAAATCTGGAATCATTAGCAATGTTGACTACTGGAATTATTGTAAAGACCTGCCTTGTTCACTAATATCATTGAATATTGTTGATTAGAAGTATTACTAGAGTACACTTCCTCTGAGTACCTCAGACTACCTCTGGCCCACAGCCCAGCCGCCCTCCCCTCCCCATGGCTCTGGATTGAAGCCGCTGAACACGCAGTAATTTGGTTGGGCTTCCGAGGTCCCGCGAGGTCCTGAGAGCTGCCGAGGCCTGCCGCCCGCTCGCAGTCGGCCCCCTCCGTGCCGCCCGCTCGCCGAGTTCAAATCCCCCTTCCTCTCCCCTTCCTCCTTCTTCTCCCCCCTTACTCTCCCCCTCCTTCCTCTCCCCCACTCCTCCCTCCTCTTTCCCCCCTCCCCCTCTCTCTCCCCCCTCTCCCCTACCCCTCTCCCTCCTCCCCCCTTCCTCCCCTCCCTCCCCCCTCTCTCCTTCCTCCCCTCTCTCCCTCCTCTCCCCTTCCTCCCCTCCCACCCCTCTCTCCCCCTCCACCCTTCTTCCTCCTCCTCTCCACCTCCCCCCGTCCTCGCTCCCCCCTCCCCCTTCTCCGGGATCCTGGATGTGGATATATATGTGTGTGTATTTGTGTGTTTTTCTGTGATTCGCCTCCTCGAAAATGTGACGAGCAAACGGTGAAATTTTTACATATTCCGATAGAAATTTACCTCATGATCTCGAAAACCGCCTCATCCAAAAATTTGATTCATTATTTCTTGAGTTTTTTAAATTAAAATTGTTCACAAATCTGAGATCTTTTTGAAAGCTGACGACGTCACAATGGCTCTGCTCCTCACGGCCAGCTGCGCAGAGTTAACAACGCGCAGCCTGCTGGCCATTATTTTCCACGAGCTGTGAGTTACGTAACCCCCCTCTCTGTCCCTCAAGATAGGACGGGGGTGGGCTCGCAGTTGGCCCCGTCCGCGCCGCCCGCTTGCCGAGTTCAAGTCCGCCCTCTTTCCATCTCTCTCCCCCTCCCCCTCCTCTCCCCCCTCCTCCCCCCGCCACCCTCTTCCTTCCCCTCTCTTTCCCCCTTCCCCCTCTCTCCCTCCCTCCTCCCCTCCCCTTCCACCCCCTCTCCCTCCCTCCCCTCCCCTCAGAAAGAGCCAATGAATAATATTTATATAATATCAAGGGGGGTGGTTAGTGTGTGTGTGTGTGTGGGGGGTGGTTAGTGTGTGTGTGTGTGACGCCGCAGGCCGCCGCCCCCCCCCCTCCCCCGCAACCGCACATTGAGGGGACGGGACCCAACGGGTCCCCCTTGGTATAGTGTTATATAAAACTACCAACATGTCATGAATGAACTACCTTTCCAGTGGGAAAACATTTGGAGAAATCAGGAACCCAGTAAAATGAAACATAGGTTAAAGCATATGACACCACTGTCCTAAAGTATTTCCCTTAGTTTTAAAAAGACAATATTACTGGAAAAACATGAGTCTTGTAGTATCTCTGGGGGAAAAAGAAAGTGCTTGAATTTTAGGTTGTCGGTCTTGCATCAGAACTGGGAAAAGGTTAGTTGGAACAATGATGGAAGAGAGGATGGGAGGAAAGAACAGGTGGATCTACAATGTGTTGGGGATGTAAACTATGAATTATGTGACAAAAGAAAATAAGGATGTTGATGGGATAAGTAAAGAATATATGGAATCAGAGATGTAAGTGTCATGAGCTATAAGCAAAATAATTTTCCAACAGCTGCCCTCTGGAAAAAGTGGGAAAGGATTGTGAGCTGATATTCTTGAACTCAATTTTGAGGCTGGAAAATTGAGGTGCCAAATTGAAATAAGAGGTGGTATTCTAGGAGTTAATATTGAACTTCATTGGAAATGTGTATGACCTAAAGTCAAAATTGGAACAGGGCAGAGTATTGAAATATAGATTTGAAATGATTGGGACCTCTTGAGTTATGCTATAATGATCGCGCAATCAGTGTTTTGTCTCTTCAATTAAGTGAAGGCAACATTGTGTGTAGCAAATGCTGTATACTAAATTGAACGTGTTGCATTGGTTTGCCAGGAAGGTCTGTGGGCTCTGCCCAACGGGCAGGGAAGAAGTAAAAAGACAAGTATTGCCTGCCAATGGAAGGGTTGTTTTGGAATGATTGAGAAGTTATCCAGGGTGCCATGAATGGAATGGTTCACTTCTAATGCTGAAAGAAGAGAAAGGGAAAGATAGGAAAATCAACAAAATCATATACTCACGCAACACCTCATCTTTGTATTTCCTCTGACATTCTCTTTTTATGTATTCACTATTTCATGTAATTTATCTAATTTCTCCTCCGTACCTCACTCCATCCAATTGCACCTCCCTCACCCGCTTTAGTTTTTTGTTCTTTACCCTTTCCCCTTTCACTTCTCCAGTATTGGTATCAAGCCTGATATGTTTTCAACGTTTTCCAGTTCTGATGAAAAGTCATGGAAACGTAGAAACATAGAAAATAGGTGCAGGAGGAGGCCATTCGACCCTTCGAGCCAGCACTGCCATTCATTGTGATCATGGCTGATCGTCTGCTATCAATAACCCGTGCCTGCCTTCTCCCCATATCCCTTGACTCCACTAGCCCCTTGAGCTCTATTCAACTCTCTCTTAAATCCATTCAGTGATTTGGCCTCCACTGCCCTCTGTGGCAGGGAATTCCATAAATTCACAACTCTCTGGGTAAAAAAGTTTTTTCTCACCTCAGTCTTAAATGACCTCCCCTTTATTCTAACACTGTGGCCCCTGGTTCTGGACTCACCCAACATTGGGAACATTTTTCCTGCAACTAGCTTGTCCAGTCCTTTTATAATTTTATATGTTTCTATAAGATCCCCCTCATCCTTCTAATCTCCAGTGAATACAAGCCTAACCAGGAATGTTAACTTTGTTTTCTCTCTCCACAGATTCTACCCAGCCCGTTGCAAATTCCAGCAATTTTTATATCTGTTTGTCAGCAACACGGTATTTTACTTTTTTTCTTTTAGTCATAATCATTTTCTATTCACATTTTATATGCTATTTCAAATGAACCCCAATTTAACTGTGTAACATTATGCTGAATTTCAACACTATGACCTTTATTGTGATCTATAACTAACATTTATATACATGGAATATATAACATCATATTTGTCAAAAGTGTACTTTTAGGTTTAAGATTTAGGTTCATTGTTGTCCCATGAACCGAGGTACAGTAAAGGGTTTGTTTTGCATGCTATCCAATCAGATCAGATATACCATATATAGATAAAATCAGTTTAAACTCAAATACAATAGATAGAACAAAGGGGAAGATGCATTGCAGAAAATTGCTCTCAGCATTGTAGCACATTAGTTTCTTAAACTAAATCTATTGTCCTCAATAGAGTAGAGGTAAATCAAACAATACCCTAGCATATGGAAGGAAATCAAAACAGTACGCTATCTGGTGCAGGATAAAATTGTAGGAATTTTGTACATTGTACAAAATTGTCTTGCGTATATTGAAAACGGGTTAATATAAAATATTGGCACGGTAAAAGTCTAAAATTCTAGTTCCTTTAACTATTTAGATTTGCCTCCTTGCAAATAACTAAACAGAAAATTTGGATCTGAATAAAATATTATTTCTCAACTGGCATGTTACCAGATAGAAATGTAACTAAAAGCCCACTGAGAGTGCAAACAAAAAAATTGGGATTCAGAGATCGACATTGTTCTCTGCAAATGTTCAGAATGCTCTGAATGTCCAGTGCCAGGGTTCAAGATTTTCACTCTGGTCTGGAGAAGAATTGAGTGGGAAGGGGAGGATCCAATGGTCTTAAAGCATGTCCGATATAGGCAGGACAAAGAGATTCAGCATTGTCGGCTTGAGGGGTGGGCAGCAAAATAAGAAGCAGAATTTAAAGGGTCATCAAGTCTTTACCTGAGCCATGGGTATAGGACAAGTAATTTGAGAGAAATGAATATGTAGTTCTAAGAATAGTGTGGTAAAAGTAGGTTCTGTCATGAGGCTACAACAACATAGAAGGAAGTGAGAGCTGTACATCTAAGACACTAACGTGGACAGTGCCATGACTAGTACTTTTGGTGGGTCACATAATGAAAAAAGGCAGAGAGTGGAACACGGGATCAAAGTTGCAAAAATGTGGTAAAATCGATAATAGAGACAAAGCTAGAGAGAAGGGTATTACAGTAATAGGACGTTTGAGTAAATCGAGATGTATGTTACAACTATATGCGCCTGAATGTGTGTAGCATTAAAAACAGAACACATTATAAAAAAATAACGGGATCCTGTCAGATCTTGGGGATTTTGATTTATATTTACTGAAAGCATCAAATTGTCAAATGCAGGTGAGGAGTTGGTGTTTACAGGATAGTTTCCTGGGACAGCATATTCTGGAACAAACCAGCAAATAGGCTATACTAAACAGAAATTGTGCAGAGAGATGGGATTAATTACTTAGCTCATCATGAAGCCACCCCGAGGTACAATGCTTGTAATATGATTACATTTTATATTCAGTTCGAGGGAGAGAAGAATGGGACCAAGACTAGTATTTTAAACATCAATAAAGGCAATTACAAGGGAATGAAAGCAATGCTAGCTGAAGTGAAGTGTCAAATTAGATTAAGGGGTGGTTATTCGAGATGCAGTCGCAGACATTTAATGGGATCGTTCCATTGCAAAGGGAGGGCACACCATCCACAGTTAACTAAACAAGTTAAAGATAAAGCATATTTGCACAAAGACGAGTAACAGATCAGAAAATTAGTTTAGTTTAATTTATTGTCACGTGCACCAAGGTTCAGTGAAAAGCTTTTGTTGCGTGCTAACCAGTCAGTGGAAAGACTATACCGACATGATTATAATTGAGCCATCCACAGTGTACAGATAGTGTACTTGATAATGGGAATAACAATTAGTACAAGATAAAGTCTGATTTAAAGATAGTTTAAGAGTCTTCGGTGAAATCGATAATAACTCTGGACCACTCCCAAGTTGTTGATAGAATGGTTCAGTTGCCTGATAACATCTGTAAAACTGTAACAGAACCTGGAGGTGTGCATTTTCACACTTCTGTACCTCTTGCCTGATGGGAGAGAGGATAAGAGGGAATGACCGGGCTTAGATTCATTCTTGATTATGTTCGTGACCTTGCCGAGGCAGCGTGAAGTGTAAATTGAGTCAATGGAAGAAAGGTTGGTTTGTGTGATGGTCTGGGCCGTGTCCACAGTTCTCTGCAATTTCTTGCAGCCTTGGATGGAGCTGTTCCCAAATCAAGCTGTGATGTATCCTGATTAAATGCTTTTTACGGCAAGCGCATATGTAGATGTTGGTGAGACTTATTGGGGACATGCCGTACTTCATAAGCCTTCTAAGGAAGCAGAGGAGTTGGTGTGCTTTTTTGGTCATTGCTTCGATATGGGTGGTCCAGGACAAGTTGCTGATATATTTACTTAGGAGAACTTAAAGCTTCAGCGCCTTCAGTGCATACCAGGATATATGTGTACAGCTTTGCTTCCGAACATTGATTACTATATCATTTGTCTTGCTGACATTGAGTGAAAGGTTGTAGTCTTGACACCATGTCATAAGATTCTCAATCTCCTTCCTGTACTCGGTCTCGTCTTTATTTGATATCCGGCCCACAACGGTGGTGTCTACAAATTTGTAGATTGAATTGGAATTGTACTTGGCTGTACAGTCATGGGTGTAAAAGCGTTAGAGAAGCTGAAAGGAGCTAAGAACGCAGATAGAATATTTTTTTTAAAGTAAATAATGATTGAGGAAAATTAGAATGTGAGATCCTGCTAGCCCGGAATACAAAAATGAATAGGTAGATTCTATAGATATTTTAAACATAATAGTGTAAACAAAGTGCGCATTGGTTCACCAAAAGTGTCTGGGAATTAAAATACTGGGAGTCTGGAGGTTTCTATGGTAGAGGATAATCAACCATAGCTGTAAATCAGGAAATGGGAGAAACTCAGGGAAACTTAGTCACTAGAGAAGTGCAACTGAGCAAATTATTGGAACAGGATTGACAAATCTCCAGATCCTGATGCATTTTATAAAGGAGCGAATAATATAATAGTTGATGCCTGTTTTTATTTTAACAAAAATTACCTCGATTCTGGGATGATTCTATTAAAGTAGAAAAGTAGTCAATGTAACTCCTTTATTTTAAAAGGAAGGGGAATGACTAGAAGGAACTATGGCCAGCTTAAGATCCTTCAAGAGGCAAATGTTAGAAGTTATTGAAAATGTTATAGTCATGATGCAGTTCTAGAAGACTTTGGTTAGGCTGCATTTGGAGTATTGAGTGCAGTTCTGGTCACCTCATGACAGGAACGATGTGGAGACGTTGAAGAGGGTGTAGAGGAGGTTTACCAGAATGCTGCCAGGATTAGAGGGTTTCACTTACAAGGAGAGGTTGGAAAAACGTAGATTGTTTTCTCCGGAACATCAAAGCAGGTGGGTAGACTTGGTAGAAGTTTATAAATTATGAATGGCATAGATAGGGTGGACAGTCAGAATTTTTTTCCCAGGGTGGAAATGTCCAACACTAGAGGGCATAGATATAAGGTAAGCGGGGGAAGGTTTAATGGAGTAGACCAAGTGCAGACCCGTTGGGTCTGTTCCCCAACGCAAGATTCCACCACTCACCCATTCCCCCAACGCAAGCCGTTCCCCCAACGCAATATTGCACCACACACGCATAGCCCCCAACTGCGCAGGCGCGGCTCATTTCTCCTCATTCCCCAGCACTCCCTCCTTCTCCTCTTCACCCTCTTCAATCCCTAGAGAGGGAGGGGGGTTAGATAGGGAGAGGGAGGGCAGTAGAGAGGGAGGGGGTGGAGAGGGAGGGGAGGGCAGTAGGGAGGGTAGGGGGGAGGGGTGGAGAGGGGCAGAGAGGGGCAGAGAGGGAGGGGTTAGAGAGAGGGAGGGGGTAGAGTGGGGGGGTGGGAGGGTAGAGTGGGTGAGGGCAAAGGAGGGAGAGGGGTAGAGAGCGAGGGGTAGAAGGGGTGGAAAGGGAGGGGGTAGAGAGCGAGGGGGAGAGGGTAGAGAGGGAGGGGGGTAGAGGGAAGGGGGTAGAGTGGGGGGGAGGGAGGGTGAGGGGTTGAGAGGAAGAGGGGTAGAGAGGGTGGGAGTGAGGGCATCTCCCTCTTCCACCCCTCCCCATCTCCCTCCTCCACACCCCCATCTCCCTCTACCACCCCACTCCCCACCCCATTTCCCTCCTCCTCTTTTCCCTAATCCTCCTCCTCTTTTCCCTAATCCTCCTCCTCTCACTCCCATTCCCTGCCCCAGGGCCTACCCAGGTCGCAGAGCAGCGCCAGGCCTGGTTCTCGTACTCGGCCCGGCCTTGACTGTGGACTCCAGCCTTCAGCTTGACCACCGCCTCGGTTGCAGTGCAGGCTACGACCTCATCTCCGGGCTCATCCCTGACCACGGACCCAGGCTCGTCCTTGGTTTCAGCGGCGGCTTTGTTTTCGTCCCCGGTCACAGCCCTATCCCAAGCTCCGGGCTCGGCTCTCACTCCAGCTCGAGCGGCAGGCTCGCTCCAGCCAGGGCCCGCGGCACCACCCTCGCCACCAGGTGTCGGACGCCGGCAGCTGCCTCCACTTTCAGCGGTCGTGGTTCTTGGTTCCAGCTGCAGCTTCTTTCTTGGCCCCGGGCACGGCCCCATCACAAGCCCCGTACTCGGCTCTCACTCCAGCTCGAGCGCCAGGCTCGGCTCCAGCTAGAGCCCGCGGCATCACCCTCGCGACTGGGACTGGAATGCATTACTGGTGGAGGCATATGCAATAGTGGCATTTAAGAGGATGTTAGATAAGCACATGGAAGTGCAAGGAATAGAGGAATATGGATCATATACTGGCAGATGAGAACAGTTTAACTTGGCACCATGTTCAGCACAAACAGTGTGGGCGAAAGGGCCCATTCCTGTGCTGTAATGTTCGATATTCTATGCCAGGCCACTGCGAAGAATTCATAATAATCAAACAAATTCAGCAAGGTTTTGTCAAAAATGATTTTCCATTCACCAATTTATTGATGTTCTTTGAAAATGTAACCTGTTAAGGATAAAGAGGGATTGGTGAAATTCCCATGAGGCATCTGATGTGTAATTATGTGCCAAACATAAAAGCTCATGGGATGAGACTGGAGCCTCCAAGCTGTTTTAGTGAAGGAAAATTGGTAAACATCCTCTCAGATCAGATGAAGGAATTATTCTCTGAAAGCCGCAAAGTGATTTAAAAACTGACTTCACACTGACCAAGTGACCAAGTGTCTGCAATCATATTGGAAGCATCAATGTATGTGCTCCAATATGCAGGTGATCCGTAGATTGTCCTGATTTGCACCTTCATTTGGCAAACCCCACCCGTTCTAAACAAAGATCTGTTCACCAATGTACATACTGCTGAACATAGAAATGGAGTCCAGCATATCTTTTTCGAGACATGAAAATTGTGCTTGTAGAATCCAATTAAATCACCTTTACTGTACTTGTCTTTCAAAGCATTGTTTGGCTGGAGATCAATGAGTTGCATTTGTATAGACCATGGTGCTGAATCAGTGCTGATAGCAAATGGATTTTCAAAAAGCCATACGTCAGCATTATGTCAGTGGAAATCTTGCAATCTTTCAGAAAACTGCTGTTGTTACAATGCAAGCTTCTGCATTGCCTTGTCCCTTTGAAATCCTACTGCCAGAATTTGGTTCTGAATTAGATAAGCTGGAAAATATTTTGGTTTGCCTTCAGCTAACTGTTTACTAAATGGCTGAAGTTTTTCACATCGCTCTGTAATTAGCTGATGAGATTCCCTTTGCCCTGCAACATAATGCTGAGATTTGCCGAGACATGTTTATTAGAAAAGCAAGCTAAGAAAATTATTTTACAGGGCTCAACTTACAAAATCTTTTCAGCATTCTGCCACAACCGAGTTACTAAATTTGCTTCTTCCACATACTTTTGGAATTGTCTGTAGCTGTGTTAATAAGAATACTGAGAAATTGACTGTTGACATCGCAATTTTCATAACCTCTTCAGTGTCCAGTACCTTTTACACAAAAGTAATTATTGATGGATAACGTAACGTAATCTGATATGGTTTTGCTTGGCCCATTGACTCTGAATGGCAGTTACCTTCATCTGTCGCCACGTCCTGTCAGTGATGACCTTCTTGAAATATTCCCAAATTAAATTCAGACCCTCAATGTATTTTTGAGATGTTTATAAAAAATTGTACCCATGTGGTAGTGTCTTTCATATAATGTAACCCTGTTAATAAACTCGAACTATGATTGAATGCAAGCAACTCGGCTGTGTCATTACTGTTGTCCAAAACGATAGAAAAACAATTGGGCTATAATCTTGAATCAGGTTATCACCCATGTCTTCTACTCTTGTAGCAACAATGGTAACTGACAGACTCATTCTTTCAAAGAGGTCTTGCTATTCTGGGTAGACAAAGGTGCTGGAGAAACTCAGCAGCATCTATGTAATGAAGGAAATAGGCAACGTTTCGGGCCGAAACCCTTCTTCAGACAGATGTAGGGTGGAGCGGGAAGAATAATGGAAGAGGAGGAGCCAGAGGGCTGAGGGAGAGCTGAGAAGGGGAGGAGACAGTGAGGGCTACCTGAAATTGGAGAAGTCAATGTTCATGCCGCTGGGGTATAAACTGCCCCTGTTATTCTGGGCAAAGTTTCTTGACTATTTGTAGCATATGCTTGATGAACACTCCTTTGCACGGGTGTCCTGCCTACTTTTCTTAGCTTAAACACAAGGTAAATGTCCCATTACTGAGGCAAATTTTCTTGTATTTCATTTCAAAGATGTCCTGGTCAAATATCTCCTGCCTCCTTTCACTTATATTCGCACAACCTGTTGGTTTTGTCTTGTAATCCTTTTAATATATATTCCATGTAAACAACAATGGTTATTTGCATATCAAACAAACAACTTTGCGAGGGATACAAAAATATTCAATTAACCAATTTTCATTAATTTATGATGAGTGTCGTTCTTTTCTTTCTTTGACAAGATGGGAATGAGGCTGGGAAACTTAAATGCAGCAGTGGGAGGGAGGCTGTGAGAGCTTGAACACCGCATGGGGAGGAAGGCCCAGGGGAGCTTGAACACAGCACCGGGAGAAATTATATAAAGTGATAAACTGACTCTCCGAGATTAACGTCCTTGTTTCTATTGAATGAAAATGGTGATGGTGTGTGGTCAGATTTATACCCATTTTCTTTGACCATTCTTGCATGTAGATTTTTTGTCGAGGAAGCAATTACAAAAGTTTTCTTGGTGTACAGTCTCAACCCAAAGCTTCAACCATACCTTTGCATTCACATATGCTGCTTGACCCACTGAGGTTCTCCAGCAGTTTTTTCTCTTCTCAGGTTTCCAGCATCATGTGTCAATTAGCAAAATGTATTGGGTTGCCTATGGGCCATAATTTGTGGATTCCTGATGCGGAAGGTAACACACTGCTGCACATAGAAAATAGTCTGGCTAACAGAAATATTAGAGAATAACCATATATAGGTGTTTTTCTGCTTGTAAGATGTAACAAATGTGTGCCAGAGGAAATGGTGCTGTGGCTTCAACTTTTTGTAATTTGGATGATTGCAACAAAGGTGGCATTACTGAAATTGCTAATGATGCAAAGATAGTTGGGAACGAGTTGTGGGGAGCATATACAGTGTCTACATTTTTGTTAATGATGTATCACTAAAATTAAACAAACCATTGTTGGGACAATGGCTGTCAGTTTGTATACTGCAAGAAGTGTGTTAAAAAACAGATGAATTGTTTTAAGGATGTTAAATAAGGCAGCTAAATATTCTTATTCTGCACTTCTTCACTTCCTTTGGGCGTGCTTTTGAGCTTAGTAGAAGGCATATCTGAAAGATGGCAACTCCTAAACTGTTATAAACCGACAATACTGCCTGGATTGTTGTGTTCAAATCTCTGGAAATAGCTTTGAGTCTTTAGCCTTTTCAGTAAGAGTACTATGCGCTAAGTCACAATTGATATAGCATGGTGGCACAGTGGTAGAGATGCTGCCTTACAGAGCCACAGACCCGAGTTCGATCCTGACTGTGGGTACTTGTCTGTACGGAGTTTGTACATTTTCCCCATAACCTGCGTGGGTTTTCTCTGGGATCTCCGGTTTCCTACTACACTCCAAAGACATACAGGTTTGTGGGTTAATTGTAAATTGCCCCTAGTGTGTGTAGGATAGCGTTAGTGTGCGGGGATCGCTGGTCGCCATGGACTCAGTGGGCCCAAGGGCCTGTTTCCACGCTGTAACTCTAAACTAAACAAAATACTAAGAGGTAAGCCACAGTTGACATTGGGCCTTACTAGTTTAAAAAAAAACGAAACTATGGAAGTCAAGCGCATTGTTTGAGAAAATTACATTTGCATGGTCATAAATTCCAATAGGAAAACTTGAAGTTTCCTGATTATTTCACTTGAATCTGAACAATCTTGGGCCATTCAAAGTTTCCACCCTTCCACCAAAAATGCATTTGAAACAAATCAATGTAATTGTCACAAGGACAACAGTGATTAATGTCAGAGTTTCCTCTTAGTTTATTAAGAATCTATTTTCACCCATTACTAAATGTCTTATGTGCAAGACTGTTTACATCTCTGCCCTGTCCTTCAAGTATTAGTGGAGATCGGGTGATGTGATTCAAATTAAAAAACAGATATGAGATGCTAGGGGAAGGTTTTGGCATGTAATTAAGTCAACCTTGATGTATCATTATATTACCAAATATAATAATTGCAAATTATATTTGAAAATTTAAATATAAATAGCAATTATTACATCATTTAGTCAATTATCATTATAAAGTTTATTATTAAATATTGACCTTGAGATTTGATGAGCAATTGTGCTTACAACATTACTGATAATTTCAGGAGGGGCTTTTGTATGTTACTGTAAATGGCAGGTTTTATCATGATAAACATTTGTATTTTCCTTCAGTTTATTTGATTTTTTAAATTATAATCTACGTGCAAGGTTATTATTCTGGTAAATATGTTTGCACAAGATTAAGCCAAGTGTGGCGGGGCCAGTATACATACTTGGCTTCATCTTGTACTAGAATAACGGGAACAAAATTATGAATTACTTGACAATAAAAAAGTGAATATATTAACTGGAGGATAAAGAAATGTGAAAACTGAATACAGATTCGGAGGGATTCTCTGGCAACCTTCTATATGATCTATCACTTTACAGTTCCTTAAATAAGCCAAGGCACGAGATGGCTTCATGAAAAATACAAGTTGTTCTGCTATAACGCGTGCTTCCATAACGGGAATTAGAAACAATGTGATGATGAATTAGGGAGCATTATTTCTATTATTTTGACTGAATTGGTTATAACGTGATTTCGATCGGGAATAAGTGAATCATTTAAAAGTTACTTTGCAAATTGACAGTCAGTGAAAAAAATCAGTGTTGGTAGAACATGTGACCTCTCTACAGTAATCAGACACCATTTTCTTTGAAACACATCTGCTAGTTTCACCCTGGGTGGCCAGAGAAATTGACAAGCAGTCGCTACTTTGACATTTGAGCAATGATGCTCGATTTAAATAATGTGATCTACAGCCTTTAGTCACTTAGCTTGCAGTATTAAAAATAAACTTGCAGCTATTTTTAAAAAAAAGTTCTTTTTTGAAAATCCTGCAGGAAAATAACGTTGTCATAGTGAGTATGCCCCGAGCTTCCCCTTTCCCAATGATACAATTGTTTTAGAACAAGATTTTCTTTAACACATGGTTTCTTGGTGATGCAACTAGCGCGAGAAAGTACCCGTGCAGAAAGATTAGGTTTGACATGACTACTTGTTCCACGACTATCGCTTGTAATTGGAACTTCTATTTCTCTCCCTCTCCCCTGGGGTGGTGTTGGAGCACTAGACCAATCATGATTCATCTAGATCGCTTGTATCAACCTTAACTACTCCTCTACTTTGTTCAAGCAGTGACTCAATTTTTGTGCTTAATTAATCACAATGAGCTCTGTGCAACTCAGTCTCAAGATTTGTATTTCTGGTTAATTTCCTACTATTCCATGATCTTCATTGTTCTCTTTCCATAGAGGATGGTAGATCAGCAAAACAATCCTTCCTTGGACGTCTGAGTCTATTGCTTTGGCAACATACAAAAACATTTATGAAATATTTAGAAAATTGTTTGAGAATGGTAGTAGTGAAACGTGTTCAGGAGGCCCAGGAGCCGTTGGACAGAGGCCCAGGAGCCGTTGGACAGAGGCCCAGGAGCCGTTGGTGAGGGAGGAGCGACTGAAATCCGTAACATTCTAAATCCGCAACGTTCTATTCAATTAACTGGGCTTGAGGAAGCCGCTGATTGGTGGACTTGAGTACGCAGCTGATTGGCAGTCAGATTCCAGCAGTTTGTAGTGTACTGTATTTTGTTTTTTGTATTGTATATTGTATTTTGTGTTGTATATAGGGTAAGGGAAGTATGAGTGCCAGGGCAGCTTACTGTTCTTGATGTCAGATGTGGGAGCTCATGGAGTCTGGTAGCCCTCCAGACGTCCACATCTGCGCCAGGTGTGTCGAGATGGGACTCCTAAAGGAGTGTGTTAGGAACCTGGAGCAGCAGCTCGATGACCTCCGTCTGGTCAGGGAGAATGAGGAGGTCATAGAGAGGAGTTACAGGGAGGTAGTCTCTCCAAAACCACAGGAGGCAGACGCGTGGGTCACTGTTTGGAGAGGCACGGGGCAGAGGCGGGCGCTAGAGAGTACACCAGTGGCTGTACACCTTGGAAATAAGTACTCCTGTTTGAGGGGACAGCCTACCTGGGGGTAGCAACAGCGACCTGGCCTGCGGTACAGACACCGGCCCTGTTGCTCAGAAGGGTAAGGAAAAGAAGAGGAGGGCATTAGTAATAGGGGACTCTATACTTAGGGGGTCAGATTGGCGATTCTATGGACGCAGTCCGGAGACCCGGATGGTAGTTTGCCTCCCTGGTGCCAGATATCCTGAAAAGGGAGGGAGAGGAGCCTGAGGTTGTGATACATATTGGTACCAATGACATAGGTAAAAAAAGAGAAGAGATCCTGAAAGGAGAATTTAGGGAGTTAGGAAGAGAGTTAAGGAAAAGAACCGCAAACATAACAATCTCAGGATTACTTCCTGTGCCACGTGACAGTGAGAGTAGGAATGGAGCAAGGTGGAGGATAAATGCCTGGCTGAAGGACTGGTGCAGAGGGCAGTGATTCAAATTTCTGGATCAATGGAACTTCTTTTGGGGAAGGAGTGACCTGTATAAAAAGGACGGGTTGCACTTGAACCCAAGGGGGACCAGTATCCTGGCAGGGAAATTTGCAAAGGCTACCGGGGGGACTTTAAACTAGAACGGTTGGGGGGTGGGACTCAAATAGAGAAAGCCAGTAGACAGCGTCTGAGGCAGGAGGCAGAGAAGGGAAGCACTCAGACCCAACATGTACGGGGGAAAGAAGAAAAAATAAATAAACGGAGAATAAGAGGTGGTGGGTTTCCAGGGCAAAAATCAAAAGGGACCACTTGCCAACATAATTGTATAAGGAGTAAGAGTGTTGTAAAAACAAGTCTGAAGGTTTTGTGTCTCAATGCAAGGAGCATTCGGAATAAGGTGGACTAGTTGAATGTGCAGATAGCTATTAATGACTATGCTATAGTTGGGATCACGGAGACATGGCTTCAGGGGGCCCAAGGCTGGGAACTGAACATCCAGGGATATTCAATATTCAGGAGGGATAGACAGAAAGGAAAGGGAGGTGGGGTAGTGTTGCTGGTGAATGAGGAGATTAATGCAATAGAAAGGAAGGACATTAGCTTGGAGGATGTGGAATCGATATGGGTAGAGCTGCGAAACTCTAAGGGGCAGAAAACGCTAGTGGGAATTGTGTACAGACCACCTAACAGTAGTAGTGGAGTTGGATGGCATCAAACAGGAAATTAGAAATGCGTGCAACAAGGGTAAAACAGTTATAATGGGTGACTTCAATCTACATATAGATTGGGTGAATCAAATGGGCAAGGGTGCTGAGGAAGAGGATTTCTTGGAATGTATGCGGGATAGTTCTCTAAACCAACATGTAGAGGAAGCAACGAGAGAGCAGGCTATTCTAGACTGGGTATTGAGTAATGAGGAAGGGTTAGTTAGCAGTCTTCTTGTGCGGGGCCCCTTGGGCAAGAGTGACCATAATATGGTTGAGTTCTTCATTAGGATGGAGAGTGACATAATTCAGTCAGAAAGAAAGGTTCGGAACTTAAACAAAAGTAACTTTGAAGGTATGAGAAGTAAAATGGCCAAGATAGACTGGCAAGTGATTCTTAAAGGGTTGACAGTGGATGTGCAATGGAAGGTATTTAAAGACTGCATGGATGAACTACAACAATTGTTCATCCCAATTTGGCAAAAGAATAAATCAGGGCAGGTAGTGCATCCATGGATAACAAGGGAAATCAGGGATAGTATAAAAACAAAAGATGAAGCATACAAATTAGCCAGAAAAAGCAGCCTACCAGAGGACTGGGAGAATTTCAGTTCAGCAGAGGAGGACAAAGGGCTTAATTATGAAAGGGAAAATAGATTATGAAAGAAAACTGGCAGGGAACATAAAAACTGATTGCAAAAGTTTTTATAGATATGTGAAGAGAAAGAGATTAGTTAAAACAAATGTAGGTCCCTTGCAGTCTGAAACAGGTGAATTGATCATGGGGAACAAGGACATGGCAGACCAATTGAATAACTACTTTGGTTCTGTCTTCACTAAGGAAGACATAAATAATCTGCCGGAAATAGCAGGGGACCGGCGGTCAAATAAGGTGGAAGAACTGAGTGAAATCCAGGTTAGCCGAGAAGTGATGTTGGGTAAATTGAATGGATTAAAGGCCGATAAATCCCCAGGGCCAGATAGTCTGCATCCCAGAGTACTCAAGGAAGTAGCCACAGAAATAGTGGATGCATTAGTGATAATTTTTCAAACCTCCTTAGATTCTGGAGTAGTTCCTGAGGATTGGAGGGTAGCTAATGTAACCCCACCTTTTAAAAAAGGAGGGAGAGAGAAAACGGGGAATTACAGACCAGTTAGTCTAACATCGGTAGTGGGGAAACTGCTAGAGTCAGTTATTAAAGATGGGATAGCAGTACATTTGGAAAGTGGTGAAATCATTAGACAAAGTCAGCATGGATTTACGAAAGGTAAATCATGTCTGACGAATCTTATAGAATTTTTCGAGGAGGTAACTAGCAGAGTTGATAAGGGAGAACCAGTGGATGTGTTATATCTATACTTTCAGAAGGCTTTTGACAAGGTCCCACATAAGAGATTAGTATATAAACTTAAAGCACATGGTATTGGGGGTTCAGTATTGATGTGGATAGAGAACTGGCTGGCAGACAGGAAGCAAAGGGTAGGAGTAAGTGGGTCCTTTTCAGAATGGCAGGCAGTGACTAGTGGGGTACCGCAAGGCTCAGTGCTGGGACCCTAGCTATTTACAATATATATTAATGATTTGGACGAGGGAATTGAATGCAACATCTCCAAGTTTGCGGATGACACTAAGCTGGGGGTTAGTGTAAGGTGTGAGGAAGATGCTAGGAGGCTGCAAGGTGACTTGGTTAGGCTGGGTGAATGGGCAAATGCATGGCACATGCATTATAATGTGGATAAATGTGAGGTTATCCGCTTTGGTGGCAAAAACAGGAGGGTAGATTACTATCTTAATGTTGGCAAATTAGGAAAAGGGGAGATGCAACAATACCTGGGTGTCATGGTACACCAATCATTGAAAGTAGGCATGCAGGTGCAGTAGGCAGTAAAGAAGGCAAATGGTATGTTAGCATTCATAGCAAAAGGATTTGAGTATAGGAGCAGGGAGGTTCTACTGCAGTTGTACAGGGTTTTGGTGAGACCACACCTGGAGTATTGCGTACAGTTTTGGTCTCCAAATCTGAGAAAAGACATTCTTGCCATAGAGGGGGTACAGAGAAGGTTCACCAGACTTTCATATGAGGAAAGACTGGATAGACTTGGCTTGTACTCACTAGAATTTAGAAGACTGAGGGGGATCTTATAGAAACTTACAAAATTTTTAACGGGTTGGATAGTCTAGATGCAGGATCATTGTTGGGGAGGTCCAGAACAAGGGGGTCACAGTATAAGGATAAGGGGGAATTCCTTTAGGACCGAGATGAGGAAAACATTGTTCACACAGAGAGTGGTGAGTCTCTGGAATTATTTGCTACAGAAGGTAGTTGAGGCCAGTTCATTGGTTTTATTTACGAGGGAGTTAGATGTGGCCCTTGTGGCTAAAGGGATCAGAGGGTATGGAGAGAAGGCAGGTACAGGATACTGAGTTGGATGATCAGCCATGATCATATTGAATGGCGGTGCAGGCTCGAAGGGCCGAATGGCCTACTCCTGCACCTATTTTCTATGTTTCTATGTGTTACAAAAGAAGCAACACACTTTCACCTACTATGACCTGTAAATTGAATTTTGTTCAAAAGAATAAATCATAGAAAGACGCAAAAAATATTGGTTTGATGTCGTAAGATTGAAAGGAACTGCATGATTTTAAAATGTAATGCAACAAAAGATATTTGTATTCTTTCACTATGAAATGCTTTGTGTAAGTATTGGCTGCTGCTTTTCTTCCGCTGGTGCTAGTTATTCATGGATGAGATAATGTATTGTATATTGTCAGACAATTTGATCTTGGTGTGCATCGCAACTCAGTCAGAGCGTATCCCCACCTGACTTCCACATGTGCATTTCCACATGAGTAACATTTGGTTGTTGCTTGAACGCAGGCGGTTGATATGTTTTTAACTCGCTAGAAGATCAAAACAAGCTGTCTATGCTACTCAGTCGGTGGTATTAGCAGCCATCAGTTAAAATTATGAATTTGGAATATTTGCCAGAGCATTATTTTAGTGGCTCACATAACAACACCATAGACCTAACGTAGTGAAGGGTGACAAAACCTATTGTGGGGATTTGATTTCCTTCTGTGATACAGGTGACTTCTGCATTACAAACGAGTTGCATTTGCAAGAAAACGTGCATATTACAATTTTCTTTCAGAATGCGAGTCCCTTTTCCCATTGAATCCCATGGATAATGGAAAGGCATTCCTGCAGGATATTTTTTCTCATGTTAAGACACTTTATTGGTGATGACAGTGATCTACTACTGTTCTTTCACAGCTGATGCCATGTTAGACTCGATGGACAAGGGTGGTACAAACGAAGCAGTACATTTTGGCAATTTTTATTTTTAGTCACTTTAGAATGTGGGACAAAAATAATTGGATATGAACTCACCCTGCCGATTGGGTTGGCAGTGCAAGCAGAGTCCCTCCTTTGCCATGCTCCCTCCAGTCCAAGAACATGTGAACAGGCATCTCAGAGTGCAGCGCTGTAAAGCACTTACTCTGATATGCAAGGCCCGTGGATTAGGAGAGGGTTTAGCAACTGGGAATGGTAGGGAAAGTGACGGGATTCAAGGATCAGGATTCATGAGGGACAGGCGGTGTGGACAGAATTCAGGTAGGTATTGAGTAGTAACTTGGTGGAAGTGGAGTAAAGGCCAAGGGATTACTTTAAGGAAGTGGCAATGGCTACTGCGTGTTAGAGAAAATGCCTCGCAGATGAAGAGCATGGCAATGGTACACTCAGATTTCTGTGTGCATGTCCTTTGTTGAAGGTGTAGCAAGCATGGACACAGCTGGGACTGCCAATCCAATCGATGCTGTGGCATCATCGCCTAATCTTATTGCCACACATTATTGAGTTGATAAAAAATAAAAATTGACAAAGTTATTATTTATTTTGCATTCTGTCTTTATTTTTTGCCTTTATAAATCGCATACGAGCAAATTTTATTCCATACTTCAAATCTTTATGTGGTAATTTATGAATTGCGTAAGGATGAATTTTCATAAGCTAAATGCTTATGGGGGCCACCTGCAGTGCACTTTTTCTAAATCAATTCATTTGAGTGATTAATTATTTGAGTGATCTGTCTTGTATGTGTTTTGTTTTTGCTTAAATCTGTAGCTAGCAAATGATGCATTGATATGGTTTAAGGTGACCCCGATTTGATGTTGTATTTTGGTAAACCTGTTGCCCCGTTTCAGAGAACTGAGGTGGGAAGTGAAAATTGGTGTTCATGCTGAAATGTTTGACTGATGACTAAGAAGTAAAACTCTTAATTCTGAAGGACAAGTTTAGTATCTGGATTAATTTCTTGTATTGCTGGACTAAAGTATATTTGACTTGATTTGGACTGCAAGAAATGATGGATTTTCTTTATCCTTTTGCTTCAATATTGAAATAATTCTCTGAATAGAGAGTGTGAAATGATTTGTAGAAACTGGAAAAACTTGCATTTTTAGTCAATTTTTGTAACTCTATAGAACATAGAGTACAGCACAAAAACAATCCCTTCGGCCTACAACGTCTGTAAAGAGCATGATGCCTATTTCTCACTACTAAATTGAATGTTTATTTTTCGCAAAATTGATAGGTTTATAAGTAAGGCTGATATGAATCCTTCACGGGGCGAATCTGACTGAAGATTTGTCTAAATACTACAGCTTTGGTACTTAATGTTAGATGGCCATCTTTGAGGATGGAGATATTCTTTGAGCTCTTGCATTCTGTTGGTTCATCATTGTCTACCATTCACTACTGGATATTGGCAGGACTGCAATGTTTTGATCTGATACATAGTTATAAGATTAATTAGTTCTATTTCCCAGATACAGTGCTCTCCATAATGTTTGGGACAAAGATCCATCATTTATTTATTTTCCACTGTACTCCACAATTTGAGATTTGTAATAGAAAAAATCACAAGTGGTTAAGGTGCACATTGTCAGATTTTATTAAAAGCCATTTTTATACATTTTGGTTTCACCATGTAGAAATTACAGTTGTGAGTTCTATTGGCTTCAAATTTAGGTTTAATGTTACTGTCAGCCAATCCACTGGCATTATACTTTTTCAGGTGAATTATTAAATTTCAATAGCTCAACTATCTCTTTCTGAGACTTTTACAAAATGTATGATTGCAATCTGTCTGAACCAGGGATGTATCCGTGTGAGATTAGTATTTTTCTTTTCATTGTAAATTAGTTAGTATTTCTAAAATTAAAATAGGAAATATGGGAAATAATCAGCAAGTCGCACTGATTATTATTCAATTACCATTTTGTTGGTATTTCTATCTTCCGATATCATTTCAAAATGATCGGTCTGTCTGGATCCCTGGTTATTACTAAAGCAGTTGATGTATCTGTCATTCTACTTTTGCTGTCTAAGTTTCCCTTCGCCTACATTTGACACCTTATTCCCACTCCAGCTTTCCATTATATTGCTCTTTGCTTTATAGTTTATTTTTTTGTATTATTCTTTGCGTCACTGTCTTGTTCAGATATTTATGCATCCATTTTCCTTGCTTGTGTTTCTCCTTGTGTTTTTTGTCATTGTGATGCGTCACTCGTGTTTACTGCACATTTTGCAATGGCAAGTATTATTTTGGAACTCAGAACATATTTGATCATATGTACTTTATTAATATTTATTAGTTGCGTAGTCCATTTTATTTTGCCATGTCCTATTTGCCGAAACTCAGAACCTGCTTTCTTGGCTTCGTAGTGCTTTTCTCTTTCTCAATAACTATCCTAAATCATACAGAATAAAAGTCACTTTTGCAAAAATATTCCCTGTTGTTTGGCCCTATCAAAGCAGATGGGACAAAACTCATCTGCTTTGGTCCATATTCCATTTCTGGATTTGGTGAATCCTCACTTGTCAGGTTTCTGATGTGATGGGATGAAAAGGTGTTCTGTGCACGTTATTACATAGAAACATAGAAATTAGGTGCAGGAGTACGCCATTCGGCCCTTCGAGCCTGCACCGCCATTCAATATGATCATGGCTGATCATCCAACTCAGTATCCCGTACCTACCTTCTCTCCATACCCTCTGATCCCCTTAGCCACAAGGGCCACATCTAACTCCCTCTTAAATATAGCCAATGAACTGGCCTCAACTACCCTCTGTGGCAGAGAGTTCCAGAGACCCACCACTCTCTGTGTGAAAAAATTCCTTCTCATCTCGGTCCTAAAGGATTTCCCCCTTATCCTTAAGCTGTGACCCCTTGTCCTGGACCTCCCCAACATCGGGAACAATCTTCCTGCATCTAGCCTGTCCAACCCCTTAAGATTCTTGTAAGTTTCTATAAGATCCCCTCTCAATCTCCTAAATTCTAGAGAGTATAAACCGAGTCTATGCAGTCTTTGTTCATAAGACAGTCCTGACATCCCAGGAATCAGTCTGGTGAACTTTCGCTGCACTCCCTCTATGGCAATAATGTCCTTCCTCAGATTTGGAGACCAGAACTGTACGCAATACTCCAGGTGTGGCCTCACCAAGACCCTATACAACTGAAGTAGAACCTCCCTGCTCCTATACTCAAATCCTTTTGCTATGAAAGCTAACATACCATTGGCTTTCTTCACTGCTTGCTGTACCTGCATGCCTACTTTCAATGACTGGTGTACCATGACACCCAGGTCGCACTGCATCTCCCCCTTTCCTAATCGGCCACCATTTAGATAGTAGTCGGTTTTCCTATTTTTGCCACCAAAGTGGATAACCTCACATTTATCCACATTATACTGCATCTGCCAAACATTTGCCCACTCACCCAGCCTATCCAAGTCACCTTGCATTCTCCTAGCATCCTCCTCACAGCTAACACTGCCCCCCAGCTTAGTGTCATCCGCAAACTTGGAGATATTGCCTTCAATTCCCTCATCCAGATCATTTATGTATATTGTAAATAGCTGGGGTCCCAGCACTGAGCCTTGCGGTACCCCACTAGTCACTGCCTGCCATTGTGAAAAGGACCCGTTTACTCCTACTCTTTGCTTCCTGTTTGCCAGCCAGTTCTCTATCCACATCAATACTGAACCCCCAGTGCCATATGCTTTAAGTTTATATACTAATCGCTTATGTGGGACCTTGTCGAAAGCCTTCTGGAAGTCCAGATACACCACATCCACTGGTTCTCCCCCATCCACGCTACTAGTTACATCCTCGAAAAATTCCACAAGATTCGTCAGACATGATTTACCTTTCGTAAATCCATGCTGACTTTGTGCAATGATTTCACCACTTTCCAAATGTGCTGCTATCCCATCTTTAATAACTGACTCTAGCAGTTTCCCCACTACCGATGTTAGACTAACTGGTCTGTAATTCCCCGTTTTCTCTCTCCCCCCCCCTTCTTAAAAAGAGGGGTTATTGGAGCACTCCCTCTTGACATTTCCCATAATGACCAGTCTGCATGTTACCTACAGTACTTCCTCAATTTGGTTGCATACAGTTACTTCTTCCTGTGCACCAACATAAGAAAATAGGAGCAGGGAAAATCCACTCAAATCACCAAGCCTGCCCTGGCATTCAATAACAATACGCAAAATGTTGGAGGAACTCAGCGGGTCAGGCAGCATCTGTGGAGGGAGATGGACAAACGACGAAGGGTCCCGACTCAAAATGTTGCCTGCCTATTTCCCTCCATAGATACTGCCTGACCCGCTGAATTCTTCCAACACTTTATTTGCTCAAGATTGCAGTATCTGCAGTCTTTTGCATCTCCGCTGTTCAATGTGATTGTAGCTTATCTATTATGCTGGCTGCCGCCTCCTCTGTGCCAGCTCTCCGTAAGCCTTATTTCCTTGATCTTTTAAATATTGATCCAAATCTATCTTCAATATTTCCATTGATCTGTCCTCTCCTTTGCATTCGTGTGGAGAAAATTCCAAAGATTCACTGTCTTCTGAGAGATGTTTCTATACACCTGAGTTTAAATGATCAGCCCTTGTATTGTAACTCATTGTTCATGACTCCCCTGATGCCGGAAATATCTCAACATCTGTCCTGTCAAATTCCTTAGGATCTATTGGTTCTAACCTCTCCGTTTCACAATTTTCTTTAAAATAGCCCATTTTTTTTTCCTCACCGAATCCAGTATTGTAGGAGAAGCAATACGACATGACATGTTTGTCTCATATTAAACTATTTTTATCGGCGATGATAAAGTGACCCACTGCAGTTACTTAACAGCAGGGCCAAGGCTCGTGTGAAAGAAACAACAGATTATTTTAATTTATTATTTTTAGTCGCTGGGACTAAATTTGGATGTAGATATGATATCATAACAGAATTCTCCTTTGCCATGTCCTTTCCAGTTCGAGGACATGTGAACCAACGAGTGCGGAATTGGAGCGCTCTTCACACTTTCTGTGACTGACTCGTGGATTGGGAAGTGGTATTAGGAAAGGGATGGGATTCAGGGATCGGAGATAATTAGAGGTGGTGTGGAGGAGTTTGGGGTGTTCATGGATTAAAGCGCGGTGACTTGATGACAGTGGAGTAAAGGCCGAGGGATTATTTTACGAAAGTGACCGTGGCTACTGCAGCTCCCCACAATACAGCGCGGGAGGGAAAGCGTCTGGCAGATGAAGAGCACACCAGCACTGCGCTTGGAGACGTCTGCTCACACGTCCTGGCACTGGGCTGGGCAAATGACTCGGCCCTGACTGCCAGTCAATCCTGGATCTGGGGTGGGCAAGTGAGGAGAGGAGGGATTCGACTCAGTGCGACCAACCTAAAACTGCACTGACGTCAAATCCAAATCTTAGCACTCCACAGTATTGAGTAACTAAAAATGAAAATTTACAACATTTCTTTCTTTTGCATTTTGTGTTCATTTATTCCCACAAATTCTGTTCGAGCAAATCCTATTCGATATCTAGGATATTTAGGTGATGATTTGTGAATTCTGAGACGGCAAATTTCTGTAATCCGAACAATGATAATGTGGGGGTTGATGGCTGTCGGGAGTGGAGAAAGAAATATATATTTAATTAATGTGGGAACTGAGTCAACCATTTGGGTAGAAAAACGGAAGCATTACTATTCAGCCGTGGTATCCTTTACTAGGTTTATTTTGCTGACACTGGGCATTTTGTAACGGGAGAAGTTTTTTTTTTCTATTTTTTCTCGGCTTAACAGTAACACGACAGAGAATAAAAAGGGGAAATGTTTCAAAGGAATAAATTAAGAATGTGTGTGTGTAATAGGGTGTACATGTGCATTTAGTTTATACAGCATCCGCAGTGCATCAGAGTTTTTCTGAGCTCTGCAGATGTTGCTATAAATAATTTACTTCACTATGAATGCAGTAAAATCCTGGGAGGTAGCCAATCGGAGGTGTTTTTCCAAAAGTAAAGATGCATTGCTGATGTGGACATGTGTAAAAGATCTGTAATATTTGAGGGAAATAATGATAGAAATTACATTTGGTGCATTTTTTTTAACCCATTTCAAGCTTTATAGAAGTCACTTGAATTTTGTGTGGTTAGGGTTCTTTCACCGTAAAATTTGCTTATACACATACATGGTTAATTTCCGACTGTTAAATGCTCCAAGGAATTAAACTATAGAATGTGTGGTAGATCGTTATTTGAAAATGCTCTTAATGGATAGTGAATATAGGATATTTATTATTACTGACTATCTTGTGTGAAATAATAATGCCTAATAGAAATGACAACAATTAGTCCCCAGGAGTTGCAAGCACTTAGCTATAATTTAAGTGCATTTTATTCTTTGTTTCCTTATGTGCATTATTTTTTACCCTCTAACTTGTTTTTGTAAGGGTTTTTTAAAAATTCTGTGTGTGCCCTTTGTTATCTGGCATGCTGCTTAATTTACAGTGCCCTTCATAATGTTTGGGACAAAGACCCATCATTCATTTATTTGTCTATGTACGTCACAATTTGAGATTTGTAATATAACAAAAATCACATGTGGTTAAAGTGCACATTGTCAATTTTAATAATGGCCATTTTTATACATTTTGGTATCATCGTGTAGAAATCACTGCAGTGTTTATACATAGTTCCCGCCATTTCAAGGTACCATAATGTTTGGGACACAGCATGTTAATGAAAGTAGTCATGTTTAGTATTTTGTTTCATATCCTTTGCATGCAATGACTGCTTGAAGCCTACGATTCATGGACATCACCGGTTGCTTGGTGTCTTCTATGGTGATGCTCTGCCAGGCCTGTATTCCTTTATCTTATGTTTGTTTTGGTGGCTAGTCCCCTTCAGTTTTCTCATCAGCATGCTCAATTGGGTTCAGATGGGTAATTAACTTGGCCACTCAAGAATTGACCATTTTTTATCTTTGAAAAACTCCTTTGTTGCTTTAGCAGCATGTTTGGGATCACAGATGACAGATGAGGTGGCATGCTTTGGATCTTGGGCAGTTCCTTCTCTCCTCTGTACTTTGCTCGCCATCACTCTGATATAAATTAATCTTCATCTCATCTGTCCACAAGACCTTTTTCCAGAACTGTGGTTGCTCTTTTAAGTACTTCTTGGCAAACTGTAACCCGGCCATCCTATTTTTGTGGCTAGCCAGTGGTTTGCATCTTGCAGCGTAGCCTCTGTATTTCTGTTCATGAAGTCTTCTGCAGACAGTGGTCATTGACAAATCCACACCTGACTCCTGAAGAGTGTTTCTAATCTGTCGGACAGGTATTTGGGGATTTTTCTTTATTATAGAGAGAATTCTTCTGTCATCAGCCGTGGAGGTCTTTCTTGGCCTGCCCGTCCCTTTGTGATTAGTAAGCTCGCCAGTGCTCTCTTTCTTCTTAATGATGTTCCATACAGTTGATTTTGGTAAGCCTAAGGTTTGGCTGATGTCTCTAACGGTTTTATTCTTGTTTCTCAGTCTCATAATGGCTTCTTTGACTTTCATTGGCACAACTTTGGTCCTCATGTTGATAAACAGCAAGAAATGTTGCCAAATGTGATGGAAAGATTGGAAGAAAGACTAGGTGCTGAGAGCTCCCTAAAACCTGCATCAAGGTGGCAATTAAACACACCTGAGCAATTACAAACATCTATGAAGCCATGTGTTCCAAACATTATGGTGCCCTGAATTGGGGGGACTATGTATAAACACAGCTGTAATTTCTACATGGTGAAAACAAAATGGCCTTTATTAAAATAAATAACGGGTTTCTAGACTAAGGGGGACCCTTTGGGACCCATGTTCATACGGGAGGGCTGGTCCCCCAACGCAATATTCCACCTCCCCACCAATTCCAATATTGGTGGGTGGGGGGGGGCTTTCTGGAGGGCTAGTATGGGTATTGTGGGCTGAAGGGACTGGTTTCCAGAGGGCTAGTATGGACATTATGGGCCAAATGGATTATTGGGGTGACAGTTCAGTCACTCAAGCCTGATGTGCTGGCAACTCACTCACGGCTGGCGGGCGACCAGTTGCTCATGGCTATTCCTTGAAATTGCATTTCAAGCAGGGTGCAAGGCCACCAAATTCAATTGCAGTTTCCTACCATTTCAAGCAGGGTGCAAGGCCACCAAATTCAATTGCAGTTTCCTACCATTTCAAGCAGGGTGCAAGGCCACCAAATTCAAGTGCAATTTCTTACCACTACAAGCAGGGTGCAAGGCTACCAAATTCAATTGCAGTTTCATACCACTTTAAGCAGGTGCAAGGCCACAAAATTCAGGTGCAGTTTCCTACCACTTCAAGCAGGGTGCAAGGCCACCGAATTCAAGTGCAGTTTCCTACCTCTTCAAGCAGGGTACAAGGCACCAAATTCAAGTGCAGTTTCCGACCACTTAAAGCAGGGTGCAAGGCACCGAATTCAAGTGCAGTTTCCGACCACTTCAAGCAGGGTGCAGGGCCACCAAATGCTATTGCTGTTTAATGCCATTTCAGGTAGGGTGCAAGGCCACCAAATTCAAGTGCAGTTTCATACCACTTCAAGCAGGGTGCAAGACAACCAAATTGAAGTGCAGTTTAATACCATTCCAAGTAGGGTGCAAGGCCACCACATTCAAATGCAGTTTCATACCATTTCAAGCAGGGTGAAACCACCATAAAACCCACACAAAACACCACACTCACAGTTCAGTAGACATTCAGTGTGTTCAGTTGATTCACAGCTCAGAGAGAGACATGACCTCTCCCTCCCCCATCTTGCAGAGACTGAGCCACACCCTCAGTTCCGGGTTTTATAATCCCTCCCCCCTCCCACCGGAAGGGGCGTGGCTTTATGGCATGGTTGACAGGAGAGAGATTCTCAACATTTTTTTAAACATTAATACCACTTTTATTTTTCATTGATTTAAAGAATTCTCTGCACCTGATGAGTGAAGGGGGACTGAGTAAGATGGCCAAAAATCACAGCCGTACATGGTAGCGTTTTATCTAAAATCAATATACAGTGCAAACAGGAAGCTGTCCAGTTACCACCACCAACAACCATTTGCAGTGCAACATTTCAAAGTAGTTACCAACACCAACAACCATTTTCAGTGCAGCATTTCAAAGCAGTTACCACCACCAACAACCATTTGCAGTACAGCATTTCAAAGCAGTTACCACCACCAACAACCATTTGCAGTGCAGCATTTCAAAGCAGTTACCACCACCAACAACCATTTGCAGTGCAGCATTTCAAAGCAGTTAACACCACCAACAACCATTTGCAGTGCAGTATTTCAAAGCAGTTCCCACCACCAACAACCATTTGCAGTGCAGTATTTCTAAACAACCACGTATTCATTTTCAAACCACATTAAGGGCACTCACAGTTGAGTAGACATGTTTTCAGTGTTATTCACAGCTCAGAGAGACATGACCATCTCGCTTCCTCCATCTTGCAGAGACTGAGTGAGGCGCAACACTTTCGGGTTTTATAGTCCCTACCCCCTCCCACCAGCAGGGGCAGCAGAGAGAATGTCAACATTTTTTAAACATTAATAACTCTTTTATTTTTCATCAATGGAAAAATCCTCTTGTCCTGCACAGCGGAGGAGGACTCTGAGTAAGATGGCCAAAAATCACACCTGTAAGTGGCAGCGTTTCTTTCAAAAATCATGAAACAGGAAGTGGTCAAGTTCTTAATTTTAGTAATATAGATGACAATGTGCACTTTAACCACATGTGATTTTTTTCTATTACAAATCTCAAATTGTAGAGTACAGAGGGAATTAAATAAATGATGGGTCTTTCTCTGAAACATTATTGAGGGCACTGTATTTGTGTGGGTGAAACTGTATTGGCAAACCGTATCTTGTATACAATTTAGCAATTCTGATTTTGTTCCTACTCTTAATGTCCACAAATGCAAGTATATTTTTGCAGGTGGAATTTATATTCACTTAACCATTAAATCAGGACAGAAATGCTAACTAGAACTACAGTGTGAATGCCTTTGACTCCATCCCACAGCAACCTATGGAGGCCAGCGTACTGAACTCTTTGCAGGCAAGAATGCAACTAGGCCACATTTAAAAGGTTACAAGGTCTTGGGAAGAGATGCTACCCCTGCTTAAATCTTAAAACTTGGTAATGAAAAGCTTCAGTCATAAATTTACAATCTCACCAACCACAAATGACAAGAGGAGAATGTACCACAAAACTTCAGAGATGCCATTATCATGACTATTTACAAAGCGAACAGTCCAATTGTCAATTAGCCTTTGGTCAATTGAGAAAAATGGTATTTGAAGATCAAGAGCTCACTTATAGAAGCATAGATAGAAACATAGAAAATAAGTGCAGGAGGAGGCCATTCAGCCCTTTGAGCCAGCACCGCCATTCATTGTGATCATGGCTGGTCGTCCCCAATTAATAACCCGTGCCTGCCTTCTCCCCATATCCCTTGATTCCACTAGCCCCTAGAGCTCTATCTAACTCTCTCTTAAATCCATCCAGTGATTTGACCTCCACTGCCCTCTATGGCAGGGAATTCCACAAATTCACAACTCTCTGGTTGAAAATGTTTTTTCTCACCTTAGTCTTAAATGGCCTCCCCTTTATTCTAAGACTGTGGCCCTATCTAAGGCTGTGACACAAAACCTATGTCTTGTAGACAACAGTAACATCTGCTCTTCCATACCTCTGGGATTTGTATTACTTGCAGCAAATTTTCAAGGTGGTGGAAAAACACCACCACTGCAAAGTGCTCCAAATATTTGGGAAGATAACCAACCAACATCAGTGCCCTTCATCCCCAGTATTGAGGCTCTCAGTCAATTTTGTTGGTTAGGCTAAATCATTTGCATGTTTGATGTTAGACTTCCAAAACAGACACTCTATTCCCAGCTTTGTCACAGGCTCAGAATACCAGATGGATGGAGAATTTTTTTTAAGGATGTGTTCAATGCTTCCCAAGAATTTGGCCCACGACTGTACAAGAAGAGTTGTTGAGAACCTCATACAATGGGAACACCAAGAAGCTCATCTTAAATATTGGAAAAGAAGCAGCATCTCACAAATTACCCAGTTGCCTGCACTGCCAGGCAGGCACCTACTAAATTCTCATATTGACCTCGTCAGTTGCACAGAACCCAGAAAACCAGAGTGGAAGTAAGTCATCCTTGACCTCAAGGGACTAGCGAAGGTTACGAAGAAGGCTGACCTACTGCCTATTGCTTTAACAATCTATGAACTTCATGTTCTGGTGACCCATGGTATTTACCAGTGGGGGATAGATAGATAGATAGATATGATATGAAGATATGTTTTTAATTGTTTTTAAAATATATCACATTTTAAAATAAAATAGTACTATATTCAAGTCAACCTCAATGTGATTTTCAGGTAATGAAAGACCCGTGTCTGTTGGTAGTAATATGAGCAAACCTAAGGAACATATGTTTACAAACTTGCTTTCTATTTATGTTTTCCTCCACCTTATAAAAGTGGGAAATCATTTTAAAATTAATCTTTGGAAGAAAAAATAATTTGCCAGATTGTTAGCTTCATTGAGTTTCACTAGGGTCATTGTTAAATAATGTTGTAATGAGTTTGAACAGTATGTCCTGCTTGGTCCAATTACATCCATAACACTATGACAGACTATTGGATGCAATGTTGGTTGCATTCATTGTGGTCTATAAACAATTATATATTTCTTTGTTTACTTCTGTGTGAGAATGAGAGAGAGTAAAGACATTTTGGAACACAGCGTGGCCCAGCCATACAAATCACATCTGCCATTTTGTTTCGGTTTGTTTTTGGAAAGTTGGATTAACTCTTTTTGTATTGTGTGAGAATAAATTACTGAAACACAAATGGTATTATGATCTTTCCATGCATTTATTATTTATTGGAGGTAATTAGTTGTGTCTACATAAATAAAAGCTGATCTGAAATGGAACTTGGAATGTAATATGTTATGATGTGTATTTTCTAATGTACTAGCAAGATATTCAGTTAAGTTTTATGATGTTTACCTGATTAATTTGAAATATGCCTTCCTCCTCATTATAGACTGTTATTAATTATTTATCTCCATTTCACTTGAGAAGATACAATAGTATATATGTCTTATCCAGAGCAGCACTGAATGCGTAATTCAGCATATTCAACAGCACAAATTGGAATTATTGATTTTACTTTTGACATCCCTTTGTTTTGGACAAGCACCTGCCTCCCAATGTTGTATCTGCCAAGATTAAACACAGCCATGTATAACAAAGGTTTCTTTTTTTCATAATTTTAGCTGACTTTTTAAGAAATAAGTAATGTAACATTTTCCTGATCCAACTTAAACTCTTAGAAATTGCAGCGATCAATATGCTATGAAACTGTTGAGAACTTTCATGTCTAGAAGTTTGGTGTAGAGTTTTCTACCATATATTTTCTACCTGAAACAAAATTTTCCAGATCAGAAATTGATTATCTCTCAACAAGATTGTCACCTTTTTGACTAAAAATGCCAGTGGTTTCATTTGAGTTTCAGGCAACCATTAAATGTGTGTGGCGGTATTGATATTTATCCATGCCACCTCAAAGATCTAAACTTCCCTATCTGGCTGAAGTCATTTTGATCACACTTCCGGTAACTGAGAATGGACGACTTTAGTCTGTAAATTGAACAGCATGTCAAATAACAACAGAACTCTGCCAAAGGATAAAAGCCTTCCAACAAAGGAAAAGTGATTTCATTTCAATTTAATTGTGAGCTGATGAATAACAGTTGCACATAGAGGTATTATAGTCACCGAACAGTGTCTAGTTGTCAGGGTGGTGAAACATGATTTTAATTTGTTCTCAATTTGGAAGCAAGGTCTATGGGTTCAGGCTTAGGTTAGCTAAGGGATATTGGCTTTCAGGTTAATTGCAGAAATAATAGTAAGCATAAGTCAAGGCTCTTAACATTTATTGAAGTTTGGTTAATAACTAGAAGGATAATATCCAGAGTCTATGTTGACTGATGTAAATATAAATAAAATGTTTCACTAGCTGTTGCTAAAATGATCACAAATTTGCAATAATAGAATCTCTTAGCAGCAAGGCTAAACAGCAAGGCTTACAATTTGAATCATGTAACCCTGTTTGATGTGGAGTTTCACAGTGAGCATTATTTAGGCTAAGAGGGAGATCAGCATTTGTTTCAAAATAACGTTAGTAGTTTATTCACTAATGTGATGTATTTGTTTCCATTAACAATGTAACAGTTTTAAAGCAAGAAGGCAGCTGAAACGATGCATGCACACACTGGGAAATGGGGAATGCTATTGTCTCAAAAATGGATCCATTTGGAACTGATTTTATGTGTAAACCAACCTAACAACAGTTTTATGCATGTTTTGAGAGCATTTCTGATTTAAATCATGCCCATTGGGAATCTGAGCCTGGCACGTCTGGATGTGACTGTCCTTAGCATGTTTTTCTGGTGTAATTTGCATTGCTAATGATATTACCAATGTACTCATGCTTCAATGCTGCAATAGCAACAGAAAGTGGAGCAATGATATGAAACTTACAATCTTCATTTGTAACCTCCAGTAAAACTCCTCATTATCTCTGCAGTTAGACATAAATTAAAGGTTCCCATTGAGGTATAGATGTGCTTCTCTCTGCATCTGCCTGTCTTGAGTTTTTAATGCTCTGTATATTTCAGATGTCATTATTTATTGCAGCTGTGCACAGCAGAGATAGATGATGGGATCTTGGCTGAATCACAGACCCATGCTTCGCAATGGCTTGGGGCCACTTGTGGTAATCATTCAACATGGGAGACTATTCGGCCCCATGTGTTTTGGCTAGTTCTCAGCTATCTCATGCAAACCTCTTCCACTAGTTATTTCATTTAACATTGCTTTTGAAGGCTAGGTTTGGCCTCTCTGAGAAAATAAATTTTGCATGAAAATAACTTCAGCATCAATGGCCTTCAGAGGTGAGAATGCTGCAAGGGAACACTTGAACTACTGTGGTGAAAAGGAGGGAAAATCAAGAGGAGTCATTGAAATGGACAATGTACAAGTGACCAGAAGAGGGTGGAAACAACTTTCCCACTTGTGTCATTGATATAAATTGTAAAAGTTAAGAGCACAGTGATATTCTTTGTAGCATGTCATTCAATACGTCTTGCTTTCTGAAAGATACTCATTTATGTAACGTTTTTTTTTTAGGCTACCAATTTTCTGTCTCCACCAACATATGTCCTATACCATGAGCTTTTATTTTCAGCAATAACCTTTGCTGCAGCTTAGCGAAAGATTTACTCTAAGTATCCACAATATCCCTTTGTGGCATTTCTAATAGTCTTGAATCCTATTTGTTGACCTGATCTTATCTAATTTCTCCATGCAACTCATTTCATTCATCTGCCAATGTTATTCCTACTGTTTACCACCATTTTGTTGTTTTAAAAAGAGTTCCTCCTGCATCTATTTTTCATCCCTTAATTTGATTCCGAACTAGAAATTCTGTGACCTAAGCAGATGTTTAATGGACTATATGATTTTTGTAATAATAAATTGTGCATACCATACAGGACTTCCAATTGTGTGCGTCTGTGTTTTCACTGTAACAACGCACTGAGCTCGTAGAACTATCACTGATGACGTACATCGACAGGGCACCGGTGACGTACATCCACTTGCATTATTTTACTTGTGGAGATACGGTGTAGAAACAGGCCCTTTGGCCCACCTAGTCCGCGCCGACCAGCGATCATCCTGGACACTAGCGATGATCAACCATGATCATATTGAATGGCGGTGCAGGCTCGAAGGGCTGAATAGAGTACATTGCACCTATTTTATATGTTTCTATGATCCCACCCACAAGGGACAATTTACAATATTACCAAAGCCATTTAATCCACAAACCTGTATGCCTTTGGAGTGTGGGATCAAACTGGAGCACTCGGAGAAAACCCACACGGTCACAGGGAGACTATACAAACTCCGTACAGACAGTATCTGTAGTCAGGATCAAACCCGGGTCTCTGCACTGTAAGGCAGCAACTCTGCCACTGTGCCGCTCTCAATCTATAAAAATGTACATAATATCCATTGAGGACCATTTACAAGAAAGGCAGCGATAACAATGCATTGCGCCATTGTTAATTAAAAGGAATATCCACTGCATTTAGGTCAATTATGAGTCAACTTGGACATTGCATCAATGTGGCTGAAGATTGCAGTTGTAAGACCTGGAGCAGGTTTGAGTCAGCATGATAATTTAAGTAGCCTTTTCTTGTTACATTAATAGGAATCTTAGTTTGTCTGCTGGACCTCCAGGTAAACATGACATCCAGAGGATCTGAAGGAGGAACAATGGAAGAGGGCCCATCCCTGAACAGTCTTTCAGGAGCCCACACTCCTATGTTGTACTTAGCTTTAGGTTTGGTGTACCAAAGTACAGTGAAAAGCTTTGTGTTGCATGCTATTAAACAGATCATAAGTACAATGAAGTCAAACTCAAATACAATAGATAGAATAAAATCCCATACAGGGTGCAGAATATAGTTCTCAGCATTGTAGCTCATTTGTTCCATGGACAAAGTCCAATGTCCAGAATTTGGTAGAGGTGAGTTGGACAGTATCGTAGCCTATGGAAGGACAATTTGGAAGGCTGATACAGAGGGAGAGAATGTGTTCTTGAGTCTGTTGGTGCGCACATTCAAACTTCTGTACCTTCTACCGGATGGGAGCAGAGAGAAGAAGGAATGACTGGGGTGGGACTAGTCTTTAATTATTTTGGTTGCTTTTTCCGAGGCAGCGTGAAGTGTCAATGGTGGGAAGTCTGGTCTGTGATGGACTGGGCTACATCTACAACTCTCTGCAGTCTTGGGCAGAGCTGTTCCCAAACCAAGCTGTGATGCAACCCAGCAGTATGTTTTCCGTGGTGCATCTGTGGGAATTTGTAAGCCATTGGCGACATGCCGAAATTCCTCAGTCTCCTCAGGAAGTAGTGGTGTTGGTGTGCGGCCTTTGCTATTGTATCAATGTGGTTGGTCCACGACATATCATTGGTAATATTAACACCAAAGAACTTGAACCTCTCAACCATTTCCACTTCTGCACCATTGATGGTGATTGGGGCATGTACTCCACCATGCTTCCTGGACAATAACTAGCTCCTTTATCTTGCTGACAATGAGAGAGGGGTTATTGTCCTGACAACACATTATTAAGTTCTCTATCTCCTTCCGTACTCCGTCTCGTCCTTGTTCACTATTCGGCCTGGCACTGTGGTGTCATCTACAAACCTGTAGATGGCGGTAGATCCAAATTTGGCCACACAGTGATGAGTGTATAGGGAATGTAGTCGTGGTCTGAGAAAGCATCCTTGCAGGGCACCAGTGTTGAGAATCAATGAGTTGTCTGATGAAAGAGGGATATGAAATGTGACATCTTTAAATGTCAGTTAGAATAGGCTATTCCTGGACTTCATTGCCTATAGAGGTGAAGTTGTTGAACATCTAAGCACTAGCATCATTCCAGGGAGCGCGTACTAAGCCATATTGCATCTACAGGGTATGTTGGTGGAACTTAATTAAGTTACTGAACTAGTACTGTTAAACTCTGTTAATCTGGGTGGGAACAGATTTTCAAACTATTGGACCTCATTCTGTAACAAATATCTCATTGCACTTCTAATTGATTAAAAAATATATATTATACATTTATTTTTTCCTTTGAAATTGGTACCTTTAAAGGGCACGTGGGTAAGATAACTGTAATTTTGATAGTATAAGGCAAACTTAAACCAGATGAGTTTAAAGATATTATGGCCAGCAGGCATCTGGTGAGTGGTGGAAAGCATTGTTAATCAGCACTCGGTAAACCAGATGATGAAACATTAGGATTTCTAAAAAAGACAGAGTGCTTGAGTAACTCCATAGGTGACGTTTTGAGTCAGGACCCTTTTAGTTTAGTTTAGAAATACAGCACGGAAACAGGCCCTTTGGCCAACCGGCTCCGCTCCAACCAGCGATCCCCACACATTAGCACTATCCTACACCCACTAGGGAAAATTTTTACATTTATCAAGCCAATTTATCTACAAACCTGTACATCTTTGGAATGTGGGAGAAAACAGAAGATCTCGGAGAAAACCCATGCAAGTCACGGGGAGAATGTACAAACTCCGTACAGTCAGCACCCATAGTCGGGATTGAACCTGGGTCTCCGCCGCTGCATTCACTGTAAGGCAGCAACTCTACCGCTGCGCCACCGTGGCTGCCTTCTTCGTTCTGATTGTGGGAGATGGGGGTGGGGGAAGAAAGTTAGAAGAGAGGAGGGGCAGGATGAACCCTGGCAGGCAATAGGTTGATACAAGTGAGAGATTTTTTTAATAGGCAGATGGTTGGACAAAGGCTAAAGATGGAAAGACAGCGTGAGGCAAAGGATTGAAGAGTTGCAAATTGTAAAGCCAGAGCAAGGAATGGTGGTGGAAAGGGAGAGATTTCAGCCATTCGTGATTTTTTTGCATTCAGTGACCATAGAGTGCCAACTTCCTTGATGCCGCTTCCAATTAAATACTGATTTGGTGTGAAAAACAATCCGTATTGCCTCACCTCTGGGACTGATTGAAGTTTGACTAATTTGGTCTGGACCTGGGTGCTCCTGGTAATAACCAAAGTGAGCGGCTGTGAGCTTCTTCTATGTTCTGGAACTCTCTGCCACAGAGGGTAGTTGAGGCCAGTTCATTGGCTATATTTAAGAGGGAGTTAGATGTGGCCCTTGTGGCTAAGGGGGTCAGAGGGTATGGAGAGAAGGCAGGTACGTGATACTGAGTTGGATGATCAGCCATGATCATATTGAGTGGCGGTGCAGGCTCGAAGGGCCGAATGGCCTACTCCTGCACCTAATTTCTATGTTCTATTTGTTCTATAGAAGAAGCGGAAACCACTTTCGACCATTAGGGACACTGACAAAATCCTCTGGGAACCGCACGGAAACCTTGGGTGGGGCTTGAGTCTCCAGAGGTTTCCATTCAGGTTTCCTAAGTGGGACAGGGGCATTACTCTGCACCATTCACTATATGTTATTAGTAAAATTGTCTTTCAATTTTTTATACAAATTAATTTTCACACTATTGCAGAATAAGACACATAGGTCAAATTTTAAATAAGACATTAATAGGCCAAATAAGTTATGCTGATAGCTAATTATATGGGCTTGTGGTTGAATTAAGATGCACTTGTAAGAATAGTTCATCAGTGACATGAAATAAGTAAAATACAAATATAATTCTGTATCTGTAAGCTTTCCTCTAACACCCTCTACAGGACAGCTAGTAGCTGGATCGCATAAGCCACTGCAGTGGAATTCTTCACCAAAATACTCTGCATGCTTATTTTGCAAGCTGATTGCAATAAATACGTATGTACTGCATGTATTACACATTTTCTAATTTAGCAGGCTAGCTGAAATGCAAAACTGAATTTTATTATGAATATAAGATTCTTCAGTGTAATGTTTTATGTTATAGCTTAAAAGGGAATTGGTGTCATGTCAATCTTTTTTAAACCGAGACCTGCATTAAGTCATCTTTCAGTTTTGCCTTGCAGTATGAATCCGATTTGTTATCAAACATTGTGAACTAAAGAATTACGTAGCTATAGCCTTCATAATGCATTGTAAAGGGTTTGCAGTGGGATTGTTCTCTAGAGCTTTTAAGGAAACTCACTGATTTTTGAATGACTTCTGCAAGTTGCAGTCAAATGCTGCAGTGCAGAGGCAGGACCATTCTTAGCAGCCATAATATTGTCAGACATTGATGCAGTAAGATTTTAATTTCTATTCTTTTAAAGTTGAGGGCACTTTTATAAAGGCTTTAGATTCTTCTTGGCTTTTAGGATTTACAATGTCTTATAAGAATTCAGTAGATCAATAGATTTGGATTTAAAATAAGATGCATTGTGCACTTGGACTGCAGTGCAGTGCTGTTTTGAATTGAATTGGATTGAATACATTTCATTAGCCAAATATGTATACATACAAGGAATTTGCCTTGTTGCTTTGCTCGCAAGTAACAACACGATATACAGTAGGTAATTAAAAATAAGACAATATAATTTAAACATGTGAAGAGTGAAATAAAATACCACAGCAAAAGGAGGCTACAGACTTTTGGCTGTTGAGTAGAGCTACTGCTCGTGGAAAAAAGCTGTCTTTATGTCTGGCTGTGGTGGCTTTGACAGTCCAGAGGTCTTCTTCCAGCGGGAAGTGCTTCAAAGAGTTTGTGGCCTGGGTGAGAGGGGTCAGAGATGATCTTACCCGCTCTCTTCCTGGCCCTTGCAGTGTGTAGTTCGTTGATGGGGGGAAGATTGCAGCCTTCTCGGCTGATCAAACGATGCGCTGCATCCTCCGGATGTCATGCGTGATGGCTGAGCCAAACCAGACCATGATGGGGAAGGTGAGGACAGACTCTATGATGGCAGTATAAAACTGGACCACCTCACCTCAATCTTGCTCAGCTCGACTCCCAGATTTGGTGTAATAGAGAGGGGATTAACCCTTTTTCATTGTTAGATACTTTAACATTATTGAGAATTAGGGGAGAATAAATTCCGGGATTAATATAAATACATGGTTGTTGGTCAGTGTGGTCAGTGGGTTGAAAGACCTGCCTCTTTTTCTGTACCAAAACTTGAATCACCATGGTATAGATGGCTATCGGCCAAGTGCTGACCAGAAGGATGGGTGTGGATAGGTGCTTGATTGTCAGCATGGGTAGGGCGAGCTGAAAGGCATGTTTTTGTGCTGTGACTCGAAGTCTGTAAGATCTAATTACCATTACAGGAATACGGCTGCAGAATAAATGAAACAAAGCAAAATATTTTGGGGTATTCAACGTTTACGAATGACAGTTATAAAGGAAAATTAGATGGGCTAGCATTGTGGGAAAAGAGGTGATATCATACATAGATAAAAATGAACTTGGCTCAGCAGATCATTAAATATGGAATTAGAATTTGATTCAATGACAAGAAGCATGAAAGCCAAGGAACGGCAGGGGGCAGAAAATATTGATAGAAGTTGCTGAGACACTTCTAGTTCTTGGTTCTAATTTGGAGCCTGAGGATTGAGAGAGGTTCAGAATTCATCAAAAGACCAAGATGTTGCCAAAGAATAGGAAATAGAAAGCAAGAGTGAAATGAAAACATCTCAATTGACAGGCAGAATTTCTGTGCGTCAGTTCTGAAGTGAATGACAGGTTATGGGTAAGGTGTCCCTCCAGCAGGCTACTGTGTCCTGAATGGTGACAAGCTTCTTGAATGTTGCTGAAGCTGCACCTATCCAGGCAGGTGGAACGTCATGGATGGTACTACCATCCTGAGCTTTGTAGATATTGGATGGGCTTTGGGGACTTAAGAGGTGAATTGGGTCCCACAGGACCCCAGACTTGCTCTTATAGCCAATTTGTGTACATAGCTGCAATTCAATTTCTGGACATTGGTAACCCCCAGGATATTGATAGTGGGGGATTCATTGATGAGTGGAATCTTCACTTGTTGGATATTCAGCCCAGGCCTGGATATTGTCCAACAAAACATAAAGTGCTGGAGCAACTCAGTGAATCAGGCAGCATCGGTGGAGGGAACGAATAGATGATGTTTTGGGTTGGGATTCTTCTGTAGACTGAAGTCTGAAGAGGGGTCCCAACCCGAAACATTATCGGGTTCATTCCTTTCACAGATATTTCATGACCCGCTGAGTTCCTCCAGCACCTTGTTATACTCAAGATTCCAGCATTTGCAATTCCTTGTGTTTGGATATTGTCAAACCTTGCTGTGGTTAGTCGTAGACTGCTTCGTTATCTGAAGAGTCGTGAATGGTGCTGAACAATACAATCATCAGCAAACTTCCCTACTGTGACATTACGATAGAAGGAAGGTCAATGATGAAGCAGCTGAAGGGGTTGATTCATTAGTCACTCATCTGCCAATCATGCTAATTATATATTTTTTGTGGTGCTTGTTTTAATTAAAGGTTCCTAATATTAACATTAACACTAATTCTTGAAACATTTGTGTTTGGATTCCTTGGAGGAGAAAAATAATTGATATTGTATATCAGATTAGTTTGTACAATGAAATGAAACTGTGTCTATGGTTGGGCAGACATTTAACTAAGCACACGTTGAAGTTCTGCCTAATCGCTGCAAATTTACCAAATTGGATTGATGCCATCATTTTGTTCAACACAGGAATAGTTTATTAAAATTTACTTTGTAATTAATTGCTTTGAATTGCATTGGGAATGTTGCAGTTGATTTGAAACTGCAAAGTGTTGTATTAAAATGAATCCATTGAAAATTTAACACAAATACTTTAATTGATGGTCTTCTCAGTGAGAATGAACTGCAGTATCTTGGCCCTTCAAGTTACTATGAGATAATGAAAATGCATATATGTAGTGCTTCATAACAATTTCTTCTGTAACGTCATCATTTTTAGTGAAAAATAGAGGAATCTAGATAGGGAAATGACAAACTGATTTACCCAAATCATTGGTCTAACTAGATCAACGGTATGTTACCAAGGGAAATGGTTTTAGTGTTTTTGCTGTCCAGCATGTTAATATGATGCCCGTGTTAGGACCAGGCATATCTCTGATGCCTCATTGTGGTAAAATAGTAGAATGATGGAATCACAATCAATTTAACCTTTAAAAAACTTGCTGTGATGGTTCTTCGATCAATTTAAAACAACCTTATCCATTGTCAATAGAAACCTGTATGAAACATACAGTATAGTGATTGCACATCACTTCAGGATTGACCTGGCTTCAACTTACATAGATGTTCCCTTTGTCCTATCTATCCCTCCCCCAACTGCTGCGTAGCTTGCAGTTAACTCTTTTTTCTCCTTTCCAGTTCCGATAAATTGGCATTGACCTGAAATATTAAGCCTGTGTCCCTGCACCAAGCTGCTATAATTTACGTTTTGTTTCAAATTCCCAGCTTAACAGTTATTGTGTCTGTCATTATCCTTTTGATTGTTATTTTTAAAGCCCATTATTTTTGACAGTCATTGTTGGCTTTGTGAAAAATTCTTTGCTGGGAACCCAGTAAAACTTAAAACTTAGATTATGCAGATTGAGCTCAATTTTGCTTAAACTCACCCTTGCTTCCATTCTTTGAGAAGTTGGCCAAAGGAAATTGCTTGACATGCTCTCAGCTATCTAGCTAATTAACAAATGGATGATTATCCAGGTAGAGTTGTTGGTTTGAATGAAATCATTTGCGTTGTATTAATCTCTTGCTAAAATGTTTGCATTTATACAGCTGAGATTATAGAATTGAAATTATTCACCCCAATACTTGTTTTACTGATTATGAGCATTACTGATTTCTATGGATGGTTAATAGAAAGGAGACTGCTTATTTGCTCTTCAGTGAATGTCGTTGAGAGTCAGGTGCTCTTCCTGAGTTTAGTTCTTTTTTATTGGTACTCATTGGGAACTCCATGCTCCTGCTGCTAACGACACATTATCTTCTTAAAGAACTCTGGAGTTATTGTCTGATGATAGATAGTAACTCATTTTGGTTCACAGATGATCATTTAAAAAAAAAACTTTTATCCCTGGACACTTTAAATGATATGGAAGACTCCATGAAAAATTGTTTTTAGCAGTATTTTGTCCAATGATATCTCTGCAATGATATTGTAAATTGGACTACTTTGACACATAAGTATATACATTGTGTTTATGGACAATAAAATAATGCTTTACCGAATTAAATGGTTATGCAGAATCTGTCACGCATCACAGTTTTTTATTTGTTAAAGTTCCAATATTAAAGTTGAAAGTCTTAATATAGATTTTCAGAGTGACTTCTAATGCGTCTGCCTCTGGTTTTGTATTGCTGCAGGTTTTTCAAGTGACAGTGTGCGGATAACCATTCATTCTTGTGGCTGAAGCAGCTGACCTGATGTATCCGGAATCCACTACAGACTCACCAGCTCGACTTTCCCTAAGGCACACAGGTTCTCCGGGCATGATTTACAGGTGAAGCACTGAAACAGAGTGCAATGATTTGCATATGATGCATAAATTGTTCAGGCATATTTCCAGGTGAGACACAGGATCTCCAGATGTGATTTACAGGTCAAGCACTGACTTTCTATCTACAGGTGAAGGAACATTCAGCCATATAGAATGAAACTCCGATAATCAGGTTCACTCAGGACTTTGCTATTAGCACATTTTCCAGATTACTGGATGTAATTTCGCACTCACATACAATGCATTGTTTTTTCTGAAGTTCTTTATTTGAGTGGAACATTTCTAAATGTGTGAGATTAGACCAAATGATTCAGCTGACTTCATGAAATTACTTTGCTGATGTGAATCTGAATGTTATTTTAAATTGAATCCTGGATGTCACAGAGTGTAGACACAAAACAAAGGATGCTGAGAAAGCTGAAGAACGCAAGCAAAGCTATTTAAATTGAGGCCAACAAGATATGATTTTTTTTTTAAAGAGGAAATATTTTTTGATCTTGAGAAAGAGAATTAAAGTAGGTATTTAGCTCGCTTTCCATGCACAATGCAGGGATTAGAACTGTTTAATTAGTAATAATGAAAATCTGAACAAATGTAGACTAGAATTCTTAGCATTTCTTTCAGTTAATTCCTCAAGTTATCTTGAGATTGAATTTTTGTAGATTTAGCTTAACCTAATAATTGTCTAAAAATGTTAGCAATTATTGGACCAGTAGATGGTGCACTTGATGCAGTTGCGATATTTTTCTGATTCGCAGCCCACAGGAGGCCTTGTGTAATGCAAGTATATTTTCTGCCTCATCTTTTTTGTCAGAGAGGAGAATTTGTCAAATATTATTGAAAGTGTTATAAATGAGTCTTTAATTTTTAATGTGGGCATAATGGTGCAGCAGGAAGAGCTGCTACCTCACAGCGCTAGCAATCTGGGTCAAACTAAATCTCCAGTGTTGTTTTAATGGAGTTTGCTCATTCACTGTGTGGCTATGTAGGTTTCCTCTCGGAGCTCCAGTATCCTTTCACATCACAATGTGTGTGGGTTAGTATGTAAATTGACCCAAGTGTTAGGTGAATGATAGAAGTTGGAAGGAAATTGATGGAAAATAGAGAGAATAACTTTATTCAAATTTATAAAAATTCATCAGGGCATGGATAAAGTGAATACTCACATTCTTTTTTCCAGGATAAAGGAATCTAAAACTAAAGGGCATAGGTTTATGAAGAGAGGGGAGAGATTTAAGAGGGACCTCGTGGGCACCTTTTTCACCCAGAGGGTAGTCAGGAAGGAGCTGTCAGAGGAAACTATAGCAGCTTACGACTTTCAAAAGGCATTTGGATAGATGTATGGATAGGAAGTGTTGACAGGATTACGGTGTTCCAGTGCTTCTTGATTTTAAATTTCATTAAAATTCAAAGCATTTATTGTGTTTCGATTTTTGCTCCAACACTTACTGTTTTATAGGAAAATAATTATGCCCACTTGGAAAATAATGCACATACAAAGAGTAATGTTGAAAATAATATATTTAATGTGAGAAATAAATAATAATTGTTGCTAACATTAACTATGAAATGTGTTTTGATGCTTTGTATGTCATGAATAGAAATTAAAAACTAGCCATTTATTCTCTCTATCTTCCCAAAGGAGCGTACTACTTTAACAAATGGTTGAACAATATACACTCCCTGGTGCTCGGTCTTTTTTTTAATCCTGCTTTGCAAATTTGCATTTATACCCTTGCACCTTGCCAACATGCTGCACAGAAAAATAACTTTGATGTTGAAAAACATCTTTAATTTGTTTCCCATCCGTGTCAACTGTTTATTGCCAGAAGAGCTAACCTTAATTCATAGCTACTCTCATCTAGTGCCCAAGGATTGCATCACGGTCACAGTTACATCCACCAAATGCTTTGAGGTGTGGTGGATCTAACTGGAATTCTGGCCAAGTACAACTGCAGAATAATTTTATGACCAGTTTCCATTTTAAGGTTGCTGACCAATACAATTTTCCACTATGACAGCAAATCAAATTGTTCTGATGGCGTGCAAGTGTTAACAAAGTCGAATGTTTCCTTTATGTCAGGGGTCGGCAACCTATGGCCCACGGGCCGGATCCGGCCCATAACCCGAAATCATCTGGCCCACAGACGTTTTTTTTTTCAATTAGTTATCGCGACTTGGGAACTATAACCAGTCCCGGGGACGTGAGCTGATCTGGGAACTGCAGCCAGTCCCGGGGCACGCAGGTGACCTGGCCGCTACAGCCAGTCCTGGGGCACATGAGGGGACCCGGGAACTGCAGAAAACTAATCGAAAAACACATGAAAACTAATGTGAAAGACAACACCAAGTGTCACACTATGGCGATAGATGTGTCCACTCGCAGACATGGGTCCTGGCCCTTATGCAGAACAAGGTTGCCGACTCCTGCTTTATGTCTTTTTTTGCTTGGAGATTAAAATATTAATTATCTGTGACATTGCAAAACTAGATGTAGCAATTGTTAAAAATAAGTGGAACATTCTGAAATCTTTTCCAATATAACGTAGGGATATTTGTTTTCTTTTTGATTCTACTCATTTCATTACAAACACCAAGCATACACAGCAACAAGGCAGATGGTTATACTTAATCATGTCAGGCCATTGGCATTTTTGCTGGATTTCCTCATGGGAGAGTCCCATACCCAACATCATCAGTTGCTTTTTCAGTCACTTTACCTCAGTCAGTCAGAAGGTTAAATGCAGAGAGTTGCCACCCTTGAATGAGAACAGACCTGACGAGGACATGCAAAAGAATCTGGACAATGTCCAAGCTAGAGTTGATAAACGGTGAGCCACACAATTCCTAGACAGTGCCCAAACTCAGAAGGTTTAATCCTTGTCATTCATCCTTGCTGTACTATTGTGTAAACCACTAACATCAGTCCCAGATAGGTGGTGATAGTACTGGGTAGTACTAGTGAACATAGTGACACTATCTGGAAACATAACTAAAATAACAATGCAAACAATGTTTGACAAACCTTCTTGAATTTTTTGAATGTTTGACAAACCTTCTTGAATTTTTTGAAGAGGTTACAAGGGAAATTGATGAGGGTAAAGCAGTGGATGTTGTCTATATGGATTTCAGTAGGGCCTTTGACAAGGTTCCCCATGGAAGGTTGGTTAAGAAGGTTCAATCTTTGGGTGTTAATGGTGGAGTAGCAAGATGGATTCAACAGTGGCTGAATGGGAGATGCCAGAGAGTAATGGTGGATGACTGTTTGTCAGGTTGGAAGCCGGTGACCAGTGGGGTGCCTCGGGGATCTGTGTTGGGTCCACTGTTGTTTGTCATGTACATCAATGATCTAGATGATGGGGTGGAAATTTGGATAAGTAAGTATGCAGATGATACTAAGATAGGGGGTGCTGTGGATAATGAAGTAGATTTTCAAAGTCTACAGAGAGATTTGGGCCATTTGGAAGAGTGGGCTGAAAGATGGCAGATGGAGTTTAATGCTGATAAGTGTGAGGTGCTACATCTTGGCAGGACAAATCAAAATAGGACGTACATGGTAAATGGTAGGGAATTGAGGAATGCTGTGGAACAGAGGGATCTAGGAATAACTGTGCATAGTTCCCTGAAGGTGGAATCGCATGTAGATAGGGTGGTAAAGAAAGCTTTTGGTGTGCTGGCCTTTATAAATCAGAGCATTGAATATAGGAGTAGGGAAGTAATGTTAAAATTGTACAAGGCATTGGTAAGACCAATTCTGGAGTATGGTGTACAATTTTGGTCGCCTAATTATAGGAAGGATGTCAACAAAATAGAGAGAGTACAGAGGAGATTTACTAGAATGTTGCCTGGGTTCCAGCAACTAAGTTACAGAGAAAGGTTGAACAAGTTAGATCTTTATTCTTTGGAGCGCAGAAAGTTAAGGGGGGACTTGATTGAGGTCTTTAAAATGATGAAAGGGATAGACAGAGTTGACGTGGATAAGCTTTTTCCATTGAGGGTAGGAACGATTCAAACAAGAGGGCATGACATGAGACTTAAGGGACAGAAGTTTAGGGGTAACATGAGGGGGAACTTCTTTACTCAGAGAGTGGTGGCTGTGTGGAATGATCTTCCTGCAGAAGGGGTGGAGGCAGTATCGATTTTAACATTTAAAAGTAAAGTGGATAGGTATATGGACGGGAAGGGAATTGAGGGGTATGGTCTGAGTGCAGGTAGATGGGACTAGGGGAAAATAAATGGTCGGCACGGACTGGAAGGGCCGAGAAGGCCTGTTTCTGTGCTGTAATTGTTATATGGTTATATGGTTAAATACTAAGGCTGTAAGGGCAGATTGGTATTTTGGGGTAAATAACTTGCCTCGTGACTTTCCAGAGATTTTTCAATTATCTGGAACATAATAGATTACTGGATGATTGCTGCTCAACAATACTCAAGAAACTCAACACTCCAGGACAAGGCATCTTTTTGATTTTGAGTCCACTGACCACCTTAACCAATTTGCATCCTGCAGAAGAGATGCACTGTGACTCCATTGTGCACTACAGCAACTCGCCAAAGCTTCTTTAACACCTCCCAAATCCACTACCGTTACCTTCAAGAAAACAGAATGGGGTCTGAGAATACCAGTACTTCCATATTCTCCTCCAGTCACATCACACCCAAACCCGAATATTTACTCCATTTCATCTTTGTCGGATCAAAATCCTGGAGCTCTGGCAGTGGTCCCAAACGTGGGCCACTGTCATTAAGAGTTGGGTAACAAAAAGTGGCCTTGCCTGTGATTTTTTTTTAAAGTGCCTTTTGTGCTTGCCTAGAGAATACATGTTATGTTCCTTTTATTTTTGATGTTGTTTATTACAAAATAAATTGAGAAGTAGGTTTACTAAACATGTTTTTTATTCTTTGATATGAAGGTGAATTGATAGCATGTCAATTGGGTTTTTTTTCTCTCAGGGATTGTTATGGATAAGCATTATTTATATATGAAAACAACCACAGTAGTTTAAAAAAAAAACATTAGTTAGTCTGTTTTTTGAGTCAAAGTCAGTGATTTATTCTACATAGTGTTTATTTTGTAGCAGTGGGATACATAATCAAATGCCATTGCTTCATGTAATTCTCTATATTTTATTTAAGGTTAACATAAACTTGACCATCTTCATTTTTGGGATCAGTGTTATGATAATGCTAATTACCCATCTCCTGGTAACCATTTCATTTGATCCTTCTGTAAAATATGTGAGTAAAAACTGAACTGTTATGTTGTAATTGACTTGAAATGAGAATTTAATGGAGAGTCAACAGATAAAATGAGCAGGACTTTTCTCACCCATCTCACCTGACTGAATTATAAAATTTGTGGATGATAAAGCTATTTTTTATATTTAAACTTCAATGATAAAGACCAAATAGTCAAATTATTAAGCAATTTGATTTATTTCTTATTGGAGTCAGAATGCTTCAATGTGGCTTTGTTCGTGCTGAGGGAAACTGGCTCCTCTGATAAAATACAAACCTGTGTTGTCTAAGGAATAAAATAGTTTAGCTAATTAAAAAAAAAATCCCTCATGAAATACTGCCAATAATGTGCTCTCTATTAATGTAGTAAAATTAACTTTATTTTCTTGGGTTTAGGTGCAATTAAGACTTAGTTAATGCTTGTGAATATCTCTGTTCAATGACTTATGATATGCACTTTTCTCTTGTCATGCTGCCTGAAGTGCCCGATATGGGAGTCCAAAACGGCAGTTGCAGTTTTACAGGTACCTCCGACAGACAGCATGCTATTCAATCAAACAGCTTGTTTCTTTTTGTACCTAGTTGTAGCTTGCATGTGCCATATTGCAGTGCTGGTTCTCTGTAGTCTGATTAATGTGCGCTTTTGCCATTGTGACATATCATTTTTGTACCCGTTAGTATTTATCTACCAACATGTTGTGCAACCTCAACATAATGTTATGCTAAACATGAACAAATTATAATATTTCAACTAATTTGGTTTTAAGTTTCACATGTAAATCCTTGCATCCCCAAGTGTTAAGAAATGTGCTTTATGGCTCGTAAAAATGTGAAAATGAGGAGTTCTGTTCCCCATGGGACAGAAATTTGGTTCCTGTGTTGCACAGTGATGTCAGCCGAGGCAGCATTTGCAGTACACTCCTTATTGAGGAATGAAGAAATCGAGCACAATTCCCACTTCCAGTTGTTGTTCAGTAATCGTGCTGCAAGTGCATGTGCAAGTGTTGTATTCTCAGTTCGTAACCTGTTATCACTCGGTTGTGACAATCTCGAGCAACATTGGCAATATCCTCTATATATCTATAAGACTGAAATGACAGTAAACTGCTGAACAAGTATTTTTTCAGTCAATGGCAAGAAAAAGTAAGAAAAAGGGTTAGGAGTTGCAAGGGGATTTTGAACAAAGTGAGAGTTTGAATTGGAAAAGCCTTTACCCAACTATACCTGGTACATGCCTGTCGTATGATTTTTATAGATGTGTTATGGTTTATTTTGATTAGCATTGTTTTAACTTGAGTGATATTTCATTTAACCTTGAAAAACGTGTTTTTATATTTTGTGTAAGATAGCATTAACTCGCATAACTGGTTGAACATTGCTCTCATGGAGTTGTCAGTAATATTTTCTGTGAGAAGCATATCCACCTTGTCTCTTCTGATTTACGAGAAGTTGCTGAACGCTATTAATGAATTGTGAAATCATAGAAATAGTATTTCTCAGAAACCTCTTAAATTTGATGGGAAATTTCACTTCAGTTCGATTATGGCAGAATCAATATCCAATTCTTTCATGAGTTTTAGATAACTGCTATGTTCATTGGAAATGCAAGATATTTCCAAATATATGAACATGTCACGATTGCTGGAATATTGTTTAATTACCTGGTTGGCTTTTGGAAGTTAGCTGATCAATGGGATTATTATGGATAGATACTTGTTAGCATGGACATGGGGGAAAGGCGAAGGGCCTCTTTCTGTCCTGTATGACTGTATACTCTAGGACATAACAAGAATAGTATGGTATTGGTATTCTCTTCAGATCTTATCAATTGTAACATACAGCCTTTAAATTTAAAAAAGAGTGCACAAAAAATATAAAATAAAATAAAAATTAAAAAAATATATAAAAATATATGCAAAGTGCGTGTTTCAGTTATTGGATCATTGCATCCCAAGACTCTTCCAATTCATGAGTGTTCTACTGAGGGGTTTTGTTTTGCACCTGTTAATAAACTAAATCACTTACTGACTAATCACATTGGTGAAAAATACAATAAGTCACAAAAAAACTGATAATTGCTGCTTGTGGGAGCTGCATGTGTGGAAATTTACACTGCATATTATATATTGCAATGGTGCTTAGACATAAAACATTACCACTGAGGTTGCAAAGGTTTTGGAATGTATTGAGGTCATAATAAGTGCTAGAAATATGCATGTTGTTATAACTGAATATTTACAATGTTGTGATGATGAAGGCAAATAGCAATCATTGTACAGGGTGGCAAAAAATCTTTAAGGCGAGAAGAAGATGAGCAAAAGAAGCATACGTTGATCATGCAGCCCCTCAACCTGATCGCCATTTACGATATTTTCCTCCAACTTTTCCATCGGAACTAAATTTCCCTTAGTTCCCCAAATGTTATTGAAACCGGTCTCGTGGATACCCCACCATTGGATTTTCATTTCAAATCTGATGATCTGGAAACTGGAGGGCAATTCCACTTCATAATTGTGGGTAAAAATATTAGGGTGTGTGGGTATGAATTGTAACACCTTGACAGATTGGTTAGAAAATTCTCAAAACACTAGAAGAATTTGAGCTAAAGTATTTGTTCTTTTCATTCCTAAATCACTTGCTTTTCCTGGATCTAAACAGAACACTGGCTGATGCATTATTGCATTAATAAGGGAATATGACATTCTTGGACCTGCCAAATAAATTTCATGACAGCCTGAGCTGGTAGCATCTTGCAGTGAGGAGCTTGGCTCCCAACTCTACAAAGCTGTTTGACTATCACGAGAGCAATAGAATACATGTGACATAATGAGCTATACTCTGGATGAGTATAGATTCAGCACCTTTAAAGAAACTTCATATTCTCCAGAATATGACAACACTGGTAGATAGTGCAGTGAGGAAGTCATATGAGATACTGGCCTTTATAGTCAGGGCATTGCATACTGAAGTAGGAGCTTACGCTCCAAATTTATAAAACCTTGGTCAGATCTTATGTGCAGTGCTGTGTGCAATTCTGGTCATCATGCAAGATGCGATAATGCTGGAGAGAAGTTCTGTTTTGAGGAGAACTGGATCTGCTCTCCCTGGAGTGGAGCAGCTTAAGCGGGGAGATGAGTGCGGTTTATTCAATTATGGGATGTTATTGATGTGATAGACAGCAGGAATCTTCGCCATATCTAGATAAAACTAGAATACATAGATTTAGGATGAGGGGAAGAGGGAACGTCTCCATCCAGAGAGTGGTAGGTCCCTGGAATGCACTGCCTGAGAAAGTGGTTGAAGCTAGATCATTAATAACTTTGAAGAAGTTTTGAGATGATCACGTGAATCATTTAGGCACAGAGGCCTATGGACCAAGTGCTGGGCAATGGGATTAATACAGAAGGAGGACTGGTTCACTGGTTAGCCTGGAAAGGTTGGGCTGAATGGCCTGTTTCCAATATGTACATTTCTATGAATTCTTGATTGGTATTCCATGTAATACCTTAAACATTAATTCCCTGCACTATGGTCTGAAATACATAATGTTGTGGAGCAACTTTCTAATGTTCATCAGCAGCATTTGAGGAGTTTCTGCCAACAAAGGATAAAATGTATGGGGACTTGAGCATCCTCAAGTTTTTATTCAAATTGCAGTCCATTTTGGTGAGGAAATGCATCATGCTCCAATATCATTGCCACATCACAATCCGAGACTCTCCACCTGGCAGTACTGATAAAGTACATTCAATCCAAAGTCTGTAATAGTTCAAGGAAGTGGTTCACTATTACTTGATCTATTAGGGAATCTGGCCTATGATTGCATGGGGTGTAGAAGTAACATTTTGGATGATGTTGAGCATCTTAAGCCTATGGATTAGGAGCAGAGGGATGTCCTGTGTACATGGCAATGGGAACAGACCACCATGCAGACTATCCATTTCCTTGCAACCATCATCATGTGGAAGAATCTTCAGTTCCCATATTGGGCTCATTACCCACCACAGAACCTAAAAAACAAGAGTGGAAATAAGTTATACATGTTACCGAGGGAAATTAAACCATAGGGAGTGATTGATCTTAAAATCAAAAGCATTACTCGTAATTTGTTTCTGGTAACTTGGAAACTGAAGGCAATTCCATGAGATCATTGCTGGGTAGGAATTCTTGGGCGTAACAAATGTGATCATGCCATATCTTTTCCTGCAGTATTGTTGAAAGCAAGACACCTGGTGATGGGTGATAATAGCAAATCATCCAACCTGATCATAAGTTGTCTGCTGCTCTTGTCTATCAAGATATGATAGGCTTATTTCTGCATGTCATGGTAAAGACACTTTTTGGCCAAACTGGCCTGCCTAATATTGCTATTCCACTTCCAAATGTCACCTATGGGATTACGGTTACGGACATTAGTGGTACCAATAGGGCAAGAACACAAATAAATAGAACATCATGCTAAAGCGTTCTAGTGCAAGCTGGAAAACAAATAAACTAAGTGGTCAAGATACTCAAATAATTTATCTTGTTACTTTAAATTGCACAGCTGTTTATCTTCACAATATATGACAGCTATCCTTTGAAACAAAAATCCTGTTCATTAGAATGTCAGCAAAGAACACGCAATGTGTCCATGTGCCATTAATTAAGTTTTCACCTGCTTGAGATGTCTGCTCCACTGTCACGTTTTACCAACCAACCAACCACAGTAAGGTATACACGTTGCAAAAGGGATGGAGCCAGCAAGAATATTACTAAAAACAAACTGCTGGATGACCAGTGCAGGACTTCGACCAGAGACAGCCACCATTCTTTTCCCTCTACAGGTTCTGTTCGACGCAGAGTTTTTCCAGCAGTTTGTTTTCTTCAGATTTAAGCTTCTGCATTCTCTTGAATCTCCCAGAAACATTGCAACCTGATTGATGAGCACAGAAATAGGCGTGCAGGGTTTGTATTTCTATTATACTTATACCTGTATGTTTGCCGACAGCATTGGAGGCACAGTGGCGCAGCAGTAATGTTGCTGCCTTACAGCGCCAGAGATCTGGGTTTGATCCAGATTATGCATGCTTGTGCGTTCTATCTGTGACCCGCGTGGGTTTCCTCCAGATTCCTCCCACAATCCAAAGACATACAGCTAATTGTCGGTTAATTGGCTTTGTAAATATTGTATAATTGTATATTGTCCCTAGTGTGTGTGTGTGTGTGTGTGTAAGATAGTGTTAGTGTGAGGGAATCGCATGGTAGGCATGGACTCGGTGAACCGAAGTGCCTGTTTCTGCACTGTATCTCTAAATTAAACTAAACTAAAGCATCGTTACCACGTTTTGGCACTGCTAGTGCCAAAGGTGCTAAAGATACTAACCAGTGTAAATCATGCTAGTAGGTGATCTCCTTACGCATTTTACGAACTCTCATTCTTTCATGGGATGTGAGAATTGCTGGCGAGGTCAGCATTTATTGCCTAATTCAACTTGCCTCTGAACAGAAGATAGATCCAAAAAACTGGAGTAAGTCAGCGGGACAGGCAGCATGTCTGCAGAGAAGGAATGGGTGACGTTTTGGGACGAGACCCATCTTCAGACTGGTTAGGGATAAGGGAACCAAGAGATATAGATGGTGATGTAGTGGCTTGCTCAGTCATATTAGAAGGCAATAAGCAATCAAATGAAAGGTTCGTCCTGGGTCAGGTTAAAGCTCAACCTAGTGGGTACAGCTTATTTTCTTCCATTTCATTTCTTATCTATTTTAATTCAAAGTTCACTTTCTATTGTGTATTTTAATTTTGAAGGCATAACCTTTAAATATGCATTTCAGAAATTATTTTGTAGAGAATTCTCAGGAGTAAAGGTTTTAGCAGTGTCTCAGTAACACTAATACTACAGTTTGGGGCTGATTTTAAAAAGTTGCAAAATTGATAAGTTTAAAAATGATATAAATGTTGAGCTCAAGTCAGCAATCATTGTCTCTGGTGTTGTATTAAATAAAATAACTGTAGCACTCTCATCAGCAAGGTACAATTTTTTTTTTTCTAATTTAGCAGATAATCTAAAAAAAACTTCACTGAAATCATATTTCTCGGAGATTGCACCAACGGTACATTTATCTTGGGGTTTAACACAATTTTCAGCCTATCGTCATCACCCAGTTACAAACATACAGTATGAACTCTGAAAGAACAGGAAAAAACCCACCGGTTTCTAAGCACTTCATTAAAGATAAGAGAGGCAGCATCCCTTTAAGCAGTAAGCAATACTTCATCTGCTACTGTAAGCTTTTAGCGGAAGAGAATGCTGTAAATAATTTAGCCACTATTTGCCAAGATGCAAGTATGCTGATAAGAGCAAATGGGCTGCATCAAGAAACCACTTAATCCAAGGGAGGAGAAGAATTTGGTACTTGCTAATTGCTTTTGACTGAAGTAGAACACACCCCAAATATTAAAGTATTGTAGTAACGTCTTGCAGACTTAATAAACGTGCATTTCCAGTTTTTAAACCAAGCAGCTGCTCTCGATATTGGGTGAGTTTATCTTCTTTTCTTCGGTAAAATAGTGTATTTAATATACACAGTGGATGATGCAGTAAGTGTATCTTCTTGAACTGAGATACTGACTTACCTTTATGCCACGAACCTTTAACTGGTGTTATAAAGCATTTATGAAGTGTATACATTTTGAAATTAGTATCATCAATTTTCTGTAAAGGTTTGAATAGTTAGAAATAAAAGCAGCTATTGGAAAACGTATTTTGTGTATTTGTATATGTTAATTATATGCATTTTATTTTAACAGCATAACTTTAATATCCTTACATTCTATCTAGTGATGTAATAAAATTGCTTGATAGAAACTTCCGTTCAAACGCCTCTCCTTTTAGCACAATGTTGACGATTGGATCTGGCCATCGATGTTGGATCTCATTAAGGAGAGCCACGGTATTAAGTAGTTTAAGTTAACAAGACTAGTTCTCAGTAGGCTTGTATTCATGTTGCGGAACAGTTTGCCACGCTTTGCTACTTATTTTTTGTCCTGCAACAGCAAGATTTAGATAGCAATAATGAGCAAACAAGATCAATTTATTTATTATATATTTTTTATTTATGTGCAAGCTTGACCCAAATCCCAATGCATTTGGCTGTAAATGGCGACCAATTATTTTCAACACAATAACAGTTGACATAAATATGATACTTCACAGTGTTTGTTGTTCAGGTATCCTGAAATCTGTAACGTGGATGGTCGTTGTCAGAATTCAACATTAAATCTCTTTATGGAACTGAGATACTGGTGGTTATCTTGAAGCTCTGCTTTTTTTTATGTCAGCGCATCTTCTGACTATTTGAGATCAGTCAGTCTGTTTAAGAAGGCTGAGTGCAGATTTGAATTCAACCACAAATTAGTTTTTGGTTTGGAAAGAGATCGAGGCTTGCTTCATTTAAATCTGTCCAATATCGTTTTGAATGTATAATTATTAGCTTATAAATAGATCTGGTGAAGAGGTTATACGAGAGAGGAGGCAGGAACATACAAAAAAAAGAATCAAAAGACCTAGTCAGTAGCAGTCACACAGTGCCCTCCATAATGTTTGGGACAAGGACCCATCATTTATTTATTTGCCTCTGTACTCCGCAATTTGAGATTTGTAATAGAAAAAAATCACATGTGGTTAAAGTGCACATTGGCAGATTTTGTTAAAAACAATTTTTATACATTTTGGTTTCACGATGTAGAAATTACAGCAGTATTTATACATAGTCCCCCCCATTTCAGGGTACCATAATGTTTGGGACACAGCAATATCATGTAATTGAAAGTAGTCATGTTTAGTATTTTGTTGCATATCCTTTGCATGCAATGACAGCTTGAACTCTGCGATTCATGGACATCATCAGTTGCTGGGTGTCTTCTCTGATGATGCTCTGCAGCCTGTATTGCAGCCATCTTTAGCTTATGTTTTGGGGGCTAGTCCCCTTCAGTTTTCTCTTCAGCATATAAAAGGCATGCTCAATTGGGTTCAGATTGGGTAATTGACTTGGACACTCAAGAATTGACTATTTTTTAGCTTTGAAAACTCCTTTCTTACTTTAGCAGTATGTTTGGAGTCATTGTCTTGCTGTAGAATGAGCCACCGGCCAATGGGTTTTGAGGCATTTGTTTGAACTTGAGCAGATAGGATGTGTCTTTCCACATCAGAATTTATTATGCTACTACCATCAGCAGTTGTATCATCAATGAAGATAGGTGAGCCAGTACCTTCAGCAGCCATACATGCCCAGGGCATAGCACCCTCACCACCGTGTTTCACAGATGAGGTGGTATGCTTTGGATCTTGGGCAGTTCCTTCTCTCCTCCATACTTTGCCCTTGCCATCACTGATATAAGTTAATCATCGTCTCATCTGTCCACAAGACCTTCTTCCAGAACTGTGGTTGTTATTTCAAGTACTTCTTGGCAAACTGTAACCTGGCCATCCTATTTTTGTTGCTAACCAGTGGTTTGCATCTTGCACTGTAGCCTCTGTATTTCTGTTCATGAAGTCTTCTACAGACAGTGGTCATTGACAAATCCACACCTGACTCCTGAAGTGTGTTTCTGATCTGTCGGACAGGTGTTTGGGGATGTTTCTTTATTATAGAGAGAATTCTTCTGTCATCAGCTGTGAAGGTCTTCCTTGGTCTGCCAGTCCCTTTGCGATTAGCAAGCTCACCAGTGCTCTCTTTCTTCTTAGTAATGTTCCAAACAGTTTATTTGGGTAAGCCTAAGGTTTGGCTGATGTCTCTAACAGTTTTATTCTTGTTTCTAAGTCTCTTAATGGCTTCTTTGAATTTCATTGGCACAGCTTTGGTACTCATGTTGATAAACAGCAATAAATTTTTTCGAAGCTAATAGAAAGACTGGAGGAAAGACTAGGTGCTGAGAGCTCTCTTACACCTGCATTGAGGAGGCAATTAAATACACCTGAGCAATTACGAACGCATGTGAAGCCATGTGTCCCAAACATTATGGTGCCATGAAAAGGGAGGAGTCTATGTACAAACACAGCTGTAATATCTACATCGTGAAACCAAAATGTATAAAAATGGCCTTTAATAAAATCTGACAATGTGCACTTTAACCACATGTGATTTTTTTTTTTCTATTACAAATCTCAAGTTGGGGAGTACAGAGGCAAATAAATAAATGATGCATCTTTGTCCCAAACATTACGGAGGGCACTGTATTTGCTCCAGTTTTTGGTGGATTAAATCGTGACTATTAAATATTTTTTATATTTGAAAATGTAGTTTGGTCCGTTCAAAGCATCGATTTTTCTGACTAAAAAGTTTGGGCTCAATGCTATTGCATTTTAGTTTCCATCATCCACGTATTATTTTCACAGTCTGTCTTCAATTTTGCAGACTTCTGTATTTTTCCTTTTTTGGTGGTATTCTTACTCATATGGGTTTGGGTTAGCCAGTTCTATTTGTTCACGATTCCAAGAAACATCACTGGTTGTTTTGTGAAGGAAATGCCTTTCTTCAATTTCCATGGCACCAGTCAGTATCAGAAACCCATAAATTAGATTTACAATTTTTTTTTATATTAGTCATGCTTTAAATTGCTTATTTTCTTTTTAAGGAAGTTACTTTTTTTCAGATTATTTCAAATTGTTTTTATTAGTTTTGGTTATCTGAATCTATTTATGTTTTGCTTAACATAACCTAACTCTGTGCTTCCAATGATGCAATGGCTCCTTTGAACTGTGATTCACTATGAAATGCACTGCATTTTAAAATGGATTTGCATTTCTGTTTTTTTGTAATCTGGAGCAAATCTGCATTGTGTATTCAAGCAATAGCTGAGTTTTTTTTTCACAGTTACCTCACTCTAGACGTATCCACTATGTTGTAAATTGTAGAGACACGAGGAACTGCAGATGCTGGTTTACCAATGAAGAAACTAAGTACTGGAGTGCTGAATTACTCCAGCACATTGTGTCTTGTATTGTAAATTAGCAGTCTCAGGCAGAGATGACGCCAATTCTTTTCTAAATTCTTCACAAATGTGTTTTTCATCACCGACTTTTTTGTGTAAGAAGCAACTGCAGATACTGGTTTAAACTGAAGATAGACACAAAAAGCTGGAGTAACTCAGCAGGAATGGCAGCATCTTTAGGGATAATGAATGGGTGACGTTTCGGATTGAGACCCTTCTTCAGCCTGGTTAGGGATAAAGGAAACGAGCAATCTAGACGGTGATGTGGAGAGATAAAGAACAATTAATAAAAGATATGCAAAAAAGTAATGATGGTAAAGGAAACAGGCCATTGTTAGCTGTTTGTAGGGTGAAAACGAGAAGCTAGTTCGACTTGGGTAGGTGAGGGATAGAGAGAGGGGGAATGCCGGGGCTACCTGACATGAGTTGTGATTAGTTTGATATTTATTTTAAAATAAGTGGAATTTCTTTTACTTTAATGTAATGTAAAATTGAAGAATTTATATGACTTTTTTTTTACCCTGATTATAAATTGTTAATAACATTTAACAATATCTTTTGGGACTAGTTTTAGAAAAATAGGTATAAGTTTGTACAGAATGGGAAAACATAAATTGTTTATGTTATCATTGTGTCAAACTCAACCGGATGAGGCAGTGGTGAGCCAAGTTGTTCGGATTTGATATCGGTGATTTTGTTCAATCTGGGGCATGGTGGTGTAGTGAGATAGAAAACCAGCTGCCATTTCTGCATCGGACTATTGTCTAATGATTACTGTTGAAAATTGAACATTTGAGAGCTAGGTTATGGATGATTCATAAATTAATATAGCCAGCCAAACTCAATGTCAATTATTCATTATGAATAGTTAGACAAAATATTTTGAAGAGTACTTGTGAACTGCTAACATGATAATAGTTGATATGTTGAGAGAGAAATGGGTATTTAGGGATGAGAGGGTGGAGAAATAGCAGCAAAAAAAACCCAATCTCAATGCCTGAAAGGGAGCTTTGTTATACTTTTCCCTAAATGAAACGTCCCACGAATAAAATCATGGCAAATGTTGAATATTTCTTCCCTCGTGCAGCGATATGCATTACATAGTAATACCATTTCAGTAGTGGTGAAGCAGACTTTTTAAAATTATTCTTTGAAGTCTTTTTTTAAAACCCAAAGCACCCCACCTCATCACATGAATTTATTAAAAATCCTTATCAATGGATAAGTGGAAGCAAGTAGATAAATTCCTTCAACTTAACAGGAAATATGGGTGGCTGAACCAACTGCATGTGGCTGTTTTCTAAGGATTTTAAAATTTGGTTTTGCATAAAGTGCAATTGACCAAAAAATATGCTGTACCATTTTAGCATGTTGCCATTTTGTGAAAGATTCCCCGGTATTATACTCCCGAGAGTTAGCCACATCGACAGACTGGGTTTTCTAGTAGAAGCTGGCTGAATATTTTCCCATGGAATAAAAATTGATAGCTAAACTACTCAATGTTGTTCTTATCCATTTCCTCGCAGTAATAGATCTGGCTAAATGTCAAATCTAGCTGGGACAATTCACATGAGTTCAGTGAAAATATAGGAACATTTCAAGAGGATTTGTAATTGTACGTTTGGCTTCAGCTGCTATTTTTCTTCAGTGTCTCTTGAATATTCCATCTCCAATTCTCCGAGGAGCTGCAAGTTTTGCTATTAACGTGGTAATCAATCCTTCTATGAAGAGCTGCAAGTTTTGCTATTAACTTGCTTAACAGTCCTACTTTCATCTTGGGTAAGATCAAATTCTGTACTATGCCGTGGTTTATGTTCTGGTAGCCGTTTGCAATGACATAGTTACAAATAAACGTAGATTATTGTTTTAGATTCTGCAGAAAAGAATAAGCATTATACTTTTTCCAGTGGCTGCTTTTATTTAATTTTTAAACAGGAAACTCAGAAAGATGGAAACATGCATTTTAAATGCAGATAAATTATATTATGAACCCTGAATTATCTCTTCTTTCCTCTGTTGCTTTGAGAGAAGCTTTGATAACAATGTGAGATTGCTTGTGAGTTGGCATTCAGGAAAACATAGCTCGTGAACATGCGGATGGTACTATTTTTAGACAGTTCAGCCTAAAGTATTTGTCTCGTTAATTTATGTCCTTTACCACCTCGTAACATGTTCACCACTCCTAGATCTAACATTAGTGAGAGAGGGCCCTAGCAAGTGCAAATCTGGTCTTCTCATATAAAAATTCCCAACCTGAAAATCTGCAGGTTCCCAAGATAGTTGGCAAAATGTTGTCCATGTCATACACCGAAAACTTGAAGGAGCGAATAACTCGATACCATTCAGATCAGGGTCTGAATCAGGTACGGCAAACTGATACAATTGAGATGCAGAAGCTTCGACAAGTCAGAGCCTTAGCCCGGACAAAGAAGATGGAGGAATTTCTCATAATGCACTGTCTATCACTGGAGAATTGCACAGCCTATCAAACAGGGATGAAGTATAGGTAAGATCAATTTTCCTCCTTTTATTGTGATTTGTTATTGACAATTGAATCCTGCCTGATATTTCCGGTGTACATCCTGCATGATAAAGTGTTTTTTTACACAAAAATGCATAAAGTAGCCTTGTAGAATACATTTAATGGGACATGCAAAGGAAATGACCATTTACTGTAATTTATATAGTAATCCTAATTTACTCTACAGTTCTAATGTCCTTTGCTAATTTACTGCGTAGACCTAACATTAGCAAAACCAGAGTGCACATATTCTTTACTAAATATGGGACTGAAGTTGGCCATTCAACTCCTGGAGCCAACTCCACTATTCAATCAAACCATAGCTAAAACATATCTTGGCTTCAACTAACTATCTTTGGATTGTAATCCATGGTGGCCGTGCCTAAGAAAAATTGCACGTTATAAATTTTCAATTGCACCCTAGTGTTAACAGGGATGAAATTGCGGACTTCCACATTTCCTTTGCGTGAATAAATGCATTTGGCACTTCTCCTGAAAGATTTGCGCTAAAAGGAACATAATGCTGTTTCAGATGCTGCCAGACCTGTTGAGTTCCCTCAACGTTTTACTTTTTTGCTCAAAATTCCACATCTGCAGTCCCTTGTGACTGTGTATAATGGCACTTGTTTCTCTCTACCCAACTCATTACATGCTTTGATATACCCATTTAGATCAACATCGAATCTACTACATTTAAAGAATATATCATTTGGTCGAAAAAACTGTAAATGGCTTTGCACAGATCTCGAGAATCTCTGAATTCACCCCTTCTGCACGCTGGAAGAGAACAGTAAGAATGTTAATTGAATGGCATATTTTGAAGAATGAATACTGCTTTTTCCCAAGGAGGCGATTTGTTAGTGTTCTATGAACATTTTGGTGTTGTAATCTACAGGAGAGTTTGAATTTAGAACTGGTTGCCCATACAAAACAGAGGTTAGTGATGGAAGATTGTGATTCTGGCTGGAGATCTGTGCCCAATAGTGTTCCACAGGGATCAGTGCTAGGATAAACTACTTTTGTAGTTTATGATACATAGTATATCAATGAAGTTAACATTGTTTGTAAATTTGCAGATAACACCAAAATTGGTGACGGAGTGCAGTCTGGAAGGATACCTAATTTTACAACAGCATCTTGATCAGTTGGAAAGGGCCAAGGAATGACAAATGGAATTTAACTTGGATAAGTTGGACAAAATGGTCTGTTTCCATTCTATGACTCTCTATATATTACTCAGATGAATATGCAGATGGGTTGGTTAGCAGGTTTGCAGACGACACAAACATTGGTGGCGTTGCGGACAGTGAAGAAGGCTGTCAAAGGATGCAGCAAGATATAAATCAGTTACAGATGTGGGCAGAGAAATGGCAGTTGGAGTTTAAACCAAGCACAAGTGAAGTGTTGCACTTTAAGCGATCGTATGTAAGGAGAAAGTATACAGTTAATGGTAGAATTTGTGTACAGAGGGATCTTGGGGTCCAAGTAACTACCAGAAAGACAGTGTGGTAAAATGAATGTACGATATGTGCTTGCCTCCATTTGTTGGAGCAATGTCAGGAATTGTGTTGCAGCTTTATAGAACTTTTGTTTAGTTACATTTTGAGTATTATGTGCTGTTCTGGTCACACCATTACCCGAACAATGTCGAGCCTTTGGAGAGGATGCAGAAGAGGTTTACCAGCATGCTGCCTGGATTGTATTAACTATACGGAGAGGTTGGATCATCTTGGATTGTTTTTTTTCTGGAGGATCAGAAGATGAGGGGAAATCTGATAGAAATTTATCAAATTATGAGTGGCAGAGATAGGATCGACAGTCAAAACATATTTTCCCAGAGTAGATATGTCAAAGAATAGAGAGCAAAGCAGAGAAGGAAAGATTAAAGGAGATGTGCAGGACAGGCTTTCTACTCAGAAAGTGGAAGGTGCCTGGAATGCCAGGGATGATGCTGGAAGCAGATACAATAGTGGCAGTTAAGTGACTTTTAGATAGACACGTGGATATGCAAGAAATGGAGGAATATGGATAATGTGTATGTTTGGCACACATACATGGGCAGAATAGACAATAGACAATAGGTGCAGGAGTAGCCCATTCGGCCCTTCGAGCCAGTACCGCCATTCAACATGATCATGGCTGATCATCCCCAATCAGTACCCTGTTCCTGCCTTCTCCCCATATCCCCTGACTCCACTATTTTTAAGAGCCCTATCTAGCTCTCTCTTGAAGGGCCTGTTCTTGTGCTATACTATTCTACGTTCCATAGTGCAAGACACTAATGACTCTTTATATATTGTCATCTCTATCTACATTCAATTGAATATATTTTATTAGCCAAATATGTATACATCCAAGGAATTTGCCTTGGTGCTTTGCTCGCAAGTTAAACACAATATACAGTTGACAATTAAAAATGATATATTTATGACATATCTACCCCCCGCCTACAGAAAATGTATACTTATGCCTTCAAAGAACAAACACTACCTGAAACACTAGCAGAACCCACAATCACACTAATACTTTAGAAAGATAAGGATGTGGAAGAACCTGGATCATACAGAGCTATTGCATTGTTAAATACAGATCAAAAAATATTAGCGAAAATACTAGCTGGAAGACTAAGTAAATATGCTAGTAAATTAATACATCCGGATCAAACGGGGTTTATCCCTAAGAGACAATCATTTAATAATTTGAGACGTCTGTTCAATATAATGCATTCACACCAAACTGAAGATCAAAAACTCTCAATCATATCGTTGGATGCAGAGAAAGCATTCGATCAGGTCGAATGGGATTATATGCTCAGGGTATTGCAAGAATTTCAACTGGGAGAGAATTTTATTCTATGGATTAAATTACTATATTATAAGCCAACGGGCAGAATATTAACGAACAATAATTTATCTACGAAATTTCATTTGTCAAGAGGAAATAGACAAGGATGTTAATTTTCACTGTTGTTATTTGCCCTCATAATTGAACCCCTAGCGGAAAGAATTAGAACTCATCCGAATATCCATGGACATAAAACAAAATACTCCAATAATAAAATATCACTACACGCTGATGATGTACTTTTGTACATCACAAAACCTCATATTACTATACCAAATATTTTAAAATTAATAGAGGACTTCGGATCATTCTCAGGATATAGAATAAATTGGAATAAAAGTGAAATCATGTCAATAAAACCAAAAGACTCCACGCATCTTTTACAGTTTCCTTTCAAAATAGCTACGGAAAAATTTAAATACTTGGGCATCGAAATTACTAGAAGATATCAAGATATGTTTGACGAAAATTATAACCCTCTACTTAAGAAACTATGTAACTTGATTACATTTTGGAAAACGCTTCCGATGTCCTTATTAGGCCGAATAAATGCCATAAAAATGATTTTTCTACCACAAATGTTATACCTGTTCCAATCTATCCCAATATATTTACCCAAAAAGTGTTTTAAAAAACTGGACTCAGATATCACAAATTTTGTTTGGGATTATAAATCCCACAGAATACAAAGAGCTCATCTGAATAAACCCAAAGTAGTACGGGGATTAGCACTTCCCAACTTTATGTATTACTACTGGTCTGTAAATATCAGAAACATGATCCAATTGCTGTATAACTCTCCCCAACAACCAGATTGGACGATTATGGAGAAAGAGGATTGCTGTCCTTATAATATTGGAGCAATCCTTCTCTCTCCAATATCGATGAATAATATAAATTACAACAATAATCCAATTATATACAGTACAATCAGAATTTGGAAACAAATAAAACACAATCTAAAATTAAGAAACTTATCTCTCTTATCTCCTATCGGTAAAAACCCCTCATTTAAACCTTCAACTGTAGATAAAGCATTTACACAATGGGAAAGGGCTGGAATTAAAATCTTCGGAGATGTGTATGAATCGGGAAAACTATTATCATTTAACCAAATACAACTAAAATACAATTTGGGAAACAATCAGTATTTTAAATATTTCCAAATCTGTGACTATTTGAAAAAATACACACAAGATTATCACAATATGCCTCCAGACTTACTGGAAGAAGTAATGAATACAAAGGCAGAATCAGCAAACCTATATATATATATATATATATATATATATATATATATATATATATATATATATATATATATATATATATAAAATAGTATTCTAAATGCAGAAATACCAACAACAGATGGTATCAGGAGAGACTGGGAAAAAGAATTAAGTATAAAAATTCCCAAAGAAAGGTGGGAAGAATATTTATTAAACGTGCATAAATGCTCAATTAATGTAAGACACACCTTAATACAATTTAAAATCTTACACAGATTATACTATTCAAAAACTAACATAAGTAAACTTTTTCCCAATGTCTCTCCTATATGTGATAAATGTCAATGTCAAGAAGCTAATATTGCACACTCATTTGTCTTTTGTACAAAAATTCAAACATTTTGGACTGAAATTTTTGAAATTTTCACAAATATATTTAAAATAAAACTGACCCCAGAAGCAGACTGGATAATCTTCGGGATATCAGAAGACTGCCCTGATTTAAACGTGTTTCAAAATACTCTATTTGAATATAGCTTAATAACTGGAAAAAAGCTAATCTTAAAATTCTGGAAAAATTATCCGGTGCACACAGTCAATATGTGGAGTTCATCTATGTTCGAAACACTACACTTGGAAGATATGAGACTAGCAGGAGACTAGCTAGATATGAGATACTAGCAGGAAAATCAGACTGTTTCTATAAGAAGTGGTCTGCATTTATAAATCTATTACAAGGATAAGGTGCAAGAATACCTCAAAAAAGTACCGGTGTCGGGTCTTGGTAAGGGGGGAAGAAAAATTGTCGAGTTGGTAGATTCCTTTTGCGAGATGTTTATAATAAAGTAATTGGCTTTTCTTTTTTCTTTCTCTATTTTTCCCTCTTTCTTTTTCTTTCCTCTCCAGGGTCTATCTGTTAATTCCCGTTTCTAACTCTTCAAGGGTTTCCTTTCCCTCTGTCACGCTTTGGCACTTTCACATCTCTTTTTCACTTTTCTACACTCTATGCTGCTATTTTTCTCTCTATTCTCTCTTTTCTAAAGCCTTAAAATAAAAATTAATATTAAGGGGTACAATGACTGTAATACAATACAAGGGATGTACACTGATGTAACTTACAGTACCGCTAATAAATAAAGATATTTAAAACAATTTTTTTTTTTTAAAAGACAATTAAAAATAAAATATTATAATTTAAACATGTGAAGAATGAAATAAAATACCAGAGCACAAGGAGGCTGCAGACTTTTGGCTGTTTAGTAGAGCTACTGCTCATGGGAAAAAAAGCTGTTTTAATGTCTGGCTATGGCGGCTTTGACAGTCCAGAGTCGCCTTCCAGAGGGAAGTGCTTCAAAAAGTTTGTGGCCACGGTGAGAGTGGTCTGAGATGATCTTACCCACTCTCTTCCTGGCCCTTCCGGTGTACAGTTCGTCGAAGAGGGGAGGCTTGCAGCCAACAACCTTCTCTGCTGATCGAACGATGCACTGCAGCCTCCGCCTGTCATGCTTGGTGGCTGAGCCAAACCAGACGGAGATGGAGAAGGTGAGGACAGACTCTATGATGGCAGGATAAAACTTGACCATCATTGCCTGTGGCAGATTGTGTTTTCTCAGCTGCCGCAGGAAGTACATCCTCTGTTGGGCATTTTTGACTGGAGTTGATGGTGGCCTCCCATTTAAGGTCCCTGGAGATGATGGTTCCAAGGAACTGAAATGACTCCACAAATATGACTGGTGTTGTTGATGGTGAGTGGGGGGAGGGGAGGGGAGCTCTCCTAAAGTCTACAATCAATTCCACTGTCTTAAAAGCATTGAACTCCAGGTTGTTGCGATGGTAGTCAGATTGAATCAGTCCATCCAGAAACAGTCTAATCAGGAAGTAGTCTAAACTTCCAAGGTAGAATTTGGGCCTTCCTGCACGTAAATAGAGAGTATAGAATATTTGGGAGGTTTCACAAACCGCTATGTTTTACTTCCATCACCATTTATTGATTTTCATAGACTTCCTGACCAGTTATCTGGCTAATTTGTACTTTATTTGCTGCTAAGACCTAAGACCAGACACAGACCTTCTCTTTTGTTATCTACATAATTTCAGTACCCGAGCTGATGATATGGGGGGTTGTGCCATCTTTCCTTTCCTGCATTGTCTAGCCAAGGTACAGTTCCTACATGTCTGAAATGGTATTTGGATTCAAATAAAGTAGTTACAGTGTTGGGAATGGAAATAGCGGCATACTGACATCTTCTGCAACTCGTACATCAGAAGTTTAAAAAGCAACAATGACATTTCAGAAGGATTAAAGGGCCTGTCCCACTTGGGCGTCATTTGCACGTCACTGCCTACCCGAATGCGCATCACTGCCTACGCGACCGCGCCTCACCACGTGCCATGCGCACATAATGCACGGCATGCGCACATCACGTGCGCATCCCGACGCATGCGTCATGACGCGTAAATTATGTCACGTAAATGACGCGCAAATGACACCCAAGTGGGACAGGCCCTTAAGTCTTAGGGCACTATCAGCATTGATATTTTCAGCCTGTTTCTTGCCAAATTACTAGGTGATTACATGAGGCTCTGCACCTTCTCTGCCATGCGAGTTTTGTCTCTTTCCCTGCTTGGATGTTGCTGTGTCTGGTCACGCAGCAGTACGTATTACACAAGAGAGGGATGTTGTCAGTAATTGTCATACTATGGGTTTCGATGCTATTGGCAGAATAGCTGAAATGAGTGAATGAATGCTGTGTGGTTTGTGTGCAGTGATGCATATAGTTGTTATGTACGTATTATGATTGCTGTTGATCCAGGACCTTGCTTCGAACTATTTCCTCTCTCAATGCCACCGTTGCAACATCTGAAAACCTGTTTTGCCTATTGCACATTCTTACAATTTTCCAAATTAACTCAGCGTCTGCTCCCCCCAATAGTAAATGTTGCAGGATAGCTTTAACTGAAGAAATCGACTCAATAGTTTGTCTCCATGCTTCCGAGTCTAGACATTGAGCAGTGTGACTAGTTATGGCTAGTTCATGCTCTTATTATAATGAGAGGACAATAGGTGTTGTCATGCTGTGTACCGGATAATCATGTACTGCAAGCTTGACGTCTTTCAGTACATTGTGGACACGTTAAACTGAAAATCTCTCTATGATTTGGAAATTGCCCAATGATTTGTAAATTATTACTCTAGGTCAAAGGGCACAGAAGGAGCCTTTTATTTGATCTTGCTCAGGGGAAGGAGATGGGGAATCAGCAAATCTCATTGGCAGAACTATTGGGGAGCAGTAATCATTGGATCGTAAGGTTTGGATAGATAACAAGAGGAGGCAAGAAGAAGTTTACAGTAGAGGTTTTAAATTAGAGGAGGATTAGAAGGAACTGAGGCAGCATTATATTCACAGGTTGGAAAGGTCAAACTATAATGAAAAATGTGGGGCTTTAAGGAGAAATGTTTTAGTGTAAGAGAGATATGCTCCCTCGTGGCAAAGAGGCAAGAAAGCCAATGCTCAACGAAAGTCAAAAACTGTTGGAAATCTAAAGTAAAAACAGAAAACGCTGGAAACACTTGGATCAGAGTATCCATGGAGTGAGAAATTAATTTAATGCATCAGGTTGAAGACCTTTTGTCAGAATCAAGAAGGAAGAAGCTGCCAAATTCAATAGAGTGGGCGCCAGTAAATGGATGGGGTGAAAAATCATAAGATGGAAGTACAAGAAAAGTTGTCTGTGTTAAAGGAAAAAACATATGAAAACATTTGGAGGAACTGCTGGAAGAACTCAGCAGGACAGGCAGCATCTATGGAGGCAGAGGGATAGTCGATGCAGAATCCTCAACAGAAATGTTCACTATCCCTCTGCCTCCACAGATTTTGCATGACATGCTGAGTTTGTGCAGCGGTTTTGTTCCCCCCCCCCCCCCCCAGGTTCCCACATCTGAAATCTCTTATGTTTCCCGTGTTCAAAGTAAACATGTTACATGGTATACTTGTATCCTGTGTTGCTGATGAAAATAGGGACGTGCCATAACTTTCCAGTTCTTCCTCCTCGCAGAAGAGGTTACCTCTGTCTTAAATAGACAATACTTTATTCCAAATTCGGTGCTGGAGAGATGAGAGAACAGATTTATCAGAGTGGCACTATCGATGAGGGATTTCAGCTGTAGGTTATAATGGTAAAACTGGGGTTGTTATTCCTGGAGCAACAATGATTCAGGGGAGATTTAATAGAGCTGTTTGAGATCAAAATTGGTTTAGTTAAGATCGATAGAGGGAAACTGTTCCCATAAGCAGATGGTTTGGTTCAGGAGAAAAAGATTTAAAATGTAAATGAATCACGGGGGATATGAGGAAAATATTTTGATGATGAGGTGGAATTCATCAGCATTTTGGAGTGATGGGAATAAAATCAAAAGAAAAACTTATAGGCATTTGAGGGAGAGTGACCTAGAAGGTTGGAGAAGAGGCCTGATAAGATTGATTGCTAAGAACTGGCATAGGCTCAATGTACTGGGCTGGGTGGTCTCCTGTCATAATTAATGTGATTTTGAATCCAAACCCTACGGTCTTCACACTGAGTGTGATGAACGCGGAGACTCTGTCATTAAATATATTCAAAAAGGAGGTTTTTGTTACTGGTGAAGCCATCAAGGGATTATGGCAGTGCAGTGGATCACCAGCCCGCTCTGGTGGAACAAGCCCAAATGCCTGACTCCTGCCACTATTTTCAATGTTTCTAGAAATTCTTTTAATATATATTAAAAAATAAAAAAATAAAAAAATTCTTTGCGGAACTAATAGCAGCAAATGTATTTGTAAATAACATTTTAGTTTATTGCTGACTGGCTCGGAGATCTTTGGTTGAGTCGCTGAAATGGATTTATTTGATTATTTCTCATTGCAGAGATCTTTTGCAGATTTTTTTTCAGGCAAGCTTTGTACATTTGTAATTGTAGACAAGCAAATTATTATTTGATTATCAAAATTGCTGACTTTTTGTATTTGATAAGAGAGAACTGATATTTTTTTAACCTGTACAGGGAATTCTGAAAGGTTATTTAAAAAAAAAAAATCCATTCCATTAAATATTGGTTTTAATGCTATTTCCTGTGCTACATGTGATCGTAGGCATTGGGACCGTATCTTGGTATTATGTAATGACTTGTTTTTGGAATATTTAATTTGAGTTAATGCACATAGGTTTCTTCCAGAGATGCTGCCTGTCCCGTTGAGTTACTCCAGCTTTTTGTGTCTATCTTCGATTTAAACCAGCATCTGCAGTTCCTTCCTGCACAATGCTTCCTACAACATAGGTTGTTAGTCAGATTACTGTTGTGTACTGATCAGTGAGGGGTTGAGTTTCCTACTATTATCAGCAACATTGTCTCGGTATCTGGTGGATGATACATGTATCATTTTTAACATGTTTTTTCTCAGCTGCACAAAGGGCTCAAAATGTTTGTCACCCTCCACCTAAATAAAATATTATCTGAATTATTTGGGGAACATTATTTACATAAAGACTGATAAAATATTTGTTTAATATTTTTGTAATTTCCTTATTCCCCATTATTATTTGGCATCTCATGAATTTGATCTAATTTCTTCCTTTCTATTTATGTGCAGAAGCTTAATATCTAATTCTATTTCCTTTGCAAATTTACTTTCATATTTTCATTCTATTTAATGGTTATCCTGATTTTAATTTGTAATATAATTGCTTGAAACCTAATTAAATGTAATTTAATACTGGGACATGTTACACCAGATTATTAATTGTAGTATCTCAAAATTTTTTTTTAGTTAAGTTACGGCGCCGTAACGGTCCACTGAATCCACGCCGACCAGCGATTACCTCACACTAGTACTATCCTACACTCTAGGGACGATTTACAATTTTTACCGAAGCCAATTAACCTACAAACCTATACTTCTTTGGTGCGTGGGAGGAAATAGGGCTCTTAAAAATAGCAGAGTCAGGAGATATGGGGAGAAGTCAGGAACGGGGTACTTATTGGGGATGATCAGCCATGATCACATTGAATGGTGGTGCTGGCTCGAAGGGCCGAATGGCCTACTCCTGCACCTATTGTCTATTGAAACTGGAGCACCCGGGGAAAACCCACGCGGTCACGGGGAGTACAAACTCCGTTCAGACATGTAATCAGGATCGAACCCTAGTCACTGGTGGTGTAAGACACCAACTCTACCACTGCGCCACTGTGCTGCCTGTTACATCATATCACTTCACGTTATTATGCGTAATTTAGTTAAAAGTTTAGAGATGCAGCTTGAAACAGGCCCTTCGACCCACCTAGTCCACGCCGACCTTTGATCATCCGTTCACATTAGTTCTGTGTTATCCCACTTTCTCAACCACTTCTTGCACATCAGGAGCCTTTTTTATGTGGAGGCCAATTAACCTTCAAACCCGCACATCTTTGAGATGTGGGATACCGGAGCAGCCAGTGGTCGTAGGAAGCACATACACATGGACAACACCCCAGGTCAGTATCAAGCCCGTTTCTGGCACTGTGAGGCAGCAAGCGGCTCTATCAGCTGTGCCACTGTGCCACATGCAACAACATCTCCTGTAAATTTTAGATCAGTTTCATAGTTGATTAATCACAACTATTCCACCTTTAGATATCTCTCAACCAGAGGCCCTACCGAGCCCACTGTAGGAATCCACTTCAAACTGTGGGTTTGAATGTATTGTCCTGAGGACAGCATGTTGAACTAATCCACTAATGTATAAACTAAATAAGTTTTCACATATTCTCTTTCTACTGATATTTTCCTCCGTTCCTTTCGTGTGGTTACTGGGATCCTGAGTTTGGTTTCTCTCATTTGCTTGACTAAATGGAGGTTGTTCATGAGAGTTTTCACGGGGTGTACTAATATATTATTTGATTATAGAGACTTCACAATTGAGTTTAATATCTTAAATTGACAGCCACATGTGTCGGGATTGAATCTCGTAGTTCCCTGCCTGTATACCTCAGCTACTTGCCAGATAAATATGTTCCACAATCATGTTTAACACATGTTAATTGAGTCTGAAAAAAGATTGAATTGGATTACTGGAAATCAAAATTACCACATCATAATTGTCACGTTTAAAGTTTATTCACTCAAATAATGACGTTGCTATTTAATTTGGATCTAATGCTCAACTGGATAAATTAATAATATTCAGTTACATGATACTTAGCGCATTAATAAATAAACAAAGGACATTGTATTTAGTGTTGAGAATAGATCACCATGCTAAACACATTAGAGAGTACGTTACAATGTTATAGACAGATACAGTACAAAGCGGAGTCCTCTCTGACCATCAACCACCCATTTACACAAATCTTATATTAATCCCATTTCAATCTTCACATCCCATTAATTATATTTACATTGGCCAATGAATTTACCAATATGTCGATCTTTGAGAAATGGCATTAAATTAGAGCAACAGAGGAAATCCACACATCCACAGGGAAAATGTGCGAACTCCACACAGACAGCAGCGGAGGACAGAATTCAACCCAGGTCTCTGCTGCTGAGAAGCAGCATCTCTACTAGCAGTGCCACAATGCTATTAGACTTTTTCACATTACCCCTTTTCCCCTCAGGATCAAGGTTCTGATCCAGCTCAGACAGATGGAATAAAGTCACAGCTCTATAATGGTTTTTATGGCTGTGCTTCAGAGGGCAGGGCCACTTAATCTAAAATCATCTCCCCATAGATTTAATCTCACAGAACAAAACTGCATTTAGATTCAGCATTCATTGGCAGTTATTCAGCTTCCCAATGCCAAAAATTCAATAGGGAAGCCAGATGCTAGTTTGGTTCAAGAACTATCCTGCGATTAGCATTAAAGTTGCTTTAACTTTTTGTAGACACATGACCTGTACATGCAATACAACCAAGGCTACCTCTTTAAAATGTTGAATGGAATATAGAATCTGTTGCACTATAATCCTTGTCCCCGTGTCTCAATCATGGATTACTCTCCACAGCGCACAAAGATAATGGGGAAACAAAGGACATTGTAGAAACAAAGATATTATGTGCATTATTACTCAATAATCATGCCATGATATTATTTGATACCATATTGGGGTTAGACTAGGGTTGGATAAAGTGGACTGTGAGAGGCCTTTACAGAGCATAATTATTGGGTTCAATGAGTGATCCATATATTGTATAAATGCAATTCTCCTCTTTTGATCACTATTTTTACACTTTTTTTATGCATGGTGGGAGGTTGCCACCAGTACATTTTTTTTTGGGGGGGTGGGGTTGGAGGGGAGGCACCATATATCATTCTGGCCGCAACATTGCGTAAAACGCAACAGCCTATTTTCTGCATGCCCGCTAATGCCAATGGGATCGAATGTTAAAGATGAGGAATTGAAAAACCTGCTGGAAGTTACATTTTAGCTCCTCCTGATGTGTGTTCTGTTGTGCATTGTCCTATATTATTCAAATGATTATTCAAATAGATGTCAATTAAACGTAATCAATCTGAATGACGGACAATACAATTGGGGGAAAAAAACTCACTAAGTGTAGAACTTAGCAATCAGCCACGTGCGTTGAATTCTGAGCAAACCTCATGACTTTCTGAAAGCCGCACTCCCACTGTTAACTAAGGCTGCATCATATTCCAAAGTTCACTATGTTAAGTGTATGATTTATTTCAGCTGCCTGGACAAAAATGAATCTAATGCTCTGCTTTTAGAAAGCTTGATATCAGGTAATCATTGTTAACACAGGAAAATAAGGCAAATATAGGTGAATGCATTTCTAACATGTTTGGTGCAATCATTAAAAAAAAATAGACTCTAAAAATAGTTGTTGTTTCCCTTTGCTCTGCTTAACTCCAGCTCCACTTGTTAAAGAAGGAACTGCAGATGCTGGAGAATCGAGGGTTACACAAAAAGCTGGAGAAACTCAGTGGGTGCAGCAGCATCTAAGGAGCGAAGGAGATAGGCGACGTTTCGGGTCGAGACCCTTCTTCAGACTGGTCAGGGATCAGGGAAACGAGAGATATAAACAGTGATGTGGAGAGATAAGGAACAATGAGTGAAAGATATGCAAAAAAGTATTGGTGATAAAGGAAGCAGGCCATTGTAAGCTGTTTGTGGTGTGAAAATGAGAAGCTAGTGCGACTGGGGGGGGGGGGGGGGGGGGGAGATGGAGAAGGAATGTCAGGGCCAGAGGGCTGAGGGAGAGGTGGGGGGGAGGCAGTCTGGGTTAACAGAATTGAGAAAATTCAATGTTTAAGCCCAGAGGATGCAGACTCCCCAAGCGGAATATGAGGTGCTGTTCTTCCAACTTGCGGTGTTGATCACTCTGGCCGTGGAGGAGGCCCAGGACCGAGAGGTCGGATACGCAGTGGGAGGGGGAGTTGAAGTGCTGAGCCACCGGGAGGTCCAGCTCCACTTCATCTGTACATTTCATTTAAACAAACCTATTCCTGCTGGCATGTAGTTCCAACAATTCACAAAACGCTCAGTTTTTCACATACCGTCCACCACCTTTAATGATTAATTCAAGCATGTTGTTTTGTCATATGTCCCAGACAGATCAATGAAACTCTTACTTGCAGCAGCACAACAAAATATGTAAACATAGTCTCTGTAAAACAATATTATAAATGAGAACAAAAAATCACTGTGTGTGTATGTATGTATGTATGTATGTATGTATATATATATATATATATATATATATATACATGCATACACACACACACACACACACACACACACACACACACACACACACACACACACACACACACATATCAAGAACAAGACCAGTTAAAATAATAATCTGAGTATATTCTGCAAATCTTTATTTTTAACACTTTTCTCGCAAGTCTCTCCTGCAACATCTCCATAATGCTCAGAATTGGCTCACATGCTCTGGTTGAAGCAGTGCCAGCAACTTTTAAAGCTTTTGTACTTCCTCTAAACTTGTTTCTGCATAACTAAGCATAACAACTGTTCCTCTCAGAAATTGCACTTTCATAAATTTCTTATGAGATGACCTATTCCCACAGCTTTTAAGATGTTGGATGAGAAATTCAATTAAACAATTTAATAGCTATTTTGCGGTGCTGATGGATGTCGTAATGAACACTATAACTCTGGAAAAAAATCTCCTTTAGTAAGTTTGGCAAATGGTGCATGCAAAATTGAATTGGTTGCAATTAGACAAAAAGCAGTACAAAATAAAAATAAGTCTGATTTTCAGGTTAGTGACCCTTTGTTAGAAATCTGAAATAAAAGTATTTCAAAATCAAAAGTATTGATTCTGGTTCTCTGATACATATCTCAACAAAAATATATTTCCATCATTTATAATCCAAATATTATATAGAGTTGGGATTACTGTTTAGGCTGGATCTGGAACCAAAATGATCTTTTATAGGACTAATCAAGATTTGTATTTAAGCGGTATGTTTTGAACCACCATGATAGAATTCAAATAAGTTTTCTTGAGCATTGCAATTCATTTGCAATAATTTAAAATTGGTTAAATTAACCTATCCTGATATTATGATATATTTATCTAACAATGTGAAGATGGTACTTAAAATAGGCTTTCCAAACCTGGGCCTACTAAACATGATAAGAAATAAGCAGAAATATGATTCAGTTGAGCCGGGATTATTGAAGGGCTACAGTTTGTACTTCACCTTCTGTTTAGGTCTAACCTATATACAGAAGTTATACCATTTAAAAGCAATAACCGTGAATGATGCAAATCAACCCAACATCAGGTCAAACATGGGCAAGGAATTCTGATTTCTAACCACCAACTTCCCTTGACTGATATGTCAGTGCTTCTACATAAGTCCAGAAACAGTGAACCTGGAAGTAGCGAAGAAAATGCAAGGGCACAGAATGTACTCTGGGTGGTGAGTTTAAGTAGACAACACCAAATGTTTCCTGGTAGCACTGCTTCGGTGCTGAATTGGCCAAGCCTGGTAGGACATAGATGTTGAATTAGGTCTACAGCTGGTGGAAGGCAAACCAATGCAATTGATCAACCTACTTGACTTTGCCCTCACCAATCAATCTGTGTCAAATTCACATCCATGAAACAGGAGTAGAAATGACCACACAGTTCATGTGGAGACAAAGTCCTGTCTTCCATCACTGAGGCCGCTCTCCACTGCACTACAATTGCGCCGAATGGCATGTATTCAACAATGATCTGGCAACCCTCAGATGGACTTCCACAGGGCACCGTGGGGTATCAGCAACTGCAAAAAATGACTTATGTGGCCTCATTCTACACTGACAGTTAAAGCTAATGGATCCACTCTGGTTCAATGAGGAGTTCAAAAGGACATTTAGGAGCAGCACCTGATGTACTAAAACATGATGTGCTAACTTGGTGAACCTGCAGCATAGGACCAAGTGCACACTAAACAGCAAAAACAGAGCTAAGCAATTCCACACCCAAAAGATCAGATCAGGACTCTGCAGATATACCATATCTAGTCGTAAATTATGGAGGATCCAAAGAACATCACTATCTAGAGAAATGGTGATGGACATCATCACAGTGATGCTAAAGACAGAGCTAAATCAAATTTAGCCAGAAACACTGAGTGAGTGATCTATTCCTGCTTCCTCCAGAGATTCCAACATCACAGAAAACAGTTTTCATCTAATTTAAGAGCGACAAAGAGCACTGCAGATGCTAGTGTCTTGAATAAGAAATAAACTGCTAGAGTAACTCGCAGATTGGGTAGCATGATATTTGTTGGCATATCACTTTATCGTGCACCCGGTGCTGTGTGATCCATGGAATTCCTCTAGAGGTTTAGTTTTTTTTCACCTAATTTAACACCTGTAATACCAAGAAATTATTGAGAGACTGGGGGTGGAAGATTGCAACCATCACCTGTTTCGACGAATGCAATCAACCTGATGTGCACATTCAAATAAGATCAAATAGAACAAGTTGTCCTACAACTTTAGGGCGTTCCCCCCCCCCTATATGCAAGAAGAAGAAGAAGAAGAAGAAGATTGAGAGACTGAGAGCACTGGGTATATAGAAAGGCTATGCGACTATACAGTACAACATCCAGCTGCACTTCAGAACATCCTGTATTGCAAGCCAAGCTGTTCCAGTGGAGCTGCAATACTAGTTTCTGTACAACCACTCCTTTTCTCACTTCTTTGGTCACTATGTAACAGAAGAAAGCCATGTGGCTAAGTAGGACCATGGCCGTTCTAAACAGAGTCCCACCATTCCAACACCCTCTCTTATTTCCTTGCACATCTGCAACTTATTCTCCCTCATATACCCAACGACTGTTCTTTGATTCCTTTGTCACTGCGCTACACTCAGAGGAATTTTCATGTAACAGCACTTCCCCTTGCAACTTCTGCAGATGCAACACTTGTCCTTTTACCTCCTCCCTTCCCACCTTCTAAGGATCCTTACAATTGTTCCCGTGAATCACTGCACTTCTTCCAATAATGTGAATTGTATTCTGTGCTCCTGATGTGCTTCTCTACATCATAATACCCTAAAGCAGATTGGGTGCTCACTTTGTACAAAACCTCGATTCAATCAAAAAGGTGACTCTGAGTTTCTAATCACTGTCATTATTAGATTGTTCCATTCCCATTCTGATCTCTGCGTTTGATCTGTACCTTTGATGCTCAATATTACCTTCTCATTAGTACGATACTATCTAAACAATTTATTACCAAATATAAGAATTTTATGTTAACTTTTTTTTCAAAGTTGCAATTGCATCTTTTGATTCAATTTATTCTTAAATTAGTCTTTATAATTTGGTTGAAACTGCATTCCGTTTTTTGCTCTGAATTTCTAGCATCTGGAGTTTGCTCCAATTTGGGGATGTATTTACGTTAGAGAATCTTTACTTTTCTTAGTTTTTCACTACCTTTTGGCTTATTTCTCTTCTGAGATAGTCAGTGCTTGGTATGCAGTCCTACATTTAGCAATGAGATTAGCAATAGAATAAATAATAAACAAGCTTGGATCTTATCCAACAGGTCTTTTATATATATTTTAAACAGTATTTTCTGGAGAAAGACAGCAACACTGGTTTTCCCCCCTTTTATTTGAGGAGATATAAATGTCAATCATTTTGGCTGCTATCAATAAAGATCAAGATTTATTCAATATTGATTATTTTATTGCGAAAATAGAATATTTTTCAGTTGCAATGATTCGTACACTTGTACTATATTGTGTAACTATTGTAGATAAAGAAAAAGATCAAATTGTATTCTATGTTCCTCCTGTGTTCACGTGGGATGAGGTCTCAAATAAGTATTAACATGGTAGAATGTTATGATTCCACATGATATATTAAAAATATTTGAACTTTTCAATTTATTGCTTGTATGCTTGGAAGGGGACAATATAATGTAGAATTGGAAAATGTTCTTATCTGTAATTTTTTCATTTGTTTAAGATAAATTTTACTTTTCTTGAAATGTTCATTAAATATACTCGGCAGACTGATATTGTTGCCTATTCCTATTCCAGTAGAGGGCATCAGATACTGAAACACGTCAGCTGAACTAATTTTGATTTTGTTATTCTACATTTATTTCAATGCATCCTCTAGTGCAGAGGCTTAATGCAGATATTTCTTATGATAGTACATTGCATGCAAAGCAGTTCAAACAAAAGACACAATTAATATCCTAAATGGATATTATCCCTACTTCTGAATGATTCTGCTGCCATTATGGCAAGTTATGTCACCCTACAGTTTTGGAACAGCTCTTCTTTGTTGTATAGCGTATGAAACAATCTTTGTTAGATTATTTTGTAACTGGCATTCTTTGAATTGGCTTCTCTACCTGCTCAGCATTCTTACCTATTTAACTTTATGAAACAATGCTTAATTCACCTCGGAAACATACAATACAGTTCTAGGCAGCGGACATTGGTCTGGATGTATTAAACATGGAAGGAGAATCCTAGGGATCCAAATAATTATTTTGAGGAGAGATTGTATATTAACTGGAAAATAAGAGGTTAAAAGAAAGGATTAACACCTTATATTCCACTTATGTCACCTATAATCCCAATGGTATGAACTTAGAATTCTCCAATTTCAGGTGACTAACATCCTATGTTGCTTTTCCACTCCCAATAGTCCACATGGGTTCTCTCCCTTTGTTCACTTTTACCATCCCCCGCAGTCCCTAGACTCTTAATAGGCCTGTCCCACTTAGGCGACTCTTTAGGCAACTGCCAGGGACTAGTTTTAATGGATTTCATCTGCGACACCTGGCGACAACCTATCACAACACCTACGACAGCAAAAATGGTCGCCACTGTCGCCGAATATTTGTCAACATGTTGAAAATTTTGCAGCAGTCGCCCAAAAAATCGCCTGTGGGACAGACCCATTACTTTCCCCCACCTGGTTCCATCTGCCCATTTCCACATACCAACCCCCTTGTCTACATGTCATAGGGTGCGATTGGACAGTGTGGTGTGCGTGCCACAGAAACAAGTGCTGGGTACCCTTTATATTAATGATTTGGATGAGAATGTCGGAGGCTCAATTAGTAAGTTTGTGGATGTAAAATTGGTGGTACAGTGGACCGCGGGGAAGGTTTTCCCAGGTTATAACAGAATCTGGGAAAGTGGGCAATGATTGATGGAATTTAAATGGGATACATATGAAGTGATGCATTTTGATGTTAGGCCAAGGCATGATATGTACAGGGAATGCAGTAACTTATGAGTGTTGTAGAACAGAGAGATAAAGTGGACTGAAAACTCTTTTTCATATGAAGAAAGATTCCGACCTGAAACGTCACCCATCCTTTTTCTCCAGAGATGCTGCCAGACCAGCTGAGTTATTCCAGCAAACTGTGTCTATCTTCGGTACAAACTAGCATCTGCAGTTTCTTCCTACACAAGGGGTACAATTACATATTTACCTGAAAGTAATAACACAGTTGGACTGGGTGATGAAGGTCATTCATCAGACTTAGCATTGGTTACAAGAGTTGGGAATTATGTTACAGCTGTGAACGATATTAGTGAGACTGCACTGGGGTTAGTGTGTGCAGTTCAGGTCACCGTATGAGAGGAAGGATGTGATTTAGCTGCAGAGGGTGAAGAAAATATTTGCGAAGATCTTGCTGGAACTGGAAGGCTTGAGTTACAGGGAAAGACTAGACGGGCATCATTCTCCTTGGAGTGACAGAGACTGTAGGGTGATCTTATAGAGATACATAAAATGATCAGGGACATAGATAACGTAGATAGTCATAGTCTTTTTCACAAGGTAGGAAGTCCAAAACTAGAGGACATATGTTTAAAGTGAGAGAGAAAGCTTTAAAATGGACCTCGGACTTAAGGTTTTCACACGGGTATGCATATAGAACAAACTGCCTGGGAAGCTGAAGAGGTGGGTACAATTACAATGTTTAAAAGAAATTGGATGAGTATGTGGATGGGAAACGCTCAGAAGGATACAAATTAAATGCAGGCAAATGGGTCTAGTTTGGGTAAGCACATTGGTTGTCATGGACAGGTTGGGCCAAAAGGCCTGTTTCTGTGCTGTATGAATCTTTGACTCTGTCATCTTGGATTATATGCAGAAACATCAGGATTAGGGTTTGAACCCATGTTCACCTGCCTCGGATGCAGGTGTATATTAATTATTGTTTGCTCGCAGTATAAGCTGCAACATTCAACCTTTGGGTCTAAATGAATTACTATTGAATCAAGCAATGAAAAAAAAACTTGTAGTAACTGCTAATTACACAAAATAATTTTTGGTCCGTAGTTGCTTATTTTACTCTATTATTTGCCGTCAGTCCTTTTTGTAGCCATTACCTGATGCATTTTGGAATTTATACTGTGCATGTAATGATCACAGCTTGTATATATTTATATGTGGGAAATACTTTGATCTAGAGTATGCATAACGTAATATTTTTAGTCTATATTCATGCTCGAATTTCACATACATGTTTTGAAATATACATGAAATATGTCATTAATCATGCTTTATTTTAGTGATGATGTAATCAGTATAATCTTTGAGGAATATTGTAACTTGGAGATAACATCATTATCTGTATTGCATTAATATTTAAACATTAGCTGAATATTTTAAAGGTTGTCAATAATGTTATAGCTTTTTGGCAATTTTCCTCCTTCCCCTATCATTTGCTAGACGTATCGTGTCATGGATGCTCATTACTTTGTCTCATCCAAGATGTTAGACTTTAGTGTTGATGAGTATGTTACATTTGAACCCGATCCTTTATTTAGACATCTTGGACAATGCAGGTGTAATCTGCACCTGTGACATGATACCCAGAGCAAGTACTTAATGCTTTTGCAAGAAGTGTAGAGGGAGATTTTGTCTTTTATAAACCCAATAATGTAATCAGCCAACCTATGAACGTTAATGCACTGAAGATATGATGTTGTTTTCATGAAATATGCCTTAATGGCTAATAATTAACACTTTTATATCAGGAATTGCTAAACAAAATCTATAGCAAGAGCCCTGGCTGATTTTTCTATTATTGCTAGTTTGGTTTTCACCATTCCCTTCTCGCCCCATCGAAGGGAATCTAAGACAATTCTAGCTTTGATAATCCCATGTCTTTTAAGATGAGTAAAAGCAGCGCTCCTTGGGAATCTTCCTGATCTAGAGAGTCTTAAGCTTTTTTATTTGTTTTGCTTCTGCTTGGATTTGTGTTAATTTAAAATACACAAACCAAATGCTCCACTGCTCTACGACAATTGAGTTTATTCTTCCCTCATTAACACATGACAAAAATTGTATGTGTATGTGAGGCAGAAAATATTACAGTGCTGTGAATAATCTTATAGATTCTTTCCTCCAAAATATACGTTATTCATTGAACATACTAGTATATTCTATATTGCATTCATATGTCATTAACCTTGGTACAATGACTATTACGTCATTCTCTTACAAGATTTGCATTAAGTACACAAATATAGAAAACAGACTGAGGGTTTTATTTTCATGAGTTCCAGCCTCTGAGTTGCAACAATGGCAGAACCTTAAACTGTGGTCTTTCATTGTGGGGTCTCTGCAGCAGTTGCATCAAGTATCAGTGCATCCTTTGGCACGTTGCCATGGATCTTGGAGCGTGCAAGTTAGCAACATGTATTCATGGATAGCCCTTGCATTGAAAGACCATTACATTTTGGACAGACAGAGGGCATCCTCGACCACGTTGATAATCTTCTGGATGCAGTTGGTATTTGTCTCAGGGTGATACCAGGAATACAAGTCTACTGTTCAGATGAACCATGCCAAAACTGTTGTTAGCAAAGGAGATGGATAACTGACTCGTCCCCAACATAGCCACCTTGCGGGCAGCACGCGAGACTCCAGCTGCACGTAAAGGATCTGAGAGAGAGAGCAAGATCTTGGTACTTGTTTGAAAGACTCAGTGGTGACGCATTCTGGCAAATACGTTTTGTAGTTAGTTAGGACCACCATCAAACAGAATCCAATATCTCCACTCCAAGCTGGAGTAACTCAGCGGGACAGGCAGCATCTCTGGAGAGAAGGAATGTGTGACGTTTCGGGTCGAGTCCCTTTTTCAGACCTTTCCTTTATTGAATATTCTGTGCAGACAATTGCTTTATTGATTTAGGGTCATGAATATTTTATACACAAACATTTCTATGAGGAACAGGTAGAAGAGCGTAATTCAAGAAATGGCAAATTCTTCAGCGATGTGATAAGACCTATTCAATCAGTAGAGACAGTTGCTCAGGTGGGTTTAAAGTGATTCCCTGGATGAATATTCTAGGGCAGTGGATGCCGCATTCCCTGAGTGGTATAGTATGTAAATCTGTAAACTACGGTGGATAATTAACACATGTGATAGTAACCCTGGTACTTAACTACAAGTCTTTATTTAATCCATGTGTGCATTTCAGAAACTCGATTTTTAAAAAAGTCATAGATCCTGTAAAAGGAGCAATCTAAAGATTAATTGACAAACTTCGAAATAGCAAAGAATCACAACAATTTTTTTAATGTTAGAATATCAATTAAAGTTCAGAGATGCATAAAGTCCACAATGCATAAGCACAAACTTAACAATAGATACAAAGGTGGCTTATTTGTAAAGGAGTTTTTATGTACTCGTTTCTAGTGAATCATAAATGTCAAGCATTCTGTAACACTAATTTGATGCTAGTCTTGTCCCCCCCTTACCTTCAAGTGTTAGAACCTTGTGTTATATGATAAGAAGAATCTTCCTCGCCTCCAACACCTACTCAACTCCAGCCCCATTAACTCCTCGTGCAGCCAATGCAACATTTAAAATACTTAACATTTTGGGGAGTACATTTTATTTTATATGTCATGTAAGTCTGTTAGTTGATTTATTTACACTGCAGCACAGGTGGGCATGTACATGGAAGAGGACATTACACAAAATATTGGTAATACTAGAGAGTGAGCTATATGGGGAGGTTGAGTAGTCTGGGACTCTATTCCTTGGAGCTGAGGAGGATGAGGGGTGATCTTATAGAGATTATAAAATCATGTGAGGAATAGATCGGATAGATGCACAGAGTCTCAGAGTAGGCGAATCAAGGACATGAGGACAAGGTTTAAATGTCAGTTTATTGTTGCATGTACCAATTAAGGTATATTGAAATTCGAATTACCATACAGCAATACTAAAAAAAAATCAACAAGACACACAACTACATAAAAGTTAACATAACACCCACCACAGCGGATTCCCCACATTCCTCACTGTGATGGAAGGCAATAAAGTCTAAACTTCTTCCTCTTTATCTTTATTTAGGTTTAAGGTGAAGAGGAAAGTCTATATTACTAAAAATCTGATCTTCATCACTTCCTGTTGTTCTATATATTGATTTTAGAAAAAACACTGCCACTTCGGCTGTGATTTTTGGCCATCTTACTCAGAGTCCCTAGAGGACTAGAGGATTTTTACCATCGATGAAAAATAAAAGAGTTACTAGTGTTTAAAAATGTTGAGATTCTCTCTCCTGAAGGCCACGCCCCTTCCGGATGGACTATAAAACCCGGAAGTGTGGAGGTGTCTCAGTTCTCTGCAAGATGGGGGAGCGAGAGGTCGCAATTCTCAGTCTGAGCTGTGAATAACACTGAACATATGTCTGCTAAACTGTGAGTGGTTTTACTGACCTGTCAGTGCCCTTAATGTGGTTTGAAAATGTAGTTTGAAAATGCAAAAGTGTGTTTTGGTTTGAAAGTGCTAAAGCTGTGTTGCCTTTGGTTTTGAAAGTGCTAAAGTAAGCTGTGTTGTCTTTGGTTTTGAAAGTGTTAAAGCAAGCTGTGTTGCCTTTGGTTTTGAAAGTGCTGAAGCAAGCTGTATTGCATTTGGTTTTGAAAGTGCTAAAGCAAGCTGTGTTGCCTTTGGTTTTGAAAGTGCTAAAGCTAGCAATGTTACAAAATTTTGAGATTTTAAAAATCAAGTCTGCAATTTATCCCATCAGATAAAGCATAAAAAGAAATTTAATTTGACACCTAATTTACTTTCATATCTTCAGTATTAAGAAAGTTATGGCCATTTTCATACTCGGAAATGAGCATCTTGCTTCCCATTGCCTTTCAATTGACTTAACTCAAAAGCTGTGATCTGGAAAAGTTAAATGTCCATAACATTCTTAAAAATTAAGAGAACTCAATGAAATTTTCAGTTATTATAGATTGAAGCATTCTGAAACAAATATTAAACAATCTTACTTGGATGACCTGAAATTAAAGCATATAATTAGTTAGTTATCTAATTGTAGCTAATTACAAAATTCAATTAGATCTAAACATCTATCAATTTCTTAAGAAAAGATAAACTTTTTTAAAATTGCCTAAGTGTCCAAATAACATTCACACAATAATCCACAATATAACATAATTTTTAAATCTCATTTTCATGAATTTCTGGGCCAAATGGAAGGAATTTAGTGTTTTATGCTGTAAATTAATGGCCATTTAAATCAACTAGCGAGTGGGTTTTAGTGGAATGCGGTGGATTGGAACGTTGCGGTTAGCAGTGAAGTCGGGGGGAAAAATACTGGGGGTTCATACATTTTTTGGGGACCCCATTTCGCAACATAAAAATATTATTAATGCCTCCCGAAAAACCAACTTTTAATATAAAAATAAAGTATTTACCTTTTTTTCTTCCCTACGCAAAATGCTTCCGGTTGTCTGCGGTCACGGCTTTTGAAGGTGATTTTTAAATTACTCTAGTTAATAAATAATCTAGAGTAATTTAAAAATACCACCATTCATTAAATGTCGGAGCGATTTTTCTTCAGCAACCAAATCGCCCGACATTCATCGATTATCCAGGCCTGTGGAAAAACGGCACTTTAAGCCCGCCCCCGTCTGCAAGGCGCGAAAGTCGCGCACACGGGGAGCGGCAGAAGTGCAGCGCCGGTAAAGGTAAGTTTTGTAACATACCTACTAAAGCAAGCTGTGTTGCCATTGGTTTTGAAAGTGCTAAAGCAAGCTGTGTTGCCTTAGGTTTTGAAAGTGCTAAAGCAAGCTGCCCTGCCTCATTAGAGCTGCCTTGCCTAATTAGAGCTGCCTTCTATATAATTAAAAGTCTAATCTTGACCACTTCCTGTTTACGCTTTATATTGATTTTAGTAAAAATGCTACCACGTACGACTGTGATTTGTGGCCATCTTACTCAGAGCCCCTCCGCTCATCAGGTGCCGAGGATTTTTCCCATCGATGAAAAATAAAAGAATTATTAGTGTTTAAAAAATGTTGAGATTCTCTCTCCTGTCAATCATGCCATGAAGGCCACGCCCCTTCTGATGGGAGGGGGGGGGACTATAAAACCCGGAAGTGTGGGCGTGGCTCAATCTCTACATGACTCGCTGTCTTTAGTGGCCTTGCACCCTGCTTGAAATGGTATGAACTGCACTTGAATTTGATGCCCTTGCACTATTTCAAGGAATAGCCGTGAGTCAACTGTGAACCCACCAGCCATAAGTGAGTGAGCTGCCAGCACAACAGGCATGAGTGACTGAGCCGCCAGCCCAAGAATCCATTCGGCACACAATGTCCATACTAGCCCTCTGGAAACCAGTCCCTTCAGCGCACAACACCCATACTAGCGATCCAGAAAGCCCCCCCCCCCCCCCCCCCCCCCACTGGCCACCAATATTGGAATTGGTGGAGAGGTGGAATATTGGATTGGGGGACCAGCCCTCCCGTGTGATGCTGGCACCCAACGGGTCCCACTTAGACAAGTATTTAATAGAAATCTGGGGGGTACCTTTTTCACATAAAGGGTAGTGGGGATATAGAACAAGCTGCCAGAGGTGGTAGTTGAGGCAGGGACTATCCCAACCTTTAAGAAACAGTTAGACGGGTACATGGGTAGGACAGGTTTGGAGGGATAAGGACCAAACGCGGGAAGTTTGGACTAGTGTAACTGGGACATGTTGGGTGGTGTGGGCAAATTAGGTCGAAGGGCCTGTTTCCATGCTGTATCACTCTATGACTCTACCAATACGAGGGTACAGCAAGGATGTTATACCATTTGAACTAGTGGTTCCAGGAGTGTATCCAGAAATATGTTTTGTGTGTACATAATAAAGGAATAAATACGAAAACTACATTGCATTCAAAGATTACATAAACCCTAATAGTACGATTTAAAATCTAATTTTAAGATTAAGAATGAATTAGTCCTTAATAGCAGACGACAATTACATAGCTAAAGGGGGAAGACTGAGATCTGGAATTACCCAGGAAACCTCTCTGGTCACCATTAAAACCCACTTTCAAACCAGACTTTTTACCAGGCTTTTAACTAACTGCCCCACTATTTTCATTATGGTTTGATTTAATCTTTGTTTGATGAAGCTCCTTTGAAACACATTGTGACTAGCAGTTCTTTTTTAAAACATTAAATACATAGATCAGTACGGTGCAAGAACAGCCCCCATGGCCCACAATGTCTGTGCTAAACATGATGCTAAGACCATCTCTTATCTACCTGCACATGATCCACATCCTTCCAATCCCAGCCTATCCATATGCCTATCCAGAAGTCTCTTAAATGCCACTATCATATCTGTGTCAACCATCAGCCCGCCCAGCACATTCCAGGCACTTACCTGGAAAAAGAAATTGCCACACACATCTCCTTTAAACGTTGCCCATCTCGTCTTAAAGCTATGCCCTCTAGTATTTGATTCATCCAACCTGAGAATATATTTATGACTGTCTACCCTATCTATACCTCTTATGATTTTATGTACATCCATCAGGCCTCCCTGCAACTTCTGGCATTCCACAGATAACAATCCAAGTCTGTCCAACCTCTCCTTGTAGCGAATAATCCAGGCATCATTCTGGTAAACCTCATCTGCACCCTTTCCAAAGTTTCCACATCCTTTCTGCAATGGGGCGGCCAGAACTGCACAAAATGCTCCTAAATACGGCCTAACCAAAGTCCTATTCAGCTGCATCATGATTTCCTGACTTTTATTCTCAATGCCCCGATCTATGAAAGCAAGCATACCATATGCCTTCTTTACCACTATCTATTTGTGTTGCCACTTTCAGCCTATTTGGTCACCAACATTCCTCTGTACATCAGTGCTGTGTGGTCATTTATAGTTAACTGAATGTTTTGGAATAACATTTACACTTAAACTTAATATTTAATTTTAATTTCCACTGTCAGTGATTTAACTGCATGACATAATTATAAAGGAGGTAACAGGTCAAGTTGACGAAGCTTTTAAAATCATAAGGACTTTGTGTTTATTTATAAATGCAAGGAACAGTGTTTAAAATTGTCTTATGGGGAGAGAATTTGAAGAACTTGGATATGTCATTGATTTGCATGACTGGTAGAGATTAGCGATAAGGTAGTGGAAGGAGATTTTGAAAACCACGATCAAATGTTAATCCCAGATAACTGATTCCTCAGTTTTAGTTGTGATTCAATACCACAGTAATGATGAATGAAGTGGGTGGTGAGAGTTAGGATGCAGGCCGCAAATGATTTGGATGACTTCAAATTTCTAGACTGTTGAAAATAAAAGGCTTGGATTACATTGGAACCATCAAGCTCAGAAATAATAAAGATATGGTTAAGGGAAGTTCATGTGTGTTGTCTAGAGGCAGGATTGGATAAGAAGGAGATGCAAGTTGGGTGACTAGCAAATATAGCATCCTTCATGGTAAACGATGCCTGGACAAATTTGCAAGTTCTGAGAAAAGTTAAAGAAATATATGTTGGGAGTAAGGAAATAATTGAGCTTTAGATCTGGTATTACCTATGTCATAGTTAATGTTTGTTACCGTAATAGTATTGGGAGAATATAATGGTAGTAACTGTCAATATTTGAACATAGTCATCTTTGTTATATGAGCTATAGCTAATCAAATTTAGTATCATTGATGGATTAATCTAAGGATTGAATGTAGTAACAGAGTAAGTCTATGTTTGAGTTAATCAACCAAGAATGCCAAAACTATTTAATTGCATAATGATATTCCTGTTTGAGAGTTTTTGCAAATAGAATATGTTGTTATATTCATGTGCAACAAACACCTAGCCATGGGATAGTCATTGTATCTGAAAGGACTCTGCAACATCACTGAGAGCCGTGGTAAAGTCCATGCCAGTCTTTCCACTATTTGCAGCATTACATGACATACGAAGAAGATTTTAAGTGCTAATCAGTTATGTTTTTTGTTGATCAGCAAGAAATAAGAAATTTTCTCAGCAGAATTTTGGCTACATTCTGAGAATGTACTGGAATATCAATAAATGGGGGTTAAATAAACTAATGTGGAACACACATCACTGATGGGGCCCATTGGCCTTATCATAATGTTTACTCCCAAAATTGTCTCATTAAAATGCAATCAGGTAGTGATTGCAGATTTTATTGTTGCTACCTGCTATGTAGTGACAATGAATAATTCAACAGGTTTTGGGAAGTGTAGATCCGATCAAAATATGATTGACAGCCCAGTGAAAAGAATCTCATTTCCTAGTTATGCTTGGCTGGAGTGCAATCTCTTTAGTTGCCCCCCACAACTATGGTAGATTTGATCTTGCACTGAATGACAGCTGGAAACTCTCATTAATCTTTCATGCATTACTGGAAAATGTTACAGTTTAACACAGAAATAAATAATGCAGAGTTTTCATTGTGAGAGATTGACAGCACACAATACAGAGTTGCCAGGGAAGGAAGTTGCCTATATAAAAAAAGATTATACAGAGATGGATGTAGTGAGGACGTATTGAACTTGGGGGGCAATTTGAATACCAGTGAATTGGCACAAGGCAGGTGAAATTTAATGCAGTGAAGTAAGGCAGTTTTGAAGGAAGAATGAGGAGGGGAATCTCAATACAATTATTAAAGTGATTCAAAAGGGATGGAGATCTGTGGATTTGTATATATGAATTGTTGAAGGTGGCAGGATGTGTTGATAAGGCTCTTAATTTTTTTTCACAGGCTCTTTTAGTTTATTGATATTAGTAAGGAAGATATGCCATTCTGGAGAATAGATTAATTTTATGCACAACACCTTGGAAGAGATTTTTTCCCAATGGGGCTAGATATAAACAATCTCAGTAATACGAAGAAACTAGAAAAACCAGAATTGTTTCCTTCACACTCTCACATTTAGAGCACAGAAGATCAACGGCTAAAATTAAGTGGAATATTCAAATTGATTACAGTTTTTTGATAGAGTAGATGTGATAAAACTGGTCAGAAACAGTGCAACAAATTTTTGGTAATTGGCATGTACCAAAACTGAAGATGAGCATCTTATCACAATCTAGAAAGCACAATCTAGGAAGAACGGTGATGGAAATACATTCAGCTGCAACTTTCAGATGTGAATTGAATAAATACTTAAGACAGAAAAATCTAAATTTGGGCTTGTCAATACTGGAAGCTGAAGTGAGAAGTTGCCCAAACATGCGTTGCTTGGGAACTTTAGTTATGAGGGAAGAGTAGCTGAGTTTGTGTTTTTTACTTGAAAGAAGGGAGGTTGAGGACAGATCTGATCAAAGTGTAAAAAATTGTAAAATCAACAGCTTGGCAATTTTTTTCTAATTATCAGAGAAGCCAATAGCTAAGAATCACAGATTTAAGATAATTGGTCGAATTAAAGAGTAATTTTTCACTTCAAAAATAGTAATGATATAATTTAATAATGTCTGAGTGATGTTACTAAACTATTTTTAAAATAATTTTGGCCTAACAGATACTTTGTTTGATTATTTACTTGCAGTAATAAAAACTGATGTCCATCAGTTTTGAAAAAAATAAATAATGAATATGTTTTTTTAATGAATGTGTGGTAGGTTTTGTGTTACATGTTCAATGAAAGTTATAAATTACATTTATTATTCTGTGTAGACCTTTGTATCTCACAAAAGATGTGCTCTTTTAAGCACGGTTTTGTATGTGACTAATATTCTACAGGTGAAGACTTGATGTAGTGAGTCAGTTACCCACCTGCTCCTGGACTATTTCACCTCTCCCATTCCCCCGGCAAACCAATTTTTATTTTATTCATGACTTCTATGCAGCTTGTTAGATGCAGCCCAGTGAGCCCTTAATTGTTTTTATACACACTGTAATGCTGCCAAGCCTCCGTACTGGCTGATGAAAGCTTTAGCTTTGCATTGATACATGCAAATGGTGCGGTCTGGTTAGCATTAACAAAATATAATAGTTTTCTTTGTTAAATGTGCTGCAGATTTTGGGATCATCGTAGGACTTTTCGGTAAGTATTTCCTTACTTAGCTTTGGTAGTTTATGGACTATGACACTCCGGAACGACTTTGAAAAAGAAGATTAACAGGAAACGATTATCGGAAGTATGCTCGAGTGCTGAAAACTGTCTTCCGATTTGAAAGAATTCTGTCTTCAATTTGCAGCACGATAAGGGGAGAGCGAAAGAACATTGCTGACACTTGAGATACTGCTGGCGTTGAAAAAAATAAATAAACCCTTTGGAGATTCAGCAGCTTTATTCACCTATAAGGACTAAGCATAGGTAGGATACATGACCATGAAGAAGGAGCAAATGCGCCAATTCCAAGGAAAAGGAAATATGCTGCTTTTTTTTACGATCGATGTTTGATCTTTCTATTTTTCTTGGTTAAAAGCTTAGTGTTGGATTTTGAAGACTGTATTCAATCGCTGCAAGTCTACCCATCTTATCCTGAGAGCTTCATCTGCTACCACACATTCAACACCAAGAGGACACTCTATGATCATCCTTTCTGTAAGACATAATTCTGCAATAGAGATTTTCAGAGCAATTATGCAGGTGTCGTTTATGTGCACCGATCATAATCTGAAGAACAGAGGCACAGATGAGAGACTCAATCGGCACAATGCAAGTAGCCCCAACCTAGGAAGTAAGAGCAAGTTCAGAACAGTGGCCATGGTTGCCCGAAGTTTAGGACAGCTGTCGGTGCAAAACATGACATCTTCATGTGATTTAAGATCAAATTACCCAGGGATGAAGTTTAGGTATGGAAAAAAACTCATCTGAGCATTATAATTTTGTAAAATGGGAGTACTTGTTTTGCGATCAATATTATCTAAATGAAGTACATAGTAATTTTCAGAATTATAGTTTTCTGGTCCATTTATTCCTGGAAAATATCTCCCTCTGTATTAACTGTCGGTAAAAACTTGTTGTGAATGTTTTTCTATATCCTAATCTAAAATACAAGTCTATCATACAATCTACATTTGACAATTGAATCTTTGAAAAGAGAGAGTGAGAAAAACACAGTTTCATTAGGTTGTTTCTTTGTAGTGTAATATTTGTGTTCAGTAATTTGGCAATAGAATATAATCAGAATTAACAAAGTGTTCTTTGTATTTGATGAGCTGGGGGGAGACTGGTGTGTGCATTAATTGCTTCATGAAATATAGGGCATGACTTTAATTCCAGAAATAATTGCTAAATTTGGGTCACAGGATAGTGCCATTTTTAATTCCATGTTTTAATAGAGTAGGTATCCATTTGGCTCTTGGAAGGAAATAATTCTAAGGAGGTTGCATTTCTCCATGCCACCAACTATTGGAATGTTTTTCCCTTGATGCTCATTGTTTTACCAAAGTTCCTTGATTATGTGAGGTCAGTTGCTACCTTCATATTTAGAGTAATTGGTTTCACCTCGCCTCTGAAATTCAGATCTTTGGCCCAAGGCTATTGGTGGTCCTACCTAAATCCAAACTGGGCTTTGGTGAGCAGGCTTTTAGAGAGTAAGTGTTGATTGCCAGCACTGAGGATAACATCTTCCTTTGTTTTTTGGAAGTAAACAGGCTGGAGACAATTGCTAGATTGGATATATCCTACTTTCCTTGGAGGGGCGGGGGTTATTTTTAATTTTGGGGAATTCAGTACTTTCCTAGTACACATTCTCTCAGCAAACAGATGGCTTGTGGCCGACCAGATGCAAGTGCTTTTATAACACTGCTCATTGGTAAGAAAGACCAACAATGTTTCCCAACAAGCTTGCTCTGCCAATCACAACACTTTCTCCAATTCAAACACCTCCAACATCCAACCGATCTTCTTCCATGCTTTCCACACCTTATTCTTTGACCGCATGCTTACAATTAACATTAAATGTATTAGCGACATCTTTTTTAAGAAGAACCCAGCAGATCATATAGCATAGGTGGAGAGTCAAGACCCTTCATCTAAGAGTAGAGGGAAAGTAACCAGGTGAGGAGGGGTTAATCAGCGGATGTGGGAGAGAAGGATAGACATAGACACAGAAGCTGGGAAGTGACAAATGGAGAACACGATGCTGCAGATTCGCCACTTATCATTATTGACTGTCCTGCCAAACCATCACACTTGTATAGCTAATAGTGCTTTTATGATTACATGCAGAAAATCACCAAACCAGTCCGACTGTTGTGTTTATTTTATACATTTGCAAGGATTTCTGAGATTCTCTAATGAAATTTGGATGCTTTAATATAGATCTGTGCATGACTGAAATCCTGCATGCAGGTACCTATTTCGGCCACTGAAATCCTCCAAGTATTTCAGTGGCCTGAAATGGGTACCTGCTTGAGTATTCACGCCTTTTGATTAGAAGATCCCACAATACGAGTTGACTGATGTAATGGTGTACAAGTTAAGTGATCTCAGCTGGAGCATGATAGTTGCGAAAAGGGAGAAAAAATATCAGTTGCAACCTGACTTTTGATCAGTATCTAGTGTGTCGTCCAAGGTTAAATAACATGTTAATGTTTAAAATCCTACACAAAGCACTCGATTTTCTGTGCCTATGGAAAGCTGCTGATATCCAGAAAACTGAGTTATGGCAATTCTTGTTATCAGAGGAAAGAAATAACAGCTAAAAGGATTTCCATCACTCAATTTAATGTCAATCATAAAAATTAAATGTTTCTAATAATTTTTGCATCATCAAAATTAAAGAAACAGCAGAATTAACGCGTTTTTGTATGGGTATACTTTCCACACCTGTTGGATCTCCCAGTTGCTCACAATCTTACCTCCCTTACCCATTCCTATACTGACCTTTGTGCAAGATTCCCAAAAGGTTAATTTGCAGGTTGAGTTGATAGTAAGGAAGGCAAACACAATGTTAGCATTAATTTCAAGAGGACCAGCATATGAAAGCAGGGCTGTAATATTGAGGCTTATAAGGCACTGATCAGACCATATTTAGTATATTGTGAGCAACTTTGGCCCCCATATCTGAGGAAGGCATTGGTGAGGGTTCAGAGGAGGTTTTACGAGCATGATCCCGGGGATGATTGGGTTCAAGTATGATATGGGTTTGACAGCACTGGGCATGTAATCGCTGGCGTTTAGTAGGATGAGGGGGGTGGGGGGGCTATCTCCTTGAAATCTACTGAAGAGTGGATGTGGAGAGGATGTTGCCAGTAGTGGGAGAGTCTAGGACCAGAGGACACAGCCTCAGAATAAAAGGATATCATTTTAGATTGGCGATGAGGAGGAATTTCTTTAGCCGGAGGGTGGTGAATCTGTGGAATTCGTTGAGGGTTGGAGGCCAAGTCAAGGAGGCCAACATTGAGTATTTTCAAAACTGAGATGGATAGGTTCTTGATTAGTAAGGGCATCAAAGGTTATGGGGAGAAGACAGTAGAACAAGGTTGAGCAGGAAAAATAGATCAGTCATGATCGAATGGTGGAACAGAATCAGCCAAATGGCCTTATTCTCCTCCAATATCTTATGATCATGTAATGCCAAAATCACCTGAAATATAAAAATATTGGTAGATCTTTATGGTTATTAAGTTGATGTATCGTTTTAGAAAGACAGGAATTAAATGCTTATTGATTGGTTGTATCCTGCGGGTATGCAATTGTCCATTTAAGGAGTCACAATCTAATTACTTTAATAACACCAGTAAGGGTTATCCAGAGTTTAATTGTTGTTTGGTCAGGGAATTTAGCAAATTTTAAACTGCTCAGTGGCATTTTTTCGAAGATAGAAACGCTCAATATTTAATTAAAAGGTGCTTTATCAAAGTTATTTCCCATTGTTTACAAAGTAGGATGTTTAAAATGTCTGTTTTAATAAATTAAATATATAATATCGTATTCTTTCTCTCAACATTTTTTCAAAGATTGAAATCCAGTGTTTAAATCTGAGTTATAAACTCATCAATGTAACCTTGACAGATTTGTAATTATATCATCGTAGCATTGAAAAGATTGAAATATCTACACAGAGGAAATGAAATGACAGAATGGCAAAGGTTTTCATTATAAATAGGTGTATTGGAATTTATAAAGGAAATATAAAAATGACAATTTGATATTTAAAATGAACAAATTACATTTACAATCCTTCATCTAATTTTTAACTGTGTTTTAATCTTGTTGCATCTGAACTCTCTTTGGGTCTGTTTAATTCAGGAGGGACTTAATTCAGCTGAAATTCATTTGAATAATGCTAATTATGCAAGTTTGAAGGAAGAATTGAGATTGATTGAAAAATAATTTAAGGGATATGAATGCATCTGCATTCCATAGAATGAAACATCTGAGGCTAATGAGGCATATTATTCCCAAACAGAGTAGCAATCCTGAGATTGGTGAAGTTTTAGGAATGAGCAGTTGAAGAAGTTGATAGAAAGTGGAATATAAAAATGAACAAGCAACAAAAGTTTACAAAAAGGATAATTTCGGCAACCAAATAAAACGGAAGAAACTAATAAATTAAATCTTGGTCTGTGGTGTAGAATCAATTAACACAACAGAATTGGCTGAAGTATTAAACAAATATTTTGTATGTGTCTTCACAGTAGATGGCACAATAAACAATAATGGGGACCCAGGGGTGTAGTAGTAGAGAATAACCTCAAGTGAATAATGAAGAGTACATATGGGGGGAGGGGTATTAAGTGAACTAAAAGTTAATAAGTACAGCATACTGATGGTGGAAATTCGAGGGTACATGGAGGTGGCTGCAGACGCACAATACTCTAGATTTGAGAATAGGTTAAATATATAACAGTACTGGGGAGGGGGAATATAGGGAACAGAAGAGCAGTAAACCTAATATCAGCTGTCAGAAAAGTGCTGAAAGCCATTATTAAGGATGTGCTAATGAGCACTTAGCAAATTATATGATAAGGGAGAGGCAACATGGTTTAATGAAAGAGAAATTGAGTTTGACAAATCGAATAAATGTTTTGAGGATGTAACTAGCAATAATAAATAGGATGGAGCTGATGAACATTTCAAATGACACCTAAAGGATCTGTTACATATAATAAGGCACAATTGGGGGTTGGAGTTAATATATTGACACTGAGGGGATCAGGTTAAAGGACAGAAAACTAAAAATAAATGAGTGAAAATGTTCATTTTCACATTCTTTTAATAATTGTATTGGCTATTTACTGAGCTATTTACAATCCATGCTAATGGACGGATGAAAAGACAGTGATGATACAAACTCCTTAGGAAAGTAGACAGCAAAGAGCATGAAAAGTGATGCAAACAACTGAAGTAATAAGATGAAAAGGTGGTAATAGTATATAAAGTGGAAAAAATATATACACTTTGGGAGGAAGAGAGATTTTGTTCAATGGTAAGAAACCACTAAATGGTAGTATATTGGACTAGTTAAGCACATAAGAGTTGGAAGGTATATAGTGTAATGCATTCATTGCAAGAATGTTGATGTCTCAAAATAAAGAAGCATTGTTGAAATAGTACATGGTCTTGTTGGTCTTATCCAATGAGGGACATACTTAGATGTGGTGTATCATTGATGCACTTGATTGATCTTTTGATTGAGAGGTCTATCATTTTGGGAACATTTGCGTACGACTGCCCTGTATTTTCTTACTGAAGCAAGTTTTTGAATTGGATTGAAAGGATAAAGACTGTGAAGTTGCTTCAACTGACTATCGAATTTAGAATTTAGGGCTGTCATCTCAGGAAAAATGAGTTGGCTATTTAGGACTAAGATAGATTTTTTTATGAAAGAGCTCTTAGATTGTTGAAATTCTCTATCCAAGGAGGCTCTGCAGACTTGAAATTGTTTATTTTATCATGGCACAACTTTAGAGCTCGTTCTGTTGTTTACAGATAAAGTTTGAAAAGATGGTGAAAAAATTACTTTATCTCAAATAATGTTTAATTGCGTTTTCAAACATTAAATTTTCCCGCAGAAATGAGAAATATGCTTATTTCAAGAAGGATTTACATCAATAAATCTTTCTTATAGCAATCTTAGAAACCAATACTCTAAAATATCCAATATAGATATGTCAAGTGTCCAAATGAAATTTGCATGACCGAGCAGAAAACCTAAAAGGATATTGCTCCTTTAAGATCTGCTAATATTTGCCGGGAAATCATCTTCCCTTTCAACATTTGGTATTGTGTACTGGCTGCCAATGGAAGTTATTAATCTCCATGAATCTCTACAAATTTCTCAATATTACCAATGCACATAAACATGGTAAACATATCTCAGGTCCTTGGAAAGTGAAATCCATTATTCATTATCAATTAAGCCCAGTGGCTTTTTTATGAATTGGATATCTACTTGTTAAAATATTCATTAATCATGAAGTGTCAAAATATATTTTTAGAGGAAGAAATAAATCTGTTGTATAAATATGATGCGGGCACTTAATTTTCCCAATTTCCATTTTGAATGTTTTATATTTTAAAATCTGTTTATTGTTGCAAATATATCTTTCCAATAGTGTGAGGCTATTGTTCTCAGAAGCAAGCAAATGCTGCAGCTTCTCAAAATGTAAACACAAATGGAAAATTCTAGAGCAGTAGTCAGCATCTACTGTAAGTTGAGTTGTTTTTAATCTATTTAATTTTTTCAGAATCTGGACATATATTGCCCATCCTTAATCACCAGCATTTATTGTCCATCCCAAATTACCGCCAAGAGGTGGTGTGCATCAGCGGTTACGGGGAGAAGGCAGGAAAATGGGGTTGAGAGGGGAAAAGTAGATCAGCCATGGTCAAATGACTCAATGGACAGAATGGCCTAATTCTGCTCCTGTCTTATGGTTTGATGATGAGTGACTTTGTTAAACTGCTGCAATACTTCAGGTGAAGGTGTTCCCATGATGCTGTTGGGCAGGGGATTCCAGGGTTTAGATGCAACTACAATATTTCCACATCAAGACTATATGCATCATGGAGGAGAAGTCGCAGGTGTTGGATTCCTAACTACCGTGGACCTCCTTGTTTGTAAAGGTCGCAGGTTTGGACGTGCTTTCAGAGAGGCCAAGGAAAGGAACTGTGGTTCAATTTTATATATGGTACACACAGCAGCCGATGTTGAAGGTCATGAATGCTTAGGATGGTTGAGGTGCTGGTCAAGCTAATTACTTGTCATGGATTGCATTTTGAAAGATGTTGGAGCTGCACTTATCCAGGCAAATTAAATATTCCACCATGATCCTGACATATTTTACAGATGCCAGAAAGGATTTCTAGAGTCAGGGAGGTACACATTTATTGCAGGGTACTCCGTCTCTGACCTGCTCTTGTAGCCAATGTAATTAGGTGGCTTGTCCAGTTGAGGTTTTAGTCAATGGTGATCTCCCGAATGTTGATAGTGGGAGGGCGGAGGGGAAGGGGTGCTCAGTGATAATTATGCAATTGAATGTCTAGGGTGGGTGATTAGACTCTTTTTTGTTGGAAATTGTCATTACCTGGCACTTTTGTTGGGTGCATGTTACTTTCTGTTTATCCTGATCAAGTTAAGGTGCTGGTCTGGATCCTGCTGCGTGCACACAAGCACTGCCTTGTTTGCTGAGGAGTTACGCAGCCATCAGCGTGCATCCACACTTCTGTTGGAAGTTGATGGCATTGTTGATTATTTTACTGATACTTAAGAGTAATCAAACGGCAGTAATTGAATTTATCCTGTTTCTTGTGAACAACTATCTTCAAAATTAACCTTTAAAATGGTTTATGTTCTAAAAATAAACTGCAAAATGAGATTTGGGAATACAATAGTTCATATTAATTTGACAGTGCAATTTTTAGATTCGCTTCTGAACTGCTTGCTGAACCGACATCATTTTTGCATGCAGTTGATCAAGTATTGCATGTTGATGTGCTGTACGCTATTTCTGGTGCATTTTGTGGTCAACATCCTGTCTTCACAACAATCAGTCCCCCCATTATTCATGGTTGAAATGGCATTGAGCACCGACATGCGCACTGTCATTTGTCTTCATTTAATCAGACCTTCACTCGCAGGGATAGATATCACATCATTCATTTTGCCCAACTTCCAGCAAACTCCTATCCGATTTATGATTCCTAAACTCAACCATTGGGAAAAGTTGTTTTTTAAATATATCGAAATGTTTTTGAAACTGGGTATATCAGCGCTCTAAAAGCTTAGTGGACGTGTTGCACAAGTTAAATGAAGATAATCCTGGTCTTGTAAAAATAGATTTTTAGTGTTGTATTTCAAACATAAAGGTTCACTGGTAATTCTGAAAATCCTCTGAAATCTAGTTTGATTAATTTCCAGCACTTCCAATCTTGAATTGTTGATGCTTTTGGTTTGTTTATTCCAAGTCTTTCATACATCCATTCTTTTAATCAGATTTGTTTCTCTCTTATCAATTCTGTTGCTCTGCTTTATATTAGTTTGAGCTCGAGGAAGATTAGTCCTGACCATTCTGTGCTTCCAGTAAATCATATTGGAAATCTGTAATCTTGGTTTCTCATTAGTAGCCTAGAAATATAATTTAAAGGTCATGTGTGATATCACATTTCCATTACATTTTTAGATACGCAACATAATATAAAAATTCTTCCATAGTTAAACGCACAAGTTAATAATGTAGTTATTTATTATTTAAGCACAGAATGTAAGATTTTTCTGGTAATAGTAGAAGGCCATTTAATCTAATGATTGATTCTAATGGTGAATCCACACACTGATGTCTTAATATATCTCTCATGTTTAATCCAGAATCTATCTGATATCCTCAGGCACCAACAACATCTACTACATTGACAACTGGTCATCTTTTCCCAAACTCTGTCATTGCTAAGTCAGAATAATATATTTAAATTATAAACCATCACACTTTGCTGCACATTATTATGACAAGGATTTGATGTTAAGCCTCACAAGAAAACTACAGGTGACCAAAAGTTCTATAATTTTTTAAGGAGTACCTTAACAAGGAAGAGAGTGAGATAGAGATCTGAAAGGAAAGAATTCTGGAGCATATAGCATAGACAACATAAGGCATGACCATCAGTGGTGCAGCAGTCTGTAAGAAATAAAACAAATTGATCCTTTATCCACACTGTTTTCTGTCAGTTAACCAGTTGTCTTCGCATGTCAATATACCAAATACCCTGAGCCCTTGTGCAGTAGCCTTTTATATGCCACTTTAATCACGTGCCTGCTTTTGCATTTCCTTTCTCAGTACTTTATATGGACTGCCTGACACACCTGGGATCTCCAAAAAAATTGATGAACTCAATTTCCTTTTCATTAAAAGATAAAGTGTTGGGTCTAGTCTGCAGGTTGGGCAGTATTATGGAGAAAGATGAGAGTTAATGTTTCAGAGCAATGATCCTTCGTTAGAATTGGGGAAGTGGAAAACGTAAATGTATTAAGCAGCAGATGAAAGGAACAGAGAGAATAAAGAATGTTTATGATAGGGTGGAGACCACAATGCTATTGGTGCCACCTAGTTAACAGATGAATAAGGGCAGATAGAGAAAGTGAAAAAAAACAAAAGAATGTGGTAGACTTGCTACTGCAGATTACAGTAGTTGGCAGAGACATGATACAAAGAAGAATACTGGAAATACCCTGTAGATCGGGCACTATCCACAATGAGCGAAAAACTGAATTAATGTTGCAGGTCTGAGAGTCGAGCATCACAAAACCAGGCCCTTCCATTCACCATGTTCGTGTCAACCAGCAATGCCCATCGATACTAATCCCATTTATCAACACATGGTCCATCTCTTAATATTCCGTGGCAACTGATGTACTCTTCTGGATATGTCCTAGTGTCATGAGACAATCTGCCTCCACATTCACTCAGGCAGTGTTGAACGTGACAATGTTCAAAGTCCATTATTAATGGTGATGGTGAAGTGATATAAATATTTGATAAACATTTAGGATTGAGCGAACGATAAGATCTAACATGATGGAACAAATTGGAACAAGAACTTCAATAAAATATCATGATAATGTTGACAAAATATTGTTTCATTTATTGTAATTGCATCATATATTTTTATTTTGTGATAGAAACCTTGGAAAATCAGGACTAAGGGTATCCTGTCTTGGCCTAGGTAAGCAATAATTATTGTCATGCACAAACTAATAACAGCCTTATTGATATAGGTTGATATCTTGCCTATTTTTAATTTGAGCCGGTGACATTTTAGATTAGGAACCTATACAATACAAAAATATAGTGATTCATTAAAGATGTCAGGACTGTGAAGATTTCTCTTGGTTCATTGAAGATTAAACCTCTACTATAGTTAAATGTTTCATTGAAATGTTGTATAGTAGCATCAGGCATTTTGAATAATTCCACAGTTTGCTTTCTTTTACTTTTTATGAAGAGATTATGCCAGGTTATATTTTTCTCAGCTGGAGTTTTACTTCTCAATTTTTATTCATGGAACACAGAGGGATCCATTTGACCTTAAGTCTATACAGACTCTTAACAGCATACCCATCAGTCTTGTTGCCCCACTCACTGCACCTATTCCCTCTCATAACCAATCAACTCCCCTGTGATACTCCTGCCACCCACTCACTGTAGGGACAATTCACAGTAACCATTTAACCTACCAGTACATCTTTGGGAGCTGGCAAGTTATCTCAGCAGTCAGGAGAAACCCACCTAATCACAGGGTGAATGTGCAAATTCAGTGTAGATGGCACCTGAGATTGGGACCAAACCAATTGGAGGTGAGACAGCAGCACTACCCACTGAATCACTCTGCTGCCAATAATTTCTCAAAAGGTTGTGGAATCTGCTCGTCTCTAATTTCCATCAGGCCTATGGTCACGCGATTTGTTATCGTTCTGTGAAATTATAATTTGAGTTTATCTCCGTGGTCACAAGTGATATATAGTTCTGCAGAATGTAAATATGGCAACCCTGATCAAACTATGGACCACATAGTAGTATTCTGATAAACTGATGCTAAAGGGTTACACTCCCCCAAGAGCATGAGACAGGTTACATAACCTTTAACTGGATTTATAATTGTTGCAAGTGGGTCATATAGAAGAAGAAAAGGATGACTATTTAATATTTAATAGACTTTGATCAAATTGGTAGGTAGCAGATTGATTTGTTTCTTGGCCCAATATGCTGCTGAGACATAAAGATTCTTCTTTTTGGATCTGTAGGCATTGGGTAGAATGGGACATTTTGTTAATATATTAACTCACACGACTCTGGAAATACCAGTGAACGTAAAATAATGGAATAAAACAATATTTAGCTCATCAAGAAGCATTTCTGGTGGGAGGAGCAAAATTAATATTTCAGATGAAAAGTTCATTGAGTTGGAAAAACTTGAATCTGTTCTATCTCCATAGATGTTGCCTGGCCAATTGATTAATTCCAGCACTTTGTCCAGTTTCAGACTTGCAGCATCTTCAGTATTTTGCTTGAAAATAATGGTTGTCGAATAGAAAAGATCTTTGCTTCCAGATTGATATAATTTATTGAATCTACAGCTGACATATAAACTAATAAAACTTAAGTAAATAACATTCACTTTAGTACATGTTGTAGCGGCAGATTTTCATATCTTTCGAGAAATTAACTCTAGCCGCTAAATGGATGAGCATGGTTAAGGGGGGTGTCTTCGAAACGCATGCAAACTTACTCACAGAGACCTTCAGAGCTTCTTCACAGATAAGTCTTAAAAACACGTCTTTTGATGATAAAAAACAGTAAGATACATCCAAATTTCTTCCAACTCATTACTACAATCTTCATCGAAGTCCAGTGCATTACTTCAAACATTAAAAAACTCCTCGTGTCTCCTTTACACTTCGCATGATCTCCTTTATGGCTCGCATGGTCGGAGGGTTAACCTTCTCCCCACTCGCTCCAAACTACACTCAAAACTAAACTTCTGCGCAGGCTACATAGCCCAAAACACGCCCAAAAATACGTCATAAGTCCCACCCACAATATAACGGGTGGTCTAAAATTTAACGGCACATGCCATCAACAATGACATGCAAAACAGGCCAAATGGCCACTACACATGTTTTATTTTGCCATTTTCTTATAAGCTGAAAATAATTCTTCAACGTTTATTATTCTACAGGAACATGGGTTACCTTTGGAGGACAGATCACCGATGAGGTATGTGTCTAGTCTACAAGTCTGAAACAGCATAAGTGCCATGTTACTATGGGTAGCTTGAATGAGAAATGGTCAACAACATGGAGCAATCAAAGTTTTGCGGCAATTAACTAAATCCTATTTGCAAGTAGTTTGGTATTTGTGTAAGGCACCATTGTAATGCCATCAAAAACAATGGTCTGAAACCTCGCCCATGCTATAAATCTCAGAGCTGTATTTGGTCAGTTAGCAGCCTACGATACAATATGATACGATAAAACTTTATTCATCCACGGAAGGAAATTCGTTTGCCAACAGTCTCAACACACAATATGGTACATGAAAACTTGAAATTGAAAGTGAGAACAAAAAGAAAAAGACAAGCGACTGTTGGCTGGCTGGTGTGCACAGCGCCTTAACCGGAACTAACGAACAAACAAATGAACGCAGGCTTATCCCCTGGGCAGAGGATTCTAAATCTAGAGTGCCCCCCCCCAACACTGGGTCCGGCTTGTTTTATGTGATGCGAGGGGAGGGGGTGGGGATCGGGGAAAACTTTGGACTTAACATTGGAGCCGATCCCTTGCCTGACATCACTCGAACCGCGGCCTGCGAACTTACCATCAAGGGCTCGCAGTCTCGGGAGAGGCTCGTCGGGAGCTCCAACGATGCAGAGGCTCGACCAGCCCCGACCCGGGGTCCGACCGCCGGCGCGGGGCAGCTGACATCCCCCTGATGCAGGAGCTGATCGCCTCGATGCGGAGGGCCAAAACTGGCTGTGGGAGTCAAGATTGTCCCATCAACGGAGGGCTCGGGTCCCCTGACCACGGGAGAGCAAAGGGAAGAGATTTGAACTTTTTTTCACCTTCCATCACAGTGAGGAATGGGGAGGAGTCACTGTGGTGGATGCTTATGTTAAAATGTGTTTTGTGTGTTCCGTTGCTTTTTATTTGTATGACTGACTTGGCAAATGAAATTCCTCGTATGTTGCAAAACATACTTGGCTAATAAAGTGTTATTGTGATTGTGTTTATGAGCTGCTTGAATGGGTTCAAAAAATTTTTATTGTCTCCCTCATTTCAGATGGCTGAACAGCTGATGACACTGGCCTATGAGAATGGAATAAACCTCTTTGACACAGCAGAGGTTTATGCAGCTGGCAAGTAGGTCATCTAACCTTTATGATCGTTGCGGAGTACAGCATGATGCACGAGTCAAGCAGATTGTTCTGTTTTATTTTTGAATTTGAATAATTTCTCAGCCTAATAACTTAATAATCAAGGATTGCCCAACTTTGTTGCATCCAGCCTGGAATTTTCATGACAATAATTGTCCTATTCCTCGTCTGCAGTGCTGGGACATCCTAACAGTTGATTCATTTTCTATAGTTGCACTTCTTACAATTGGTATTTAGCTCTGGACTATGAGAACTATTGCTGGTTACTTCAAATATTGTACTGTGTTTCTTAACAAATATCATGAAATTGTGTTATTTAGCGCTATCATAATATAAATCACGTTGACCAATTAATGGTGCTTTGATATCTTCCTGTTTAATCATGTAGACTGTCATATGATGAAAGAATGGAGCGACTGGGCTTGTATTCACTGGAATTTAGAAGGATGAGAGGGAATCTTATAGAAACATAAAATTAATAAGGGATTGGAGATGCTAGATGCAGGAAACATGTTCCCGATGTTGGGGGAGTCCAGAACCAGGGGCCATAATTTAAGAATAAGAGGTAGGCCATTTAGAACTGAGATCAGGAAAAACCTTTTCACACGGAGAGTTGTGAATTTGTGGAATTCTCTGCCGCAGAAGGCTGTCGAGGCTGATTCACTGGATGCATTCAAAAAAGACTTATATAGAGCTCTTAGGGCTTGCAGGGGGTGGAAGCTTGCAACCTCCACGTGGTCCGCCCTGTTTCGACTAATGCAATTAACTCGACGTGTACAAACAGAAGATCAAATAGAACAAGTTGTCCTACAACTTTAGGCTGTGCACGCCACACGAAAGAAGAAGAATAAGGGCTTGCGGAATCAAGGGGTATAGGGAGAAGGCAGGAACGGGGTACTGATTGTGGATGATCAGCCATGATCACATTGAATGGATAATGATTTAGATGGCCAAGTTTACCAACCATACAGTGATAAATGGCGGTAAGCATTGAAGGTGAAAATATAAATTATAATGAGATAATGGGGATGATCAGTCATGATCATATTGAATGGCGGTGCTGGCTCGAAGGGCCGAATGGCCTACTCCTGCGCCTATTGTCCATGTATCTATGTAAAGAATTGCTGAGAATTGTAGTAAAACAGAAAATAAATGCACAAAATAGTTGTGTTTAAAAGCAAAATATATTTAATTACTATTACATTGCTAATTCATCAAATGTTGTCTCTTGATCAATTGTGATGTTTTGAAGCCATGTGCACCACACTTTTAATTTTTTTTTAAACATTAAGTTTAACGTTTTGCAAGGCGTAAGAGGTTGGGAACAGGAATAATCTCTATAGCCCCTTGTGTCTTTCTGCAGTTCACTGGGGTCACAGCTAATTTGTGAAGCAAGTAAATTCACACAACTAACTTCTATTGATTATTATCTGTATGTATCCATTATCTATTTAGGTGCACCTCTTAAATTTGTTTGGACATTAATTCTTGATTTTGTCATTTCAAATGAGTCCATCCCGTCCTTGCTGAATGCAAAGTGACTGGACTCACATTTATCTGCATCAAAATCGATCTATCACAGAGTTGTTAAATCTCAACAATAGACAATAGGTACACGAGTCGGCCATTTGGCCCTTCGAGCCAGCACCGCCATTCAATATGATCATGGCTGATCATCCCCATTATCTCATTATAATTTATATTTTCACCTTCAATGTTTACCGCCATTTATCACTGTATGGTTGGTAAACTTGGCCATCTAAATCATTATCCAGACAAAAGGAACTGCAGAGGCTGGTTTATGAAAAAAATATATAAAGTGCTGGAGTAACACAGCAGGTCAGCATATCTGGAGAATATAGATATTCGAAGTTTCAGGTTGGGACTGAAGAAGGGTTCCAACCCAAAATGTTGACTATCCGTGTTCTCCAGCAATGCTGCCTGACCCGCCGACTTACTCCAGCACTTTGTCTTAAATCATTAGCCAAGAAATGAGGTAACCTTCTGCATAATTGATAGCTTGCTGTTTTGCAACTACATATCTGGATTGCTGTTGAGATTGAGATTTGAGGATAAACAAACAAAGAGAAATATTCAGAAACTGTCAGAGGATTATGAAAATGTTACCAGTCATCTTTCAAATTGCTCCCATTTTTATCTTTTGTTCTCTGGGTTATTCTTAATTGAAGTATATTTGCAGGTAAATAGAAGTACTCATAGACCATTCAGCCGATCTTTGGAAGTATTTCTAACTGTTAATGTTATGAATATCTCAATCTTTTTAGCAGATATTATAATGAATTGAAGAAATACTTCAAATCTACCTTTAAATTATGTCTTGCCAAATTAAAATGCTTTGTGCTGACCATCACCTGAATTACATTGGCATAGAAAGAATATGTTTCAATCAATGGACCCTTGTAGAACCTAAACCGTATGTCTGTTGTAATTTTGATTGTAAATCACTGAAGCATTGAAAAATGATTGAGGAACTATACATAATACATTATTTCTCTACTTGTGCAATTTTGGAGGTGATCACAAAGCATTTTAAAAATGGACTATCACAATAGTGACACAACAATCTGCAGATGCTGGAATCTTATTCCATCATGGTATTTTCAAATGATACATTTCTCTTGCAGTAGGTTTGACTTGTGTGAAAACATGATGACACCCGAAGGACTTGCTGTTTGACAGGGTAGTAAGCAATAAATTACTCAATTTACAAGTGGGTGGCAAGAGAATCTGGTGGAATTAATAATCATGCGAGAGAGAATAAGTTACATGGAAATATATGGGGAATGGGATTGATGGAGTTGCTCACTGTGCCAAATGATCGATCACAATTGTCATAAAAAAAATATAGGACCCAGATATAAAACTGATCATATTAGGTATGTCAGAGGCCTGCTCTTAGCTAACGATATTTCAAAGACGTTTCCTCAATTACGGCCTAATAATGGTGAAAAAATTAATACTTAAATTTTGGAAACAGACAACTGTCCCCACAGTGAAGATGTGGATTACAGATATGTCCGAGACATTACATTTGGAAAACATCAGGCTTGTCTTGGCGGAAAAACAAGATCAATTTCTTAAGACATGGATACCATTTACTGAATTTTTACAACAACAGAATGGTTAAACACAAATTTAAATTTAAATCCTATGCCATGATGGGTGGATGGGGGGGGGGGGGGGGGGGGAGATATATCTCCATCTTTTATTTTCCTATTTCCTTTTCTCTCTTCTGCACTGCTTTGGTAGCTTAGGGGTCTTTTTCCTGTTCTTTTCTATTTGATCTCTTCATTCTATTTTTGTTTTTCTTTCCTTGTTTTCCTTTCTTTTTCGTTTTTCTATTTTTTTTAAATTTAGGTTATAAGGTTAAAAATGAAGTTGTACAATAATTGTATAATTGTTATGCCAATCATCTTATCCTTGTACAATTGCTTCTAATCAAAATAAATTTAAAATATTTTATATATATATATATAAAATATGATCAGAGCCATGATGGTCACAGAAATAATTAAATAGTTGTTCCCATCATGCACAACATGCACTTGCTAAAATTCCAGAGGAAGAAAGTTACATGGACTATTTTGTCTTTAAAAATCTTTCGTGTACACTAATGTAATGTTTCAGTAGTCATACCTACCAATTATAAATTAACAATCTGGAGTTCATTTTGAAAATTAAAGGATTAGTAATTCACATGCACTCTTATGCACGCTTTCACACATGCACAGGCAAATGCATATAAGCGCAGTTAAGCTACCAACATTAAGATTGCGGATAGTAAATAATTGAGCTTGTAGATACCATTCCCATGGATTTGAGAATGCTAATTACCCAATAGGATTGCTCATTAGCCTGCACTAGGTCTGGTTGATCTGTTTGTTTCACAGTTGAGCACCTTGAATACATCTATTAAAGCTGGCAATGAAAATAATTGTAGCATCTTGCTGCAAATCAGCCAGCCAGAAAACGAAAATCCCATAATTATTGGTACTGCACCAAGTATGACATTACAAATTAAGATTTTAATCAGGATAAATCCACTGATTTTTATTAGGTGGGAACACGTTATAGGGGATTTTCTTGGGTAAAATTGATCAAAAAATAGTTGCTATGATGAGACAATTGCCCTTCAACAATCAAGCCTTGCCGTCAATGCCGTCAGCTCTTTGATCCATGGTTTTAACAACGGAACGGCTTGGCAAGAAACTCCAAACTGAGCAGATTTTTGGTTGTTGGTGTCACTTAAAAGCAAAGGTAGAAACAGCATTGTTTATTTTTTACATCATGAAATACCAAGATTTGATATGATCTGATTTTTGTTCACTGGCCAATATTCCACATTGGTAGGTAGTCTACAATATTACAACCTTATTGAAACTGTTGCTTCTGAGCCAAAGGTCATAAGCAATGCAGCTTCGTAAAGTCCTTCAGTGTCTCCATTGAAGATTTTTGTGGCTTTTGCAGCATCCATTGATCAGAACTAGTTCTTATGATCGCATGGAATGAATTACTTTGGTTGCTTTCTATAATGAAAGGGTACTTGGGAGGAAGCTAAGATGGATCATCCACTCGCCAGTCAGAAAAGGTGATAAAGCTTTCCTATCCACGTAGCTATCCAAGTGTCTTTTAAATGTTGTAATTGTACCCGCCTCTGCCACTTTCTCTCTTTCCATAAATGCATTACCCTCTGTATGATAAAAAAGTTGTCCCTTGGTCCTTTTAAAAAATGTTTCTCCCCTCACTTTAAATCTAAGTCCTCTAGTTGTAGGGCTATCGTCCACTATCCTGGAGAAAAGACTATGACTATTCACCTCATCTATGCACTTCATGACTCTGATATGCTCTGTAAGGTCACTCCTTAACCTCTTACACCGATGGAGTGAGCTTAAAAAGGACCAGCTCTCTTCATTACTCAAACTTTGCAGACCCAGCGACATCCTGGTAAATCTCCATTACACCCTTTCCAATTTATTGATACCCTTCCTCTGGTAGGGCAACCAGAACTGTATATTATCACAAAGCCATCTATTTAGACACAAAATGCTGGAGTAACTCAGTGGGACAAGCATGGGTGATGTTTCGGGTTGAGACCCTTCTTCAGACTGAGAGTCAGGGGAGATGGAGACATAGAGATATGGAAGGGTAAGGCGTGAAAACGACAAATCAAAGGGGGCGATGATCAAGAAAAATGTAGAATGGTTCATTGTGAGCTATGGGGAAGTGACAACGAGGTATATAATTAGTAAAATATAATCACACCTGCGAAACAGTGATAGTGAAATTAGTCAAAGATTTAGGATGGGGAGGGACAGTGAGAGAGGGAAAGCAAGGGTACATTGAAGTTAGAGAAATCATTATTCCTTCGTCGTCGTCCCCTTTGATCTGTCGTTTTCTCACTGACTTTTCAAGTAGCCAAATGGCAACTCTCTGTGAGACTCATTGTGATAATTCCTGGAATAAAAGGGTTTGTCTATCCTGAGCAGCTAAATAGATTATATCTTCCTTGGAGTTTAGAATAATGAGGGATGATCTTGTTGAAACATGCATGATCTTGAGTAGGTACAACAATGGATGTCAAGATGTTTTGACTTGTGGGAGAATACCAAAGGTGGGGGATATAGTTACAAGACTATGAATGACCATTTAAAAGTGCTTGGGTGCAGTTTCTCACAAGGGTGATGAATGTCAGTAATTATTCCCAAGCTAGCTGTGGAGGCTAGTTCATTGGGTGAATTTAAAGAGAAAGTAAATGCATTCTGAAATATCAGAGAATTGGGACTATGAGGAATTGACGTGGAAGAGGAGATGAGGCCTTGGTGCATTAGGCTTGAGCACATTGAATGGCAGGGCCAAATGGCTTACTCCTATTCCTAATCCGTTACAAAATAGGATATTAGAATCCAAAAGACAATGAATAAGTGTAGCAGCGCAAGGTATCACTGTGCCATCATCATTCTTGGTTCTCGTTTTCGGACTTCTTGATCAGGCAGTATTGTTGAGCATCTTCAGCTGAAGGACTGCAACAGTTCAAGGCAATAGACCTACAAGAATCTTTACAAAAAGAAGTAAGCAGCATTGCATAACATGACGTGATTAAAATTAGACCATGGACAGCGAACACTTCCTAAATATTTGTCCTGCTAAGCTCCAGTTATTGTAGGAATGTTACAACATTTTGAGATTTAAAAAATCAAGCCTATAATTTATCGCATCAGATAAAGCTTAAAAATAACTAATTTAATACCTAATTCACTTTCATATCTTCAGTATTAAAAACATTATGGTCATTTTCATACTTGGAAATTAGCATCTTGTTCCCTATTGCTTTTCCATTAACTTAACACAAAAGCTGTGATCAAGGACAGTCAATTGACATAAAAGGCCATCAACTCTTAAGATAATCAAAATCATTATTTGTTGCACAATCATGTCATACGAACATCTAAATTATCTATATTTTGTGTTAATGTCTATCCATGATCAATATTTTCATACTAAACATTTCACTAAAACTTTACTGTGGAAGTTTTCAGATATTTAGTATGAAAATATTGACCATGGTTAGACAATAACACAAAATATAAATGATTTAGATGTTCTTATGACATGATTGTGCAAAATAAATAATGAAATTGAGAGTGGCTGTTTCTGGATTGTGATTGAATGGAATGTGGCTGCTGCCATGATGCAAACCGCTATCGGCAGGCAAGACACGGCCGATATCGTATCGAGGCCTAAATAACATTTTTCTCGTCATCAGATTAAAATAAAGCCACACCAAAACGCAAGATAATATGTTAAATAAATGACATACCTTTTGTTTTGTCCTGCACTTGCGATCCGTGATGTTGAACGCGTTAGAAGTCGCGTTTAACTTCAATCCAGCGATGTAATCGACCAGCAACTTTTTTTTTTTTAAACGGGAGCGGGATCGCAGATCAATTTTTCTTCATCAGCTTGAAGTCCGAGCAAATTCCTTTCCGACAACCAGTGCAAACCTGCATTTTAATCCCGCCACCCCCCCCCCCCCCCCCCCCAACAGAATCGCACACAGAGGCAGCGGGCAGATCTGGAGCGCCACTGGTGGTAGGGTTTTGTAACAACGCTAATTATTGATGCAGCATTTTAAGTACTGAGATTTCTGTAAATTGATGTATTTATAGAGCAATAAATGGCATGATTCTCATTGGGCTACTTGCCAGAGAGAAATGTTGCTGTCAACTCAAATTTCAAAAGTACATGAGTCATCAAGCTAGAAATTGTTTTACAAAAATATAATGTCAGCAAGGTACAGTGTAATTGTTACTAAATAGGTGTGAGATTGCCAGTGGACAGCTGTTATGGGAAACTTAATTCAAACTTACTGTACTTACTTCATTAGTACCTGGTAGGCCTTCCAGTTTGTTTCTGTGATAGCAAGCCCATATTGCCCTGTTATGCATTGTACAGGACTCCCTAGGGCAAATATATCCAAATGCCCTTGCAATGCTCACAAAATGTGTTGGTTGGAAATGAAGTATCCTATACAGAATACAGAAATTGTTTCGATTCACAAGGGTGACTTCTTCTTCTTGCGTATGGCGTGCACAGCCTAAAGTGCACAGCAGGACAACTTGTTCTATTTGATTGTGCACGCCGGGTTGATTGCATTCGTCGAAACAGGGTGGACCACGTGAAGGTTACAATCTTCCACCCCACAAGGGTGGCTGACGAGCAGGAAATGCTCGGTCTGATCATCCAGTGGTACAAAATAACCTGGGGATGATTATCACTATGTTTCACTCTTAAAATAAATAATATTTTGTATTTAAAATAATTAATCTTAAGTACTTTTATGTTCAGAAAATCTTGGGTATGAGGAGAATCAGGGAGGGGAAATGAAAATGAAAGCATTTCGATGGCTGATTGAAAAAAAAATCTTTAAAACAAAAAATAACATCCTTATCCAAGTAACTTGTAAAATATATTAAACCCCACTTTCTTTTTTCTCCACAGGGCAGAAATTGTATTGGGGAACATTATCAAGAAGAAAGGATGGAGGTAATCTTATTATTCTTAGATGTTTTGAGAATTATGAGGAATTATTCACAAATCCATGACATTACTGTACAATTTAACATATAAGACTTGTGTCACTAATGTAATATTTTTCTTAGTTGAGTGTTTATGACCATTTTTATTTGCGGAAAAATTGGAACAGGAAAAGCAAGCTAAAAAATGCTTCCTCAGCAGTGCTATGTATTTCACGTATTTAGTGAATAAATATATCATCAATTCCATAACAAAGTTAACTGCATTTCATTAAAATGGAAAAACTGTCACTGAATCTGAACAGAGAAGTGGAAGCATCTCCCTTTGGTGGATCACCTTTCTCACCACACTAATATGCAAGGGCAGTTTGAGATCAAGAAGAAGGAGGATTCACATTAAGGTGGATAAATCAGAAGAGCTCATCCCACCTCTGGAATTCATATTTTTAGTCCAAGACTTAATGAAGTCATAAGTTGAAATGTTTTTGGGGAAACACAAACTGGGTTTAGCATTTTACTAAGTAAGGATCACCTGATAGTAAAACTGACAGCACTTTCCATAATTCTGCTGATGGTTGTACTGCATGTCCAGCAGATTAGAGATTCGGAACAAGCCAAGGAATGCGTGCAACTAGCCCTTTTTTGTTAAATAGATGTGGCACAATACAATGTCAAATAATATCTAAGATTGTCAGAAATGTTCTGTTCTGTGTTGTGAGTATGACCATTTCCTTTGTATTAGCTTTGCAACATTATACATAAAACTTCAAATGCAGAAATAGACAAAACCATTTCTCAACATTTCTTTTCCTCTTTGCAGACGTTCCAGCCTTGTCATCACAACCAAAATCTTCTGGGGTGGAAAGTATGTAACCAGATATTTTAATGATTAAAACTGTTGAATACATGTAATTGATAAGTTATTCAGTATTTATTTGAAGGCAATTTACAGCAGAGCCATTCAGACTGGGAAGTTTAGGATTTGATTTTCAGTATTGAATCATGAAACATGGCCGTGAAACTTTAATTTGGGATTTTTGAGTCTGGTAAAACAAAGATGGATACAGAATGTCTGTCAGTACAGGGCTCGGCACATTTTGATGTAGCAGTGCTGGTGCATCTGTAATACATATCTTTTGGCAGAAGGTAATCAGGAAAAACTTGACATTTCTACATTTTGATCACTAATGTTGTGTTAATTATTATTGATTTTACTGAGGAGGCTATATTTTTATTCCACCTGAGAGCTTGTCAATATTATTAACCTTTAAATCAGCACTGTTTAGGTGTGTGTTTAGGGGAGTCTCATAAGGCGATTTTAGCATTTTTATCTTTAAGCTAGACGTGAACTTTACAAGCTAAGCCATCCATGATAGCACTAGAGAAACTGATTAGTTGCCTTCTTGAACTGCTGAAATCTATGTGTGAAGGTAGGGTAGAAGGTATAAACATAAGGTATAAACCTCTACATGTAGTCACCAGCAGGAGATACATGATGGTGATCAGGAGTGTAAACCATCTTCATTCCATTATTCATTCTATTCTGGGATATTGGGACCGTAGGATCCCTACTATTGATCAGTAACCTCAGCACGGACACGGGATGAAACATGTAAATTGCCAATGTTTGTGGTTTAATACCACTAATATTTTTAGATTTCTAATAAAAAAATGTTGTGAACTTTGGTCCACTGCTCCATTGTCCAGCTTTTGTATGATCTTGTCTATATCAATGTAGTGGCTTGAATTCTATTATTTGGAAATGTGCTCTAATCTGAATTAGCCAGGATGACTAAATCACTTCACTGCAGAGTAGCCTTTAAAACCTGTGTTTGTCATTTCTTATTGCAGAGCGGAGACGGAGAGAGGACTCTCCCGAAAGCACATTATAGAAGGTAGGGCATCATGCTGGTGGAGAAGTTGCTGCTGATAATAATTGGTCAGTGAATTCGTTATGAAATAGTTCAGGGGTCTTATTAACGTCAAGAGTGGCAGATAGAAACTGGGATCTGATTTAAGCAGAAATCTTGCGTTCCAAAGCAGGAAGAAGTAAAAAAAAAGACAAAGGATGGTCATCGTTTTCAAAATCAACATTCATGGCTCATATCTAATTGCTCTTGAGAAGCCGATGCTGTCAAAATAGTCGTGTTTAATAACTGCAGTGTATTTTGTGGATGGTGTACACTGCAACCAGTAATGAAAGGAGTGAAGTGGTCGATAGAGAGCCAATCAAATAGACTGCTTTGCTCTGACCGGTGTTGAACTTTTAGTGTTGGAGTTGTATTCATCTAACATTCCATACATTCTTGATCTTTCCTGTGTAGATGATGGCAAGGCTCTGGGGGATCAAATAGGGAATCACTCTCCACAGGATCTTCAGCCTCTGATCTGATCTTGTAGTTGCAACACTTATCTAGCTGATCAAATTAAGCTTCTGATCAATTGTGACCTTGTGCATCCCGTCCTTCCGTTTTTAATGAATATTTGTATTCTGCATTGGCAGGACTGAAAGCTTCACTTGAGCGGTTACAGTTGGAGTATGTGGATGTGGTATTTGCTAATAGGCCAGACCCAAACACACCCATGGAAGGTGAGTTTCATTACACAAGTGAAAATGTAACACCGATTTTAATCTGTAAATTGTGAAAAAGCACTCACCTCCTCTTCCTTCTTACATCCTGCTTCAATAAGTAACTTCTACAGCAAAGGTTTAAGAAATGTAGATCGGCATCTTTACAACAATGACAGACTTTACTGATAATTAAGCTAAGGTCACCATTATATTAGCAGAATATCCATAGGACCTCTGATCATTTAGTAGAGAAGTGCAAATGTTAAGGATCATTCATTAGTGGACTTTATCTGTTTTACATGGGATTGATTTGCAATGCCTCTTTCCAAGTTTTGTTTTATCCCCAATCTCTTAAAGAATAAATTCGTGTAATATTACAGTACCACAGAGGGCTGCCAAATATCTAGTTCATACTCTTTTTGTTTGAGGGGACAACTGAGTAGTACTTGTACTATTCCCTGTGCACAACCCTAATGTGGCTGGGCCTAATGGCAACACACAACTACTGGCCTATCTGAGATCAGCTACAGTATCTTGGGAAGTAGCATTTGAACCAACAATAGTTTATTGATTATTCTAGATTCAAAACCTTTGATATAGTACATTTGTTGCGAGCAGTGTGAAGTTAAAAGTGCATGTTTCATTTAACTGTCTGCATAGCTGTGGTGGGCCAAAGGGTCTGTGTCTATGCTGTTCATCTACATGACTCGCACATTAGACCAAATAATTCACTGGAATTCCAAATGTCGTAAATGTGCATGCGTAAATTCTAAGCTCCAATAAATTTGTTTTGGGAACAACAACAACAACAACAAATTGAGAGCATTTTGCTATCTGAATTATTTTTTGGTTCTCTTTTGACAGATTTTTAAAGATTAATTATCATGGTATCGGTATTTATTCTCGTTGGAAAATATTTTAAATTTGAGATCTAAGCCTGGTTGTGCTTTGTCTGATGCTTTGCACCATGAGAGGGGCAAGCACAACACCAGACTATTATATGATCCTGATTTAAGCACCCAGTGATTTTTCTTCTTTTATACTATCCAAGTATTTGTAATGGATGCAACGAAGATAAGTACTGAGCAACGCTTGTTTCAGCCTACACCTTCGGGCGTTTGAGGCAAAATGAACATGAAGGTTTATTTTTAAATACAACAGATGTAACTTGGGAAAGGCCCATATGTTTTACCATCCGTGGTGCAGTTCTCACATGCATATTCTTAGATAAAGCAGGTAGATGGTTTTATTTCAGATTTTTTTTAATGTCAGGTAATTTAAGGATTGAAATGTTGGGAATAAAAATGATATAATTTACATGAGGAGATGCTTGGAAGAACAGAGTGGAACAGGGGAGGATGGTATATTGGGAGGAGTAGCAGTTTGAGGGTGGCTAACCCAGTTATTTCCTTTTGTATTTGCCTTGAAAAGGTGAGTTACCTCCTGTCCTTCATGTGAAAGTAAACCCACAGTGGTATGGCTAGAGTGTTCTAAGAATAAGACTCGACACCGCTGAAGGAATGCTGATGTGTCAGGGTAATGTGGGACTGGGGAAACACCTTCCGAGAGATGGAACTAGTCGTCCTGGTGATTGCATACTGGGAGGTGCTGTTGGAGTAGCTTTGGGCAATAACTGCTGTGCATTTTGTAGGCAGTGCACACTGCAGCCACATTATAGATCGGCAGACAGGGTGCCAGTCAACAGGGGTGTTGTTTCTTAGACGGTATTGAACAGCTTGAATATTGATGGAGCTGCACTCATGCAAGCAAGTGGAGAGTCTTGCATCGCATTCCTAACTCGTGCCTTGTAGGTGGTGAAACTAATTGGCTTCTAATTGCATCTTTGTTCAAAGAGCTTCAGAATAGTTATTATTCGGAATATTATTCAGATTGATGAATTAAAAGATTATTGGTCTAAATCTGACATGCGCCTTCCACATTATTCTTGACCAAAGGAATGTTTGTCATTAGGGCCAGAGAGGAAAATATTTTACTTGCCAGAATCAATACAATTTGAGCACAGAATGTAGGAAACAAAATGATAAATATTATCTCAAAAGTCCATTATGATTTTACCATTATAAGTTATTGAATTGTTTTTTCAATGCGCTCTTAATGCAATGGTATTTGAAAGAACCATTATTTTTGTTTGATGTGCTCTTTGTTCAATTTGACAAAGCAAAACCTATGATAGTGCCAACATCATCACAGGATAAAATGACAGGGTCATTTTTCTTTTCTTTCTAACAGTAACTGCTCTTTAAGAAAAGTTCCTATTAAAGCTTTACTGCATCCTGCAATGTTTACTTATTGCAGGTCTGATTTTTGAATTTAGATCTTGTTTCCCTTTACTGAGATGTTAATCCAAAAAAAAGCTTTGCTGATCTCAGCTGGGTTAGTAGTTCAACTGTAGTTGATAAGGGATAGAACTAACATCCCCATTCCTGGTGACACAAGCTGTAAATGATGACATTCTGACTTGGTAATAATACCTTAGAGTTGAATGGTAAATCATTGAATAGATATTGGGTTTTTGAACATGGAAGCAGAGAGTTAACAACTGTGGGACTGTACCCCAGGATGGAGTCAACATTGTTGCAACTTAAGGAAAATAAAAGAAGAAAATTGGGGTGGCTGGGATAAATTGTCTTTGAATATTTATACCAGCTCTGCAGTTCCACATAAATGCCAGTTTAATTGAACCTTTGAACCATTACTTTTATTTTTCCTATGAGACCATAAGGCATAGGAGCAGAATTAGGTCATTCAGCCAATCTGGGCTACTATGCAATTCAATCATAGGTTGAATTATAGAGTCATAGGGTCTTACAGCGTGGAAACAGGCCCTTCGGCCCAACTTCCCCACATCGGCCAACATGTCCCATCCACACTAGTCCCACCTGCCTGCATTTGGCCCATATCCCTCTAAATCTGCCCTATCCATGTACCTGTCTAAATGTTTCTTAAATGTTGCGATAGTACCTGTCTCAACTATCTCCCCCAACAGCTCCTTTCATACCCCTACCACCCTTTGTGTGAAAAAGTTACCCCTCCGGCTCTTACTAAATCTTTCCCCCTCACCTTAAACCTATGCCCTCTGGTTCTCGAATCATGGCTGATCTATTTTTTCCCTCTCAACCCCATTTACCTGACTTCTACCCTTAACCTTTGACGCCCATACTAATCGAGAACCTATCAATCTCCACTTTACAAAGACCCAATGTACTGGCCTCCACAGCCATCTGTGGCAATGAATTCTACAGATTCACCACCCTCTGGCAAAATAAATCCCTCCTTATCTCCATTCTATGTTTTCATTCCATCCCCGTCTTCCACATTGCCCTCTGCCCCATCTCATACTGTATACAAAGAGGGCAGGATGCCACTCTGAACCTTGTGTAAAGAGAATCACACCAGTGGTCCCATCCCTCGTTAACTGTTACCCACTTGGGAGGATCCATCTCCCTGTCATTATTCCCGATTTCCAGCCATTCTATTCAAAGTAACTCAATTTCTGCTGAAATGCGTTTGTTCTTCTATTTCTTCATATAATCAAATACTGAATATGTATATGAATTATGTTCTATTGGATGACTTTTGTAATAATGTATTGCAGCATGTTAGCAAACTGCAAATATACTTTTAAATTGTCCGTCATTTGGAGAAATATTGTGGCGAAAGTCCTTCAGAGTTCAGTACAGAAATGCTCTTAATTCAAATCAATCTAATGAAGGTTATGCTGACTGCTGGTACTACTATTGTGCCATCACCATAAGTCGACAACAAGAGGTTTATAAAACAATGTCCCTTTTGTAGTCCTACATGAATTGTGTGTGTGTCCGGTTGGATGGATTCGACTAACTTTCAACACATGCCTGTCTAAAAATCAGACTTTCAGGCTAAAATCTTGACTTCCCTAACATGTAAAACTTGGAATGGAATTACAACTGTACATTTGATCATGGGCAGACAAATTAATGGGTGAAAATATGCAGTTTGGTGTGGAATCTTGATTGTATGCCACAGTGCACATGATTTTGCACAAGAATGCAAGCAGTTCATTTGTGAGATGCTTTGTACATTGTACAGTGAGAATCGGCTGGGTGTGTGTTTCATGTCCGTTCATTTGTTTGCTGTTTTCATAGATCTGGGTGAATGTAATTTAAGCACATAATATGGAAGTAATACAAGTATTCACAGACCAAGTAACAGTCTGAACATATTTCAAGTGATCATAATTCTCTGAATGCTGGTTGATGGTGATAAGATTGGGGTTTTCTCTTTACTAGAGAGGGGATCACCTGATCATTGGCAAGGAGCACCAACACAAGTATTTTACAAGGTTGTGAATCAGGGTTTTGGGGCGGAAGCTGCAATCATGGATCATTGAGAGCTAGGTTTAAATCTTTTTCCTCCGATTCAGAGGTACTATGTTTGTTTACAAAAACCATTGTTTCCTGAAAATTGATTGTGATTTAGCTGTTCTGTGATATCGACCAGCTTAAACATTTTTGTACTTAAAAGTTCCTTGTCAAATACCTAGAACTGATCACAACTCAGAATGTCTGAGATATACATGTAGTCAGTTTAAAGAGACAAATCTTTGAAAAACGGAGACTTGGTTTTGCCTGGCTGATAGGCTGGGTATTTTTTCACTGGAGTGAAGGAGGCTGAGGGATGACCTTACAGAGGTAAAAAAAACATGGCATAGATAAAGTAAAAAAAACAGAGTCTCTTTCCAAGTTGGGGGAGTAAAAAAATAGAGCGCATAGATTTACGATGCGAGAGGAAAAGAAATAAATAAAGGGACCTGTTGGGTAACTTTTTCATATCGGGGGTTCAGCATACATGGAATGAGTAACCGGAAGAACTGATGGAGGTGGGTCAATTACAACATTTAAAAGACACTTGGACAGGTACATGAAGACAAAAGGTTTGGAGGGATATGGGCCAGGCATTGGCCAGTGGGGCTAGCTTGGATACGCAACTTGTTTTATTATTCTATGACCTGGTTAGATGTTTTTCATAATTCCAGTTCCCACAATTGTACAATCCTTGCAAAAGCATTTTCTGGGCATTTAGTGACAGCTGTGAAACACGCATGTATCACAACTGTCTTTTGAGATGCATGACTCCCTTGAAAACAAATCATTAAGAACTCCTGTTTGGGGGGAAAATTAGTTTGTAGTTTTAGTTTTAGAGATACGGCACGGAAACAGGCCCTTCGGCCCACCGAGTCCGCACCGACCAGCAATCCCCGCACATTAACACTATCCTACACACACTTTGGACAATTTACACTTATACCAACCCAATTAACCGTCTTTCGAGTATTGAGTTATAAATACTCAAATCCTATTCTATACCGAGCTACCTAATGTTGAATTACCATTAAGAAATCATAACAACAATCATCAGCAAATTAAATTATAGAAGCGACAACTAAATGTATCCATTCTCATTCCACAGGAATTAAATCAGGAGTAGGCACCTTGAACTGAAGGAGATAATTGATAACCCGCTCACTCAGTAAACTTATTGAATCATCAGGGAGCTAACCAAAGTATCTCTTTGGATGCTATTTCCTCTGTACTGCACTGGATGAAACAACAAACGTAATTCCTGTCTCCACTCCTGTATTTATTTTTTTGCACCAGGACCCTCCTGTACAAAGTTTGGAAATGTGGTGCTTTTCACAGACGTTGGGGGAAATCAACACCAAGCATAGGTTCAAAGATGTGTCTAAAGATGTAGATTTAAGGAGATCTTTTAAAGAGAAAGAAATGGAGAGTTGCGATCCTTAGACAGAGGTTTCTAGTGCAGGTTTCTGATTGATGAAGAGGAAGGCACAACGACTCAAGGATGAAGGGCATAGATTAAGATGTTGGGTTATTTTGCTGATATTTAATTGTTTCTGAGACTTTGACAACCTAAGATTGTAAGTGATGTTTTCCTCACTGCCACTCCTGTCATATTAATCATCTATTTCATGGTACATTTGCCCTTCCAGTTAACTTTGTCAAGTATGTTGATTGGTACTACATTTAAAATGTAATCTGTGTAGGTAAACAAAAGGGATACTGTCTTTTAAACAGTATTTTGTACCTTAATTGATAGTGCTCTGTTTTTATTTTTACTCATACTATATTTGAACTTTTACATGTTGAATGTGTTTTATAACGTGTTTCCAATGAAGGTGATCATTGCACGGGACTACTGTTTTCTGAGCTGGGAAGTCATATGTGTATGTATGTATATGTAGAATTTAATCTTGCCTCTCCCATGCCCTAAATTCTACAATGTAATGTGCCTTCAGCTATAAACTCTGGTTTTTTTTTAAATCTTTTTTTATTACCAGGGGATCCATTTAGTTCTTCAAAGTCAAGAACATTCATCATTGAAGGTACACAGTACCCAAGAAATGAGTATTAATACTTAGCTGTTCCAAGGCATTTTATGGGGCAGATTGTTCGTTCACTCTGCTCCCACTTCCTCCCTTTCACCCAGAGAAGTAACCTCCCCATAAAATGCAACTTACCTGAATTCTTAACAACATCTTGCAAGTAAATAAAATGATTCTGTCCTACCCTTTTTGCTTCTTATTTTTGAACATGTTTCTTACGTTTTGAACGCCTCCTTCATATTCCCAAACCATGCATGTTGTACAAATGCCAATCCATTAGGGTTTAGCACTTTAATTGACTTTCTGTTTACGTGCTTTCAGGTTTGCCAGCATTTCATTTTGAATTCCTCTCATTCTGTGAACAGTAGTGCTGTGTATAGTAATGTTATGTAGATAGAATTACCGTACTCTTAGAAATTTATGCGCTTCATTTGTTTTGCACAAGTCTTGTTTCTGATTTTGTGGAAATTAAATTGAAAGTCTCATGGCTCCTTCTATAAGTGTTTGCTTTGGCTGATATTTTTTAATTAAATGTTTGCCAGATGTTAAAATTCATTTTATTTTTTCTTAACATTGTGATTTTGTTTCCCCTCATTAACATGCGCCTTAAGTTTTTTATAATTATGAGCAATGTGTAACATGTAGGCTGTGACAACGTTTAGTCTATAACAATACATTGTAAAAACTGAATCCCCGTGAAAGGCAGTAGGCAGCCTTGCCATTTCCCATTGCTAAATGGCACACGTCTGCTGAGTAGAAAGGGGATGAAGGAAGCTGTTGCAGTTGTTTCTAAACTTGGGTAAGTATGAAACTACTCAAATGAAACCTGTTCTTCTGGTCACTTTGATTAAGCAGCAGGAGGTTTAGTTTATCTAAGTAATTTATTACCTCATGTTCTTGCTCTTGCTAACACTACCCTGTAAACTACTTGCCTCAAATGAGTTGTGCATTACCAATATGTCACTGTTAGATAGTGCTAGCACACTGATTCAAAAGTCAATTAAATATGAATGCGTGCGATGAGCACGGTTCCCAGCCAGACTCCCAATTCACCATGCCAAGTTCTTCAGGAAATCTCAGTGATTTTTGTGACGTTTTTGCCAATGGTTTACATTAAAGAGAGCCCACCTTGAGTAATAGGGACTGCAAGTTTACCCAAAGCAGCTAGCAAATATGAAACCTGTAATCAGATTGACCCCCTCATCAACCTGCAGTCATCTGCAGGTGTAAGATATGTGATGTAAGCAAGAGTGGAGTATTTTTATCATAAATACTGACGACGTAACAATTAAATTCTTACTTGCTGCAACTTAGCGTAAGGCAACAACAGAAAATATATAATAATCAACAATACGATAAACTAATAAGCAGTGGAATATCAATTAAGAATATATTAATTATTATTATATTATTATGAATTAATATTATTATAATTATATTATTAAGAGCAATTGTCAGATGTGTGAAATGAGACTCATTAAGGTGAATACAAAAATGTTCCATCGGCACTAATTATCATCTATTTGAACCAGATAACTATTTCCCTGTTTCCCACTTGAAATGTTAACTATATCCTAAAGACATTTAGTGTCACTAAACAATCTTTCCAACTTCAGTAGCAATAGAATATGAAATGTATATGTTTTATAGTCATGATCAAATCCTTGTACAAGTAAATAAGGCTGGGCAAAATGAATTAAATTAGAAAAACAGATTGAAATTTAAGTGTTTAAAATAAGTAGGATTTAATTCTATTTTCTGGATAGATTAGAATAGAAATAATTTCCTAACATATTTTATGAAGTTATTTGAATGCTATTCAAAACTGTTATATATTAGCTCCACCCTAAGTAAAATTTCTGAAAACTGCAAACATATTTTTGGCAATTAAGTGTTTTAAACTTGTTAAAGGTTTTGCCTGAAACACTGGGCTATGTTTATTTAAGGGAATTACGCATTGTAGTGCTGCAGGTGAATAGAATTTATGCATGAGTGTGTGAGCCGCTCAGACCTGCCATATTCAATTCTGGCAATTCAAGAAGCTACCATGTTCAATTCTGAATCTGCTTTAGGCACCCTCATCATAGGCAGCACCTCTGACTGATGAGTGCTTGGGAAAGGGGAGCACTGCCACGGTTCTATCCTGCCTGCTGTCCAGTAACCCTCAAAAGCAAATGTACAGTTGTGATGCTTTCCACTGTTGAATAACCAAAATTACTCTCTATTCATTGTTGCCAAGAAGAATTATGGCAAATTGGGGCTTGCCAAATTAAATGTTACAATTACAGCCTAAAGTTGCCATTAGCATTCAATTCAGGACATGACATTTTAATGCCTATTCAACCATCTGTGGCCAGTTGTTTGCATTGGTGAAAGTGACCATGTAGTGCAGGTTTCACTGTAAATTAGTAATTATTGCAATCACTGCTATAGGTTATTTTGGTGATAGACTGGTACTGTTTTCAGCACAGTGGGTCTGGGATAAATTTTGCTAACTGAAATCGCCACTGCTGAACAACTAACTTCACAATATTCACTCTTCATGCAAACAATCCATGCAAATTTGCTGCAAGATTTATTGTAAGGAGTTGTTCAGCTAACTTGCAACTGCTTGATTCTGTTCACAACCCTGATCATGTAGCAGTGACAGTTATAGAATGCTGCAGTGAATGACTAGTAATAAATAGATGGACTTTAATATTATATTCATCTGCATTAGTGTACTTTGGGGATCTGACATTTCAGAACATTGAAACTAAAAGTGCAACAGAAAAATTAATGTTGAGAGAAATAGTCATCCATTGAAATATTGTCTACCATTTAAATTCAGAGTTATGGTTAGTGTTGTAGTAAATTATGTAATCACCATGTTAAGTATATTTTGAAAGTTGCATTAAGACAGAATGTGGATAGTATTGTGTGATTTTATCCCTGGCAAGATTAGAACAAAATAATATGTTCACATTAGCTTTATTCTAATATTGCCTGGGATAAATTAAATATTCGGAAATGTCAGGACCCTCAAGTACACTAACGTCGATGAAAATAATATTAATACAGTCCATCTATTTATTTTTTACCATTAATCATTCACTGAAGAATTTTGTAACCTTTGTTTAAAGGAGAACAATTAGGACACAGCAGTTATAGTTAAGTTTGACGTAAGAACACAATAGAATAAAGAATCGAAGCTAATGATACTGTAATCAACTAAGACAAAGTTTTTTTGGGCAAGAGGATATCTAGTGTCAATTAACTGACAGTATGTCAGCAAACAGGTCAGCAGTGGAAAATCTTCATATAAGATTGATCAGGTACACAGCTCCCAACAGATATAAAAAAGCTGCACCAAAGATTTGAGCTACTTTAGTAAATACATCGAACCTAAACTAAGGCTTAAAATGAGGCCTTTGTTAGGCCAGTCCATGATAATCATGAAGAACCCTTTCGTAGGGGAAAGGGGAAATTAAAAATCTAAAGGGGAATTCAAGTTCAGTAGCAGATTTGTTAAAGGCCCATCTTGAGGCAGTGCTTGTGATGCCAAAGTTGGTTGATAGAGTGTCACCGGAAGTGTGTTTGAAAATTCCAGACATTTGGCATCAGACTAAAAATAGCAAAAAGTTAGAGTACAAATTCTGGAGTTACTGCTAGAAACACTTTAGTTTTTGGTATATATGGCTGATTTAGACTTGCATGGTGGATCGAAGTCTCAAAGTTTGCTGCTCACAACATAGGAGACTTTTAATCAGTGAAATCCACAGAATTTTCAAAAAGCAGTAGATGTGATTTAATGATCATTTAAGAGGGTGATCCATTTTGAAAAAATAAATAAGCAATGATAACAAATAATATATTGTATTTTCTATGATGTACTAAAGTAAAGTTGTAATCTTGAGTTGAATAAAAGATTTGTTAGAAAAACCTAGTACTGTTTCAAACTTCAGGATGCCCCAGAAACAAATGAAGTACATTTTGATTAATTAATACCAAGGTAATGCAAGTATTGTGGGTGTAGAATGGAGTTAGATTTTGGGCATGTTGTGAATGGAAGGACATTAAAACAATGAGGAGAGGTTATCACTTGTTTTCCAGATTAAATTCTGATCACAAGGAGATATTAAAGATTTTATAATGTTTCCACTTTACCAGTGTATGTTCAGAATTGATGCTTTCAAAATTAAATAATACCTTTAATGGAGTGAATTGAGAAAGGACTGTTTCCACAGTAGGAGTCAGAAAATAGATTTTGTTAATTTAAAAATGATTGCAAACAAGTTTCTGACAGTTCCCATCATTAACCCGGGCACAGTAAACAAGGCCAAATCCAGAAGCTGCCTATTCAGTCTATTGTCGTCAAATCTGTCTCCCCCCCCCCCCCCCCCCCCTTTACTTATCCTGCGAGCATTTCCTTTTCAAAAATAATATCCAGTTCCCTTTAGTCTATGTAAGATCCTTTGTTATTAAACCTGTTCAGGGATGATGTAGTACTGAGATGAATTGAGAGATCAAGCCATTGCAATCCTGGTAGCAGCAAATCTGTAGTCATGTAATACACACCGCCTCTAACTATTGTACCAGTCCATCACTAACTACTTAGTCCAAGCCTCCATGTTTTGTTTTAAAATCCTGTCTATGTTTTCCTTTCCATTTGATTAATTAAGAGTCTGCTAAATCATTTAATGCATCATCAGTAAAGTGGCAATTCTGGCAGAATTATTGCTGAATTATTTGTGCTTTGTGCATGTTATGCATTTCAATCATTGTCCTTTTCTTTTATATTTGGCCTACATGTGCCTGTGCATAATTTTATGAAAAAGCCTGCATGATAACAGATTGGGCTGAGAAGCCGTGGCGGGTTTATTGAATGCTTTTTGGGGTTGTTTCTAAAAATATTTTATTCCACAAGTCTGGCAGTAAAAATTAAGATATGCCTTGCAAGCAATGTATTCATGTAACAGAGCCAGACGGGGTGGAGGGTGGGAGGAAAAGAGGGAGAAAATGAACCACCTGTATTTTGTAATTCATTAATAAAATAATTTATTTTTAAATATCAATGTTTAATGCTGCAATCTACTCTCAGCCCTACTGACTGTCTGCCCGATTCAGGCCTAAACATTTACTTTTGTACCATTTTATTGATTTTTTAAAAATATAAATCATCCCACCGTACAAGTTCACTAAATTCTAAAGGACCTCCTTGGTTAGAGCAGCTTCGTCCTTTATTGTTGGCCTACATGAGACAATAGAACCTTTTTGAGGACTATATTAGCAATCTTGTCAGCAAAATATTACAGGGATATAAATAAATTGAATATAATAAACCCAAATTCCAGGAATAGTCATAAAATATTTGTATGTGCTAATGTATTCATAACCAGATTAAACTGCTGGTTTTAGCAGGGAAAACAATCAGCTCACAAAGCTCTGCCTCAAGAGCAGTGCGTTAAGATTTCTGCTTCTGTTTGTGATCTCACTGCAATGGAATATCATGATGTTGCATGAGGAAGATATCTGCAGACATTACTTGGCCGCAGCTTGTGTCAGCTAGCCATACAGCATAGAATACTAGCAGTGCAGAACTGAGTGATACCAGTGAATCTACAAACAAATTATTATAAACTAAAGGTTATGAGACAACTCAGTAAGTATACTTTTTTTGAAATGGACAATAACAATCAATTTTCCTGAAATTTCCTTTGAAGGAAAACGCATTGTGAGAGTTGCAAAATAATTCAGCCTTAAATATGTTAAGAAAGGAATGGAGTCAATTAATACCACAATATTTCTATTTAAACAAAGAAAAAATGTATGTTAGGTTATAATTTGAATTAATACTTTCTGGAGAAAAATTACCATTGAACTACAATTGGAATATTGTTAGAAATAAAGCTAGGTAACTTGAGAATGCTGAAATGTTTCTGCCCTAATATTTAAAAAATTGCACCAATTCAAAGACATTTGTGAAGTGCTCATTCAGGTACTGAAAATGTGGTCTCATTACATGTGAGCCCATTACAGCGAAAATGAAGAATCGGCCAGCCGCAGATCCTGCCCATGGTCACCAGCAGCCCTTGCTGCTGACCAGGCCAAGATCAATAGCATTAGTTTTTGCAGAATATCAGTTTGCTGATACACAGTGCTCATGCATGAAAACAACCACTCTGGCAAAAATACCAGATGTCATCCAGAATTTTGAATCTGAATTCTTGCAAGACGTAAAATGCCTTATGAAAGAAAGAATATTAGGTACAGGATTTGAAGTGGTACTTTGATCTGAATGTTTAGTGCGTTCGACTAAATCTTTTTGTAGCCCAGTCATAACCCATCTAACAGAAATTGTGTACAACTTGTCTGACCATTCACACCAAAGCAACACCAATTCACCCACAGGAATAAATACATGCTTATCCATAATAGACCTAACATTCAGATTTTCTCAAAATGTATACGTGTTTCGTCTCACTTAATTTGTCAATGCATATGTTATTATTTATGTCTGTAATTTATTTTTGCTCAATGCATTTTCATCATTAATAATTTTCCCATTGATTTCTCACCCAGCTTCGTTCACATAAGAGCTCTTTCACAGTTTATTTTCACACATTAACATGGCAGCCTTTGTGCAGTATAGGAGTAGCTTGAACTTTATTCCTTTGTTATTGGCTTTCATCCAGACAACATGAACCACTCACTATTAGGGAGAGCCTGGATTTTTCTACAGCCATCTTGCCCAGTGATACTCAAAAAAAGAGCATTGATACCAGTAATGGAAGCTTTTGGCTTTGTGTTTGTTACTTGTCTCCTCTGTAGCAGTTGGTAAAGAAATCCAAAAATAAGAGCCTGCGAGAATATTTTCCCCACATGCAGCAAATAAAAAAAGAAAGATCATGTTAAATCAGAACCGTTGACAGTTATCTCAGACAAATGGATATACAGCGAGTAGCTTATTTGTGAAAACAGGGAGTGAACATAAATATTTTACTGGGCTGGAGAGAATGATGAGATAATCAAATTTGTAATGCACTTTTAAACCCCTCTATATGCTGCAAACTGTTTCCAGACTCATTTTTAAAATTAATTGACTAATGGCATATGGGCAAACTTGGTAGCCACTTTGCACCAAGATCCTGCCATCTGCAGTAAAAGAAAGTAACAGTCAATCTCCTCTGGTGGTGTGTGCGAAGAGATACATTTTGATTGGGACATCAAGTATTATCCTTACTCTTCCAAAATAAGGAAGTTTTATGTGGCCATTGCTAGCTTACTCATCTGAATGGTGCTCCTACTATTGCTTGGAGCAGTGATATTGGTAACAGCTTTGTGCTCAATTTTTGGATAAAAATGGATATTACTTTTTCTGATCCACGAAAATCAACGGCGACTTTGACCAAAGTTCAGAGGCCCATTCATTATGACCCGTTCCATTAAGGGCATTGGACACGTTAGCCCTGTCAGATAGTCCGAGCACCTCATAAGAGTTTTCCAAGTGCAGTCGACCAAAGCTAATTTTGTCAGCTGACATGAAAAGACATCATCAACAGCTGTGGAAATAACTGCCACTTAGTTGTACTTGCCCTGCGCAAAACCATTTTGTTTATTTAGAAGAAGCGATCGATCTTGTTATCTCACATTCTTAAAAAGAAATAGTCCTTTGCTTATTGTAAATTGTGCTGATTTTAACAGAAGAGTTGAAAAAAGATTATAAAGACATGAATATGAAAATTCAGAAACAAAAGAACTGATCAAATTGGGCACAGATTGATCAAACGGTATTAAATATGGCTTTCTATTATGAGTTATTTTGTGCTGAGATTGTTAACTAGGTGCAAATTAGCAGGACATATTGTTCCAAAATTGCTGAACAGCTTCACTTATAGGAACCTTCTCAACAAAAGTAATACTTTGTACTTAGTTGGGAATCAAGGTTAATGGCCTGCCTCTACTCCTTAAACATTGAGTCTACCAAAGCTATCAATATGATATGGGACATTGAGTGTCTGTGAACATCATTGACATTCATATGCCTTCAGTAATATTCAGGACATGTAGAAGCAGCATAGCTTTTTGAACAAAATTCAAAGTTTCTTAAATTTAACATCTAAAAACACTTTCATAAGAACCAACTAAAATCATTAAAACTAACTTTAACATTAATTAAGAACAACTCATTTTTTCTTAAATACCCAAGTCTTTTGTGGTATTTTCACTGGTGTCTGGGCAGAAAATCTGCCTTAATAATTTTAATACAAAGCGACAATGTGCCTAAAATGGAATTGAACATTTCCAAGTTCACTTCACTTGCTCTTAAAGCTAGCAGCTAAAGAGACATTCAATGTAGTGATGTGGTGCAATTCCTATAGGTGAAGGGCCAGTATGTGGTCAATTGCATCATCCAATCCACCTCTGCACAATTGGACAAAGTGGCTTCTTGAGTAGAAAATGTGAAAGAAGTACTAGTCAAGTATCACTTTTACAAAAAGGCTGTTAATTGCAATTCTTAATCATTTTGCATGAGGATGTTTTTATAAATATGGAATGCAGCCTTGGTAAAGGGAGCACTAAAATAAAATTATATAATTTAGACCGCAAAATAACTAAGTTGGCCCCCCCCCCCCTCTGTATTGTGTTGGTTGCCTAAGCTAAATGGGCATTTGGGACACTGTTTTGATTTTAGCAGTACTGGACTAATAAGGCAAGCACTCAACCAAAGAGCCCTTCACTGATTGCTGTTTATTGATCCCTGGTAGATAGTGTGAATGTATGGAGTGCAGGGATGACTGGATTGCACTTTGCTTTGAATTATCATGATCCTGTTGGTCTTCACTGCTTGGGTACAAATTGAACAAGACAGAAAGATAGTGCTGGTGAAACTTTGTAGCATCAAAGCTTGAATCATTGACAGAGACAGAGGGTAAAGGGGAAATGATTGCTGTTCCTAAGGCACGTGAGTCTAGCATGGGAGGAGGGAAGCTAACGATGTTACCATGTATGAAAATCCAACTTGCAGCAAATGGAGAGTTTATGTTAACACATCATGTCACAAATATAGTTGTTACAGAATATTATATAGGTTTGAGCCAGTAATCTGGCATTTATGTTGTTTCGACTGCTATAAGTAGTCAATAAAATAAAACATGCAGATAGGTGGATGAATGTAATTAAGTTACAAATTCCGGTTCCTTCAAGATGTTTTAATCAGATTTAAAGTTAGATGTTGCAAGTTGCGTTTGTGCAATGGGATTGCATTGTAGAACAGTAATACTAGGAACTATATGTAGCCTTGCTCCCCTTCATTTCAAATCAATTGTTCTGCGTTTATTGTCCCCGTTCTTCAGTTTGTGGCTTTCTCATCTCCAGAGCATAAACATAACAGCAATTCACTGATTTTCCCTGTTTTTCTTCCCTCCCAAGAAAAATGATAAGTAAATTCAAGTAAGGAATACTATCAGGAAGGCAGTACTCCAGGAAGTGTATTTCAGCTAAATAATTAGATTATTCCAACATTTATAGGACAAGTTTTGTTTTTCCTGTTTAGACCTGCAGTCAATCATCCTTTGTGGAAGCATTCCTATTGTCTGTGAGCAACATGTTGACAGACAATACAAATACATTATCTTCGGTTGTCCAAAAGTTGTTCTAATCATTTTTAAAGCTTTGATGTTGGTATGAAGCAAACACGGTGGCCAAAATGTACACGGCAAGATTTTATTGACCAAATGGTCTGTTTTCTGGTGGAGCTGGGATAAATTTTGTCCAAGGCACTGGCCGAATACATTTCAGTCCAAATAGTGCAATGTCTTTTTCACTTCCCTCTGACATGGCAGATCAGCTTCAGTTTAAAGTGTCATCTAAAAGTTGCAGCCCGCAGTGAATTTCCGTCAACGTTTTATTCTGAAATCCTGTCCTTTCAGTTGGCAATGCAAAGTGGGGAGAATATAACCCAGTATTTGCTGCTTACAGTTTTACGGTCATTACACATAAAGGAGAAGCTTTTTTAATTACTATTTTCTTTCTCTTTTTGAGACTTAGTTCAAGGGGTACAAGAGACGTCCATGTCCCATTTATCAACAAAAAAAATAAGCCTGCTGAGCTGACTTTTGAAGACTCCAAAATGTAGTTAAAAAGTGCGTGTTAGATTTTTTAAAAATTTGCTCTTGCAAAGTTTAGATTACTTCTACTCTAAGTAAATGATACCAGTCAAGCATTTTCTCTTTAAGTCACCACGGTTAATAAACAATGTTTTTAGGTCAGTTATTGTTAAGAGATACTCGGCCATGAACATTGCCTCGGGCTTAAGCTCAAAAGGGCATTTCATACTGAACCAACAAGGCACTTTCAAATGTGTTACACTGACCATTCAATAGCTTAATTGAGCTCAGCAATGTATTGTTAGTTTTGTGCTGTGAATCTACGCCCAAAACAAAAAGCTGGACAGAACACTAATCCAAGTTCCAGAAGTGAAAGACCGGTCGGTGTCTGTACCACGGCCTATTTCAGAAAAGATTGCTTCTTCAAGATCTAAAATCTGCACTGGTCAAAGAGATTGATGTGATTTGAGGTTTACTGGGTATTTGGATATTCAATCTATTGTAGGTAGGCCTTCAAAAAAGGGATGTTGTCTCCTGGTTCATGCCAATCCTCAGATAACCCATTGTTTTTAGTTTTACCAATACTTAGTGGCAATGCTTATCACCTCTATTCAATATCGTACATGCTTTCACCATGTTTCTTTTGCCTGATGCAGGAAAGTCAGAATAATTGGCTCATTCTTTCTTTTATTTTTTCCCCCCCCATTTCTTCCACCCATACATTTATCCAAGGGGTCACTTTCATCACACACACCCATCTCCCATTTACTTTATTAATCCAGCAATACAAAGGAATTCTGAGGGAAAATAAAAGGTCAGAATGCCTCACCATTCCACTGTTGCAGGACAGATGTACACTGCTTGCAAGATGTCTTGCGGCCAAATCCCTGTTGTGAAGCCAGTAGCAATACACACCCTTAGTATGGCACAGCCATGGTTATGCCATTTTGTCCAAAAATAAAGAAATCGCGTTTTCTCTCCTAACAGAAACAGTGAGAGCAATGACGCATGTGATTAACCAAGGAATGGCCATGTACTGGGGGACCTCGCGGTGGAGTGCGATGGAAATCATGGTAGGTTTAAGCTTCAGAACACTTCAGACGTTTTTCAGAAGCAATTATGCCGCCTGTTCATTATGACCTCCGCTTCTGACCTCCCTTCTTCGGGTTTTAATAGTTTCCTGTATTGTAAGATCCAGCCCTTCACCTGGAATTCAGTTCTGAAATTGTCTCATCAGGGTGCTTCTTTATTCTGAACTCATCTATACAGTTTTATATTTGGACACAATGCTTTACGTGAATGGATGTTAAGAAGCTATTCCCTGCAGCTGGAAGGTCATGATCTTTAGGTCTGAATGGCAGAATAAGCACACAGTCAATCAAGAGTGAGATGAGGATAAATGTCTTTGCTCAGAAGGTTGTAAATCTTTGGAATTCTCTTCTCCAGAGGTTTGGTCATTGACTGCATTCAAAGCAATGATTGAATACTGGGGGACTTAGGAAGTCAGGGAATTGAGCAGGAAAGTGGAGTTTAGGTCGAGGAACAGTCATGATCTTATTGAATCATGAATCAGGCTTGAGAGCCCTTATGACTTACAACTCTATTACTGTGTTCATTCCCTCTCCTCCAGCCAACTTCTTCCTCTGAAACGTCATTAGCAGGGAATGAGAAGTCTGATTAGGAATCTGGAGACTTCAATTTCATCTCCAGCTCTCGGGCCCTAACCATACATTCAGCCTCTTTTGGTACTGAAGCAGGAAAAAGTGAGGAAACACTTTTTCTCACAGAGAGTTGTGAGTCTGTGGAATTCTCTCCCTCAGAGGGTGGTGGAGGCAAGTTCTCTGGATACTTTCAAGAGAGAGCTGCATAGGGCTCTTAAAGACAGCGGAGTCAGGGGACATGGGGAAAAGGCAGGAACGGGGTACTGATTGAGGATGATCAGCCATGATCACATTGAATGGCGCTGCAGGCTCGAAGGGCCGAATGGCCTACTCCTGCACCTATTGTCTATTGTCTGCTGAAGCATAAAGTCACATTTGTACTTCAGTGTGAATCCAGACCATGGTGTAAATTTGATATTCCATCAACACAGATTAAAACATTCAGTTTATTGATTCCCTGAAACAGCACTGAGTGTGCAATCCGTTTCATCTTGCTGTAATAAATAAGTGACCACAGCACATTGCTGACTGCTGAGATTTGCACCATGAACCATCTCACAACCAATCAGTATATTATAATCTTTTCCAAATCCTGCTGAAAATATAAATATTATTGGACCAGATCTTGCTGGCTCGGTGCCTCTGTGTGGAATCATCACTGATGGCCCCCTTATCTGCACTTGCCTTGTCTAGGTGCGGAAAGTCTCTTATGGCCCCTAATCCTCCAGTCCTCTGTGTGCCCTCACTGGTGAGAAGCTGTGAAACCGGTCATAAAGTTTAAAATATTTTAAATGTTCTTGAGATTTGATGACATTTAAAAACAATTTTAAATGTAGGTGATATTTGAATGTAAACAGTTTTCACATGTCCTTGTATTTTATAGCAGTAGTCTGGGTTTACTTTAAGTGAATGCTCATGAAAGCAGTGAACAGAAACTGCTGAGAAATAACATGGCAAATGCAACAAAGAGAATACCTTTGAAAGTATTTTTCATGAAGGACCCTCTTCCAAGATGAGTTCCAGAGTTATCTCTTTTATTACTCTGTCATATGTTCACTGTCTCTGTCCTGCAGGAGGCTTACTCAGTGGCTCGTCAATTCAACCTCATCCCCCCAATATGTGAACAAGCTGAATATCACCTCTTCCAAAGAGAGAAAGTTGAAGTGCAGCTTCCAGAGCTCTTCCATAAGATCGGTAAATATTTTTTGGCAGATACATTTTCGCAACAAATTCTTGCTTCCAATTGTGCCTTTCCCTTGCCCAGTTTTGCATCCATTCCTATATGGCATACGTCCAGCTGTAGTAAACGATTTGAGGCACCTCGTTCGACTACTCGGGACACCAAAGAATATGTTTTGATGGCTAGTTTGAATTTTAATACTTTCTGAATAGTTTATCGAGTGGAAATGGCAAGAGTGAAAGCCTCACTGATGCCCTTGTTTTGAATCTGCCTAAGATTATTGGATGGCTACTATCCTTAGCAGTAACATTATCTTTGGTGTATTACTGGGAAAATGTGAGTTTTAGTGTATCTAACCCTTTTGTTCTTGCCACATTCCTTCTTGAAGGTGTTGGTGCAATGACTTGGTCTCCTTTGGCATGTGGCATTATTTCTGGAAAGTATGATGCAGGTGTTCCTCCTTACTCTAGAGCTTCTTTAAAGGTACAGTAAGTGTAAGCACAAATATTGTTTGGTTCCAGTGTATTTTTTGTGATCTAGACGGTTAGGCCAATTTCAGCATTCTACCCTAGCTGGAAAATCACAGCATAACATTCAGGTGGGATATTCAAGTGTCTATATTTAATTTATTTTGCTCCGCTATTTTAAAATAGCATTGTGTTTTTATTAACCAATAAAAGAGCTTTTCATATGGCATTTAAAGATATTTTAAATCAAAATGGAAATTAATGTAAATTAATTTACAGAAGTGGAATCATCTAAGTTACACGTAATTTGCTTTCTGCTATAATGGACATCAATGAACTGATTGTAATACAGAGGAGAATTCATTTTGGGGGCATTACTCTCCTCATGTACAATATAGCTACCTCACTGATTTATCCAACAGTTGTACAACTATAATGTTCTGATATGGAATGAATTGCCTCACCTGCTCAGCTGCCAGGTCACTTTGGAGCACAAACGTGAGCTGAATTATTATGTATTCACAGGGTTACCAATGGTTAAAGGATAAGATTCTGACCGAGGAAGGCAGGCGGCAGCAAGGAAAACTAAAAGAACTCCAGGGAATTGCAGAGCGACTGAGTTGCACCCTTCCTCAGTTAGCAATAGGTAAGGATTTAAATTTCATTGCTGAACAAAAAATGCATTGGAATTACAACTGTCTGACACCTTTTTACTGTAAGTACGGTGATGTACCACATTTTGTTACACCTTTTATCCGTTTGGATTAGGAAATGTGGGCACTGGAGTTCCACCACTTAGATTAACAGTTAGAACGTTAGGCAGAGGGTGCTCTAGTTCCCAATCTGTTCTATTGTCAGGTGAGATTCCTCATTGGAACACTGAATCGGAACAAATTTTATCAGACAAAATGATTTTAAGAAATGTTTTACTGCCATTAGGTGAAGTCACGCATGATTGAAGAGCTTATATGGTCCTTTACTTGCAAGACGTTTGGTTAAAATCAAACTGAAAAAGAGATGCTCTCCTCGCTGAGTTGGAAGAGCCCAATCTCGAAGTTTAATTTCCTTGCCTCTCCAAGTCTTCCTTCTCATCAACACAACTACACCAATCAACAAGTGTCACGAGAGGGCGAGAGACCAAACATTGCTGCATCTAGGTGATCACATGAGCTCTGGAGCAGTTATCTTCACCATTGCAAAGATAATGTGTTCAAAGCAACACCACAAGAGTCTTACATCTAAGCTTTTTTAAAACTTACTTAACAAAGGAAACCTGTCTTATCATTGAGGTAAATGACTGAAAGAAATGTCTTCACATCCCTTCAGAAGCCTCCAGTGATTATGCATTTAAAGTGTTTCTCTTTGGTACTGGACAGTAATGATCAGAGAAAGGCTTCCCATTTTAGTCTCCAGAGATCTGCAGCCAGCATTTTCGGTTTCTCTGTTTGCAGCTATTAATGTTGGATCAATACTTGCATTTATGCAAACTGCTTAGGAAAAAGATTCAAACGGATAGAGCAGCGAGAAATAATAGCCTGGAACTTCCATTTTAATCCCCGTACTTGGCTACGATTACCACAGAAGGCTCAGATTCTACACTGGTGTGGGACTGAGGCAGCAGTGGCATCATCCGCCCTAAAAATACTAGCTGTGTCTGTGCTGCCTCTTAATGCTGCTTGTGGAGTTCGCAGGGGTAGCTGGAACATCCAGAAGCGTACTCATTTTCAGAGTTGAAATGCAGCTTTTTACAACTGAGAATTAAACAGCAATCTGGGGCCTTTGACAGTGGTATTTGCGGATCTGGAACCTAATCTTTCTTTACCCTCACAGGAAAATGCTGGCTGAGTTAAGCAAAGCACATTTGCAGGACTTCATCTGATACATTTTGCTGATGTGTATTTTTTTACTCAGCAAAAGAAATAAGGCTTTATATTCGGTTTAGCTTTATTTTTGCTAGTGTGCATTAACTTTGTGGGAACAAATAAAGTGAAGTCCTCATAATCAGAGAATTATGTTGTACCATTGACCATAACTCAAATCTTGCATACATTATTCATAATTTAGTCTTCCTGTTCCACTTGCAGCCTGGTGTTTAAGGAATGAAGGTGTTAGTTCTGTCCTGGTAGGAGCTTCTAACACTGAACAACTTTTGGAAAACATTGGAGCAATACAGGTCAGTATTGATACTTGAACTAAGCAACTATTGCTGACCTCATTACACACTGTGGCCGTTATATGTACTTTAAACCCTTTGCTTTTTGCTGATCACTAAGGTCGTCAATTTCTGTAAGTAAAACCCTATAACTATCGTTATAGAAAATATCCACAAATTTGGAGATGTAGATTGATTGCAATGAGATATGCTTACAGTACACACACATTTGTCTATTATTTGTCATTAAATAATATTATATTGTTCAGTTATTTGAAGGCCAAATTAGTTTAATGGTTCCAAGTCGACTACACCAATCTTGTACCCTTTAATTTAGACTTTCTCCTCTGCAAAATTTCAATTTTATATATGAGCTTGCAGTTTGTGGTGGAACCTCTTTCTAGGGAGTTCCTCAAGATTGAGGATTACCTACAACCCCAGTTCTGAGGTGGCTGAAAGCACCTACATGGGAACTGGATACACCTATACAAGTGGGGCACACAGGTGGTTAATGAGGTGACCTGCTCCTTCTGTCACTTGTGCAGGACCTCTGCAAGCTTCTGATGCATGACCTCAACATTCTCAATCCAATTCCAAATAATCCTTCTCCATCTTGAACAATCAGGGGCCAGAGATTCCTGGGAGTCAGGGACAATGTTGCATTTCTTCAAGAAAGAAAATAATATGAAATGAGGCTTTAAGCACATCCTTGAATCTTTTTCTCTATTTTCTTGGCCATCTTTCCCATGACGGCTTGGAATGGAGAATCTGAGCGTCAAACATGCGAGCAATGTGGCCCAACATAGCCAACAGAATGTAACTCATGCCTCAATACTGGGTCCATTGGATTGGGAGAGGCCACTGACGTTGGTCTGTTTATCCATCCAATAGATGTAGAGAATTTTGCAGACATGGTGTTGATAACACTTTCCCAAGTCCATTGAGATGCCAGCTGAGGGTGGTCTAGATATCAGAGGCTTATGGGAAGTCAGTGTTGCCTTGTGGATATGAGTGGTACCAGGACTGAGGCTGTGATCTTCAACTATCCTTTTCTTAATCAACCACAGGCTATGCAGGCGCATTGACGTTGGTGTTGAATTTCATCATTGATGTCTACCTTGGGCAAGAGATGGCCCAGATGTGGGAGTTGAGGTTGTGAGTTTTAGACTGCCCAGTTTGAAAATTCCGTGGGGATTCTATCTGCTCCCAAGCCCTTGCTATTATTGAATTGGGATATGTTTTTGTAAACTTTTATCAGTCGAGATCAGTGGCATGGGTAGCAGGAATTGGTAGCTGTGAGACGGAGTGAAAGGCATTAATGTCAACGCAGGATCGTGGTTGACGAGGCCTTCCAGTTGTTGCATCCAGCAGTCTGTCCCAGATTTTTGTCTTGGCACAAAATTCCACAGATTAGCAAGGAAATCGTCGTAGGGTCAATTGGCTTTGTTGTGTACATATCCAATAACTAGCTCAATACTAGCTGAGTATTCTGTCTGGTTTTATTTCTACTAACCTTCATCTTCCGGTTAGTACAACTATGTGGCTTGTTGGACAGTTTCAGAGAGTAGTTTTAGAGATTGTGAGTGGCATGTCTGGCAGACCAGTTATGGCATCAGTAGACTTGCTTCATTAAAGAAAAGGCCCTTATTTAATGGACAGTTTAAAGTCCTTTAAGTCTGTAATCTTTCTCTTGTTCACAGTCTTAAAGGACTGTAGTCCAGAGAAGCTTATGACAAGCTGGTAGAATCAGTAACACTGACATAAATCTAACATTTTCTTCCATCTTTATTAATTCACCATTACCAAGACGGTGCAGTTTGAGCTATTATCTCTGGCTCATTAAAAAGGCGCATGCATCTCCTTAAGTAGGCAATTAAACTATTTCAATGTGTAACTAATATTGCAAAGTAAAATGGTGGCACATTGGCATACAGCAAGCTCCCACAGACACATTTAATAATGATCCGTTCATCTGTTTAAATAATGTTGACTGAAACATGAATATTGACCAAAATGTTTTTACTGTTATTATTTTAATAAGTATTGGTCAGATGATTCTCCTGCTCTCTGAAATTGTGGCACAGGATCTTTACCATGCAGCTGGGGAAGGGGGCTTCAATGTAACAGCTAAAGCGGGCACCGTGAACAGTCTGCAGTTGAACATCAAGTGAGATTTCTGTGCTCAGGCTTCTGCAGTGCAACTTGAGCCAACAACTTTCTGAGGTCAAAGAGTTGCCAGATATTTCATGTCAACCTGACGTTTATATCCCATAGATAGACACAAAAAGCTGGAGTAACTCAGCGGGACAGGCAGCACCTCTGGGGGGAAGGAGGAATACCCTACCCCTGGTTTACTATTCTACAACGCTATACTAATCTGAAAATCGTCCCCAAATCATTATTCTTAATCTGCACCAAGTTTGCATAGAAAGCAGTTTCACTGTGACCACAGGGCTCTGGTATAAACTAAAATACATTATGGATATCCTTTCTCTCCAACAGGTTCTTCCAAAGTTATCCTCATCAATTGTTCATGAGATCGATAGTATCCTGGGAAACAAGCCATACAGCAAAAAGGATTATCGATCCTAATAAGGAATTGCAATTATTCTGGACTGTTATCATTTCAAAAGCAAACTTCTTTGCCTGCTCAAGCTATAACTGAATTTAATATCAGTACGCTTCTGATGAAGGAATTAAACTTCAAGTTCCTGATGCAACAGAAAAGGATCAAAAACGAAAAAAAAGAGCCACAAACCAGTGCTGGCAAGGCATAGCTGGTTCCGTGGACTGCCTGTTACCTTTGCTAATTTTAAATTTTTATTTTTTCCTGGAATTCCAAAATGTCACAGATTTGATTGGTTTGCCGTGATGCCATAACTTTTCTGCACTCATTATTTTAAAGAGCTACTGCTGGATATCGAGTTTGGTTGATCAAGAATATAATCTATGGCACTCTGCTGGAAACTGCCTATAGCAGGTTTGACTGTAATCTAACTGCTTCATAGGAAACCAAATCAACAAGGATTGCCCAAACCCCCAAAATAAGTGCTGTGGGGTTCCAAAGCTGCACACTTCTGTGTATGTTATATACATCCAATTGGCCCTAGGCTCAGAGACTTCTCGGAAGGCATCTCTGATGCCTACACCTATTAACTGCTGGAGATGTTCATTTGAAGAAATAGAATAAACTAATATTGTAACATAATCTTATGGCACAATAGAATATTGTGGCCAGGCAACCGGCTGTATATATGCAACGATAACAATGTGATCATTATTGCAAGAATCAGAATTTAGTTCTACCTGTCAAAAACGTGTAGGACTGTAGATATAAAAACAAAAGCAGTGGCTCTTGACTGAACTATGCATGAATCTATTATAATCAGGATCCGTGTGAATGTATATGCTGCTGACTATGTAAGTGCTATCACTCCATGGGCTGTTTTGACAAAATCATACAATAAAGATATTGGATAGATTGGGAATTGAACATTTAAAGAACTATTGAACTTTTATATCATAGAATTGAATCTTCCCCTGCTTATACTTAGTTTTGTTCCATGCTGAGCAATCAGGCCCTTCCACCCGGAGCCAAACACAATGCCGCAGTCGAGCGATGGCACGCAACGTCAAGGTTCATTTTACTCGGATGTCTTCAATGTTCTTAAAACCTGGCGATAGGGGGAGGGGTGACTTCACCTCACATCTCAGCCAACATTTCTCCCTTGCCTAATAAACAAACACAAACATTTACCCTGTGGTATTGAGGGACTGTTCCTCCATGCTTAAAACAATTGTCTTATTTTCCAAGAATAAAACACGTACCGGTAGTTCTGTCCTTCAAAGTAAATTGTCAGCAACCAACTGATGTACTTGCACTTCAGAAATGAATATCTTAGCCCTGTTCCTCTTTTGCTCCCAGAGATTTGACGAGGCAATAAAAGGACTAATTGGGGAATAAAGGATAAAATACACCCTTTGCCCAATCCAACATTGCAACTACCATTTTGACCCTGGCATTACAGATCCACCAAATCATGGTCCAGAATAATTGTGTATTCTTTAACATTGCAATATTTTTGCAGTAAGATAACCATCTCTAAAACAATCAATCTGTAACAAAGTTCTATTTTTTTTACTCTTCACGCGTCCTCCTCATACCCTGCCCTGTCCCTTCCACTTCAACCCTGAAGCATTTACCCCTTGTTGCAATATAGACTCAAAGCTTCATTCAATTCAATACACCTCCCATCAGTCTGAAGAAGGGTTTTGGCCCGAAACATCGCCTATCTCCTTCGCTCCTTAGATGCTGCTGCACCCGCTCAGTTTCTCCAGCCTTTTGTGTACCCTCGATTCAATACAAGGTCATTTGGCTCCACCTGCCTACAGTGGCTCCTCATTAAATTTGTTCAATTTACACCATGGACAGTTACTGTATTCCCGTTCCATGTTTTTATCCAATTTTGTCTGGAATATTACAATTTGATCTCCTGCCAACCATCTCAGTTAGAGACCTTATGCCATCTTTGGCCAGTAACTTTAAATCTGAGCCTCCTGTTACTGACCTTTCTGCCACTGGAAAAGCTTTGGTTATGCTATTGAAACTGTCCGCGTGCAACTTTAAAAGTGGGCCAAAGTCACGATTTAGGTCGGCATGGGAATTGGTGGGTGAAAAGTCTTATTCTGAAATTTAGTTTAATTTAGAACATCAATTTCTGGTACGGTTTTAATTAGTAATCAGACCGCCTGCTATTTGCTGTTAAGTTAATCAGATAGTCAGCTGCAACTGGTTGCCTGATAAAGGTAGTAATTACTCTCAGCTGGGATTCAGTCAGTACTTGAGTGACTGCAGAAGGTCTCGAATATAAAGGTTAGGTCGACAAAAATGCTGGAGAAACTCAGCGGGTGAAGCAGCATCTATGTAGCGAAGGAAATGGGCGACGTTTCGGGTCGATTATGTTGATTTGCGCAGTGTGCAATTTTCCCCTTAGTGCTAATGGCAACATGTGAATTGGGTTCAGAAGAAAGGAGCTGGTGCAGTATGCCTCAAACACTAAAGGTTCATTGAAGCTTTAGGCAGTATTGAAGTAAGTATTGAAATTCTGTCAATTTTCTTTCATGCTTAGTCTTTTAGGAAAAAAACATGCAGTATCCTGAAAGTTAGTTATGTACTATGAGTTTATATAACAGTAAAAGTCTTAATTGTTTGAAAATATTAACCAAAGTTTCATGGTGATGTTTTGTAACTGTAACATGTAGAGGTTTGTGGAAACCACAGATTCCAAGCAATCACATCTGCAGTAAGCTGCATATTGTAGGATGAAGTCTGAGCTTTAGCCATCAGAGAATTAAAGGGACAGGAGTTATTTGGACATTTTAATTCAGGAATTTGATTCACAACTGTTTAGGTAGTGACCTCTATTTCGGCAGTATTCTTGATTAGTGAGGTTGGCAAAGGTTACGGGGAAAAGACAGGAGAATGGGATTGAGAGGGAAAATAGATTCACCATAATTGAATGGCAGAGCAGACTCAAAGGGTTGACTGGCCTAATTCTGCTCCTATGTCTAAAGGACCTGTAATCATGGATACAAATATGACAATTAATTGGGGACAGGGATGTAGCAATGCAAAGGCCTCTATTTAATAGCTTTAATGTATTTAACCACAGGAAGTGGAATGTGAAGTCGTCTTCTCAAATTTGCTTGGCTGTAAAAAAACAATTTGTTTCCATTTTGTGTCTCGTACACAACTGTGTTCACATGCCATTATCTTAACCGCAGGATGCACCTGACTCAATCTCAGTGCAGACTGATGTCAAGCCTTGTGGAGACTGTTGTCAATGCTGCACCTCCCCTCCAGCCAATTTACAGTAGAGTGCAACTAAACCACAGGATAAATGGGACACTGTTCAACCAGTCCCACAGGAACTAGGCTGATGTCACTGCAGCCTTGTTCCTGTGGAAAGAAAGAATTAATGAAGGAATAAAACTGTGTAATAAAGTTATCTGTGTGACTTTAATAATTTGATTTGACAGCTATAATCTGCAAAATCTTGGGGATGGTTTCATGGAATAATTCATAATGGAAAGAATCAGGGTAAAGTTAAATCTCATTGGAAGGAAACCTCTTGAAGAAATGTGATCGGAGCAAGTGGAATTTTATATACAGCTCAAGACGTTGTGATAGAATTGTGTGTGCAGTTTTAGTATCTGACTGTTGCATTAGGTCTTCAATTTAAGGTAATTAGGTAGGCATAGGGATGCGTAGTTTAAGACTGGGACTTAGAAACTAGATGAAAAGATTCTGCCAGCAGATAAACCATGCAAACATTTTGAAGAAATATTTAAAAACTCAACAAATTAAATAAAATGTCCATGAGAACAAGTTAACCTTAGTTATAGTATTACAAACTTAATTATACAATTAACCTTGGTTAACCTTGGTTATAGTTTTATATTCAGCCGCCGCTGAATATAGATCAGATTATATAAAAACATGGTATATAATTATCACAGAATAGATTGGATGGATTGTGGGAAGCAGCAATGAATTATTAAAATATTTATGAAAAAATAAACTAGCAAGAAATAAAAATGCGACATATAACCATATAACAATTACAGCACGGAAACAGGCCTTCTCGGCCCTTCCAGTCCGTGCCGACCATTTATTTTCCCCCAGTCCCATCTACCTGCACTCAGACCATACCCCTCCCGTCCATATACCTATCCACTTTACTTTTAAATGTTAAAATCGATCCTGCCTTCACCACTTCTGCTGGAAGATCATTCCACACAGCCACCACTCTCTGAGTAAAGAAGTGCCCCCTCGTGTTACCCCTAAACTTCTGTCCCTTATTTCTCATGTCATGCCCTCTTGTTTGAATCTTCCCTACCCTCAATGGGAAAAGCTTATTCACATCAACTCTGTCTATCCCTTTCATCATTTTAAAGACCTCAATCAAGTCCCCCCCCCCCCCCCCCTCCTTTAACCTTCTGCGCTCCAAAGAATAAAGACCTAACGTGTTCAACCTTTCTCTGTAACTTAGTTGCTGGAACCCAGGCAACATTCTAGTAAATCTCCTCTGTACTCTCTCTATTTTGTTGACATCCTTCCTATAATTAGGCAACCAAAATTGTACACCATACTCCAGAATTGGTCTCACCAATGCCTTGTACAATTTTAACATTACTTCCCTACTCCTATATTCAATGCTCTGATTTATAAAGTCCAGCATACCAAAAGCTTTCTTTACCACCCATTATAGGAGTAGTAACAAATCCTAAAGTGATCCTATTATAGGAGTAGTAACAAATAAATGTGAATCCAATGGAGGAAATGATTGGAGTATTAAATTGCTCTAGTCATTAAAACTGTATTGGAGAAATAAGGGGAACTAGAACTGGATACATTTGCTCAAACTGATGGCTTCCATTCCAAGGTCAGAATAAGGGCAGCTGCAGAGTTAGTGAATGCAGCATTAATGATATTTCAAAATTCCCAGCAGATTAGAAGGCACCAAATGTATCTTTATTGTTTAAGAAGCCGCAATAGGTTATGATGGACACATTAGTCTGCAATCTCTTGCTGGAAAAATGTGGTAAAACCATTAAGGATGCGGTGATATAGCAATTCGAAAATCATAACATGATTAGGCAGCGTCAGTGTGACTCGTACATGGGAAATTTAACAAAGTTTGAGAATGTAACTCGCACTAAAGGACGTAAACATGATTTGTGGAAAATGAATGTTTAACAAGTTTAAAAAGGAACTGCAGATGCTGGAAAATCGAAGGTAGACAAAATTGCTATAGAAACTCAGCGGGTGCGGCAGCATCTATGGAGCGAAGGAAATGGGCAACGTTTCGGGCCGCACCTGCTGAATTTCTCCAGCAATTTTGTCTACCTTTAACAAGTTTAAGTTGGCAGACAACTGTTTTAATGACGTGATGAGAAGGCAGAGTGATTTATCCGTTTGCCAATACAAAGCTGCACAAAAAAGTGTGCTGCCTAGAGAGGGAAAAGTTTGCAAAGAAAGGTAGGTGGAACCCAGTGATAAGGTGGCAATTGAGAAAATGAGAATAATAGGTTTAAATGGTACAGTAACCATTGGCATAGAGGGCTGTTAGTGTGCTGGTTCACGAGATGTAGCAAGTAAACAGTTACAGCAATGTTAAGAAGGCAAAACAATATGTTAGTGTATTGCAAGGGGTTGGAGGTGAAAAGTACGAAAGTGATGCTGTGATTGGCAAGGGTCATGGAACCACTGGGGTGTCTGAGCCTGAAGGATATGCATGAAGCACTGCAACATAGATGTACTGGATTGGGATGAAAAGGGTGATCTTTGAGGAGAGCGATTAAGATTGGGCAACTCTCAATGAGGTTTGGAGAATGTGAAGTGATCCCATTAATAAGATCAAAATGAAACAACATGAGGATCAGGCAAGAAATTGGACTTGAGACACTGAATCAAATCCATTCTTGAGAAATTGCGCTCTGGCTTACTCTCATTTCCCTGGTTAACACGAAAGAAAGTTAAGAGATGTGATGAGGAAGACGACTACTTCACCAGTTTGTCTCTATATTTAGTTTCTGATATCATTCTAATGCCTTCCAAACCATGGCCTAATATCTTTAACGGAATTGATGGCACAATTGAATTTCGTACTCAACATAACCAACAAGATGTGAAGGTTCAGTACAACCACTTAGTTTTGCACTATCATCATTGGGAGTTAAGGTTCTTTTTCCAGGTTTCTCAACTGGATCTGCCATCTTTGTAGGCTGCATACACCATCTTTGATCCCCATGTTCTCGCCACACTTCAAAATTGTGCCATACAATTATCACTTCATCCTTCTGGTCAAAGTACATTATTTCACGTTGTCAGCTATTTAATCACATCGAGCACCAACCTGTCCAACATTTAATTCCTCCGGCATAGATTGTAGAAAGAAGGAACTGCAGATGCTGGTTTACAAGAAAAAAGACAAAGTGCTGGAGTAACTCAGTGGGTCAGGCAGCATTTGTCTTTTTTTCCCAGCAGATATGGTTGAATAGTGAATGGGAGTTCGAATCGATGGCAAATTCTTTACTAGCTTCCCCCAACTTGAAGATCGATGTAAAACTAAATGTCTTTCCTGGCCTGTTCTCATCGGCATTGCAGCTGGCCACCAGGGAAGCCATCACGCTAGCAGTGTTTTTCCCAAATGGAGTTGGCTGTTGTTTAAGGGGTGGTGTTTTAATTGCCATCTGCAATAATTGCAGGCGTAGGGAAAGGAAAGGCATGCAGGAGAGGTTTTAGAAGAAAGAAAGGTGTGGAAGTGAATGCCTGATCTCAAGCCCAGGCTGTAGACGAATATTGTGATCTCAAAGCACTGGAGGACTGGACCAAACAAAAACAGCAGATACAAGGAGAATGTGCAGCTTTTCTTGCAACGCCCTCTGAAAAGGACCAGGGTTTCTTCCGTTACTGATCTTATTTCCTGGTGTGCGAGAAAGTGAAGCAGTGAGATGAAAACATAATCATGTAACTGGGAGAATAAAACGAATTCCATGATTTCCCTGCCTAGACAGGGTGACACTGGCACAGCAAATAGTGTTGCCACCTCGTGGGGCAAGAAACCCGGGCTCAAACCCCGACCTTGACACACACACACACACGCACATGCACACACCCCTCACTTTGTGCAGGTGTAGCTTCCTCCAGGTGCTCTATTTTCCTCCACATCTTAAAGATGTGGTGGTCAGTTATTGGCCACCATAAATTGCTCTTAAAGATAAAATAATCAAAAGGAAATTGATGGACACATGAAGGAAAATAATGTGTAGGACACAAGCAAATGAGGGGAATGGGTCAAGTAACAGGACTGATCCCATAGACCCGGGGTTCAGTGCCTGTCTCCTGCATTGTAAGAGATTCAACCCGCTGCTATTTCAAGTAAACCTATTCCTATCCTACTGCACGCATCAGCAACCCTCAAAGCTACTTCACCAGGACCTCCAGTGAAATGTCACATCTGAAAAAAAATTGCCAAGTTAATGAATACCTTTCTTAGAATACACAGTTCAATAAAAAAACAACCAGGGGCAATAACATCCAACTAGAAAACAGTTCACCTTTCAGTCCTTGGCCCACAGCCTTGCAGCCAACAACTTTCCATGCACACTTCAAAGTACCATTCTAAAGTGATGAGGGTTTCTGCCTCTACAAAGCTTTAGGTATTAGGTTGGGGTGGGAGATTGCAACCTTCACGTGGTCTGCCCTGTTTTGACGAAAGCAATCAACCTGGCGTGCACGATCAAATAGAACAAGTTGTCCTACAACGTTAGGCTGTGCACACCATATGCAAGAAGAAGAAGAGGTATTGGGTTCTGCTCCCTATAACAGATGTGTGCCCAGACTCTAATTCCCTCTAATCCGAATTAATCCTTGCCACCTGGAATTTTACCCCTGTGCTACGGAAACAGTCTTTTTAAATTACTTTAACCACGCCCTTCAATTTTACACTCTTAAATCTCCACTCGGCGCTCTGCTCTTTAAAAAAAAAACCCTCGCCCAGAATGACTGTACTATAACCTTCTTTCTTTTCATTGTCTCAGCCAATGAGCAAAAGCATCTCATGCCTTTTTACTTACTATTTGACCTGTCCTCCTGCCTTTAAGTTTCTGTGGACATAAAATGGACGATTCCTGTGTTTCTCAGCAGTTATTGTGTATTTTCTTAACACCATCCTAAATCCAACTGCCCAATATGTATTCTCATTACTGATTTCTGTCCAACCGTCCAGTTGACTACATCAGTTTAAAGCTCTGCTGCTCGCTGTCAACCAAATGGACAATGATTGTATCTTCTGCAAACTCATCCATACATTAAGTGCAGATCATGAATAACAAACAGAAGGGAGCAAGCACAAGTCGTGTGGAACTTCACTGGAAACAGTCTTGGTCACAAAAGCACTCATCAACCATAACCCTTTGCTTCCTGCTCCACAGCCAGTTTTGAATCAAATGCGTCTCTTTCTGTGACATATGGGTTTTAATTTTATTGAGCATACGTGCTTGGTGGGAACTTTTCAAAAACCATATCTGATTGTCAGTATCCACAACCTATCGAGAAAGTGTTGTAGGTCTCATAAAAAAATGGCTGCTTTGATACACCTGTGATTTTCAGATTCAAGGTTTTAAGGTCAGTTTATTGTAACCATTCCTCCCAGTCCCCCCCACCCCCAGAAGCAAAAATAGTTTCTCATTTTCCAATTCTTGTCGTCCACCTTGGACCGTTTCTATCCATCTGGAGTTACAATATGGAAAGCACCAATATTAAGTGGTGTTTTCTGCTTCACACAGGAATTCTTGTGGGAATGTCGTGCTTGAAGAAGATGAAAGTGGAATTGATCTTTCACCACATTCACCTGCCCACCACCATTTTATGTTCCTTTCACTTGGCATTCAGAAGTGATCTAGAGCTGGTTGGTTTGGCATTGTCACGCCCACACATGCTGCGCGGAGTGAATCCTTGTGCCGTTGCAAACCTCTCCACCTCTTTCCCCTCACTATAGCTCGCAGTGTGACCCAAATGACTCGCCAGCAGAACACACCAGTTTCCCCAACAAACCGGCAGTGGGGAAACATCTTGGTGTACAGCTCCGTAAGTAATCATTGAACACATTAGCGTCAGTCTCAACTGATTAGACGAGGATTAGACAAACGAGAAAGGAGCATAGTCATATTGTTTTTAGGGACTGTATTAAGATGCACTTCGAGTCTATACAGTCAACTTAAAGTCTTTCCATTTTAGAGAGACTTTCTTACCAAATAGCTTATTAATCAAGTAGGACAGCAGTAATATTCTGTACACAGAATTGGAAAATACAATAACAACTGACAAGGTAGTTAAAAAAAATAAACAAGTTAAAACACTGGGATTTGAACAGATATGTGCAAATGGCAGGACTTTCTCTAAATAGGTCTCCCAGGTTATTAAGTGAGCAGTACAATACCTACCATTTATAACATAACACTGTTAAGCAAAAAGATGCTTTATCAAATTACCCTCAAACCAACAGCCTTCTATCGGAATGGAGATAGTAGGGGAAGCAGGGCTGAACTATTGGCAAAGGAGAACGTGGCAAAATGTAGACGTATAACCTCTAATTGGGATTTATAACTCCAGATTCTTGTGTCTGGTTGCTAGCATGTTTCCAATTTCACATCAGCCCAGAGACTCAATTAATTGGCTTAAGAAATCTGAAATGAATTTGCAGAGAAATTGACCTTTTCCAAGAGTTAGCATAACTGTGATTGGGTAGTGTCTAGTAAACAAGATTGATGATTTTGTCTTGCTTTGCTGATTTTCAGTTGCTACTAGAACTAGAATGGTCCTTGTGCAGTGCTGTTCTGGACCATTGCCTTGGATCAGATACAGCTTTAGGACAGCTTTCTCCCTCCCATTCCTGGGCCAGACACGTCACCAGCACTAGCCTGTGACATCCGGGCACTGGGTGCAAAATGAAGGACGTTGACTTTAAGCACCCAGAACAATTAGTAAAGAGAGGCAAGGAGAAAAGAGGCAAATGAAAGCATGGGTGTGAGGGAAGCAGGAATGAGAGAGCGAAGGAAGAATGAAGAGCCAGTGTGAATAAGATGATTTCTATTTCTGCAGCAATCTTAACATAATGAGGATAAATGGAAAGATAACAAGGGAGGGACGGACTGTGTGGGAAGGGGCTTCACAGACAAACTCTGAAAGGGTCATTTTCAAAAGCTGACACCTGAGTTACAGCACTTCACCCCAATTTATATAATTTAGTTGCAAACGGTGACTGAAATCCCAATATTCAAGTCTCCACGAGTATAATAAACCAACTTAATTGACATTTGGTGTTAAAAAAAAAAAAATTGCATCCTGAATTTCATACAAACATTCACCAGGAAGAGTGATTAACAATAGCAATGAGATTTGGGATTCTCCCCCTCTCCTGACGTTTGACCAGGTTGTGGGTTCTGTGGCGTCAGGATAGTTGAGTTCCAGGACGGTGGGTTAAGGAAAGCCGAATGCCAAGGTCCTTGGCCGCCCACTGTTGCCTGAACCTTAGACCATTTATTGTCCTTGACGTCAACAGTGACTGGGGGAGACTTATTGCTGAGTTCAGTCCTGGTCTTGCCCAAACTCTTGCCACCTGGAGGCATGGCCAGGATTTCTCTAATTAGTAGCTGAACCTCTGCACTGCACAGAGTTGCAACCTGCTAATCCAAGATAATTCCAGCCAAATACCTCCAGATTATCAGTAACATACGAGGCCAACTGGACAGAGCACTTGGATAAGGAGAGTTCTCCGGTGTGTGGTAATAATACAAGATAGTCCAATGGCACTAATTGGTTCCAGAACCTCAAAATACTTCAATAGGGAGACCGCATGGGGGGAATTGAAGGCTCTGCCTTGTGAATACGGGAGAGCTGCCGAGAACAATTAAGCGGAACAAGGAGATGTGTTCTTTGTTCCAAAGCAGGCTGAACTAGGCCCAGTGTACAACATCCAAGCTGTGGGCTTCCTACCTGGAATGTAGGGTACCGGAGTCACGTGTCCCGTCCCCAAGTGGCCACAAACCAATGCACGACTTGTGCCTCTTTTCACAGGAATCCAGGGTATTCAAGGGAGCTGGAGGGTTCTGGCTGGGGTTCACTGGGACCCAGGATGGTGTATGAAACAGAGGGTGATTGACAGTGGTAGTTATTTATGGCAGATTATACTGGGCTAGTTCACACACCTTTGGGCGTATGTGGGGTGGGTTAGGGTCATAATACTTTGGTTGGGGGCAGAACACTAGTGGGCCATTAGAGGAGGGATGGGGTTAGGAAGAGTACACTGTGGCTGGGGGGAGGTAGTTTAGGGACTGTACAGTATGGAAGGTAGTGGGTATTAATGATGGTGAGAAGGGATAAGACGCTGAGCAGGATCTGGAGAATCCGCTCCAGACTTTCCATGTTCTGGTTGGGATGGTGTTTTTCTTGTCCCTATGGCGTTCTTCTCCCTGAAACAACACTCAATGCAACAGGAACAGCCTTCCACGAGCGTGCAAAGTAAGTGCAAATATGTACAAGTGAGCACAGCACTCCCCACCTGCTCACCCACCACCCTCTCCCCAGACAAAAACACTTGATGTGTCCAAAGAATGTTTAGTGATGGTCAGGAGCGTGGTGCCTGTAACTGCCGTCAGCCCGAGCTGATCCTGGGGGCTTGTTGTCAATCTTCGATGCAGATTACATCACTGACTTTATCTTTCCGTTCTCCTTCCAGTTCTTTCAATCCTTCTGACAAGTGCTTTTTATCCTGTACACTCACAGCAGAAATATTTGTGGTTGCTGCAAACAAATAGAATTCATTTAGTATGTTTTCTTCCCTCTGTTTTATGTTTCCCCCATAAAATTCCTACAGTGCTTTTCACTTAATAAAGCTTTCCGTGGTGTTTCTCTGTTCCATAACAAACAAGAATTTACTCGGGATCAGACTTTAGGTCCAATCTCTTTGGTGAATGAGTTTCTGAGGAGCATCTTGATGTGGGGACAAGAGATGCATGTGGAGAATTTGCAGGTGACACTTTGGCAGCTAAAGACACGGGGTCAAGGGAAGCAAGAATCTGAGCCAGGCAGGATCCCCTCTGGGGTTTATAGCGCACTATTTCACCAGAGACATTTAGTTTTATTCATTATTTGGCTCAAAGGAGCTGCATTTACCATGATGTGTAATCCTAAAGTTCCCTCGGGACAATCACTTAATCTAGATCAGTGTCCAAGAGGCCAGTGAGATTTCTGCCTGGATTATCCCGATTCTCAGCACATGGGCTGTGGGCCGAGCAGCTTTTTCAGGTTCGTGACCCAACTCACGGAACTACCTGAATTTTTAACATATTGTGTAATAATATTATAAATCACACCAGAAACTCGTCAAGACCAAAACCTGCACATTTTTAAGAAATATGAGAAAAACCTCAAATTTTCTGAGTAGTAATTGCCCAATCACAGCACTTTTGACATTGGTCAATTTGTGCTCAACCTCAATTCCGCGCTTTGTTTTATGGTCGCTGGGCAGCGAGGACCCCGGGATCATGGCTGCCTCCTCATTACAACAAACCAATAACAATGTTTCCAAGGAATAAAGGTAATGCTCACCTTGCTGATGATTTTGTTTTTCAATTGATTTATCTTTATAAAGTTATGATGTGAAATGTTAAATAAAAATGACAAACGTATGTAGAGTTAGGATTAGGGTCGGTCGGTCAATCTGTCAGTCTGCCAGTCAGGCTTGTCGGTAGGCCGATGGATGCTGTGGAGGATCGGTTGGGTGGTGAGAGCCGTTGATCGGGCCGGGTCTCAGGTGAGTGCTGCGAGTGGTCGGTTGGGCAGTCTGGCAGCAAGCGAGCGGGCGGTCTGACGGAGCCGGGGCTATGGGGGTGCTGAAGGCGGCCCGGACGACGTGCAGGGCATTGCTGCTCCCCACCATCATCACCACCAGAAGGGCGTGCTGGCCGAGTGGACGCGCTGTGGGGCCACACGTACGGAGCCCGCAGCCGGTCCCAAAGTGGCTCCAGCTCCAGCAGCGGGGCGAGTTAGGGTTAGGCATTTTCCTGTCAGTGGAAGATGCCTTGGCCTTCCCCCAGCCCCACTATGGTCGTGAACTCCACTCTGCACACTGGCGGTCAGTGGGGTTCAGTAAACAGGGGAACCAACAGGAACTGTCCTCACCCATTAATTAGACTGGGTCGGGAGTAGGACCTCTGTGGCCGAATCATTAAAAAAACTCACAATTATATTATTTTTATATAATATAATTATACATAATTTTATATGTTTAGTCATATTCACAAGTTATATATACATATTCATATCTGGTATAAATATATGGTTTAAAGAGACTGCAACACGGAAATAGGCTCCCCATGGTGTAATGTGGGCATTGGACAGTAGATGGCGCTTTTTTAAATCTCATTTTCTAATTAGTTTAATTAATTAAGGTGCAGTTTTTGGCACTGACGAGTCATGACTTCCTTCTCAATTATATTTTATCCAAATCTGTGCACAATTTCATGTAGTTCCGAGACATGGGTCACGATAGTTGATTTCCAGACACATTTTCCATGCTTGGCCCACAGCCTAACAAGATGCAGGGAGAATCCTGTGCCGGATTCAGTCCACTCTGGCAAGGGAAAGAATTCCTTGCTCCTAAGCAGCGTCCTTTGTGTTCATTCACTCTTGGGCCTGAGCATCCACTTCTTGCCCAAACCCAGTTGCTCTGGGACAGAATGCCTGTCTTGCTGTGCCATTTAAATTATTATACAAGTGTTGGTCTGGGGGGAGAAGAGTGGAGTTACAACATGTCCGGTAGCCTCATGGTCACATTCACTGATACAAGTAAGCCCTTCATTTACAGATTTGTAGTTGTAGCATTCTATACGTCACAAGATTCTGTACGTCTAGCACCTACCACTGATGTAGGGACCCAGTGGCATCTGGTTGTAGTTGATGAGTGCTCCGGTCCCCGGTCCCCGGAAGCTGGGCCCAAAGTTGTTACTGTACATCTGTGCTGCTCCGTACTGGCCCTGTGGGAACGGCTGCAAGACATGGTGTGTTTGAACAAAGATTAACCAGGAGATCAAATGCAGAATGGATCAGAGAATTCGCAACTCTAACCACCAGGTTCCCCCTACTTGTCTGAAGGCAGTGACCCAGTGTCAAGGACACTGGCCATTTGTGCTTTGTATTCGAATTATGGCTCGCATCACCCAGTGTAAACACACTCGCCCTCCACAAACAAGGCACTTTACTGCACCCGCCCTCATGGTTCAGGTAACACCACAGGAGGAAATACCTTTCTTTTTAGTAAGGCGAGAGTTTGCACCAAAATAATGCCACAGAATGTGTAGCGAGTCTCTCTGCCCCCACTAACAGGAAGGGCAGAGAGGGCTCCATCATTTCACAGTGGATTGTTGGGAATGAGGGGACTACACAGTAACGCTCCCTCACCTGCTGCTGGGGCTCGGTGCCCCGGTTGGCAAGTTGACTTAGGATGCTTCGCTCGGACATCTGTAGCCTCGCGGCGACCGGTGGGACCCGGGACAACATGTTGGGCAGCCTGGTCACGTCGGCCTTCATGTCACTCAGCAGCTCCTCCAGCTGATTCAGGACTGGAACAAACAAGAAGCAAAGAAAGGGCAAGGTGCTCAGGGCCAGGGTTTCAGCAGGGGACACACGCCAGCAACAGCGAGGCTGTGGCTCCATCCATCACAGCAACAGCGCACACCAAACAGGGCCACAGTCAGGAGGGAGGTGACAGGAGCAGCAGTCAGCAACTGCAGCCACCAATAACCCTGCTGCTACTCACAGCCCAGCAACAGACCATCTACGCCCTGATCCTCTGTCAAACTTGGCTCTAATATTATGCTCAGCAACTTGCCTTTAGATGGACTCGTTTATGCTGCTTCCCCGTTGTGAGTCCTAATCTTTGGGTGTGGACTGAAGAAATGATAGATTGTGAATCATAGAATAGTCAACATTCTGAACTGCTATCCAGCTGCTGTAGAGCTCACAGGGGCACTGGCTTTGTTTCTCGTGGAGTTTAGGTCAAAAAACAGAAGTCTGTGAAATTAAATTCAGAAAAAAAAGGCCAAGGATCTGGCATGAATGAGAGCGAGCATAAAGCTGTAACCACACACTGTTCTCTAATGGAAGGACTTTCCCTAGTCTGGGCCTCTAACTCCAGTCTCGCGTCAACATGCTTCTTAACTAACCTCTGAAGAGTCGCCTCACCTGCACTGGAACCCGTGAAGGGAAAAGGTTTGAGAGAGCTGCTTCTCGGCTAATTTGAGCAGCCAATAAAATTAAATCTTGCCGAGGACTTCCACCCCCATGATTAGCGTTAGTACACTGCTGCCCTTCATTGCCGAGCTGCAGGAGAGAGCTGGCTGGGGGGGGGGTGAAGGGACACAATCTCTTCAGATCAGTGGTTTTAACCCGAGCTGTTCCAAGTACAACCTCGGGCTCAGTTTGCTTAACTTAACCACAATTATAAAAATCTATTTCGGAGGGGAAGAGAATAAAACTCGCTTCCATTCCCATCCCTGCCCGGCCCACTTCTAAAATAAACAAAGCTGGAAAACCTGCTTGTATTTCAGATTTCCAGAAACTGCTGTTTTGACTCCCATTCTTTTCTCACCGACAGTTCAGCTGTCCACCTCACCCCAGGCTCACAATAAAAAGGGGGTGCATTCAGTTTCTCCTGCCTTCTGAGTGATTCCGTTCCAACGAGTTCATTGTTCCTGCACCTCAGGAACAGGATTCAGACAGAGAGGCATTGCAAGCGCAGTAAGGGAGGTTGGTGGGAAGAAGATAGCTGGCCTAATTCATTACTCTTCAAACTGAATAAGTACAGATCATCTTTCAATTGCCTCGCATTCAATTCTATGGTCCAATCTAAAAATGCAGCAGAGAATAGTCAACAGGGTCCTGAACAATGAAACCCAGGTTTATGAGTTCTACACAGGTTAAACACACTCCTGCTCTGTCTTCAATAGAAGGCATGGTGCAAGAGGAATCATTTGTTGCTTCCAAAACGTGTTTTACTACCAGGACCACAACATGGGAAGTATGTATTCTCCGTCACCAGTTCTATTTCTCAGAGCGATACAATACCTGTGTTCAGAATCATGAAGGGCTTTGAAAAGACACAAACTTTTTCCAATCACGGGAGGATTGGTGAGCAGAGGGTTCGGATTTAAGGTCCAAGTGAAAGGTGAGCAGTTTTTAAATTTATAAAATAGGTTTAGGAATATACTGACCTGAACAGGTGGAAGTCAAATCAATAACTCGCAGAAAACAACTGTGCTAATTAGTACAAGGGCAAACCCCGTGGGAGTTGGGAAGAAAAAAAGGGGAATGGGAACAGATACATGAGGTTAGATGGCTATGTTCAGTGTTGTACAGTTCAAGGGTTCCAGCTAGTGACGTGTAATATACAACATTGACCTCTATTTCACAGAACAAGGAGAATTTTACTTTTGTGCATTGTAATAGAAAATGTATTATCCCCATGTACACCCCCAAGTAACACCTTGTAATTACACAACACTTTTATCGTAATAAAACATAGAGGTGTCTTACAGGAGCATTATCAAACAAAATCCACAAAGTACACGGCAGGAAAGATGGCTGAGCTTGCTGACGGGAAGTTTTATGGGGCAAGATTTAGTGCAAGGAATTCCAGAGTTACAAACCTCGGCAGCCAAAAGGTACAACCTCCAATGGATTGCAAGAGCTCGATGGTGCAGAGTTCTCAACCTGGTGTATTGAGACCACGGAGATGGGGTGGGTGAGAACCGGAGCGTTTCTCTAACGTAAGGGAGTGGAGCAAATAGACACAACAGGTTGTGGGCATAAATCTGGTCAAACTCAAGTTTATGGAGATGGGAGTCTGACTAGGAGAAGATTTCATGGTCAATTGTAGAGACAGGAAGGACCTGGGTGAAGGTTTCTGCAGCTGAGATGAGGCGAGAGCTGGGTAGCGTTACAAAGGCGGTGGAAGTGAATCTAAAGTGGAGTCTGGAGCCAAAAATGATGCTTGGCTGTGCACCAGCATCAGAGAGCAGTGGGAGAGAGGACATGCCGTTCTGTATCGGCAAAGAGCCCAACAATGAGGCGGTGATGGGGTTGAGGGGCGGTGGGAAGGTAAAGCAACATGATGCCCATTTCAGGATAAGGGGGAAGTCTTTTAGGACCAAGATGAGAAAAACATTTTTCACAGAGAGTGGTGAGTCTCTGGAATTCTCTGCCACAGAAGGTCGTTGAGGCCAGTTCATTGGCAATATTTAAGAGGGAGTTAGATGTGGCCCTTGTGGCTAGAGGGATCAGGGGGTATGGAGAGAAGGCAGGTACAGGATACTGAGTTGGATGATCAGCCATGATCATATTGAATGGCGGTGCAGGCTCGAAGGGCTGAATGGCCTACACCTATTTTCTATGTTTCTATGTTGCTGAGAAAAAGGAGTCAGTGGAGGGAGACAAACTCTAATATTAACTGCGCTGCGAATAGCAGCCATTGCACAGATTCTCAGGCTGCAGTTTGATCAATAGAGGGAGGAGCGACAGTGATGAGGCATTTTTTTGGAGAATAACAGTAAAACACTGCATCATTGTTCTATTTTGGTACATATGACAATTAAACACTCTTGACTCCCTTGAAGGGGAGAGATTTCACACAGGAGGGTAGATAACAAAGAGTATACTTTGTGTCGTGTACAGGTTATATTCCTTGTGCCACACAGGACCACCGTCCCTGGGCACTGAAGTATAATTTGTGTGCGGTCAAGAGACTCTCCCTCATACGTAGCCCACATCTGCCCCCTGGTGGTCAGCTCAATGATGAGTGTTGATCAGGTCTCTGACACGAATCACTCACATTTCCACTTCATCCAGAGGCGCTCACTGTGATTTATCCATTCAACTGCGAGGTGTGAAGACCGCAGTCCACAGGCCTTCCAGCTTAAACAAACCCACTTTTAGGAGATTTCTTTGCTTATTGTCAAATTTTCATCATGAATAATTCCAAACAGGAATGAACCAGCTGCTCCCCCTGCTGGTGGAGTTGGTCAATGACAACCCAGTGTCATTCACGATGGTGAGGTGATCGAGTAGTGTGGTCCAAGCTGGATGGACAGAGCAGTCCAGCTCACATTGCTGGGGGAACTCCGCAGTATCTGCAGAGGGAATGGATTGACAGCGATTTGGGTCTGAAGAAGCGTCCTGAACTGAAACATTGTCCATTCCTACCACAGATGCTGCCTGATTCAGAGTTCCTCCAGCATTTTGTGTTTCGCTCAAGATTCCAGCATCTGCAGTTCTTTGTCTCCTGTCCCATTAAACGCTGCCAGAGCAGGTACAAACATAGGCAGGTAATAAATGGCAGGTCAATCCTCACTGGAATCACACCCAACCGAGGCTAATACAACAAAACCCCCACTCCACTGCCTTAAAACTACTCGTTAACATTCACCCTCTCCCCGTCCCAGCCCATCACTCCACTGAGAGGCATCTTCTGTACCTGGAACCTGTGGACAGGTAGAGGCAGCTTCTGTCAGACTTGTCAGCGTCTGTCTGCACGAACCTCTGATGCATCGAGTACTTTGTTTATCCAAAAATAAATCAAGATCACAATTACACCAGAGGCACTTCATTACAAAAAGCGGAATTTATTAGCAGATTCGCTAAAAAAAAAAGAAACAATTTTTACAAGATAATGCGGGCCAGTGGTGCTGAAACTATTCTCTTATCTTTCAAGCTCTACGATGTCCAGGACCTGTCTGAGTGGTCACTATGGAGACGGGAGGTGGATGGGAGGGGATGCCCGAGATCATGTGACAAACCTTTGTGCAGCACGGCATTGGCGGGCTTGTTGCCGGCCAGAGACTCCTTGGAGAGATGCTGGTGACTCTCGGCCAAGCATTCCACCTCGGCAAAGCGGGCGTTGAGGGCCATGGCGGGGTGGTTGGGGTCCTGGGTCATGTTGAGGTACGCAGCTCTCCGCAGTTGCTCTTCAATCACCAGGGCTTGCTCCAGGAGCTGATGTAGGCAAAAAGGAGACGGGAGAGGGGGGGGGGGGGAGAAAAATCAGTGCAAATGGTCAGCGACACTCCCTCCATCCCCGCCCACCCACCACTGACCCAGGGGCTCACCAACATCCCAACCGAGGACCATCGGTCAGAAACAAAGCAAAGGGAGGAGGACAGAGGGTGGGGGACAGCAGCATCTATGGAGCACTGAAGGTTTCTCCAGCACTTTTGTCTACTTTTGATTTTCCAGCATCTGCAGTTCCTTCTTAAACACAAAGGGTGGGGGAGTGGGGCAGGGCTTCTGATCCAGGGGCACATACCAAGAGTATCGTGCAGGAGGGGAGTGGAAAGGTACGTGGGACAGGGGAAGGAGGGGGTACGGGGAATGGTGTGAGAGGATGAATGAAGAACTGAATCATCCTTTTTCAACCACACAGTCCCAGAGTTTGTAAATGTGGAAAACACAGCCACTAACCTTGACATTGCAAATATCTTTGGTTTGATAACAACCAGATAACTGGGTTAAGGGATAAATATGGGAAGATTCCCAGCTTTTCGATATGTCCCCAGGGACTTGAACACCCCTGGGGAAGCGGGAGGTGGTGGTGCCCGTTGTGTTCCCACAGGGCTGCACTGGATCTACATGTCACATCAACCTCACAAGCCCCTGACTCTAGTGCAACTGGAAATGGATCCTGTTCACAGGCGTGCACATGGGACACGCCCACACCCACAGACACGTGGGCATCTCAGAGGTGGGGGGAGGTAAAGGGAAGATTGTGGGGAGTTGGGAAGTGGCAAGGAAGCAGAGGCAGAGAGAGATCTCAGACTGCCAACAGCAGTATTTTGGTTGCGACCCCAGTACTTAGATATGAAGTTGCCACCCCAGGTACTATCAGCATGGTCACCAACGTTGCTACATATATTTTCCACCCCAGCCCAACCGGTGGAAAGCAGCAGTTGAGCTACTGCCTCACGGCACTAGAGACCCAGGTTCAATCCTGACGACTGGTGCTCCCTGTACACAATTTGCACATTCTCATTGTGACCGCGTGGGTTTCCGCCGGGTGCTCAGGTTTCCTCCCACATTCCATTGACACAGATTTTCAGGTTAATTGGCTTCTATAAATTGCCCCAGAGATAATATGGAACTAGAGTATGTGTTTCCCCTCCCCCCCCCCCACTGTAGGCAACTCCCACATGCTCTCCGAAATGGACCAAGGAGGGATGGGCAGTAAAAAACTGCCCCGGTCTAAAAAATAATGAATAATAAAAAGTATCAGCTGCTGGGGCCGACGGCTGATTTACCTTGAACCTCCGGGCGAGGAACTTGTTCTTCATTTCCAGGAAGTTGCCCTTGTTCATCTCGGCCTTGAAAGGTTCATTGATGATGGTGTATCTGGGATCGTTTTGTATGTCCTGCCACCGAGCATACCCATGGCTGCACAGAAACGTTAAGAAAAGCAGAACGCGGGGAACGACCAGGGGAAGACGAGGTGCTTGCACGAGACTCAAGACTAGCGGATAAGTTACAGTCCCTGGAAAACAGGCTCTTCGGCCCAACTTGCCCCAGCTACACTAGTCCCACCTGCCCATGTTTGGCCCATATCCCTCTAAACCTGTCCCATCCATGTACCCGTCTTACTGTTTCTTAAACGTTGGGATAGTCTACATTCTCTCGTGTCTGGTGGATGTGTTAACTGAGCATTTTGCTTAATTTCCCTCGTGACCTTCCCATTGAAAAAGTCCCAGAGCAAATTCTGCACATGTTCGGCACAGAAAATGTCTTTGTTACTTGGCTTTAATGCACAAATGTGACATTTGCTGTTTCACACCACCTCCCTGGGCATTTTCCAGTTTTATCCTCTTTTCCTGAAAAATAAGGAAGTAATTCATCTAGGTGAGAAGATGTGTGTCAGAAAGAACTGTAGATGCTGGTCTAAATCGAAGGTAGACACAAAATGGTGAGGCAACTCAGCGGGACAGGCAACATCCCTCGAGTGAAGGAATGGATGGCGTTTCGGGTCGAGACAAGTCTCAGGAGCTTTAGACTCATCTTCTTGAAGAGCTTTGGTCTTCATTTCTCGAAGAGGAATTTACAGGCACCGGGAAAGGTACAAAAATATTTGCCAGGAGATTACAAACTGCAGGAAAGACTGAACAGGAGGAAAAAGAGCAAACAAAAGTGTGAAGAGCTGAAATCTTTCAGGTAGAGTCATACAGCACAGAAACGACCCTTCGGCCCAACCCTTGCATGCTGAACAAGATGCCCCTTCTAAGCTAGACCCATTTGCCCAAGTTTTGCCCATTTCCCTCCAAGACGTTTCCTGTCCAAGTGTCTTTCAGTGTCGTGAAGGGAAGGTGAGCAATGATGACTGTTCCGCTTGCAGTGTGTCGGGATTGAGAGGTTGTATTGAAGGGGAAGTGAAGCTGAACAAAGGAAGGAGAGCAGGTGAGGATAAAGTGATGGAGCTGGAAGATTTGGGACGAGTTTCTGATGGAACGTGGAATGTCCACAGTAAGAGTCCAACGTCAGCCTGTGACCGTGAGTCCCCACACCAGCTCTGAATCCCCCCCCTCTGTGAGATGCACCCACGCAGAACGGTGGGCTCCTGGTGCCCTGACCCAACCCCCTCCCCCACCCCTCCCCAGGGTCAGGAAGAGGATACGCAACAATGCCAGCTAGCAGCCAGTAGTCGTGCCTCCTGTGCCAGATATCGTAGATCTTTCCGGAAGAGACGGCAGCTCGTTCTTCGTTCTGCCAAAGCGTGTGCAGTTCTGACAAAGCAAAAGGCAAAGTGATTACCTTGCAGCGACGACCCATGCAGGCTCCGAGCCCAGCGCTGATGTAACGGAGTCCCCAGCTCCGTCACCCCGATCTCTGAACCCTTGTGCTGCCGAGAAACGTTCCCGGTGGGAGTGGGGTGGAGGGGAGGGGGGTTACACCTGCACTGACCCGGGCTGAGGGAGGCAGGGACGTGATGAGATAATTAATCTGGTTCAAAGCGCTGGAGGAACTCAGTGGGTCAGGCAGCATCTGTGGAGGGAATGGACAGACGACATTTCGGGTCCGGACTCTTCTTCAGACTGGTTGTAGTACGAGGGAGAAAGCTGGAAGAGAGGTGGGGGAAGGACACGAGTGATAGGTGGATACAGGTTAGGGTGGGAGTGAGGGAGTGAGGGGAGGTCCACCAGCACTGGGACCGGCTGAGGGAGGCAGGAGATGTGATGAGAGAATTAATCTTGTTCTTCCGCACTGTTCACATCACAGAAATGGGGGCAGTGGGATTTATAGACCGGGTGGGTGGGGTGGGTGGGTTTCTAGACTGGGCAGTGGGGTCCGTGGGGGTTATAGACCAGGGCGGGCAGGGTCCGGTACCTGTGAAACCCCCGTCAGCGATGTTGAACATAAACTTCCCTTTGCCAGACTGCTCCTTCCTGGCCTCTTCCTCCTTCACCTCCTTTGCGAGTTCTCCATTCTGCAGACTCTGTGCGACCTCTTTGTCCTCAGTCGTGTCCTCGGCTGCCGAAGGAAAGTCAGGTTAACCCTCTCCCGGCAACGCTCACCTCCCGCCGTCTCCAGCCCAGCCCAGCGGCAGTAGAACCGTCACAGGCAGAGTGGTGACGCCAGAGACAGTCTCTCCCTGGCCATGGAGCGAGCGGCAGGGACCGGCAACACCAGTTAATTCCCGGGATGGCGGGACAGACATATGATGAAAGAGTGGGTCGACTGGGCTTGTATTCACTGGAATTTAGAAGGTTGAGAGGGGATCTTGTAGAAACATATAAAATTCTTAGAGGATTGGACAGGGTAGATGCAGGTAAAATGTTCCCGATGTTGGGAGAGTCCAGAACCAGGGGTCGCAGTTTAAGATTAAGGACATTTAAGACTGAGACGAGGATAAACCTTTTAACCCAGAGTTGTGAACCTGTGGAATTCTCTGCCATAGAGGCAGTGGAGGCCAATTCACCGGATGTTTTCAAGAGAGAGTTAGATTTAGCTGAGGGGATCAAGGGATATGAGCGAAAAAGCCGGTATATTTTGGATGTTCAGCCATGATCAAATTGAATGGCGGTGCTAGCTCGAAAGGCTGAATGGCCTCCTCCTGCACCTATTTTCTATGTTTCTAGCGTCGTGGGATACAGCCCCGGCTTTGTCTCCCTCTAGTGGCCCGGTCTACCCAAGCCTGACCCTGGCACCCTGGTCCTGAGGGTCGGCTGCATTCCCTCACACACACACACGGCTGCCAGCTCTTACAAAATACGTAAGGGGTTGGACAGGTTAGATGCAGGAAGATTGTTCCCGATGTTGGGGAAGTCCAGGACAAGGGGTCACAGCTTAAGGATCAGGGGGAAATCCTTTATGACCGAGATGAGAAAGACTTTTTTCACACAGAGAGTGGTGAGTCTGTGGAATTCTCTGCCACAGAGGGTAGTTGAGGCCAGTTCATTGGCTATATTTAAGAGGGGGTTAGATGTGGCCCTTGTGGCTAAGGGGATCAGAGGGTATGGAGAGAAGGCAGGTACGGGATAGTGAGTTGGATGATCAGCCATGATCATATTGAATGGCGGTACAGGCTCGAAGGGCCGAATGGCCTACTCCTGCACCTAATTTCTATGTCTATGTTTTCTATGTACAGAGGCTGCAAGTCATGGGGATGAGAAGTAACTGCGCCCATTCCTTCTCTCGAGGGGAAGCAGGGTGGGTGGGGTGGGGGGGGGGGGGGGGGGAGGAATGCCGGACAGGGAGGGGGATGGAGTGCCCCGCTGCCCAACAGCCCACTGTCAGCACCACCTCTGGCCGCACCTTTGGGCTGTGGCGGTGCCACCTGGTCCAGCAGCTCCAACTCGCCCCTCTCCTCCGCTCCGGCGTCGCTCGATTGCTTCTTGCTCTCCGCTTCCTGTGGCTTCTCAGCGGCTGGAACAGCTCTCCCTCCACCGGGAACCTGCTGCAGGGTAAACATTAGGATAACACATCAGTGCTGCACTGGACCAGCCCCTCCCCCCAAGCTGACCCCTGACCTCTCCCCCTGGGGGAATCCCCGACTCCAGCCCCCAGCTGACCCCTCCCCCGGGGTAACCCACCCGTCCCGTGCTTCTGTCAGTGACCCACTCCTATGTTCCACCCTTTGTGCCGTAAAACCTGTCGTATTTTTAACCCTTGCCCCTTTGATGAAAGGTCATGGTGAGATCTCTTTTCACCGCTCAGTGATCTGCCCATGTTTCAGAATGAATGATGGACAATAGACAATAGGTGCAGGAGTAGGCCATTCGGTCCTTCGAGCCAGCACTACCATTCAATGTGATCATCCCCAATCAGTACCCCGTTCCTGCCTTCTCCCCATATCCCCTGAGTCTGCTATCTTTAAGAGCTCTATCTAGCTCTCTCTTGAAAGTATCGAGAGAACCGGCCTCCATTGCCCCCAGAGGCAGAGAATTCCACAGACTCACAACTCTCTGTGAGAAAAAAGTGTTTCCTCGCCTCCGTTCTAAAAAAAAATGTTTCCTCGTCTCCGTTCTAAACAAAGTGTTTCCTCGCCTCCGTTCTAATGATACTTCATTGTCACATGCTGCAAGTCACAGTGACATTCCTTGTTTTACATAACCCAAGGTGTGCAAAGAGTCACCACGTAACGTTACAAATATCCCATTGCCACACAAACCATTTTTACCACATTCCATCGTGGTGTCGAGAGTTCTGGTGCAGCTTTTGGCCGACACTATCTTACGCAGCCAGAGTGAAAAATAGTCAGCATCTGGATCACAATACGGAGGGTCACCGGACCGGTCTTTGAAAATGGCGCCAAAACCTGGCGACTCTTGCACGTGATCTCAGTGGACGATTTCTAAATTCCTTTGTACTGATCGGGGAATGTGCTTGAATATGACAACATTTGATGAACTCTATGATGAGAAAATCATTTTTCACACAGAGAGTGGTGAATCTGTGGAATTCTCTGCCACAGAAGGTGGTTGAGGCCAGTTCATTGGCCAGTTCATTTAAGAGGGAGTTAGATGTGGCCCTTGTGGCTAAAGGGATCAGGGGGTATGGAGAGAAGGCAGGTACAGGATACTGAGTTGGATGATTAGCCATGATCATATTGAATGGCGGTGTAGGCTCGAAGGGCCAAATGGCCTACTCCTGCACCTAATTTTTATGTTTCTATGCAAAAAGAATTTGTTATTGTACATCTGTACATGTGACAATAAAGAACCATTGAACCAAGTGCAGCAGTTATTAATGATGGTCATTACCGCTTAACCTGCTTAAGTTAATGTCTTGTTATTATAAGATAACTTGTGAACAGAACCATTGCGATTCCTGGATTAATGAGCTCCTCCCCTCCATCAGTAACTGTACTTTCAGGCAGAGAGGTTCATCTCGCCCTTCAATACTTGCCTCGGTCTCTTCCTTCTCCCTCTCGCCATCATCCATCATCTCCGCACAGCAGCCGTTCTTCTCTGAGAGGGAAGAGAATTGCTCTGGTCAGGTTAAACCTGCAGCACTGCGAGCCTCAGCTTCAAGGGACTCCCCCAGCCCCCACAGAGCGACTGGCCCAGCAGCAGCATGACTGACGGCCAAGGCTCGTTGCCCTGGGTTCAACCACTGATCCATTTCCTGCAGACATACCACCCTGTCCTTGAAGCTAGATGGTGGTGTGTGTGTGTGTGTGTGTGTGTGTGTGTGTGCCCACAGCACCCTCCAATTCCACTTCTTGGCCCCCACTGGGCTCGTTCCCCCGCTGCCCTTGATAGAGATGTGATGAGGACATTGCCAGGGCCTGAGCTACAGGGAGAGGTTGGGCAGGCTTGGAGTGCTGGAGGCTGGGGTGTGATCTCATAGAGATGTAGAAAATCATGAGGGGGACAAGATAGAGTAAGTGCCCAGTCTTTCCTTGTATAATATTTCTTATATTATTTCATATCTGCTTCAACCACCACCCATGGCAATGTGTTCCTGACACTTCCTACTCTCTTCCTACCCCATACATTTCCTTTAAACGTTACCCCTCTCACCTTAAAGCTATGCTCTCTAGACTTTGACATTTCCACCCTGGGGAAAAGGGTTCTGACCTGTGCCTTGTGAGAATCAACCAAACATGCTTGAGCCAGTCAATGCCAACCCTTGCTCCCTGTCCCACCAGCCAACCTTTACACTCATGCCTTGGACAGGCAACACTGGACTCTGACCCAGCGGGACCCACCGGTGGAGGAATGGGCTGGCACCCCGGCAGTTGGGCAGGCAGGGCTGGCAGCCACGGGCGTGCTGGAATCGGAGGAGATGCAGTCCACGGGCTTCTTGCTCTCCATCCTCTCCGGCACCATGTCCGGCGTGCTGTACCTCCCGTTGATGTATTCAAACTCCTGCACCTAAGATGTGTTTTCCAGAGAGATCAGGTTAGTGACGAAAAGCAACTCAAACATCGGAAAAACAGGTACAGAAACCGGGTCGGGCAATGGAAGAATAAAACCTCAAACTGAGCAGAGGTGACGGCGAGGAAATGTGGTCGTGGAACTGGTTGTGAAAATGTCCATCTGACCCACTTCAGCTGTTAAATGCCCTCAGGACATGACACATGCAGCAGGAACATCACCCTAGACACAGGAACTGCAGGTGCTGGTTTAAAAAGCGACAAACATGCTGGAATAACTCTGCATCAGGCAGCATTTCTGGAGAACATGGATCGGCGATATCACAGGTCGGGTGCCTTCTTCAGACTCGAAGTCTAAACATCGTGTATCCAGGAACATTACCCAGCTTGCTGGACTATGCAGCGAGCATTGCTCCATATCCAACTGGCCACACACGCCATGATCAAACATCACAGATAGAGCTCTGCTCTGCCTATAAACCAATGGCAGGAACATTTCATTCACTGGTGTCGAGGGAGCTTCATTATACAGACAGAGAGGCACAAAATGCTGGAGTAACTGGAGTAAGGGGTGACCGCGCTTTTGCAGTTGCAGCACCTAGACTGAGGAATAGCATCCCACTCCTCATCAGAACTGCCCCACCATCGACTCCTTTAAGTCACAACTCAAAACCTATTTTTACTCCCTGGTGTTTTTGAGCCCCTCTGAGGGGGCGTTGTAAACAGTTTATGCATGTATTGTTATGTCTGTCTACCGTTGTATCAAATTAGTAGCTGCACTGATGTGAAGCACTTTGGTCAACGCGAGTTGTTTTAAATGTGCTATACAAATAAATGTATTATTATCATTATAACTCAGCAGGTCAGGCAGCATTTCTCCAGAAAAGGAATAGGTGACGATTCGGGTCGAGACCCTTCATCAGACCCGACCTGTCCCAGCCCCACACAGCCCGCTTTTACCCTCCCCACAAAACGTCATCAACAGAACTAACCTTAAATATCTTTGGTGGAACCCAGCATCTGCAGTTCCACCTTACACACCAGCTTTATTATATATTTGACGTGCTCCACCTTCAAATGGAATATTTACTGAAGAGAATAGAGAACATTTTACTCTCTGTCCGATCTATGCTGTCGTTCACTCAGGACTGTGTCATTGATTACCAGAATGTTCCATTCTCCACCATGTGCACAAAATATAACAAAAATCATGAACACACGACTTTATCAGAACGCAGTCAGTAATGATTCTTTGTTTTTGACCTGAAATATTCACTATTCCTTGTCTCCAGAGATGCTGCCTGACCCGCTAAGTTACTCCAGCACTTGTGTCTATCTTCGGTGTACACCTTCTGACACGTTTCTTTGTTTATCAGGCAAGCCGGTATTTTGTGTAGGAAAGAACTGCAGATGCTGGTTTAAATCGAAGGTAGACACAAAATGATGGAGTAACTCAGCGGGTCAGGCGGCATCTCTGGAGAGAAGGAATGGGTGACATTTCGGGTCGAGACCCTTCCTCAGACTGAAGCCGATATTTTATAACTGGGGCAAGATTAGATTATGTTGCTGTTGAATTAGTGAGTAGTCTCACAAGTCCCCTCTGGTCAAAAGTCAACCTGCTTTACAGGAGCCAGGTCCTGCTGCTACTTGCACTGCCACTAGTGGGCAGTACTGCCGGCATTCTGAGTTCACCGAGACTGAAAATACACAAACAGTTGTGAATCCCTTCACTCCCTGACCCAGTGGACATCTCCCACATTTTACTGTTTTATTTCACTTCTGCAACTTGCACACAATTGTCCTATATAACAGAAGTTTGCTAAGTGTCGAGGCCCTTAGACATTGTACATGGTCCATCCATGTTGGCTGCCAGAGGTACAATTCAATCCTTGAGCAAAAACACCAAGTGCTGGAGGAACTCACGGGTCAGGCAGCATCTGTGGAGGAGATGGGCAACCCACGTTTTGGGTCGGGACCGTTCCTCAGAATGAAATTCAATCCTTGCTTCCACTGAACCAAATACATCTGAAGTGCATCAGACAAGTTCTCAAACCTCCGATACTCCCACCCGACGGCACAGTGGCACAATGGCCGAGTTGCTGCCCTACGGCGCCAGGGACCTGGGTTCGATCCTGGCTACAGGCACTGTCTCTACGGAGTTTGTATGTTCTCTCTGCCACCACGCTTCCTCCCACATTTCAAAGACATGCAGGTAGTAGGTTAATGGCCTCTGTAAATTGTCCCTAATCTGTTGGATGGAACTGGTTTACAGGAGGGCCAAAGGTCCTGTTTACATGCTGCATCTCTAAACTAAAACTAAATCTGTCCTACCCACACAACTGTCAAGAGGAGAGGGACTTTATGTACTGCCTATAAGCTCTCTATCCCTCAGCTTATTGAACAAAAATTAATGATTGCACTGTGGAAACAGGCCCTTCAGCCCACATAGCTCATTCCAACCATCGATCACCATTCACACTAGTTCTATGTTATCCCACTTTATCATCCACTCCATACACATTAGACGTAATTTTAGAGGACAAATAACCTACAAACCCGCACATCTTTGGGATGTGTGAGGAAAACAGAGCACCTGGAGGAAACCCACACGATCAAAGGGGGAACGTGCAAACTCCACGCAGACAGCACCTGAGGTGAGGATCGAACCTGGGTCTCTGGCACTGTGAGGCAGTAGTTCTACCAGCTGTGCCATAGTGCCACCCACTAACATTGGGTCCTTATGCTGTAGTTTAATGCAAGACGTTTGGCAGATATGCCCCAGAACATAATTGGCCATTTGTAACGGGCCTTCGGTGTAGTAAAGTGTGACAAGAGTTTGCACAATGGCGTTAGCAAGCTGCAACATTCCCAACTCACCTTCTTCCTGACCAGTGACATCACGCCTATCCTGGTGAGCACGTGTTGCCGGGACAACCCCTCACGGGGAACGCCATCTGCAAATGTCTCCGATCCATCCGCACCCGGCTCACACAAGTGCCTCATGAACAGCGAGACATAGGCGCTGGGGAGAGAGAGGGAGGGAGGTTTCAACCACAGTTACTGGAGACACCACACGCTTAGAGTCATACAGCACGGAAATAGGCCCTTCGGCCCAGCTCGTCCATGCTGACCAAGACGCCTCATCTGAGCTAGTCCCATTTACCCGCGTTTGGTCCATTTCCCTCCAAACCTTTCCTCTATCCATGAACCTACCCAAATATCTATTGTTATAGTATCTGCCTCAACTACCTCCCCCTGGCAGTCCGTTCTATATATCCACCACCCTGAAATGGTTGCCCCTCAGGTTCACATTAAATCTTTCCCCTCTCACCTTAAACCTATGTCCTCTGTTTTTTGATTCCCCTACTATGGGTAAAAGTTCACCCTATCTATTCCTCTCAAGATTTTGTACCTCTCTATAAGATCACCCCACATCCTCCTGCGCTCCAAGAAGAAAGTCCTACCCTGTCCAACGTCTCCCTGTGGCTCAGGAGCTCAGGTGCGTTTCAGCCACACGTTTAGTGGAGAAACGTTCTCCTTGGAATCCTCCCAGGGAGGTGGGTTGGGGGAGGGGTGGGGGGGGGGTGGGGGTCAACGAGAGAATGGGCCCGTTGAGTCGCAGCTTTACAAGAGTGAGAGATTCACCCCTCCCCCTGGATCCCCTCTGACCCCACGTCCCTGGGACCTGTGCACTGGTGTGTGATAGGGAGTGTGGAAGGGAAGGCCAAGAGATGGAGGATGTCCCGGGGAGGTGGGGGAGGGAGTCGTCGGCATGACAGGGGCTGGGGGTTACACAAAAAGCTGGAGAAACTCAGCGGGTGCAGCAGCATCTAAGGAGCGAAGGGGATAGGCGACGTTTCGGGTCGAGACCCTTCTTCAGACTGGTCAGGGATCAGGGAAACGAGAGATATAGACAGTGATGTGGAGAGATAAGGAACAATGAATGAAAGATATGCAAAAAAAGTATTGATAAAGGAAACAGGCCATAGTAAGCTGTTTGTGGTGTGAAAATGAGAAGCTAGTGCAACTCGGGGGGGGGGGGGGGGGGGGGGGGGATAGAGAGAGAAGGAATGTCAGGGCCCGAGGGCTGAGGGAGGAGGCAGCCTGGGTTAACAGAATTGAGAAAACTCAATGTTTAAGCCCAGAGGATGAAGACTCCCCAAGCGGAATATGAGGTGGTGTTCCTCCAACTTGCGGTGTTGCTCACTCTGGCCGTGGAGGAGGCCCAGGACCGAAATATCAGGGGCTGTGTTTGTGCGTGTGTGTGTGCGCGTGTGTGCGTGTGCGTGTGTGCGTGAGCGGAGGACGAGGAGAATACAAGATGGGTCAAGGACATGGGACATGGTTACGGACGTTAAACGTACCGGAACTCCTTCTCACTCTTCCCGCGGAGATCACGCACCAGCCAGTGGGAGTTGAAAGCGTCTTGTGGAGGCATCCCCCAGCGCATGATGGCGTTCACAAAGGCCTTCCGCTGCCGTGCATTGAACCCAAGGACCTGAAGACAGACGTTATCAGGAGGGGAGGCCGGCCGGTGAGTCCGGAACTTCCCGGTTACACCCTCTGACCCCCAGATCTCCTCTGACCCCCCAGACCTGGAGCAAATGCTCACATCACATGTAACCATGCAACCCACTGTCAATAACATCCCCACACCTGAATTCACACTCTCACTGTATCGCGCCACACACGACAATAACAATTCAACACCAACCCAGCCACAGAAGGCAGTGCAAACCTCGTCCATTTATACTTTTAAGGCAGAGATTGACAGATTAGTCCGGATGTCAGGAGTTAAGGAGCAAGAGCAGGAGAATGGGGTTGAGAGGGAAAGAGAGATCAGCCATGATTGGATGGTGGCGTAGACACGTGGGGCTGAATGGCCTATTTCTGCTCCTAGACCTTATTGACATGTTGCACAGCTTCCTGTTAGTGGGGTGAAGGGTTCTCCGGCTGAGGACGGAGGTTTCCTGGACAGGTTAAGTGTGACCTGGGTGTTCGGGGTCAGTTCTCAGGTGACTTTGCCCTGGATGTGAGCTGGTGACGGACTCCGCAGAGACCAGTGGCTTGGTTCCTGATTGGGACAAAGATCCCGCCTTGAGAAACAGAGACGATATCTCAACCAGCAGGCCTGCGCCTCGCCCTCAAGTTCGCTGAGAAATCAGAGGGAATTTTGAGTGAAACTTTTTGTCCTCCATGTGCCTGAGGGGTGGGGGAGAATCTAAACAATGCTCGTGACGTCAGCCCTGAGGCAGAGTCTGGACCCCAGCTGGTTCAGTCCTTACATCTCAGCGTTACTCTCACAGTCATTCATCTACTATCCTCATCTTCCCCACCAAAGAATAGTTAACGTGACCGAGAGATTCACAATAAGGAGCACATTCCAGCTGAAACTCAACTCCATAGATTTGTACAGCACGGAGAACATGCCTTTCAGCCCTTCTAGTCCATGCCGACCATCAATTAGCCACCTACACTAATCCCATTGACCTGTGCTCAATCCAAAGCCTTCCTCTGTCTTGGCAATTCAAGTGCTGGCCAGGATATTCCTTGAATGTTGGGACAGTGTATAATTGCACCAACCTCTCGGGCAATGTGTCCTCAACTCCAACCGCCCTGCGGGTGAAATAAGTCCTTGTATCCCCTTTAAATCTCTCACGCTCTACACTAAACCTGTGCCGTCTGGCCGGACACCTCTTTATGTTTACTGAAGTCTACTCTATCCATGCCCTTTAATGTTGGCCATTTTTACTTGGTCCTCCCCAGCTTTCTCTGCTCAAAGGGAAATGAGACCAGCCTATCCGGTCTGTCCTCGTGACTGAGACTGCAGCCTGGGCAACATCCTGGTGAATCTCCTCTGCACCCTCTCCAGATTAATCACATCCATTTATCAGTACTCGCTCCGTAGCCCAACCCAGCAAACAAGAGCTTACAAATAAACAGACCTGGGCTCAGACATTGTCGTACAAGATACTTATTGGTAGAGTGTCAGTAGTTTTATTCTGTAACAGTCTCTTGAGGAGACTGTATCGAGGCCTTTACCCCATGTCTAACCCACACTGTCCAACTGATAGCAGTGAATTTCAATAACGAGCTAGATAGGGCTCTTAAAGATAGCGGGGTCAGGGGATATGGGGAGAAGGCAGGAACGGGGTAATGATTGGGGATGATCAGCCATGATCACATTAAATGGCGGTGCTGGCTCGAAGGGCCGAATGGCCTACTCCTGCACCTATTGTCTATTGGCTTGGAGAGAGAGTGTTTTGTTCTGTAACCAAACTGTGGTTAACCTGTATTATTTGATGGGACAGTGTTTGGGAGAACTTCACCCTGTATATGAACCATGGTTATCTCCCTGGCAACATTTGACAGGATATGTAGCGGAGGCCCTACTCTGTATCGACCTCTGGCGTGATTGGGGTCAATATTGCAGCTGATAAGAAGGATCAGGAGGCTTATTTACCTCAATGTTGCCACCAACTCGAGCCAGTAACGGTGGGAGAGGTTTGTCTCGCTCGTTCTTAAGTTGCCTCCGTGATTGCCGTCTCCCAGCTGAATAACAAAAATTCAGGAATCAAAGTTCTGGAGGAAAAGGTGACAATTTCAAGATTAAATGACTGCCCTGGGTTAGAAAGGAAGCAGTGGCCAAGTCCTCACCTTCCAACTTCTCTTCAAAGTCTTCATCCTCATCCTCTGAGCCCACAGAGTACTCGGACTGGTTGTCTGACAAGTCATCCTGCCACTCTGGAAAAGAGAATGGGCGGAGGAGGATACAGGCCCGGGAAAGGCAGACCGGTATTCCTCAGGAACACTCGGCAATGGTGGGCACCCATCGCTCCCACCTCTCTCCCCTGTCGTCACCTCCAGACTCTCCTCAAACTTGCCCTCCCTACCCCCCCCCCCCCACCCCCCCGCCTCCCTGTCATCAATTCGCCCTCCCCTCCCCCTCCTTGTCTCCCCACCATAATCTCCCTCTCATCCCCACCATCCCAATCTCCCCCCACATTCCCAGCCCATCACACTTTCCCCACCGTCCCACCCCCCCCCAACCATTACTACAGTCCCCCCGCCCCCCCCCCCCCCCCCCCCCCGGCCCCCATTTCCAGCATTAATTTAAAAGAAAATACCGAAGAACTCAAGGTTAATTCAATGCAGACAAAAGCTTTGGGAGAATTCAGTCTGACCAAAGAGGATTGGGGACACAACAGTGAACTGCAGATGCTAGAATTATGAGCAAAACACCAACTGCTGGAAGAACTCAGTGGGTCAGGCAGCATCTGTGGAGGGAATGGACAAGTGGCGTTTCGAAGCGGGACCCTCGTTCTGATTAATGGAGTTGGGGGGAAATAGCTGGAAAAGATGTTATTTTTTTTAAGGATCTCTTTTCCAGCTTTCTCCATCGGTGTGAAGAGTCCCGACTTGAAGCATCCATCGCCTGTCGGTCCCCTCCACAGCGTTGAAGATTGAGTGGAACAATGGGAACAGAATGTTTCTGTGACCACTTCAACCTGACCTCCTTCACCCACTGATCCCCGGCATCTTCAAACCTCCTCGACAACCCAGGACATTCCAAAGCACACTGCAGCCACTGAGGCACTGTCAGAAAGTCACAGCAGTGAGATATTCTTGCACAGTAATGTGATAACGGCAAATCAATGCCTAAAGACTGGGCAGGACAGTGGCGCAACGGTAGAGTTGCTGCCTTACAGCGCCAGAGACCCGGGTTCGATCCCGAGTCCCGGTGTTGTTTGAATGGAGTTTGTAGGTTCTCCCCGTGACCTCCGTTGGTTTTCCCCGGGTGCTCCGGTTTCCTCCCACACTCCAAAGACGCGGGGGTTTGCCGGCTAATAGTGGCTTGGTAAAATTGTAAATTGCCCCAGTGTGTGCAGGATAGTGTTAGTGTGCGGGGATCGCTGGTCGGCGCGGACTCGGTTAGCCAAAGGGTCTGATCCGTGCTGTCTCTGTAAACTAAACTAACACACCTGCTCTACAGTGGTTGTTTAGGAGATAACTCCTGGCTAGGACTCTTGGTTCAACACCTCATCTGCTGAGCCAGTGAGTCAACAACTTTGCTCCATGTCCAAGAGCCACATCTCGGCACAAACACAAGGTCCTCTCCAAAGGGCATCAGCAGCACAGACAGGTATATTTAGTGAGTTGGCTGATCGCAGCTTGTAATCCCACATTTATTGGTGTAGGTTTATTATTGTCAGGTGTACCGAGGTACACACAAGTGAGAAGCTTTGTTTTACATATTATCCACTCAGATCAGATATATTACACAAAAATACAATCATATTAAACTCAAGTATAATCGGTAGAGCAGAGGGGAAGATACATAGTGTAGAATATAGTTCTCAGCATTGTGGTGCACCAGGTTCCATAGGCAACGTCCAAGGTCCTCAATGAGGTACAAGTGAATGGGACGGTACCCTAATCTTGTGGAAGGACTGTTCAGACGTCTGACAACAGAGGGGAAGAACCTGGTCCTGGCAGTGTACAAGATTCTGTATCTTTTCCCTGACAGGTGCGGGGAGAAGACGGAATTTCTGGAATGGGATAAGTCTTTGATTATGTTGGCCGCTTTCCCGAGGCAGCGTGAGGTGCATATGGAGCCAATGGTGGAGTGTCTAGCCTGTGTGACGGAGTGGACTAGATCCAAACCTCTGCAATTTCTTGTGGTCCAGGGCAGAGCTGTTCCCAAACCAAGCTGAGGTGCAACCCGACAGACAGTATGCTTTCCACGTTGCATCTACAGAACAAACATTCTGCCTGTCAATAGAGGGATCGGATTTTGAGTCACCAGATTGTTGGTCCGCAGACCTCTGCATTGGAAGTCTGGAATCAGAACCACTCGTGTACCATACCCTACTACAAACTCTCCTTGGTCCATTTACATACCTTGGTCCTCTTGGGAGGCATCATTGTAGTTGACCTGCTTGCGAATACGTTTGCCTTTGCCCAGGTTCCTGGCCAGGTCCTCTTGCTGTTGCTCATAGTGATGCCTCAGCAGCTTCTCCCAGTAATCGGGGTCCACATTCTCTTCCTGCTTAATGATCTCTCTTTCAACTTCCTCCTAATTTTGCGAGAATATATTAATAGATCAGCAGAACCAAAAAAAAAACCCCATCCCCATTAAACAATGTAACGTATAACCATTAGTTTTAGCTTACAGTAAACAAAAGTAAACTTCTTGCTATTGAAAAGATTTTTTTTTTTTTTTTTTAATCCTGCAGGGAAAAATAACTTAGTTATTTTGCGAGACTGAAACTCTTGCTCCAAACCCCATTTTCTGCATTGACAAAAATGTCTTTAGAACATGTGTGAAAGATACATCTTCTGGATGCGCTGGGATGCATCGGGCGTTTTGGGTCTCACAACATCAGACACCCTCGCCCAGGCGACCCAGCCGGGGTTGATCAGGCCCCGACTTGCGTCCCAGCAGCAACCGCCCACGGATCAGGAAGCTCTTGCTCCAAACCCCATTTCTTGCACTGACGAAAATGTCTTTCGAACATGATTTTCTGTAACACAAGGTTTCTGTAACACAAATTCCCTTCTCACCCTAGAGCCCTGTCCTGCACTGTCCAAATTAGCAAGCATTGGTTAAGTCGGGCCCCCGAAGGAAAGCTGTCACCTGTTCTTCCTCCTCCCGCACCACGTACTGAGCTACTTTGAAGGAACTGAGATACTCATTCATGTTCTGAATGTCAGCATCATCTGTGGCATTCTGGTTGCGATCCAGCAGCTTGGAGATGGCGCGGTCATCGTAGTGGATCATCCGCATCTCCTCAGCCTCCTTCTCTGCTGGAAGTTAAAGACCAAACAATCAGCCATTTCCCTTTAGCTCGGTCGCACCTTGGCGACCAATCTGTGAGTTTACTAGCGCCGCTGAGAGGTTTCAATCTCGCTTTGGAATTCCCTCTTTTCCCTAAAACGCCACCAGTCCCTCCGACATTCCATCATCCGTCGCCCTATCCCCCTGTCTGTCTTCCATCCCATCGCCAAGATGTTTTGTTTGGTGTTTAGGTGCGTGTTGGAAAATCTAAAGCTTTTAAACCTAACCCTATCCCAGACGACATTATACCTCGGACACTGTTTACAAACGTATCCATCAGTGGATATGTGAAAATGGATGAGAGCAGGTTGGAGGAATGTCCTGGAGTAGAGCGGGTGAGGCAAGGCTGGTGGGCTGTGCACGTTGATCTGTGCAATCATTGCCCACAATTATAAAAATGAAGACCCACGCAGCTACTGGGAGCCAATCGGCCCCTCAGACTTGTTCGACACTTCAATCAGAACGCAACTGATGAAGACCCAATCTTTGTTCAATATTCCTCAGTATCCCAAGAAAGACATTTCACGTTCCGAAGCTCCAGTTACCCCACAGCCAGATTTTCAATGCTTTTTATCCAAATTAACACAGCAATGGGTGAAGGTGGTTATTCAAGCACAGAGGCCGCAACAAGTCACACACTGTCCATTAAAGAACCATCTCCACCCACTGTGATCATCACAGAGCCTTGTGACCACAGCAGCAAGTGTCACAAACTGACTCGCCACACACCTGAAGATGGATTGATTGACTGAAAGATACAGCGAGGAGACAGGCCCTTCAGCTCACTGAATCCACGCTGGCCATCAATCACCCCGTTCACACTAGTTCTATGTTATCTGATTTTCACATCCACTCCACACACACTAGGGGCAATTTATATAGGCCAATTAACCTACCATCCCGCATTTCTGTGGGATGTGGGCAGAAACCAGAGCACCCAGAGGAAACCTCGCGGTCACAGGGAGAACGTGCAAACGCCACACAGGCAGCACCAGAGGTCAGGATCGAACCTGGTTCTCTGGCAGTGGCGACACTGTGCCTCCCTCACCTTTATTCAATCAAAGCCACGTACCCGGGACATGAGATCGATCGATCTTTTTGCGTAACAAGGCAGTAAAAGGATATGAATTGCAGATAGTGCAACATAAGAGACAGGACAGTAATGGTCCTCCATCAGCTTCTCCACCTGACCCCAGCTTCCACCAAATCCCTCTCCAGGTCACAGGCCATCAAGTCTCCATCCAAGGTAGTAATACTGAACCAAGACAGACATTTGGAGCTAAGGGGTAGTTAACATGCTATCATTGACCAGACCCAAGGGATTGAATGGGCTTACTATGTGGTTTTTTTATTTCAGATTAATTTTCACAAAACGACTCCAATAAACCTCTGAACATGCGCCGGGCATCGACAACCATGGGGAGAAGGCTGGCCTTTCTGCTCCCCTCCTGCTCCACTGGTGGCTCCTCCTGCGCGGCTCCCGCATCCCTCGCTTCCTCACCTTCGTCATCTTTGAAGAGCTCCTCGGTGCCGAACTTGAGGATATCATCCAACTCTTGCTTGGACATTGAGCCAGACTTGGAGCCCAGCCCCGGCCGCACTACCAGGTGAGTCAACATCATCTTCTTCTTGGCCACCTGCGTGATACGTTCCTCCACTGAGGCCCGGGTCACAAAACGATAGATCATCACCTTTTTGTTCTGCCCGATGCGATGAGCTCTGCTGAACGCCTGCAGTACAGAGGCTGCGTAAGACTTGGTTTCTGCAATCCTCTGTTTAACATCCCACCCCACAAACACACAAACCCACTGCCCAAACGAGACAAAACCGCCTGCTGGAGCTAAACCCGGAGAGGTTTCACGTTACGATCTCCTCTACCCAAGGGAACATTCCAGAACATGACATAACGATGAGTGTTCGATGGCACTGGGCCTGTACTCGCTGGAGTTTAGTAGGATGAAGGGGGACCTCATTGAAACTTACCGAATATTGAAAGGCTTGGATAGAGTGGGTGCGGAGAGGCGGTTCCCACTAATGGGAGAGGCTAGGACCAGAGACCGTAGCCTCAGAATAAAAGGACATACCTTTGGAAAGGAGATGAGGAGGAATTTTGTTAGTCAGAAGGTGGTGAATCTGTGGAATGGCCTTGGTGGCCATGTCAATGGATATTTTTAAGGCCGAGAGTGAAAGATTCTTGATTCTCCCGGGTGTCAGGGGTTATGAAGCGAAGGCAAGAGAATGGGGTTGAACGGGAAAGATAGATCAGCCACGATTGAATGACAAGAGTAGACTTGATGAGCCGAATGGCCTAATTCTGCTCCTATAACATGACGTCATGAACCAAAGTCAGGGTTAGCTGAGGCATCAGAGAATCCACCAACGCTGCTAGGCAGGTAGTGAGGGAGCAAACCTTGGGCAGGTTTTACCATTAAACTCCTTTTACAAACAATGCTTCATTCAACATGGGCATCACGTGGCAGGGCCCGTCTCAGTCCAGTGAAGTAACGTTTCACAACTACGCTTGTTCTCAGGGGTCTGGAGGAATAGGTGATAAGTTCGCCAGACCAACTGTGCATGGTTCACTGCTGTGTGTCCCGGGCGTGAGCGTTGGCCGAGTATTGCGGAGCTGGAGTCACGTGTAGGACAGAGCGGGCAGGTTCCCGTTTACAAATGACCAATCCTGGCACTTGTCACGGCCATTTTCCCCAGTGCCATTTTGTCAAAGTTCCCCACTTCACCTCCCGCCAAAAGGCTGAACCTCTCTGGGTTACTCGCACGGAGCAACTCCCGGTGAAACCGCATCAAATTATTACAGAATTATCTCAACAGTTTTAAAAGAAATGCATAAGTAATTCGAAGTCTCGGGCAAACTGCGTTCTGACCTGAATGTCGTTGTGGGGGTTCCAGTCCGAGTCATAAATCACCACGGTGTCCGCTGTGGCCAGGTTGATGCCCAGACCCCCAGCTCGTGTGGACAGAAGGAAGCAGAACTGCTGAGCTCCAGGGGCTGCAGGGACCAGGACAAAGAGATGGGTCAACGAGCGTCCCATTCACCACCTTTGATGCAACTGGTACAGATTCACCGTCTCAGAGCGGATAAGGTGGCCCTAGGAATATCTTGCGCTTGGACAAAGACATTTGCCACCATTCTACACATTTTTATACACAGTTCCTTCCTACACATTCTGTCTGCTCCACTGCAACATTTCCTCAACGTGTGCCTATTTGACCAGGTTCTCCTCCTCGTCCTAGCGAGAGTTCTGCAACATCACCCGTCCCTTCTCTCCAGAGATGCCTCCTGTCCCGCTGAGTTACTCCAACATTTTGTGTTGATCTTCGGTGTAAACCAACATCTGCAGTTCCCACCTCCACCTTTCTAAAAAAATCTCCTTTTGTGCCTCATGTGTCTTAAGGGCCTGTCCTACCAGCATCCGACTCCATGCGATGAGCGCGATCAAACTAGAAGCGGGGGCCGCGCGGAGGTCGGGTGATCCCCTGTACAGGGCCGTTCCCACCAGCATGCGCCTGCATGCGGCAAGCGCGACCAAACCGGCAGCGAGGGCCACACGGAGGTCGGGTGAGTGGCGCAACGCGGCGCAAAGTGAGGCGAACTTGGAGCGAAGTCTTAAAGGTAAGTTCACCAGGACAGAGAGGGGCACACAGAGAGGGGCACAGAGGCACACACAGAGAGGGCCACGGAGCCACACACACACACAGGATCACGGAGGCACCTACAGATAGGTTCACGGAGACACGACGTCGAGGCGGTGTGTAATGCGTCAAGGCGACTGCGAGCCGACAAGCCGTTGCAGCGCGGAATTTTTGAACATGGTCAGTTTTTCGGAGCCCCGCGCGATGTCGGGACGAACTCCGCACGGCTCCGGCGATCGAAGTGGGACCGGCCCCGCGACGCCGGACGGCTCAAGCGACCACGTTAGGTCGTGCTCATCGCATAGAGTTGCATGCTGGTGGGACAGGCCCTTTACCTTGACGGCATCTCTGTTGTGCCAAGTTGTGTCAAGTTGCTACATGCACTGCCAGGGAAAATCACACATCACCTGCTACATGTTTTCTGCCCCATTAGAAGCTCTGCAAGGCTGGGCTATTACTGAGCATGGAGACAGCGCCGACTGGCACCACACAGCCCAACCTGGCTGAACTCGCTTTCTTAAACAAGCTGAAGCTGGGGAGGGAATGGACAGGCAACGTTTCGGGTCGGGACACTTCATCAGACTGAAGAGGCAGCGCCTGAAGAAGGATTCTGACCCAAAACGTTGCCTGTCCTTTCCCCCCCACAGATGCTGCCTGACTTGCTGGATTGCTGGAACCTGCAGTTCCTTGTCTCTTCTACCAACTACAAAGCTACCAACTTAGTCCCATTCTTTGGCATTTCTCTGCAAGCCTTTTTAATTTTTCAAATGCTCATCTATTCCCCCTCTCTGCTTCCAGCTTCACTCTGCCTCTCATCTCACTTTGAACTTTGGTTCATTTTATATTCATCGCCTCTTGTTATACAGAATATAAATTAAAATCACTGCACTTGCTGGAATTGCAAATTAAAAATAGAAAATGCTGCAAGCACTCACACATCATCAGTGAAAAAGAGCTCATGTTTTTGGTCAACAGAATTGGGAGGGAGGTAGAACAAATGAGTATCAGGTTGCAGAAAACAAGACACAAAGTGCCTCTCTCTATTGCCCCGGTGGGGAATGAGCTGCCAGGGGAAGCTATAGACGCAGACACAATTCTGATTTGGAAAAGGCATTTGGGCAAGTATATGGGTAGTAAGGGACTAGAAGGCTATGGGCCAAATGCAGACAAATGGGACTAGGCCAGCTTGGTCAGCATGGACAAGGTGGGTCAAAGGGCCTGTGACTCCATCCCTTGCCTCTCGTATCTCTTCCCATGGTATCACCTTCCCTAAGGAGCGGCCTGGGAGCAAATCCCAACTGTTGCCCAAGAACAGAACTGGCAGCTCCTGCTTTGTCACTGGAATCCACGCACATGGTCATAAAGTGATACAGCAGGAAACAGGCCCTTCGGCCCAACTTGCCCACGCCGACCAACGTATTCCATCTGCACAAGTCCCACTTGCCTGTGCTTGGCCCCTATCCCTCCTATTCATGTACCTGTCTAATTGTTTCTTAAATATTGCGATATGTGCGGGAGTCTTTGACCTCAGCAGGCCCGGGGCTGCCTCCGCTGTAAGACTGGGGAGAGGTAGACCATTGTGTTGCCAACATATACGAGGAATGGCAACACCGTCCCGCTGGCTCCTGCTCACCGTTGAAGCGATCGATGGCCTCCTGCCGCTGGTTGCCGGTGATGCTGCCGTCGATCCGCTCGTACTTGTACCCATCGTACTCCAGGAAATCCTCCAACAGGTCGAGCATCTTCGTCATCTGCCAGTCAACAAACCAGACTCTCGATCACACAGAAGAGTACAGGAATGGGCCCTTCAGCCCACAATGCCCGTGCCGTGCCTGGGATGTCAGGACTTTCATATGAGGAAAGATTGGATAGACTCGGCTTGTACTCGCTGGAATTTAGAAGATTGGGGGGGATCTTATAGAAACTTACAAAATTCTTAAGGGATTGGACAAGCTAGATGCAGGAAGATTGTTCCCGATGTTGGGGGAGTCCAGAACAAGGGGTCACAGTCTAAGGATAATGGGGAATTCCTTTAGGACCGAGATGAGGAAAACATTCTTTACACAGAGAGTGGTGAGTCTCTGGAATTCTCTGCCACAGAAGGTAGTTGAGGCCAGTTCATTGGCTATATTTAAGAGGGCGTTAGATGTGGCAATTTGTGGCTAAAGGGATCAGGGGGTATGGAGAGAAGGCAGGTACGGGATACTGAGTTGGATGATCAGCCATGATCACATTGAATGGCGGTGCAGGCTCGAAGGGCCGAATGGCCTACTCCTGCACCTATTTTTCTATGTTTCTATGAACATGATGCCAAAAGTAAACGCGTCCATCTGCACGTGATGCATATCCCTCCATTCCCTGTGTATCCATGTCCCTGTGAAAATGCCTCTTAAATGCCACTGTTGTATCAGACTCCATCACCACCCCCTAGGCACTCACCCCTGTCTGTGTAAAAAAAAAAATCTTGCTCCACACATCCTATAAACCTTTCCCATCTCACTGTAAAGCTGTGTACTTTAGCCTGGGGAAAAAGGTTCTATCGACCTTATCCCTGCGTATCCATGTGCCTGTCTAAAAGCCTTTTAAACACACGGTCTTATCTGCCTCCACCACACCACCCCTGGCAGCATGTTCCAGGCACCCACCACAGTCTATGTTAAAAAAAACATTCCCGTTAAGCTTTGCCCCTTTCAGCTGAAAGCTGCATCATCTAATATTTGATTTTTTCTATCCCGGGAACATCTGGATTACGTGCTGAAAGTGGACCCCCGGACTCCAGCGCTGCCGACTACATGGGCAGCCCCGTGAGGGTCCCGTCTCTGCAGCCCTGGGCAGGGAGATAGATGGGAGCCTGTCCCCTCCCACCCCGACCTACCTGGGAGAAGATCAGCACTCGGTGGCCTTGGCTGTGCAGCTTCTTCAGCATCTTCTGCAGGAGGATCAGCTTCCCCGAAGACTTCACCAGCGAGTTTCCGTCGTACGATCCATTGGGCAACACCGGAGCTTCCTGCCAACAGCAGCAACGTGAGTAAACGTGAGTGCCACTCCCTTCATCAGCGACCGAGCGACGGGTTTCTCTATTGTACAGTCTGTGCAATTCCACAATGTCAATTTGAACCCAATGTCCTTTGCCTTACAGCTAAATACACCGACATTCAGATAGAAATTGCAACTTCCTGCACACACTGGCAGGAAGTCTGCCACACGCCCAGCGCTCTATACGTACCACAGCAGCCACTGGGAAGAGGTAGGGATGGTTACAACACTTCTTCAGATCCATCATGATGTTCAGCAATGACACCTGGTTCCCACCGCCTTTCGAATTCAGAGCCTCAAAGTTTTTGGTCAAAATGAACTTGTAATACTTCCTGTGAGGGTAAGCACAAGAATCAGATTCCCAGGGTGAGCTGCTTGCCCCCAGATTCAGACCCACCCGTCAGTGTTCCCCGACTTACTTCTGCATGGAACTCAGCTCCACACGGACTATCAGCTCCGTCTTTGACGGCATGTTCTTGAAGACATCGGCCTTGAGTCGCCTCAGCATGTGCGGACCCAGGAGGTCGTGAAGCTTCTTGATCTGATCCTCTTTCGAGATGTCTGCAAACTCCTCCAAGAATCCTTCCAGATTACTGTAACGACAGAGGAGCAGTCACTGCTGTCCTGTGGGTGCCCAGGGCTGGAGCTTACTTGCATCGTTACCCGCCACGTACTACCCACCTCGCAGACTAGTAGCACCTTGCCCCAATACCACCCCTAACCCAGTAGCACCCCTGACTCACCGCCCCCCCGACCCACCGCCACCCCGACCAACCGCCATGCAGTTCTGGTCACCCCAACACGGGAAAGGGCTGGCTGCTTTGGAAAGGATGCAAGGGAGGTTTACCAGATTGATGCCAGGATTAGGGGGTATTAGCTACAGAGAGAGGGGCAGACTTGGATTGTTTTCTCTGGAACACCAAAGGTTAGAGTGAGGACACTGATAGAAGTATATAAAATTGCGAGAGGCATAGATAGGGTAGACTATCAGGACGTTTTTTTCCAAGATGGAAAAACTAATAACTAGAGGGCATAGCATTAAGATGAGACGGGCAAAATTTATAGGATGTCAGCGGGGCAAGATTTTTTTTTACACAGAGCGGTGAGTGCCTGGAATGTGCTACCTGAGGTGGTAGTGGAGGCAGATACGATAGTGGCATTTGAGACTTTTGGATATACTGGGAATGGAAGGGATAAGGTTGTGCAAGTAGATGAGGGTTGGGTCTCGGTATCAAGTTCGGTACAGACAAAGTGGGCTGAAGGGCCTGCTCCTCTGTTGTTCTTTGTGCTATACCACTCGCTGTGACTGTGACTCTGTGAACAAACTGGTTGCTGGATGGCAACATGCGTGACGGCACTGTGGAAACATCCTGTGACACAAGATGCTTTTAGCCCACGAGACTGCCAAGTGAAAAAGAGCGGGGTCAATGTTGAAGTAACAAAACGTACTTGAAGCGCACGGGCGTGAGGAAGTTCAGAAGGTGGAAGAGTTCCTCCAGGTTATTCTGCAGAGGCGTTCCCGTCAACAGCAGCTTGTAATCGATCTTGTAAGCATTGAGCACCCTGAAATACTGAGAAATAAACAACTCACACATGGACACATGGCAATATCGTAGAGTCAAGTTAATCATGACCAAATCTTCAGCAGCACTTTCACACACATACATCCAATTCTCACACACGTTATTCCCTTACCATGTATCTATACACTGTAAATGGCTCGATTGTAATCATGTATTGTCTTTCCGCTGATCGGATGGCACGCAACAAAAGCTTTGCACTGTACCTTGGTACACGTGACAATAAACTAATCTGAATCTGAATTCCTTTCTAAAGCTTTTCACTGCATCTCAGTACATGTGGCAATAAACTAAATTAATTAAAGTTAACATTGTAGAAGAAGGTAGACAAAAATGCTGGAGAAACTCAGCGGGTGAGGCAGCATCTATGGAGCGAAGGAATAGGTGACGTTTCGGGTCGAGACCCTTCTTCAGACTGATGTTAACATTGTATCTGCTTCCACTGCCTTTCAGGTAACACATTGCAGATGATGGCAACTCAGAATAAACCCACATTTCCAGTCAAGTCAAATTGAGTATATTGTCATATGCACACGTATGGCGTGGGTACAGGTACAATAGAGATCTTGCTTGCAGCAGCGTCACACACACAAAGACTCAGACAACACACAAAAGCAAACTTTACACACATTTTTCAAGCCAGTTAAAATAAAAAAAGATATTAGTTCAAAACACAATCAGAAAAAATAAATCTGCAGTAATGCAAGAGTTGGTCTGTAGTGTTCTGTCGTCAGGGTATGATTAGGGCGTGTAGAACATGACAGGTGTAGGAAAGTATCTGTTCCTGAACCCAATGATGTGGGACTTCTGGCCGATGGTAGCAGTGAGATGAGGGCCAGGGTCGATGGTGGGGATCCTTGATGACAAGTACTTCTTGACGCACAGCCTCATGTAGATGCTTTATATAGTGGGAAGGCCTGTGTCCGTGATGGGCTGGGCTGAGCCCACTACTCTCTGTAGCCTCTTGCATTCCTGTGAGTTGGAATTGCCATGAGAGGCCAGGATTCTACCAGTCACAATACTTTCTACAGCACATCGGCAGAATGTTGTTGGAATATTTGGAGACATGCCGAATCTTTTTAAACTTCTCAGCATGTAGAGGAGCTGGTGGCCTTCTTTGTGATTACATCTCTGTGCTGGGTCCAGGACCGGTGGTGAGATGGTAACGTCAAGGAATTTGAAGCTGCAAACTCTCCCCACCACTAACGTACCAATGATAACAACATAAGCGATAGGTGTAGAATGAGGCCATTCGGCCCATCAAGTCTACTCTGCCATTCAATTATGGCTGATCTATTTCTCCTCTCCTGTCTTCTCCCCATTACCTCCGACACCCGTGCTAATCAGGAATCTCTCTATCTCTGCCGTAAATATATCCACTGACTTTGTGGCAAAGAATTCCACAGATTCGCCACTCTCTGACCAAATAAATTCCCCCTCATCTCCTTCCTAAACAAACATCCTTTAATTCTGAGGCTATGACCTCAAATCCTAGACTCTCCCACCAGTGGAAACATCCTCTCCACATCCACTCTGTCCAAGCCTTTCACTATTCTGTACGTTTCAATGAGGCTCTCCCCTCATACTTCTACACTCCAGCGAATATAGGCCCAGTGCCATCAAAAGCTTGTCATATGTTAACCAAGACATTCCTGGAATCATTCTTGTAGAGATTGATTATTTGATTGATCGATTGAAAAAAATGATTCTCAATTCAACCTCTGAATCTTTAGCCATTTACCTCACATCTGTGTCGTGGTTCAGGACTCTTTAGCAGTGGAATGGCTTCCTGTTACGTATATACTTAATGAAAACGCTTCATAGTTCTGAATGTCTGCATTGGCTTTTCTGGTCTAAGATGAAATAAAACATTCCTGCTCCTCTAGACCCTCTATGTTGTAGCTGCAGGGATCAATTGCTGCACTTAGAATGGTTGGTGTTTGGGTGGTGAAACTGAGGTGAGGGGCAGGGGAGAGAGCGCGTTCCCATTGCTATTTATCAAAAATGGATGGGTGCAGGGAATGAGTGAAAGGATCTAAGATCCTGAGAGCGAGCATGAACCTAGCGGACAGCTCCTACTGATAGCATCTGATACAGATGTTTGCAGTTCAGGAGATCCAGCGATGTGCATGGCGAGTGATGGTGGAACCCACTGTGCATCTCAGTGAAGCAAATGGAGACTGGAACCGAGGACCTTCGTGCCTGAGGAGCAATCTTAGCTTCAGACAGGATGATGGGAATCTGGAGCGTGCAATTGACCACATTCGTTGCCATGTGAGCGGGGTTAAGACCACGTCCTCTGGAGGGGGGCGCTGGTTAAACGTCATCACTCCGTCAGAAGCAAGGAAAGGCTGTACCTTCCATTTACAATAAACTCTCATTCATCCATGTCAGGGGTTGGCACAGCGGTGCAGCTGGTCGAGCTGCTGCCACACAGCGCCAGAGACCAGGGTTCCAACCTGCCCTCAGGTGCTGCCCTCACCTTCTCTCTGTGTGCTTAGATCTTCTCTGGGTTCCGGTTTCCTCCCTCATCCCAAAGACATGCAATGCAGGCCTCTGTAAATTGGCCCTTAATGTGTCGGGAGTGGAGGCGAAAGTGGGACAACATAGAACTAGTGTGATCGATAATCAGCATGGACTAGACTCGATGGGCCAAAGGGCCCGTTTCCACGCTGCATCTTTCAATCAATAAATCAGAAGCAAGGCAAGAATTTCCACATACAATAATTTCTCATTTATCCAGTATTTTTCCATCTGTAATTCTTGCACAGTGGGATTAGTTTTAGACAGTTTAGGCCAGCGTTGAAATTATGCTCACATGCTGAGAAACCTCCACACTGCCAGAGTGCTCCCTTAACAGGAATCGCTTAATTATAAAACTCATCATTACTTCGACCTTCCCCAGACCCGGTGGACAGGAACATTGGGAGCTCACAGGTCCCTGGTGGGAGACCGCTTTTCGGAGCTCCTGCAACGGCAATTTCCCTCGCTGGAATTGCGGGGTTTCAAGGACTCGGAGCGTGGCCTAACATCGCCCGGCGTGGCTTAAACAGCCGCGGGACTTGCCATCGCCCGCCGGGGGCTTTAACATTGCGAGCCCCAGTCGCCTCGACGCTGCAGTCGGACTACTGGACTGCGGGAGAAGAACAACGGGAAGGGATAAGACTTTGTCTTCCATCACAGTGAGGAGGTGTCGGAGATCCACTGTGGTGGATGTTTGTGTAAACTGTGCTAAGTGTGGGTCGTGAGTTTTTTTGTAATGTAAGACTGTAGAAAATGCAATTTTGGTCAAACCGAGCTGTTTGAATGACAATAAAAAGCATTCTGTTCCATTCTATTCTATTCCCTCTACCTTCCCCTGAATTTTACAATTATTCCTTAAATTTTCCAATAAACGTTAAGGTTTTGAAGGACATCAGTGACCATCCCATCACAGTGTCACCCGTGGAACGTGGACACTCAGATGGATCGGTGTCACCAGATCAGGGACAGTGAACACATCCCTGCAGATGTTCCCCCGAGGTGACCGCATAAACTTGTACCTACCTTGGACTGGTTGTTCTTTAGCCGGTGAGCCTCGTCGACCACGAGACACGCCCAGTCGATGGAGCCGAGGATGGTCTGGTCAATGGTGATCATCTCGTACGAGGTGAGCAGAACGTGAAACTTGATCTGTGCCTCGCTCTGAAAACAGAGAGCGTTTCCCCTCACAATTAGCAATCCCAATCACACTGAGCACGCGAGCAAAGAGTAGGAGTAAACGGGTCGTTTTCACAATGGCAGGCAGTGACTAGTGGGGTACCACAAGGCTCAGTGCTGGGACCCCAGCTATTTACAATATTCATTAATGATCTGGATGAGGGAATTGAAGGCAATATCTCCAAGTTTGCGGATGACACTAAGCTGGGGGGCTGTGTGAGCTGTGACGAGGATGCTAGAAGACTGCAAGGTGACTTGGATAGGCTGGGTGAGTGGGCAAATGTTTGGCAGATGCAGTATAATGTGGATAAATGTGAGGTTATCCACTTTGGTGGCAAAAACAGGAAAGCAGACTATTATCTAAATGGTGGCCGATTAGGAAAAGGGGAGATGCAGCTCGACCTGGGTGTCATGGTACACCAGTCATTGAAAGTAGGCATGCAGGTGCAGCAGGCAGTGAAGAAAGCAAATGGTATGTTAGCTTTCATAACAAAAGGATTTGAGTATAGGAGCAGGGAGGTTCTACTTCAGTTGTATAGGGTCTTGGTGAGACCACACCTGGAGTATTGCGTACAGTTCTGGTCTCCAAATCTGAGGAAGGACATTATTGCCATAGAGGGAGTGCGGAGAAGGTTCATCAGACTGATTCCTGGGATGTCAGGGCTGTCTTATGAAGAAAGACTGGATAGACTGGGTTTATACTCTCTAGAATTTAGGAGATTGAGAGGGGATCTCATAGAAACTTACAAAATTCTAAAGGAATTGGACAGGCTAGATGCAGGAAGATTGTTCCCGATGTTGGGGAGGTCCAGGACAAGGGGTCACAGCTTAAGGATAAGGGGGAAATCCTTTAGGACCAAGATGAGAAGGACATTTTTCACACAGAGAGTGGTGGGTCTCTGGAACTCACTGCCACAGAGGGTAGTTGAGGCCAGTTCATTGGCTATATTTAAGAGGGAGTTAGATGTGGCCCTTGTGGCTAGAGGGATCAGGGGGTATGGAGAGAAGGCAGGTACGGGATACTGAGTTGGATGATCAGCCATGATCATATTGAATGGCGGTGCAGGCTCGAAGGGCCGAATGGCCTACTCCTGCACCTAATTTCTATGTTTCTATGACATGGCAGGCAAACAAATCAAATCGAATCCAGCCAATTTCTCTGCAACACCGGAGGTTACGGGGAGATCTGTAGAAGTTTAGAAAATTATGAGAGGCATAGATAGGGTAGACAGTCAGAGCCTTTTTTTCCCCCCAGAGTGGAAATGCCAAATACTAGAGGGCACAGCTTTAAGGTGAGAGGGGAAAGATTATAGGAGATGTCCGGGGCAAGTTTAGTTTACACTGAGAATGACAATGGGGGGCAGCATGGAGGCGCAGGGGTAGAGTTGCTGCCTTGCAGCACCTGAGACCCAGGCTCAATCCTGCCTACGGGTGCTGTCTGTGCAGAGTTTGTATGTTCCCCCCCTGACTTGTGTGGGTTTTCCCCGGGTGCTCTGGTTTCCTCCCGTACTCCAAAGACGTACAGGCGTGTAGGCTAAATGGCTTGGTACAATTGTACGTAGGCCCTTGTGTGTGTGCAGGATAGTATTAATGTACGGGCATCGCAGGTCGGCGCGGACTCGGTGGGCCGAAGGATCTGTTTCCGCTCCGTGTCTCTAAACTGAACCAAACCAAACAATAATGAACCTAACCCGACCAGTGACAGCTGCATCCTATGAATCCTAAAGAAAAAAAATCAAAATCAAAAGGCAAGACACTCACCTTCATCCTGAAGGTTTTTTTCCCACTCTTGAAAAAATTCTCATCAAAGCAGAATTCGTTCTCCCGGATGACGGCTCGGCAGTCCTTGTCTCCCGTGTACGTTAACACATAGAAGTACGGCGCCCAGATCTTGAACTCCCGCTCCCAATTGATAATCGTTGACAACGGAGCGCTCACCAGGAATGGGCCCTTGGAATGACCCTGCGGGGGGGTGGGGGGGGAATAAGGCAGAGGTGGATGTATGATGGATGAACAAGAGGTGAAAGTTTACCACGCACAGTAGGAATGCGGACTAGAGCAGCATTGGCCTGTGCATGGCCCCTTCCTCGTCTTCTTCTTGCGAATGAAACATAAACCAAAGGAATAGTTCGATCTCAAGCCGGGTGTTAAGCAGCCAGGTTGCGCCAATGTCTGCCAGGCCCCGAGCTCCATTTGGTGGGTGGTAGAGCGGGCACCCAGAGATGACATGGTTGACTGCCTGTTGTTCTGCTCCGCATTCACAGGCTGGGCATCTCCACATAGAAACATAGAAAATAGGTGCAGGAGTAGGCCATTCGGCCCTTCGAGCCTGCACCGCCATTCAATATGATCATGGCTGATCATCCAACTCAGTATCCCGTACCTGCCTTCTCTCCATACCCCCTGATCCCTTTAGCCACAAGGGCCACATCTAACTCCCTCTTAAATATAGCCAATGAACTGGCCTCAACTACCTTCTGTGGCAGAGAATTCCACAGATTCACCACTCTCTGTGTGAAAAATGTTTTCCTCATCTTGGTCCTAAAGGAATTCCCCCTTATCCTTAGACTGTGACCCCTTGTTCTGGACCTCCCCAACATATTCCTGCATCTAGCCAGTCCAACCCCTTAAGAATTTTGTACGTTTCTATAAGATCCCCCCTCAATCTTCTAAATTCTAGCGAGTACAAGCCGAAATGCTGGCATTGAAACGCCCAACTCCAGAACCTAGTCTGTTGAGCTTCACCCATGCTCCTCTGGGGAGGTCAGGCCCTGGGCAGCTTTTATCTAGTGAAGAGGTAGCTGTGTAATGGAGATTCATGACCCCCATTCATACAGAGTCACACAGCAAGGAAAAACAGACCCAATCACCCAACTCGTCCATCCCCCTAAAGCTTTCCTATCCATGTGCTTGTCTAAATCACTTTTAAATATCGTTGTTCTACCTCTCTCAACTACTTCCTCTGACAGCTCGCTCCATACATCCACCACCCTGTGAGTGACAATGGTGTTCTTCAGGTTCCCATTCAACTTTTCCCTTCTCACCTTAAGCCAATGTCCCCTAGTTCTTAATTTCCCTACCCTGGGAGAAAGCCTCTGTACATTCCCCCTACCTATTCCCCCCATGATTTTATACTTGTCTATAAGATCACCACTGAACCTCTTGTGCTCCAAGCAATAAAGTCCTAGCTTGCCCAACCTGTCCCTATAGCTCAGGCCCTCGAGTCCTGGCAGCAACCGTGTAAATCGTCCCTACACTCTTTCCAGCTTAGTGGCTTCTTTCCTTGAGCAGGGTGGCTAAGACTGAACACAATACCCCAGGTGCAGCCTCGCCAACATCTTATACACAACTGTAATATAACGTCCCAACCAATGTAGTCAATACCTCGGCCGATGAATGGCAACACACCATAAAGCCTTCTTCACCATCCTATTTACCTGTGACGTTATGATTAAATGTTAATTTGTAGAATGCACCCGTCATGTTAGATGGATCTTTTTATTGTGCCTATAATACTGCATCGAACTGACATATCAAGTGTCATCCAGTGACATCACAGATTGAATAGAGAGACAAAAATGCTGGAGAAACTCAGCGGGCGAGGCAGCATCTATGGAGCGAAGGAATAGGCGACGTTTCGGGTCGAGACCCTTCTTCAGACTGATGTGGGGGTGGGGGGGGGGGGCTGGAAGAGGAAAGGAAGAGGCGGAGACAGTGGGCTGTGGGAGAGCTGGGAAGGGGAGGGGAAAGAGGGAGAAAGCTAGGACTACGTGAAATTGGAGAAGTCAATGTTCATACCGCTGGGGTGTAAACTACCCAAGCGAAATTTGAGGTGCTGCTGAATAGTTCACAGCCAAAACTCAAATCAGCATTTGCCATTACTTTGATCTTTACTCAATATTCTATCGTGGAAATCCAAATGTAGATGACACAGCTCATATTTTACATTTCAATAATATTTAAGACAACTGTTCATGTAACGTTTGTAACTACATGACCAAAGTAAACGTCGACCAACAGACAGTAAAGTTTACAAATCGCAAGATAGACACAAAGAGCTGGAGTCACTCAGCGGGACAGGCAGCATCTCTGGAAAGAAGGAATGGGTGACGTTTCGGGTCAAGACCTTTCTTCAGACTGAATGAATGAATCCCAAATTAGTTTACAACAGCACAGATGGAACTAACACTCAGGGATGCAACTGAATCCGAAGCAGATCCCTCACAGATCTAGACTTGACTACCCGTTAAATAGTCGAGAACAAAGCACGACGGGCAAAGGACAAATTTAACCCGTGACGGTTTGTAGCAAAGAGATGGAAATTGTTGCAACAGACAATAGGTGCAGGAGTAGGCCATTCGGCCCTTCGAGCCAGCACCGCCATTCACTGAGATCATGGCTGATCATCCACAATCAGTACCCCGTTCCTGCCTTCTCCCCACATCCCTCGACTCCAGGGGGGCAGCTGCAAGAAGCAGTCAATATTCTGGGGTCATGGAACAGTCCAGCACAGGAACAGGCCCTTCGGCCCTCAATGGCCATGCTAAACATGATGTCATTCAACTAATCTCCTCTGCCTGCACATGATTCATATCCTTCCCTTCCATGCACCCATCCAAAAACCTCTTAAATGCCATCATATCTCCCTCTGCCGCCACCCCTACAGTGTGTTCCAGGGACCCACTAATCTTTGTGCAAAAATTTGCCCCGCACAATCTCCTTCAATCTTTGCCCCTCTCACCTTAAAGCTTTGCCCTCTAATCTCTGACATGTCCACCCCAGGAAAAGGGTTCTGACTGTCCACCCTATCTGTGCCTCTCATAATTTTAAACAGTCCTATGTTCCTCAGCCTTCCACATGAGGTAAAAACTGTCCAACTCACAAGCTGAACCGCACGATCCTGCCCCAAAGTCTTCGATGCTCCTCCAAGCCCATGCCTCCTAACCTTAAGGGCCTGTCCCAAGTGGCCGTCATTCGAGCGCCATTTACGCGACCTGCTAGCGCGTGGGTAGTGCGGGATGGCCACATGGAGTGGAAGAGTGTGGACTTCGTCCTGCACTAAATCTTCGCACGCCACAGGCATGTCGCGTAACCGACGGCCAAAGTGGGACAGGCCCAAGACCCTGGCGCGACGCAACGTCTCACCTCCAACAGCAGCAGAAGCCGGCAAATGATCGCCGAGCTCGGCCTGGGGATCATGGCCATTGCGGTCCCGATCCGCCCCCACTCCTACTCCCAGAGCGGGGCTAAGACGATTGAAGATAGACACAAAATGCAGGAGTAACTCAGCGGGACCGGCAGCATCTCTGGAGAGAGGCAATGGGTGACGTTTCGGGTTGAGACACTTCTTCAGACTGACCCAAAACATCATCCATTCCTTCTCTCCAGAGACGCTGCTGGTCCCACTGAGTTACTCCTGCATTTTATGACTATCTTGAAATGAAGCCACGCGCTCCAGACGGCTGTGCGGACGCATGATGACGCGCGCGACCGTCCCGCGTCAGTCACTACCGGCCTGTCGCGTAAATGACGGCCAAGTGGGACAGGCCTTTCACCCACACACCTCCCCTGGCACTACTCCCCAATCGCACAGCATTCCACGTACCCCACCCCACCGCACTGTTCCTCACCTCTTTGAAGAGCGAGTACAGGAAGACGATGGTTTGCACAGTTTTCCCCAGTCCCATTTCGTCGGCCAGGATGGTATCGGTGCCCTGTGCCCAGGAGAAGCGCAGCCAGTTCAGCCCCTCCAGCTGGTACGGGTGCAAGGTGCCTCCGGTGGCGTCAATGTAATCCATCTGCTTGTCAAACTTCACCATCGGCTGCCCACAAGGGAAGGGTAAATATTCAGAGTCAGGGTGCGGTAACATCCAATGCATTAAATGCACAACCCGTCAGACTTGAACCTCCCGACAAGAATCAGGCAATGCCCCTTGCTGCCAATTCTAGAAAAGAAATGGTGATCTGGATGGTTTCTGTCGGTTAATTGACCTCTGTGAGTTGCCTCCAGTGTGTAGGGAATGGATGAGAACGTGGGATAACTTAGAACTAGTGCGAATGGTCGATCGATGGTCGACGTGGACTCTATGGGCCTCTTTCCATGCTGTTTCGCCATAAATGAAATGCTAAATCTGACAGCATGCAGAGCTTGTCTTCTCTCTGCCTTCAAAAACTTAACTCGTACCTAAACCAAGAAATGTTAGTTGCAACATTGTGGTGGAAGCTTCAATCTATATCTAATTATGCCACTCGACTGATTCACTTTTGGTGCCATCTGTGTGGAGTTTGCACGTTCTCTCCATGACCATGTGCGTTTCCTCCGAGTGATCCTACAAATGTGTGGGTTTGTGGGTTAATTGGCCCCAGTGGATGAGAACGTGGGATAACATGGAACTAGAGTGTGATCAGGTGATCAATGGTCGGCGTGGACTCGGTGGGCCTGTTTCTACGCCGCATCTCGAAACAAAAAACACAAAAGCGCTGTGAAGGTTGGCGTGTCCTGTCTGGGAGCCGACAGTCGGGCAGCCCCTCTCGTGCGGAGACGCTGTACCAGCTTCCTGTTCACTTACATCCACCACAGGTTGGCAGGGGGGCGGGTCGAAGATCAGCTCCTCAGCTTTCCGCCCTTTCTTGTTCAGCTTCCTCACTGGTCGTATGTCTTCCCCCATAATCAACTGCCTGCAGTAAGAGAGGGGAACAATCAGGGCAGGTGATGTCCACTGTGACACGGCCAGAATAAACCTCCCCTCCACACACCCTGCTGCTGGGGCTGCCGTACAGACACGCCACCAAATAATCCAGCACAGCAACACAAGACTCTCCCGACATTTTGTTTTTACGGGTGATGACTGCAAATTATTAACGTTAGGACGACACAGAGGCACAGCTGGTGGAGCAGCTGTCTAACAGCACCAAAGACCCAGGTTCGATCCTGACCTTGGATGCTGTCTGTGTGGAGTTTGCACATTCTCCCTGTGACTGTGTGGGTTTCCTCCGGGAGCTCCGGTTTCCTTCCACATCTCAAAGACGTGCGGGTATGTCGATGAATTAGCCTCTGTAAATTGCCCCTAGTGTGTAGGGAGTGTATACGAAAGTGGGATAGCACAGAACATGTGTGAATGGGTGATTGATAGTCAGTGTGGACTCGGTGGGCCGAAGGGCCTGTTTCGATGATGTATCTTTCAATCAATGAATCAGAAGGCAAGAATATAATGTCCATGTACAATAAACTCTCATTTATCCACTCAGCCTCCGATGCTCTTGAGCAAATAAGACAAGTCTGTCCAACTTCCATCTATAGGATGTTTGTGTTAAATTCTATTGTGTATTGGGTGTTCTTTTTTTAAGTGTATCGCTGCTGGCAAATTCATTTCACTGCACCTTCAGGTGCATGTGACGAATAAATTTGACTTTATGGCTGTCTGAAATACAGGCAGCAATCTGGTAAACTTCTGCATCCCCTCCAAAGGCAGGTACATGCTGTGCTTGGTGAGCAGTGTTTGACTGAACGACAATTAGTCAATGAGGTGACTAGAATTTGTCATCTTCAATCTGAAAGATCAACTCGTTCGACAGATGCTGCCTGACCAGCTGAGTGCATCCAGTACATATTTTGTTTGTATTTCACGCTTCCAGCATCGGGCGTATTTTGATTTTCACCAGAGGTGACCTGCTGCTGTTTCTGCAAAGAGTCACTGACCTGTGATTCCAATACATCTCCTTCATGGCATCATAATCTGGAATGTCAAAGTCTTCAAATTCCCAGGTGGCCTGATCATACGGCAAATCCCTCCATTTAATCAAATAGTGCAAGTCACCCTTCTTGTCAAAGCTGGGGAATAAAAGAAAAAAAAATGAAAGCGTTTTATCCTGTTATATCAAGAACACGGCTTACATGTGCAGTACCTGCCCCGGGAGGGTTTGAGGAGGATGCCAAGTCCATCCCATCTAGTACCTGACCAAGGAGCTTTTGAGTGGGACTATCCAAACAGTGAGGCTGCATCATGGCATTGATTCCAAAGGCAAATGAATATAGAACAATCTTACAGCATAGGAAAAGGTCCCATGCGGTGTCGGGGGATATGGGGAGAAGGCAGGAACGGGGTACTGATTGGGGATGATCAGCCATGACCACACTGAATGGCGATGCTGCCTCAAAGGGCTGAATGGCCTACTCCTGCGCCTATTGTTTATTGTCTATAATATGTGGGGCAACTACAATACCAAAATAAAATAGTCACATTCTCCTGCACATAATGCAAATCCAAAAAGACAAACCGTTTATTTTTTTAATTTTTAAAATAATCCTGCAGCATAAAAACATAGAAAATAGGTGCAGGAGGAGGCCATTCGGCCCTTCGAGCCAGCACCGCCATTCATTGTGATCATGGCTGATCGTCCCCAATCAATAACCCGTGCCTGCCATCTCCCCATATCCCTTGGTTCCACCAGCCCCCTAGAACTCTATCTAACTTTCTTATAAATCCATGCAGGCAACAACTTTGTGATCAGTGCTGAGTAGCGGGAGAGAGAGGGACTGCTTGCTCTGGTGCAGGATCAAGGGGAACGACATGAACACAACTTCAATTGTTCAGCAGTGATGTCAAGAAGCATTTCTTCAAGCAAGATACAAGACACTGTATTGATTTAAGATTTGTCAAGTCAGAGGAAAAAGGGCTCGAGTCGTCAAAATCTGGAACGTCCTTTCCTCCGACGACAAATCTTAAATAGAGTTTTAAAATAAAAACAGAAAACGTTGTAGATCGGGCAGCATCTAGGGAGAGAGAAAAACAGTTGACATTTCAGATTAATTACTCTATTAACTCTCCAGCAGATGCTGCCTGATCTGAATATCTCCAGCATGTTTTTATTTAATAGGTAGATACAAAATGCTGGAGTTACTCAGCGGGACAGGCAGCATCTCTGGAGAGAAGGAATGGGTGACGTTTCGGGTCGAGACTCTTCTTCGGAACTTTGAAGAAGTTCTCCTCCTCTCTACGACGAGAGATCAGTTTGAAGATGTTTTTATTTCAGATTTCCTTTATCTGCAGTTCAACCTGCGGAGGCCTCAATAGGCCCGACTATGGGTGGACATGGGGATGGGGACTGGACTTTGTGCCTTCCCTCACAGTGGGAACCATTGTGGGGGGATGTTTTTTTAATGTTTAAATTACTTTATTATTGTTGTGTTGTATTCTTTTTATGTGCTGCAATGGCAATCCGCATTTCACTGCACCAATTGGTGCATTCGACTAATAAAGAACCTTTGACTGGCGATGTTGTTAGACAACCAGGTGGGTGATGGACTTACAGGATACATCGGCCTGCTTCGAACTGATTGGTGCGGAAAGGCTGCCGCCATTTACTGATCGGTTCCTCACCTGTGATTGATGATTCGTTGAACGATCAGCCACTCGGGCTTGATGCCGTACCGGTAGAACCTGGCCTCCATCGCCACAAACTGTGGATCTTTACTCTTCCGCTTCTCGCTCTTCTCGTCGTCCCCGGAGCCGTAGTCATACGGCGGTGGCTCGTCCATGTCATTCTTCCGTTGAAAGTTCCGGAACATCACCGTGTGGTACAACTCCAGCTGCAATGAACCAACAGCCGCCACATATGTGAACACAACCCCTTTGCTGTCGAATAGTGAAAGGCTTGGACAGAGTGGATGTGGAGAGGATGTTTCCACTAGTGGGAGAGTCTAGGACTAGAGTTCATAGCCTCAGATTTAAAGGGAGTTCCTTCATGAAGGAGATGAGGAGGAACTTTTTTGGTCAGAGGGTGGTGAATCTGTGGAATTCTTTGCCATAGAAGGCTGTGGAGACCAAATCAATTGATTTTTTTAAGGCAGATAGAGATCCGATTTTTGATTTGTACGGGTGTCAGGGGTTATGGGAAGAAGGCAGGAGAATGGAGATAGGAGGAAGAGATAGATCAGCCATGTGGAGTAGGCTAGATGGGCCAAATGGCCTAATTCTGCTTCTATCAATATGACCTTATGAATTCACTCCCCCCGAACAGTACAGCACAAGAACAGGCCCTTCGGCCCACCACGTCTGTGCCAAACATGATGTCAAGTGATCCATTCCCCTGTCTGCATGTGATCCATATCCCACTATTACCTGCATGTCCATGTGCCTATCTAAAAGCCTCTCAAACACCATTGCCATAAATGCCTCCATCACCACCCCAGGCACTCACCACCCTCTGTAAAAAAACGTGCCCTGCACATCTCCCTTAAACTTTGCCTGTATCATCTTACAGTATTTGACATTTTCATCCAGGGAAAAATGTTCTGACTGTCTGCCCTATCTAGGTCTCTCATAATGTTATAGACTTCTATCAGCTCTCCCCTCAACTCCTGCCCCCCTTCTTAAGTCTAACTGTAACGGAAGTAACAAGAAGATACAGGGAATCATAAAAAACTAAGCAAAGAGGCAGACAGACAGAGATGGGGAGGGAAGACAAATCTGCCTTCTGGAGAGTAGAACACCAGTGAAATCTCCCTGTGAATCAACAACAGACTTGTATCTGCTGAATAATATCTTAAAGGGAAGAAATTGTGCCATAGCAGCACAGATAGATAGCATGGTGAAGGCGGCTTTCGGCACACTGGCCTTCAGTAGTCAAGGTATGGCAGTTTAGAAGCTGGGACGTTATTGTACAAGACATTGGTCAGGCCGCATTCGGCGTATTGTGTTCGGTTTTTGGTCACCCTGCTATAAGAACGATGTCATTAAGCTGTAACGAGTGCAGAAAGAATTACAAAGACATTGCCAGCACTCGACGGCCTGAGTTAAAGTGAGAGTTTGGGCAGCCTAGGGCTTTATTCCTTTGAACGCAGGAGGCTGAGGAGTGGTCTCATGGAGCTATTTAAATCATGAGGCAGGGAGAACACACAAAAGTTAAGGGAATCGTGAATTAGAGGGCATAGGCTTAAAGTGAGAGGGGAAAGATTTAATAGGATCCTGAGGGGCAACCTTTTCAGAAAGAGGTTGGTGTGTTTTTGGAATGAGCTGCCAGAGGAAATAGTTGAGGCAGGTGCAAGAACAACATTTAAAAGACATTTGGACATGCACATGAATAGGAAAAGTTTAGAGGGATATGGGCAAAAAACAAAGGCAAATGGAACTAGCTTAGATGGGATACCCTGGTCGGCATTGAACGATTTGGGCTGAAGGGCCTCTTTCTCTGCTGTCATCCATGTTTATTATGGGTGAGAGTCTGAACCCACAGTGTATGACAACTGCAACAGACGTGTGTACTGATGGTCTTTGGTGCATGTATTATGAATGAACACTCGGAGTAGGTAAAGAGGGGCAACTACGACATTCAGGCCCATTGCCCCAAAAAGCCTCCGCCATTCAGGAATAGGTTTGGCCTTGTGCCAGCTCTTATTCAACCTACCTGCAATTCGGTGGCCCAGGAGCAGTGCCAATAGGATCGCCCCACCCACTTCACAAAGAACTCCCGCTCCGGTCGACCTTCCAGGGCCTTGGGATGGTCAACATCGTTCCCTCCATCGGCGAGAGCAGACGGCGGTGTGCGCGGCGATGGGGGAGAACCCCACGACCAGTGCAGGATTCGCTGCACTTTGCCCTTCAGGGGGATACACTACAGGAGCACAAAGACGTACACAATCACTCAGCAAACCGATATAGACCGGCTGAACCGCATTGTGAGCTCTAACCTGCTCACAAAATACTCCAGCAAGCCTTCAAATCAACACAACATTCTGCCCAACCGATCTGTTCTATTCCCAATTCTCTTCTCGCTTTCTCAGTTCTAGCAGTGTTTCACATTACAAGTGCCATCCCGTACCTGCAGGCCCCTTCAGGATAAGGTTCACACCGACAGTCAAGAATAGGACACGATCTATGAGACCACGTCGGCAATATGAATGAACACAAATGCAAGAATGTACACACACAGAGATGTACAATTCCACAGCAATCCATGGATAATTGTTCCTTTCCCCTGCACAGTCTCCGTTGTCTTCCGGTTTGTGGTACACACAGATCATGAGTTCAAATCACCCAAACAGTAAAATGAACTTTGAGGAAAAGGCCCAGTCTAGAGAGGTGATACCCAAATCATGATCTTACAAGTCAAACCTGGCACATAGCAACCGCTGGATTGGCTGGGTGAATGGTCTCTGATACTCCAGCACACGGGATTCAAGGATTCCACCGTGGAGTAGGGGCGATAGAAAGAGATGGGAAGGGATTAGGTGACTGGGCATTTTGAGAGAGGGGAAGCCTGTCCACGATGGGGGTGGGGGGGGGGGGGGGGGGGGGAGTGGAGAGTTGCACGATCACTGTGGGGAGGGGGTGAAGACAGCCAGATAGTTGGGGTGGGGTAGTTGCTGAGTATACCGCCAAGAGGGAAAGGACATTGGGACAACCAGCAACAGTGGGAAGGACTAGGAAGCGATGGATGCCTCCACCTCTCCAGCAGCCCAGATACGTCTGGAGGCCCAAAACCAACCGTGATGCAACGTTCTGAATTTGCTTTGTCCTCAAAGAATGGCAGCTATATTTTACACAAGCCAGCTTCGTGCAGCATTTGATGTCAATACCCAATAGCATCTGACCATTGTGTGTCGGAAGGAACTGCTGATACTTGTGGACACAAAGGTGGACACGAAATGGAGGACTAACTCAGCGGGTCAGGCTGAGGTGACATTTGAGGTGAGGAATAGGTGACGTTTCGGGTAGAGACCGTTCTTCAGACACTAAAGTCTGATGAAGTGTCTCAACCCAAAACCTCAACCCAACACCTTTACCTGTTGTCCAGAGACGCTGTCTGACCCGCTGAGTTACTCCAGCATTCTTGTGTCTAGCCTCTGAGCACTGTTGGCAAAGGTGGTGACAACATCCCAGCCTGTTAACGCCCAAGCATCCCTGAGCATCGGGTCCCACCAACAGTTTGGATACACCTCTGCTTTGGAGAAATAAACAAATGGCAGCGTGGAAACCGAGGGGCAAGCTTGAAGACGGTCAGCAAGTCGCGTGCTCAGGCCCAGTTACAGACTCACCAGGCAACGTGGACAAATCCACTCTCCGTTTGGGATCTCGGGCAGCGGGGGGTTAAGGCAGTGAATGTGATACGAGGAAGGACAAGAGTCACAACACAGCAGCTCCCCCCCATCCTTGCAGACGCGGCAGAATTCCATGTGATCATCATCCTCTTCATCCACACCCTCTTCCTCGTCCTCATCCTCTTCCTCCTCTTTGGCCTCCCATTGGATTCCTTCTTTTTCCTGAATGATTGCAAGAGATAGGGTTTTTTTTAACGGGGTGCCTTATAACACAACCCCACAAGGCAGCACTGCATGTCACACAGCTAGCTTCAGCCAGTTTAGTTTAGATTAGGGATACATCACAGAGACAGCACAGAAACAGGCCCTTCGGCCCACCGAGTCCACACTGACCATCTATCACCCATTCACACCAGTTCTTGGTTCTTGGTTACTTGGTCCTCCAAAATATTCCAACCGTAATTTAAACTGGAGGTGGTGAAGGGAGGGGTTTAGCCAGAGAGGGTTAACATAATTCTATGTTATCTCGCTAACTCATCCACTCCCTACACACTGGGGGCAATTTACAGAGGCCAATTAATCTGCAAGTTTGCAAGTCTTTGGGATGTGGGAGGAAACCCACACAGTCACAGGGGGGAAGTGCAAACTCCACACAGACAGCAACCGCAGAAAGGATCAAACCCAGGTCTCTGGCACCGAGGACGTGAGGCTGGAAGGCAAATAGACCCCATGTCATCACAACAGAAGTAATTGTCAATGCTGCACCTTCCTGACTTGGAAATATCTTTCATCAATGCCCCATCAGAGCCAAAATATTTAATATTCTGCAGCATTCTGCTCGCACCTTCACTGGAAAGCTGTGGTTCAAGGCAGCATTCCACCACTACATTGTCAAGGGCAACAAACCTATAATGGCCAACAAACACCTGCATTGCCAGAGACACCCTCACCCAATGAATGGGACAGTGGGCAGAAGACACAATCATGTTGGGCACCCCTAGTTTTCAGTGGCACTATGAACCAGCACCTTTAAAAGTTAAAAGATAGATTTCTAATTCTATATCATTTAGATTTTTTAATGCTCTTCACTTTTTAAATTATTTTTATGAGGAAAAAGATTTAGAACAGTCTTAAAAATAACACTTATTAACCTCGACGTTGGACCCTTAAACAGCTTAAAGGTGGTCAGAGCAGCAGCCAAGATGCATTATTTACAGTAGTACAGCAGCCAATAGTGTCATGTGAACCTTTGTATCGAAGGCTGTGACAATCAAGTAAGTTTATTGGCCAAGTATTCACATACAAGGAATTTGCCTTGGTGCTCCGCCCACAAGTAACAACAAATGACAGTTACGAATTACTCAGAAAACACTAAACATTAATAATAATAAAACATAAATGATAAAACACCATTGATCAAGCACGTGAACTAGCAAAATACCAGATCAAAGGGAGGCATCGACATTGTTATTTTATTTTACGGTAGCATGACACGCATGTTTGGTAAATGTTCTAGTGTGTATATTAAATATCATGTTTAATTTTTAATCTTGCATTGATTTTAAACTGTTTGCTGATTAGTTTATTCAATTGGAAGTTGATTGGTGACAAATCAATTGATCCTAGTTGAGGCAGGTAAGAAACATTTAGACAAGTTGGTAGATTGGACAGGTTTAGAGGGATATGTAGGCAGGTAGGACTAGTGTAGATGGGATATGTTGGCCAGTGTGGGCAGGTTGGGCCGAAGGGCCTGTTTCCACTCTTAAATCCATACTGAAGAGGTTGGGGAACATATAAGGAAATACAAAATGTTGATAAATAGCTTCATTTTTAATTGATATTCGTGCTGGCACCATTTTGTCGAAAAAAAAACACAGTGGGCATCACAAGTGGATGAAGGGTAAAGGGAAGACGCTTTTACAAAGCACTGATCAGATGCATTGAATTTCTGTGCCAAATCCTGCCTCAGACATTCACGCAAACACATCCGCTTTCCAGCGCTGGCTGGCTGACTGAACGGGTTACTGGGTGGTCACTTGTTTGCTTGCACTGGGGTGAGATCTTCGTGCTCTCATGTGGTTGGGAGTTAAACTGTAGATGGGAGCGTCGTTTATCCCTGCACACTCCAGGTCAGTGACAGCAAAGCCCACAAAACAAATTCACGACAACCTACAGCAGCTACAGTCGCAACCAAACAGAATCGGACACTTACACAGTGCAGACAACTCCACCGCCCTTCCGGTGCCTTCTCCATTTCAGGGTCCAGACAGACCAAATGATAAGCCCTCGGACACGTGTCGCACAAAATAATTTCCCCTCCTTGCTGGCAAACCTCACAGTAATCCTGGTGATCCGTCTCATAGCCATCGCCTTCTTCCACTGAGAATTAAAGGAGCCAAGAGTCAGGGAATTAACAGCATCCCAACAGTGCACTGAGTGGCTAACTCAAAATTGATACTTTATTTGGGAGAATTTGTTTTCCCAGTGCTGGGAAACTCCAGGATCAAACGCACTTACTTTAAAAAAAAAAAAAAATGATTTGCTAACACCATGCTCAGGATTTCAAAGATTTGGGAAGGTTCTGGGAAAAAAAGAGTGGGAGGAAGCATTATGTGACTAGATTTCAATGTAATCCAGATGCTGAAATGTGTAAGGGATTGAACTAGTTTTGAACCAGAACCAGGAGCTCAGGGGTCAGTAGTGGCAAAGGGGAGGAGATTCAGATCAAATTGTTGAATTACTGCCTGGAGCGGCTGACTTAAGGGCCTGTCCCACTGTACGAGGTAATTCAAGAGCTCTCCCGAGTTTTCCCCGATTCGATCTCAGAGAATGTCTGTAGCGGGTCCGTGGGAGTTTGTGGATCTCTCGTAGCGGCTCGTACCAGTAAAAAGTAACAATTTTTTTCATCACGAGTATTTTTATTTTCCTCGTGGACATTTTTCACAATGTTGAAAAAACGACACAGGTTTACCAGATTTCCAGAGTACCTACCGTTACTCGTACGAGCCGCTACGGGGCATTCACGAACTCCTACTCCTCCTAAAACAATTGCACTGTACCTAAGTGCATGTGACAATAAAGTATCATTGGATCATTGACTGGTCCTCGATATGAGATGGTCCTGCACACACACACACGTGTCAGAGATTAATGGGAGAAGGCAGGAGAATGGGGTTAGGAGGGAGAGATAGATCAGCCATGATTGAATCTATCCGATCTATGGTAGACTTGATGGCTAAATGGCCTAATTCTACTCCTATTCCTGATGACCGCACAAGTGGTTCAACCGCCAAATGCACGGGTGAGCCCAATGTATCCACAGAGAAATCTTTCAGGATGATGCTGATTACATACATTTCTTCTTTCGCTTGCCACCTTTCCTCCTCCTTTTGCCCAAACCAGCCGATCCCTCGGATCGCACCGAGCAGCTGTGGATACTGGCACTGTCCAGGTCAGATTCACCATGGTCATCTTCATCACTCTGCGGCACAAACACAAGTACTAGGAGACTTCTAGCTTTCAGGCATCCACATTCCTGCATTATCTCTTATCAAGTATCAACGTCAGCTACACCTTCAATATTGCTTTAGTCCCTGCTTCAAACGACATCTTCTGGCAGCTTGTTCCATACACCCACCACCACCCTGTGTGAAAAAGTTACCCCTCAGGTTCAAGGCGACATTAATCCCCACCTCCGAGCCATGTACAGACAGAAGATTTTAAGCTGGAAAGATTGCAGAGACGATTTACAAAGATGTTTCCAGGACTTGAGCGGCTGAACTAGAGGGAGAATCTGGGCTAGTTTGGACGTTATTCCATGGAGTCAGGAGGTTATGGAGTGATCTCATAGGGGTATATAAAATCCCGAGGGGAATAGATTGGGTGAATGCAAACTGTCTTTATTCCTATATAGGGGAATCTAGAACTGGAGGTTTAAGATGAGAGGAGGATTTAATAGGAATGTGAAGGGTAACTTTTTAATCACAAAAGGTGGTGGGTATATGGTACGAGCTGTCAGAAGGTCTAGTAACAATATTTAAAAGTCATTTGCACAGATACAAGGATAGGAAAGGTTTGGAGGAACATGGGCCAAACGCAGGCAAATGGGACTAGTTCGGATGGGACATCTTGGTCCGCATGGATGGTTGGGCTGCAGGGCCCGTTTCCATGCTGTTTCCATATGATTCTATCAGGATTGGGAAAAGATGTTCCTCCATCAGGAACATCACAATTTAAAACAGAATGGTCCAGTCTTACCGAAGATTCTTTTTTCCGTTTGCCACTGAACCCCCCGAGTTTGATTTTCAGGGGCACCATCTTCTTGCCTTTTCCTTTCTTCTTCAGTTCTGCAGCCCGAGTACTTTTGCTTTTCTTCCGCACCCCTGGGCCTGTGAACAGGAGGCGAGAACCATAGTCATACCCCGAACGCTGTACGCTGTACTGCAACAATTGGGTAATTTGGTCTCTCCTTCCCTCTCAGTTTCAAGCCCTCCTTGGTTACATCCCTAACCACTGGAGTTGATATTACTTGTCCACAATCACCCTTCTTTCTTTCTACAGAAACATAGAAATTAGGTGCAGGAGTAGGCCATTCGGCCCTTCGAGCCTGCACCGCCATTCAATATCATCATGGCTGATCATCCAACTCAGTATCCCGTACCTGCCTTCTCTCCATACCCTCTGATCCCCTTAGCCAAAAGGGCCACATCTAACTCCCTCTTAAATATAGCCAATGAACTGGCCTCAACTACCCTCTGTGGCAGAGAGTTCCAGAGACCCACCACTCTCTGTGTGAAAAAAGTCCTTCTCATCTCGGTCCTATAGGATTTCCCCCTTATCCTTAAGCTGTGACCCCTTGTCCTGGACCTCCCCAACATCGGGAACAATCTTCCTGCATCTAGCCTGTCCAACCCTTTAAGAATTTTGTAAGTTTCAATAAGATCCCCTCTCAATCTCCTAAATTCTAGAGAGTATAAACTGAGTCTATGCAGTCTTTCTTTATAAGACAGTCCTGACATCCCAGGAATCAGTCTGGTGAACCTTCTCTGCACTCCCTCTATGGCAATAATGTCCTTCCTCAGATTTGGAGACCAGAACTGTACGCAATACTCCAGGAGTGGTCTCACCAAGACCCTATACAACTGAAGTAGAACCTCTCTGCTCCTATACTCAAATCCTTTTGCTATGAAAGCTAACATACCATTCACTTTCTTCACTGCCTGCTGCACCTGCATGCCTACTTTGAATGACTGGTGTACCATGACACCCAGGTCGCGCTGCATCTCCCCTTTTCCTAATCGGCCACCATTTAGATAATAGTCTGCTTTCCTATTTTTGCCACCAAAGTGGATAACCTCACATTTATCCACATTATACTGCATCTGCCAAACATTTGCCCACTCACCCAACCTATCCAAGTCACCTTGCAGTCTCCTAGCATCCTCCTCACAGCTAACACTGCCCCCCAGTTTAGTGTCATCCGCAAACTTGGAGATATTGCCTTCAATTCCCTCATCCAGATCATTAATGTATATTGTAAATAGCTGGGGCCAGCACTGAGCCTTGCGGTACCCCACTAGTCACTGCCTGCCATTGTGAAGCACAGAAGTTGAACACTGCCAGTCTATTAGCACAAAGATGTTAAAATTCAGCCGAGCTCAATCCTGCCCCCACCAAAATCCACACACTAACACATCCCAGTCATCAGAATCCTTCTTGATTTATCTCGTACAGCACATAGAGACCTTGTCTTGATGTCAATTCTTCAGTGGGTTCGTCAAAATAATGCATAATATTTATCCTGTACCTCTCTGAAATTCACCGCTCAGGCGGTTATTCTGAGTCACTACAATTTTCTTCCTCAAAATGAACCCAGGAAACACTCAATATACATTGCCCGCCACTAGTTCATGGCGATTCTGAAATGGCCGTGGCACTACATGGAACACAGAACAGTAGATACAAAATGCTGGAGTAACTCAGCGGGTGAGGCAGCATCTCTGGAGAGAAGGAATGTTCAACGTTCCTTCTCTCCAGAGACCCGAAACGTCGAACATTCCTTCTCTCCAGAGATGCCGCCTCACCCGCTGAGTTACTCCAGCATTTTGAGTACACCTTCGATTTTAACCAGCACCTGCAGTTCTTTCTTATGCAGAACAGTACAGCACAGGAACAGGCCCTTCTGCCCACAATGTCTGTGCCGCTCATGAGGTCGTCAAACTAATCTCTGCCTGCACGTGATTCTGATCCCTCTGTTCCCTGCGTATCCATGTGCCGATCCAAAAGCCTCTCAAATACCATTATCACATCTGCCTCCACCACTACCTCAGGCACCTCGATCCAGACACCGACCAACCTCTGTGGAAAAAAAAACTTGTCCTGCACATCTCCTTTAAACTTTGCCCCTCTCGTCTTAAAGGTATGCTCTCTAGTCTTTGACATTTCCACCCTGGGGAAAAAGGTTTGGACTGACCACCCTATCCCTGCCTCTCATAATTTGATACTTCTTCAGGTCGCCCCACAATCTGTGGTGTTCCAAAGAAAACAATCCAAGTCATTGTGATCATGGCTGATCGTCTCCTATCAATAACCCGTGCTTGCCTTCTCCCCATATCCCTTGACTCCACTAGCCCCTAGAGCTCTATCTAACTCTCTCTTAAATCCATCCAGTGGATGGATTTAAGAGAGTGGATTCCCTGCCACAGAGGCCTCCACTGCCCTCTGTGGCAGGGAATTCCATAAATTCACAAGTCTCTGGGTGAAAAAGTTTTTTCGCACCTCAGTCTTAAATTACCTCCCCTTCATTCTAAGACTGTGCCCTCTGGTTCTGGACTCACCCAACATTGGGAACATTTTTCCTGCATCTAGCTTGTCCAGTCCTTTTATAATTTTATATGTTTCTATAAGATCCCCCCCTCGTCCTTCTAAACTCCAGTGAATACAAGCCTTTTCAATCTTTCCTCATATGACAGTCCCGCCATCCCAGGGATCAATCTCGTGTTCAACCTCTCCACGTTGTTAGTCACCCCCCCTCCCCCCCCACCCCCCTCCGATCCAGGCATCATTCTGGTAAAGCTCCTCAGCACCCGCCACTCTCTGTACTGTTGTGGGACTGTTACCTTTGCCTTCTTTGGTCTTGGCTTTCCTCAGGGGGATGGGGGGCTGGATTGGGGGTGGCACCTGGATGGGCATGGATGGAGCCACGATCACCTGTTCCACGACAGCTGCCACCGCAGCGGCTGCCACCTCTGCTGCCGCCACCGATGTCCCTTTGAAAGGGTTGTTGGCGCTGAACTCCCGCCATTTTGCACCAAGCACTGTCATCATTTTCGACATGGGGATTTTGGGATTTTTCTTGGCAATGAGCGGCCTGGTGGAGAAGAGAGGTCACAACAATGGACACTGTTAGTAAAGGAAGAGAGACACAAAATGCTGGAGTAACTCAGCGGGTAAGACAGTATCTCAGGAGAAAAGGAACAGGTAACGTTTTGGGTCGAGACCCTTCATCAGACTGAAAGGATTATTAAAGGATTCAGATAACCCAAAGAAAACAATTTAATACTGACAGATAATTTCAAGGTAACTAATACCTACATAGCCCCTTTAATGTATTGCAGGAAGATTGTTCCCGATGTTGTGGAGGTCCAGGACAAGGGGTCACAGCTTAAGGATAAGGGGGAAATCCTTTAGGACCGAGATGAGAAGGACTTTTATCACACAGAGAGTGGTGGGTCTCTGGAACTCTCTGCCACAGAGGGTAGTTGAGGCCAGTTCATTGGCTATATTTAAGAGGGAGTTAGATGTGGCCCTTGTGGCTAAGGGGATCAGAGGGTATGGAGAGAAGGCAGGTACAAGATACTGAGTTGGATGATCAGCCATGATCATATTGAACGGAGGTGCAGGCTCGAAGGGCCGAATGGCCTACTCCTGCACCTAATTTCTATGTTTCTATATTTCTAAGTGGCTCAAAGCATTTCAAATGAGGGTTACCAGATTAAAATTGACACGGTGTGAAATAATCACAGTGAGATGTTTACATTGCATTACACAGGCCATTCAGTCTGCTGGCGAATTCAATGTTTAGACTCCCTAGGAGACCCCTTCCATCCGTCATGTTGCCCAATCAATGCGTTCTTCTCATTTCTTCCACGAGGAAGCTTTCCTATGGTACATCTCAAACCATTGGCTCAATTATTCGGAATTATCAATTCTGAAGGGTCTCGACCCAAAACGTCACCCATTCCTTCTCTTTAGAGATGCTGCCTGTCCCGCTGAGTTACTCCAGCATTTTGTGTCCATCCAAAGTTTTCGATGAGCTCAGAGTTGTGCAGAATAGAGACTGGAAGCCGTGCTCTTTCAAGGTTGCAGAAGCAAAGCCTTGGAGCTCGTTAAAAGAAAAAAAAACACGTTTTCTCACGCTGCCTCCAGCTCTTTTACCAAGAATCTTAAATTTGACCTGTTACCTTGAAGTAGCAGCAGTAAGAAGGGAAATGTAGTGAGGGGGACTGCCAACGGTGTGAGCAAGGTGAGAAACGAGCCATCGAGCTGAAGTGTCAACTTTGTCCCACACATTGTTGACCTGCTGAGTATTTCTAGTATTATCTATTGTTATATCAAGTCTCCAATTTACATCTTTTCCTTTATAGAGAAGCAATGTTTTCCGTGGCAAAACAAAGGGATGAGATAAAGGGAAATGAGTAAAAGTATTTTTAATTTGCACGGAGAATATTGTCTTCTTGGTGCAAGATTAAACAGTAAGAACCAAAAGTAGAAACAGTTAATCCAGAGTTAGAGACTGAGCAGGAGGAGTTCAATTAATGGGATAGTCCTAACATACCTGCTGCTCGGGCACAATGGCCTCCATCTGTGCTGCACCATTCAATGTTGTTATAAATGGATAGGTCACAGCACACCTCATACAATCAGTGGTAACAAACTCTAACTATAGAGAATACTTATATATAGAATGCGTGTTGGCAACAAAATATAACCAACTTGTCACTCCAATTACCAACCTGCTCTCTAACGAAGATGCAAAGTCCTTTAACTGAACATTCTAATGATTGATCCCGCCAGTTAGTGTCATTCATTCTGATCTAGAGAACAACTCACTGTGACAAAACCACGGCACTTCAGCGCCACACTGGGCCCAGAAGTGCATCTAATGCTTATTAGTGGCAGACCGGAATGGACTTTCTGAATTTAAATGGATTTGGTTCCCTTTTAATAAGATTAAATATCTTGCTTTTAGGAATGTAACAGAACTGCATGGAACATCGAAGTAATCCGACACTTAATAGGACACGACAGCTGAAGCAATCCAAAACAAAATTAACCCTTTCAAAGAATAGATTTTAAAATAAAATATTCTTAATTAGGCTGAAGAGGGCGGCACGGTGGCGCAGCTGGCTTACAGCACTTGCAGCACCAGAGACCTGGGTTCGAACCCAACAACGGGCGCTGTCTGTACGGAGTTTGTACGTTCTCCCCGTGACCACGTGGGTTTTCTCCGAGATCTTCGGTTTCCTCTCACACTCCAAAGACGTACAGGTTTGTAGGTTAATTGGCTTGGTATAAGTGTAAATTGTCCCTAGTGTGTGTAGGATAGTGTTAATGTGCGGGGACCGCTGGTCGGTGCGGACTCGGTGGGTCGAAGGGCCTGTTTTCGCGCTGTATTTCTAAACTAATTATTCGAGTACCTCAGGAATTGGCTGAAGGTTTTATAGTTGGTCAGTGTGTGGTAATCCTCCTCGGTGAACTCGTAGTCCACATCTTCCAAACCCCAGTCATCCATTAAGTACGTAGACGATTTCTGCTCCTGCAGAATATGGGCAAATGGGGAAAACAGATGGTGATTAAGAGATGGACAATTCTCACGTAATCACTCCCAAACCCAGAAATCTCCGCAACTCCCCATCCTTCCACCAAGCTTCTGGCATTCAAAAGCAAACACTGGCAAAGAACTGGAACACCTGTCCCTCCCTCTGGTCATCTGGGTACAAAGCCCATCCAACAACTTCAGATGCCCTGGCCCTGTCAGTATTTACAGAATGTTCTGCTTGTATTCCTGACTTTACCTGATTATTTCTTCCACTCTCCCCATCACTAAATACAGGCGACTGTGATAGTGGAGCCAGAAAACAAACTGCTGGAAGAACTCAAAGGGCCAGGCAGCATCTGAAACATTGCCACCCCTCTGCTTCCACAGATGCTGCTCGACACTCTGAGCTCCTCCATCCGTTTGTGTTTTGCTCAAGATTACGACGTTTGTTGTTTCTTCTCTCAACATTGTGATAATTGGGCACACAGTGGTAGAGTTGCTGCTTTACGGCGCCAGAAACCCGAGTTCAATACTGACTACGGTTGCTGTCTGTATGGAGTTTGTACGCTCTCCCCATGTCCCCGCGGAGTGCTCCAGTTTCCTCCAACACTCCAAAGACATGCAGGTTTATCCCTAATGTGTAAGATAGTGCTAGTGTACAGATGATTGTTGGTCGGTGCAGACTCGATGGGCTGAAGGGCCTGTTCCCACTCTATAACTCTAAACTAATCACAATACAATTTGTAATTGGTGATGTTAGTTTGAGATTTTTTTTAATGTAATATTGGTCTAGGACACCAAGTAGGTACAGACAAAATATGTCTGATATTGGCTATATAGTGCCCTCCATAATGTTTGGGACAAAGACCCATCATTTATTCATTTGCCTCTGTACTCCACAATTTGAGATTTGTTGGGAAAAGGGGAAGTACAACGGGACCTGGGGGTCCTTGTACATCAGTCTATGAAAGTAAGCATCCAGGTACAGCAGGCAGTGAAGAAAGCGAATGGCATGTTGGCCTTTATAACAGGAGGAATCGAATATAGGAGCAAAGAGGTACTTCTGCAGTTGTACAGAGCCCTACTGAGACCACACCTGGAGTATTGTGTGCAGTTTTGGTCCCCTAATTTGAAGAAGGACATTCTTGCTATTGAGGGTGTGCAGCGTAGGTTGACAAGGTTAATTCCCGGGATGGCGGGACTGTCAAATGCGGAGAGAATGGAGCAGCTGGGCTTGTACACTCTGGAGTTTAGAAGGATGAGAGGGGATCTCATTGAAACGTATAAGATTGTTAAGGGTTTGGACACGCTAGAGGCAGGAAACATTGGGGGAGTCCAGAACCAGGGGCCACAGTTTAAGAATAAGGAGTAAGCCATTTAGAACAGAGACGAGGAAACACTTTTTCTCACAGAGAGTGGTGAGTCTGTGGAATTCTCTGCCTCAGAGAGCGGTGGAGGCAGGTTCTCTGGATGCTTTCAAGAGAGAGCTAGATAGGGCTCTTAAAAATAGTGGACACATGGGATATGGGGAGAAGGCAGGAACGGGGAACTGATTGGGGATGATCAGCCATAATCACATTGAATGGCAGTGCTGGCTACTCCTGCACCTATTATCTATTGTCTAATTGTAATAGAATTTTGCTCTGTAATGAGCAATAATCCTTTTAATAAAACCTGACAATGTTTAACCGCATTTGATTTTTTTCTATTACAAATCTCAAATTGTGGAGTAAAGAGACGAATAAATAAATGATGGGTCTTTGTCCAAACATTATGGAGGGTACTGTAACCCATTACTCCCCTAACTCAGGAATACCAGGGTCGTCTTAAAAACTCTGACCACTGCACTTGGTTTCAGGGCAGTTCAATGTTCCAGAGCAAATTGCAATTGCAGAGTCTGGCATGTGCACCAAAAAATGGCCATTTAGTTACTATGAACTCCTATTGACCCTACCTTAACATTTGGCAATTACTGCATGCGAGTATTACTTTAAACCAACAGGCATGAGGAATTATTCTGAAAACTTGGGGCAGAAACAGACAAATGTTTTTTGGATCAATAAAGGGATGATCTGGGCTGCTGGAGGATCAGCAAACAAGTGCTCATTTTGGGGCATTGCCGATACAGGAAGGAAATATACAATAGTTTTCAAACCAAGAACAAAGTGCTTCCTTCCTGTATCAGTAGTGTCCAAAGTTCATGAGAAACCACAAAGCCCACTAAATGCTAAGGATAAATCACAAATGTTGCTGCTCATATTAATTATATTTATACCTAAAATTACCAGTTATTTTAAATTTATAAAAGTGACCAAAGAGCAAAAGTTTGCATTAAATCTGAAGGATCAAATAAGGCCATAATATATAGGAGCAGAATAAGGTCTTTCAGCCCATCGCGCCTGCTCCGCCATTCCATCCTGGCTGATCTAGTTTTCCCTCTCAACCCCATTCTCCTGCCTTCTCCACAAAACCTTTGACACCCTTGCAAATCAAGAACCAGAGGATATATATTTACGGTGAGAGGGGAAAGGTTTAAGAGCAACCTGAAAGGCAACTTGTTCACAGAGGGGATGTTTGGTATATGAAACGAGCTGCCAGAGAAAGTGGTTGAGGCAAGTACAAGAAACAACATGTAAAAGACACTTTGTGCAGGTACATGAATAGGAAAGATTTAGAGGGATACAGGCCAGGCGTGGGCAAAGGGGGCTAGTTTAGATGGGGTATCATGGTCAGCATGGATGAGTTAGGCCAAAGTGGTTGTGACCAAACACTACATTGTTTCAATTTTCATGGAGCAGAGCAAAGTACTTGGGTTCAACAACGGGGTGTCACATAATGCCTCCGCAATTGTTGTAAAAAGACACACAGAACAGGTCCCTCCCCAACTCCTGCCATTGCTCATCCTTCCCGCAATATCACCAGAACCATGGCACATTATAGTTTGGGAGCTCGCTGGCCTTTAAGAACATGCCTTGTTTCCTACATGTGAAGGGCGGCTACACTTCAAAAACATCAATTAAGATGGAAAGCAACTTTGAGCATCATGGGCATTGGAAAAGTGGCCACAGTGACAGAGACAATGGAGCAGTTGGACTTTGTAAATACCTCTCTGGTTAAATGATCTCCTTCACGAAGGAATCTTCTGCCAAGACTGTCTTTCCTCGCCCATCAATGTGCTTGATTCTTAGAAGCCTCCTCAGTTCAGGGGCAATTGAAAGTGGACAATAAATCCCAGTGTTGGCAGCAACAATTACACCCCTTCCTTCTCTCCCAAATGCATGGTTTTAACTGCAACTCTACGTATTGACAGTTTAAAAATAAAGGGCCTGTCCACTGTACGAGGTAATTCAAGAGTTCTCCTGTGTTTTCCCCTGATTCGAACTCGGAGAATGTCCGTAACGGGTCCGTGGGAGTTTGTGGATCTCTCCTAGCGACTCGTACGAGTAACAGTAGGTACTGGGGACTTTTTTCAACACTGTGAAAAATGTCCATGAGTAAAAAAGTACTTGTGATGAAAAATATTGTTACTTTTTACCTGTACGAGCCGCTACGAGACATCCACGAACTCCTACGGACCCGCTACGGACATTCGCAGAGTTCAAATCAGGGGAAAACGCGGGAGAGCTCTTGAATTACCTCGTACAGTAGGACAGGCCCTTTAAGCTCACAGTTAAAGTCCCTCCCATCCTTCCACACCCTACCTCTTTCTTTCTCTTCTTCATTTTGGGAGTCTTGTTCTCTTTCTGTTTCCGAGGTTTCCTTTTCTTCTTCACTTTGGCCGGCTCTTCTTCAGGAAACATCGGTTCGCGACTTTCCTCTTCCTCCTCTTCCTCTTCCTCCTCTTCCTCTGAAATTTAAGAGGGACATTCAGGATTTGGCCAAATCCGCCAGGGCTCAATGCACCAGATGGGAAGACATCATCCTCCACATGGGGTGGAAGATTGCAACCTTCACGTGATCCGCCCTGTTTCGACTAATGCAATCAACTCGACGTGCACCAACGGAAGATCAAATAGAACAAGTTGTCCAACAACGTTAGGCTGTGCACGCCACACGAAAGAAGAAGAGATCCTCCACATTAAAAACCATGAAAAGGTTTAAGTATCAGAGTGAGGGGCAACTGCATGGAGTTTCCAATTATTTATAGATCTGTTGCCGCAGTTATGCATTAAGTCGATAACAGCAAACAGATCAAAATTTATGCTTTTATGTCCTTAGTGGATTGTTTTGCACAAACTATTGAAATGAAAACAGCTTCCATTTATGTAGTGGTCTTATTGTAAAATACCCCAATAATCAGACAAAATCTGACCTTGAGCCAACTACAGGGACGTCAACCAAAGCAAAAGCACAGCCTGGAAAGTTCTACACGAGCAGCTTGATAGAGGCAGACAGCTTTTAGCATTTTAGGCATTTAACAATGAACTTCAAGAGTTCAGGGTCGAAGTACTCAAAGGCACACCTGCCAGAGGTCAAGTGAAGGATATCAGAGATGCCAACAGACCAAACCTGGGGAAAGACAAAAACCTCCAGGTGTGCCCAGGGCTGGAATAAGCTGGAGACATGAAGTGACAAGATTATGCAGGAGTGGGAAACATATATGTCTTACTGGACCAGGTAGCAGTGAACAATAGTGTGTTGACTGAACAAGATGGAGAGATAAAGGCACCGTAGTTCAGGGGGCTTTTCAGGGAAGGAGTCAAAGTGTTACAGAAGCTCCTCTGTAGCCAACAGCTTTGGGTGTGGACCTGCCTGACATTCACCCCAGGCAAAGACATCTGAAAGAGTCCCGGCTCCCAGTTCCACTTAATCCCTTCAACAGACAATTCCAGAATCAAATAATAAAATAAACTGTTACCAATCAAACATTGTAAAATCATTGACTAATTTAATAAAAAACTATTCTCCTCCAGATCACCAAGGGACTGTGAAGAGCCCAGCTCAGACAACAATGAACCCCAATAACAGAGTTTACCCAACAAAGTAGTCGTCAGTCTAGCTAGTTTGGGTGGCATTAATTACTGGGGTTCATTGTCCTCATTACAAGGGTGCCCCTGAAACTTATCCACAGCTTCTGAACATCCAAACAAATAATATCACCTGGTCAGGCAGCCTGACCCGCTGAGTTACTCCAGCCTTTTGAGTCTGTCTTCGGTTTAAACCACCATCTGCAGTTCCTCCCTACACTGATGGCAAATCACCGAAGAAGAAGGGTCAGCCAGGTATTCTAAATAAATTTGATTTGAATTTTGTAGTCAAATCGTTAAAAAGTTATAGACTTTATTCCCCTGTGGGGCAACATTGATCATTCAGAGACAGCTTCAGTTAGAGACTAAAGTTATTTCTATTCCGTCCCATCAAACATTCCCAGGGGAGCTGCAGTAAGACAGAGTTGACTCATTGGGCCGAATGGCCTCATTCTGTTCCTATGATGGAGACGTGGATACAAAGCAAAGCTCCTCCATTGCACCATCACACCCTCGCAGGAGGGGTACAGTAAAGATCAGAAACTGAAGGAGGGTCCCAACCCAAAACATCGCCTGTCCCTGTCCACCAAAGATGCTGCCTGGCCTGCTGAGTCACTCCAGCACATTGTATCTCTTGGGAGTGCAAATTTCAAATTCCACCACCGCTCAGCCCTGTTCTCCCAGATGTTCAGTTTATATCCTACACAGGGTACTATGGTGCGTTTGCAGTTGTTGCAGGTGTTGGTGTTGATGAAGACGGCCAGCCAGGTGAGTCAGTGGATCGAGTGCAGCCTGTAGCAGCTGCATAGAGCGCTGGTGTAAGGATATCCAATGGTATCTGGCTAGGCTCGACCAACCCTCACTTCATCGGTTCAGTGCCACCGGCCCTTAAAAGTGAGATATGCGCAAATTGCATGTGTCCTTACGGCAAGATTGGACTGGGCCCTGTTTATCAACTATAGCTCCACCTTCAACACCATTAGCCCATCCAAACTCATCTCCAAACTCCTGGACCTAGGAATCAGCATCCCCCTCTGCCAATGGCTCCTCGACTTTTAGATTCACAGACCACAATCAGTGAAGACAGGTGACAACACCTGGTCCACAATTATTCTCAACACCAGTGTCCCACAAGTTTGCATTCTCTGTTCCTTATTGTGCTCCCTATACACTGATGACTTTATTTTTACAAAATCATGAGGGGAATTGATAGGGTGAATGCAGTCTTTTACCCAAGATTAAGGTGAGAGAGAAAAGATTTAATAGAAACCCAAGGAGCAAAGTTTTCACTCGGAGGGCGGTGGGTATCTAGAATGAGCTGTCTGAGGAGGTGGTTGAGGCAGGTAAAATAGTAACATTTAAAAGACACTTGGACAGGTACATGGATAGGAAAGATTTAGAGGGATATGGGCCAAATGCAGGCGAAAGGGACAAGTTTAGATGGGGCATCTTGGTTGGCATGGACAACTTGGGCTGAAGGACCTGTGTCTGTGCTGTACAACTCTACGCCTGTACAGCCAAAGTCGGCTCCAACTCTATTTACTAGGTTGGAGACAAGACCACTGTGGTGGGTGGGATCACAAACAACGATGAGATGGAGGAAAGAGATGGAGAACCAAGTAACATGGTGTCAGGACAATAACCTCTCCCTCCATGTCAGCAAGATGAAGGAGCTAGTTATCGACCTCTGAAAGCATGCATGGAGTACCCGCCATAATCAACGTCATTGGCGCTGAAGTGGAAATGTTTGAAAGTTTCAAGTTCCTTGACGTTAATATTACCAAAGATCTGTCGTGGAACAACCACAATGAGGTGACAGCCAAGAAGCCCCACCAACGCCTCTACTTCCTGAGGAGAATTTAGCAAGTCTCCAATGACTTTCACATACGTCTACAGATGCACGATAGGCAGCACACTGTCTGGTTGCATCAAAGCTTGGTTTGTGATTAGCTCTGCTCAAGACCACAAGTTGTAGAGGTAGCTCAGTCCTTCCCACCATTGATTCCAACTGCACCTCACGCTGCCTCAGAAAAGCAGCCAATATAATCAAAGACTTGTCAACCCTGGTCATTCCTTCTCCCTACTCCCGTCAGGCAGACGGTACAGAAGCTTGAATGTGTGCACCTCGTCAGGAACAGCCTCTTCGCCTCTGTTATCAGGCTTCAGAACAGCTCTTCCGGAAGCTAGGATACTGATTCACCTCTGACCTATTGCAGACATTAAACTTTATAATGGAACTGATGCGCTGCAGTGATGAGAATAATATTCTGTGCTGTGTGTCTTGCACTTTGCTCCATCTATAGTACTTGAGTTAGTATTTATGCGATTGTATGTATCGCATTATCTCATCTGACTGGACAGCATGCAGAAGCTTTTTGTTGTACCTCGGTACACGTGACAATAATAAACGGAAACAAACAATTCTCCTCAGCATCATACACATCACGAACCCCATCTGTGTGCATTGAATTTTCCTTTAAATATTTTACCAACAGCAACTCAATTAATGAAGAGCACAACTCTCCCATTCAGTTGCCATTTGAAGGACTCCTGCTCACTTACTTACTGTTCCTACATTGATCAACTTCATCAATAATCTTGGCAACTCAAGAGTTCTCATGCAAGGTATTTTTAGTCTACTCACTCACCCAATGTGGATGCTTGGCCAGCATTTATTACACAACTCAACTTGCCCCTAGTCTATCTGCTCTGTCAGGAGTGAACTTCTTTGATGCAGGTCTGGATTCCTTTATTGGACTGACAAAAAAAGGATGGAAAATTCCCTTCACGAAAGGGCATCAGCAAAGCAAATAGACACGAAATGCTGGAGTAACTCATTAATGCGGGACAGGCAGCATCTCTGGGTACAAGGAATGGGTGACGTTTTGGGTCGAGACCCTTCTTCAGACTGCATCTGCATTCCCTTCCTCCACATCAGCAAAGCAGATTGGTTTTTACACAATTCACTGGTTCAATGATTAGCACCATTGACATCAAGGAAACATAAAAATGTAAGGCACTTAAATTATTAACATTTAATTAATATCAATAAACAATAACAATTTTAAACACATTTCGACAGGTACACGGATAGGAACGATTTAGAGGGATTTAGAATAAGGGCCAAGTCATTTAGAACGGAGACGAGGTAACACTTTTCTCACAAAGAGTTGTGAGTCTGTGGAATTCTCTGTCTCAGAGGGCAGTGGAGGCAGGTTCTCTGGATACTTTCAAGAGAGAGCTAGGTAGGGCTCTTAAAGATAGCGGAGTCAGGGGATATGGGGAGAAGGCGGGAATGGGGTACTGATTGGGGATGATCAGCCATGAATGGCGGTGCTGGCTCAAAGGGCCGAATGGCCTACTCCCGCACCTATTGTCTATTTGGGCCAAATGCAGGCAAATGGGACCAGCTGAGATGGGGCATTGTGGTTGGCATGGACAAGTTGGGCCGAAGGGCCTGTTTCCATGCCGCATGACTCTATGACTGAAGGAGACCTTTCAGTCCATCACCTCCTTGCTGGGGAGGTTCCAATTTGACAACAAAGTTGTACGTCATCTGTTCTTTGTAGCATTAGACCAGATTTCCATATTCCCAGGAACCCCAGTCCTTCTCCACTGGATGATACCCATTTTTAATTACGCTAACCCCCCCCACACCTTGTCACCAGTCTAAATGCTAACCCCGCAAGTTCCCCTTAGTGTTAACTAGTGTCGATATAAGGAACTGCAGATACTGGTTTCCAAAGAAAGACACAAAGTGCTGGAGTAACTCAGCAGGTTAGGCAGCATCTCTAGAGAATATGGAAAGATGACATTTCAGCCAGATCCTCCTTCAGACTAACCAGTGTGTTTGTTTTTTGCAGCTGTAGCACTCCATGGCTTAATAATCTTTTAAATTGAAATCTCCAAACACCAATTAGCCCCACGTGAAGAGGCAAGGTGGTGCTGTCGGATTGCGGACATCAAAGAACATTAACAAAACAGAACATAATGCATCCCTGTTTTTTTGCCAGTTGCAAGCGCTTCTCCCGTGTGGACTCCTGGCTCCGTCATTCCGGGACAAATCTCTCCAGACCATAACAACGTGTGAAGTCAATTTCTGGCGAGACACTGCGAGGTTTAGCCACATTTATCCTGCACAGATTCACTTCGCAACTGATCCGACAAAATGGCTATCGCTAATACAGCAACGCTCTCTCTTCAGTGCTGCCCAATATAATTAATCAAATGTGGCTGCGCTGGACTCGGATGTAGCTGAACGTATTGATCAGTAAATTTTAAAAAAGAGTAAAATACGCTATCTTCAATCATTTGATCTCAATTTGTTTATGCACACGTGACCTAATCATTTTACACATATCTTAGAAAAATGGTGAGACAGAATGGAGAGTATTAAGGCCAAAAGACATAGGAGCAGAAATAGGCCATTCAGCCCATCGAGTCTACTCTGCCATTCGATCATAGCTGATCGATTTTACCTCTCCCGCCTTCGGAACCTATGATACCCTCACCAATCAAGAACATATCAAACCCCACTTTAAAAATGTCAAATATCTTGGCCTCCAGTCATATATTGCAACAAATTCCACACACCCACCACTCTCTGGATAAAGAAATTCCTCCTCATCACCAAAGTCTGTTTATTCTAATGCTGTACCCTCTGGCTCTAGACTCGCATTATTGGAAAACATCCTTTCCACATTCATTCCATCTGGGCCGTTCATTATTCGAGAGGTTTCACTGAGATGATCAAAATGGTTTGACCCTCGTGGGTCTTCTTTGGGGACGCTAGCAACTGCAGATGCTGGAATCTTGAGCAAAACACAAAGTGATGGAGGAACTCAGCAGGTCAGGCAGCACATGTGGAGAGAATGTTCAGACAACGTTTCATTTCGAGTCCCTTCTTCAGGGTGAAATCACTCAGGGCAAGTAGGCAACAAATGCTGACGACCTGGGAATATAGTACGGCACAAAACAAAATTCAGAGCAGACCCTGTCCCACTTGAAGTCTTTGCCACCATCCACTGACGTAGACACGGATTCTGTCCTTGGCAACCTAAAGGGCCTGTCCCACTTTCCCAAGTTATTCACGAATTTGCCTGAGTTATTTACGAATTCTCCCGAGTTTTCAAACTCGCAGAATGTTCGTAACGAGCCCTTAGGAGTCCGTGGATATATCGTAGCAGCTCGTTTTGCCAGCCGTAGGTACTCGGAGCTATTTTCTTTACTCGTGGTAATTTTCATGCTGAAAAAGACATCCCGGCCTACCTGATGCCCCGAGTACCTACAGCTGGCATTACGAGCCGCTACGATATATCCACGGACTCCTACGGACTCGTTACGAACATTCTGCGAGTTGGAAAACTTGGGAGAATTTGTGAATAACTCGGGAAAGTGGGACAGGCCCTTAAGCCTCTCCTATCCTTTATGCCCCATACAAATGATTGATCACCTTTCGTGAATACACAACTATCAACCACAGATTTCTGTAAGGGTGAATTCCAAACATCATTAACACTACTAAAAACAGGAATCCCTCTTCCTTCCAGCCCCAAATAACTGGTGCCATATTCTGCAACCCAGCGTCCCAGTTCTAGATTCTTCAGCCAGAGGAAACAGCCTCAATACCTATCTTGTCCGTTGGTTTAGCATTCCTTGTGCAATAATACTGATGGGCAAAACTGCCATCAAAAACATCTTTGAAGATAACAGGCTACACAACTCACAATGGTATAAAGAAGCAAATTGAATATGTTGGAAATGTGCCGTGACTCAGATAACAAGGGCTGAAGGGGTGCAAGGGTGAACATCGAAGAGTACAGCACAGGAACAGGTCCTATAGCCCACAATGTCTGTGCCGATCATGTTGCCAAGTTAAACTAATGTCATCTACCTGCATGTGACCCATATCTCTCCATTCCCTGCATATCCATGTGCCGATCTAAGAGCCTCTTAAACACCACTGCCTCCACCATCGCTGACAGAGGATGGAGGTTATGGTCAGGACACAATGTTTTTGATATTTTCTTCAATTTCCAGAAATCGTGGCAGGCAAACCATTTTCCATACAGCTGGCACGTCCAGCACAATAACAATACAGTGGCAGAGCCATGCAGCACAGAAACAGGCCCTTTGGCCCAACTTGCCCACACTGACCAAGATATCCCATCTACACTAGTCTCATCTGCCTGTGTTTGGCCATAATCCCTCTAAACCTTTCCTGTCCATGTAGCTGTCCAAATTGCTTTTAAATATATATATATATATATATATATGTTGTTATACAGGTATCCTGAGTATATATATATATATACTCAGGATACCTGTTCTAGCAGCCTATTCCATATGCCCACACCCTCTCTGTGGGAAAACTTGCCCCTGAGGTTCCTAGTAAATCTTTCTCCTCTCTCCTTGAACCTATGTCCTCTGTTTCTTGATTCCCCTACTCTGGGTAAAAGACTCCTTAAAGGGCCTGTCCCACTTACGCAATTTTTTCGGCGACTGCCGACACCCGTCATAGTCACAAGCAGGTGGCCGAAATTTTTCAACATGTTGAAAATCCAGCGGCGACCAGAAAAAGGTATGACTCTTAGGCCGACTACTCACGACCATACAGGCACTACGTGTCCTATCTATTCCCCTGCAGATAATGAAAATACAACACAAAACATAAAATGCATGAAAAGCTCGGCAGGTCAGTCGGCGTCTGTGGAAAGGTGACCAGAGTTAATAGATCAGATCTGAGACCCTTTGTCAGAATGTTTCGCTTTCCACAGATGCTAGCCTGCTGGTTGTTTCCAGGATTTTTTAAATTTTATTTCAGATTTCCAACATCTGCAGTTGCTTTTAATTTTCAAAATACTAGAGGCAATCAGCAGCTTCAGGAGTGATAGAAACAGAGTCTGCAATGCATGACCATTGAGAATGCTGTAATTGAAACCAAGAACAAACAATTGGAACAGCACTGCTAAACATTTGTAGGAATTTTAAGCTGGTTCATTAAAATGATTATTTGGCCAGTCCTACTTTCTCCCTGTGACCGGGTGGGTCTTTCCACATTAGAAAGACATGCATGTTTGTAGGTTAATTGGCTTGGTATAATTGTAAATTGTCCCTAGTATGTAGGGCAGTGCGAGTGTACAAGGCGATCGCTGGTCAGCGCGGACTTGGCGGGCCGAAGGGCCAGATGCCACGCTGTATCTCTAAACTAAAACTAAACACTAGTCCCCCACCTGCCTGCATTTGGCCCATATCCTTCTAAACCTGTCCTATCTATGTATCCGTCTAAATGTTTCTTAAATGTTGCAATAGTACCTGCCTCAACTACCTCCTCCGGCTGCTCATTCCATACACCCACCACACCGTGTGAAAACGTTACCCCCTCAGATTCCTATTAAATCTTTCCCCCTTCACCTTAAATATATGTCCTCTTGCTTATTAAGAATCTATATCCCCTGCCTTCAAAATATCCAAAGATTCCTCTTCAATGAACCTTTAAGGTAGAATGTTGCATGAAATGCCGGGTACAGTCATGTGTCATTAATTGGCAACTCCTGACCTTTATATAGTTCCTAGACCCGCATACATGGGACAACAGCCTCGATGTATCCACACTGCGCGGGATCTTATGTTTCAGGAGAAAAAAAACAAAAAAATACAGTTTTCCAGTTGTAGTCTCATCAACGTCCTCCATGACTGAAGCATCTCCTCCCTCCAATAGTGGACCATGTCCACTATGTGCAGGACATAAGTTACATTGACAGATATGTATCTTTAGAAAATGTAGGCATGGGAACAGATCATTAAACTCCTCAAACCTGTTGCTCCATTGAATGAAATAATCATGACTGATTTGTGACCCAAATCTATACTCAGACATACAGCACGTAAACATGTCCTTCCGAGCAACTCAACGATGCTGCCCAAGATGCCCAATTTAAACGTCCAATTTGCTCATGTTTGACCTACATCCCTTATTTTTGTCCCATTTTGCCAACAACCTTAGTTTATAACAGAATACACAAAATTCCATTAAACATAAATTGTCATCATTTCGACAATTTCACTATTTATACTCTGATCAATCCCCTTTGATCCAATAAAGTGAATGACCTCTCACCCACTTACAATGAAATCCTTTTGCTGTGAATACCTTTGAAATGTAATTCTTGCTCTTATCCTACTCACATTGCCATTTACCTTTACGCTGTTGGTAAACTTGTTTAAAATTATTTTACAAGCAAACATTTTGCAGGCCGTAGGGATAAGTGAACAATGCTCATACTTCACAAAGCTCATTAAAATAGCCACTGATGAAAATGAGAGATATCTACTAGTGTAAGACACATAACTAACATGCAAAGCCTGCATGTTATGAGAACCATTTGGATAAAAAACCTAAAGCTAAAACAGAAGAAACCAAATCAGAAGAGTTAACAGTCAAACTGTTTAGCTTATCATTAGTACCATGTCCATTCCTGATCACACATATTTCTTAGTGTCAACTGTGGGTCAGTTCATAACACAGTTGTTTTCAAGGGAAAAAATTATGGCTTCAAGATCACAGCACAAAAATACAAACTAGCTCTTCAGAGCAGCAGTTGCTGACCATTGAGATCAATTCAGTTTTGAATGAGACATTACAGAAAGTCCAGAAACTCTGTTTCAAATGAACAGAACAAGTCCCGTTACAATAATCTAAGGAGACGTTACAATGATCCAAAAACCTCGGATTTGTAGGTTAATTGGCCTCTGTAAAATTGCTCCTAGTGTGTAGGGGGGAGTGGATGAGAAAGTGGGATAACATAGAACTAGTGTGAATGGTCGTTGTGGACTCAGTGGGCCAAAGGGCCTATTTCCATGCTGAATTTCTCAATGATTCAGAGAAAGCAAGATACTCCAGATAATGTGAAATAAAAGCATAATGTTGAAAACCTTCAGCAAGTCAGACAGCATCTGTAGAGCGAGATAATCTATAATCTGAAGAGATAATTTATTAGAGGTCACTGACCTAAGGCATTGAATCTGTTCCTCTCCCCATGGAGGCTGTCAGGCCTGCTGAGTTTTTCTGGTTTTTGAGTTGCCCCAATGTCTTGGTGAATAGAATAGTAATCTCTAAATTAATTCCATACTAAAATCAATTATTTGTTAATCGTCACTACTAATTTTCTGGACAAGTGCCTCCCTACAGACCAGCTGGAGTTCAAAGTGAATTTAATTGGCTACAAAGCATTTTAGAACATCCAGTAAGGGTGGAAACCAATTGCTTTGAAATAGATGTTGAGCTCCCTGGATTTTGAGCAGTTTCTTGCAGATTGGAAAGCCACAAATATAATCTTACTTTCCAAAAAGAAGGCAGAAGGATAGCGGAAAACAACAGGCCATAGTTGGTGTCCATGAGAATGAAGTGCAGACAGAACACAAAGAAAATCTTAATATAATTAGGCAGGGAAAACAATTTTCTACCAGCTGGTTAGTTATAGAGGAACAGATGGATGTAGTTCCTTTAAATTTCCAAAAGATATTCAACTATGTGTCACACAAAGACATATGATATTGAAAATAATATTATAATGGAATAAAAATTTTTTGACCTGATATGGAGTCCAGTGTTGTTTATACGTTTAGTTTAGAGATTTAAAGTACAAATAGAAGGGAGGTCTTGTTCTATCTGTACTGGGCTTGGACGTGACCACACATTTGTATTGGGTGGAGTTTTAGTCTCTCCAGTTAAGAAATTAGATGCTTGTATTGGAATCAATCAAGTAAATCTACGTGGGAAGAATGAATAGATTGGGCCTCGATAGGATGAGAGGTGAGCTCATCAAAGTCTGCAAGACTTCCGAGAGGTTTTGTCACTTTAGTTGCGGCAAGAACATTTCCTCTCTTGGGAAAATCCAGATCCAGGGAGTAAAGTCTCAACAGAAAGGGAAGCTCATTTAAGACAGATCCAAGAAGCAATATTTTTTTCCCACAGAAACTTGTCCATTCTTGTCCAGGGTGCTGTGGAGCCAGAATCATTAAATGTAATCAAGGCTGAGGTAAGTTTCGATTTAGGTTTATTGTTGTCACATATACCGCGGTACACCAAAAAGCTTTGTTTTGCATGCTATCCAATCAAATCAGATACTATACATAAATACAATCAAGCCAAACTCGTACAGTTGGTAGAGCAAAGGGAAAGATACAAAGTGTAGAATATAGTTCTTTGCATTGTAGCTCATCAGTTCCAAAGGCAAAGTCTAATGTCCGCAATGGCGTAGAGGTGAATCGGACAGTACCTAACTTTTGGAAGAGATGTCAGAAGCCTGATGACAGAGGGGAAGAAGCTGTTCTGGTGGTGGTGCGCGTTTTCAAGCTTCTGTCATCTTCTGCCTGACAATGCCCTGCCTGGGTGGGACAAGTCTTTGATTATGTTACTTGATTTTGTGACTATAGCAGAATCAAGACTTACACTGGACAGTCCAGAACGTGAAGCCAAGGCCAACAATAAAATCAGCTATAGTCCGAATGACTGATCAGGCTTGAGGAAGGATCACATCGCCTGCTCATATTTTCTTGTCCGAGTATATGTGCATGCATTTCTGCGCACATGTGTGGGTGTGGATACGTGTCCTGCATGCAGTCACGCATCGACACACATCACTCCTGGCAACTGGTTCTAAATAAAACTGAGGCTAGGGCGAAATATTAACATGTCATCTCATCACCTTGTATGGAGGATGGTAGAACAGGAGAACATATAAAAATGACATTTTAAAAAGCATCTGGTGCTCCCTAGCGACAGTGTCAAGCGACAACGGTGATCCCGACCGGGAGAGAACAGCTAAAACAAAAGATTTTTTTCTTCCTTTTGGATACAAGTAATTGCTACATTCAGTGCCGCTCAACCTAACCTCTGCCACTGACCTATCACAGAGCCGGGCATTACTCTGCGGGCCAATGGGAGGCATGGCTCCAACCACCAGCAGGGTAGGCTGCAGCCTGCTTTGTGACGTCATAATAGGCCTGCTTTGAATAATATTTGTACTTCAAGGGAGAGGGGGTGAGACGGGCAGCTAATGGGGCAAAACACACCACAAATCTCTCACTCTAACCCCAAACGCTTAGCCACCCCAGAAATGTTGGCCGCCGAACTTTTCTTAAAAAGTAAAACTCCTCCCTCAGCACACAATGCAAGAATTTGTAACTAACGGTGCGATATTCCAACATTAAAGCGTTCTTCCAAAATAATCACCACAACTAATATCCTCAGAAATTGCTTCCTCCTTCTCCTTTCATTTACCCAGTAAATGCAACAAGTAAAACACCACTAAAATTAAAAAGCAGTACTGGGATTAATAATTTGCATCCCGAGACTAAATAAAACAATGATGCATGCATGTGTGATCAGACAGGCATGTATCGAGGGTAAAAATTGCAGCAAATGTCAGCGCAATGTTAATTTATAATTATTGGTGGAGGTGGCGGATTAAAAATAAGATCACAGGTTAGAGCACTATAAAAAGCAATTACATTTCAATTTAGATATGAATACTGTTTGCTCCATTGATCAATGTAAGATGTAGCAATTAAAATCAATTAACAAAATAAACAGAGTTTCACAAAAAAAATACGCAAACATAACAATTATCATTTTCTGACAATGTATTCAGGCCCTGATGAATATTCCTCTTTTTTTGTTAATATAAATTGCGCTGCTTTAAACGGCCACTTTCCGTTTTAAAGATGCGGATCTGGACATTTTAGCGAGGAAAAAAAACACAAAAGATCAGTCTTGCGTATGCATCAGTCGCGTTACTGGCTCCTGTGCCCTGTCTGTCATCGGTCGGTGGCATCGAGCACAAAGTGCCGGCGGCAGCGGCTTGAGGGAGCGGAGGCCGGCACAACACAACTTGCAAATGAGACCGAGGAAAAGCCCCCGAATCTCGGCTTCCCGCGGCCCGGGCTTCCGCAGACATTCCGGGGCTTGGCCGAACCCTCAACTTGTCCGCATTTGCTCCGGGGCTGGAGTTACTCCCGGATAGCTAATGCTCTTATTTACATCTACAACGCAGAACAGGGGGGCTGTTGCCTGGTTATTATTAGTCTCATCTCCCCCTTTTTTTTTTTGAACGCCGCCAACTTGAGCAGAAAAATGATTATTAATGAGAACCTCATCAGCACCTACCTGGAGCTCCCTCATCGTTTTCCATCCCGTCCTCCTCATTGCCAAAAGATGCCGGCATCATTGAATGCTAAGTTATATATATATATATAAATATGTGCGTGTGTATTTAAAGAGAGAGGAAGGTGTTGGGAAGAGGGGGGAGGGGGTGGGGAGGGGGGGGGGGTTGGTCACAGAAAATTTACATTGAAGAAAAAATCCTGAGAAGGATACATATATATATATATATTTTAAATGCAAATAAGGAGGCTATTTAACAACAACAACAAAAAAACTAAATGAATAAAAAAGGCAGGAGGGAGCCCTTATTGGGTTTGTTTAGGGAGGACAGGAACGGATGGAGTGACTATATTGACAGATTTGTCAGGGTGAGGTGGAAAAATGGCCGCCACACTCCAACAAAAAAAAAATCTCCTCAGCCCCCCGCCTGAAAATAATCCAAAAAAAAGACAGAAAGAGGGGAGAGAAAAAATTGGAACGCACATGCCCAGTTGTGACGTCTCGTCTGGTTGCCCCGGTAACCATGCATCCCATAATTATCCCTAACCTGCTAGTTATGGTAATAGTTAACCAGTTTTTGGTGCTAGTAGTCTGTTTAGAATGTGCGTGTGGAGGGGGGGGGGGGGAGGGAGGGAGGGAGTGGAAAACAAAGTTTTGGTGCCTCTGCTCCTTCCTCATGAAATATTACCTAATTACTTTCACCTTGCTTTTTTTTGAGCACACACATTTCTGATTAAATATATCGAAGGTTTAAATATAGAGTCTGTACTGGGTACTGTAAATATATATATATATATTTTTTTTTAAACGTATCGTGCAAATAACTGAATTCATCTTGCTGGAAAGAAACTAGATTGCCAAGTTGCTTTGGCAGATCAGCGAGAGATCTGCTCTGAGAAAATATTGAGAGTGGACGGAGTCAAAGTGCAATAGATATTTCTCTCAGATCATTAGCAAAAGCATTATTTTTTTACTGCAATTTATCCTTTAAAATAATCAAACACCTAAAAAACATATGTGCTGTTTATGACTGTAACTTTGGCACCTCATTTGTTGCAGTATTAAAAGTCACTTTTGGTACTGCCTTACCAAATTGTGTGATCAAAATGTTCTACGCATTTGGCACATAGAAGGTCGGATTAATGGATAGTGGGATTAAGCTCGAGTATTGCAGGTAGATGCCATTGATCCTTGAGGGAACATTACGCTGCAAGGTCACTCAACCTAACAACCCAACCTCCTATCACAATAATCTTCCATCCTTTTACTCTCTATGAAAGCATCAAATTACCTTTTGAACCTGCTAGTGTGCTTTCTCAATAACCTATTCCACAACTCATTTTACCTAAAGCAACTAAATGTTGTGACAGACTTTTCTTCTTCCCCTCATCCTGTTCGTCTTTAGCTTTTGCCTTTTGATAGTTGATTTAAATGTTACAATGAACACATTTTTCACAGATCAACTGAGGCAAGCTGCTTATCTGCTCTAAGTTCCCAATAAATAAAGGGAAAATACAGTGAACATTTTATTTTCTTCCCAAAAAGGTTCCGGGAGTTTAATTTAGTTTAGTTTACTGTCACATGTACAGAGGTACAGTGAAATGCTTTTGTGGCGTGTTAACCAGTCAGCGGAAAGACAATACATGATTACAATCGAGCCATTCACAGTGTACAGGAACATGATAAAGGGAATAATGTGAATAACGTTTAGTGCAAGATAAAGCCAGTAAAGAGTGATCAAAGATAGTCCGAAGGTCTCCAATAAGGTTGATAGTAGTTCAGGACTGCTCACTAGTTGTGGTAGGATGATTCAGAAATGATCCAGGTGCATTTGAGTGCCGGATGGATGTAGTGGTGAAATGGATGCAGTCAGTGAGTCAATGAAGAAAGCATTTTCCACAGACTCAACCAACCTCCAATACTCACAAATTGAGGATTCCTCCTGCAGTTACCAAAAAAAGACAGGCTGCCTTTCAAAAAGAACAGCAATTTGGAATGCATGTTCTGAGGGATCTTTTAATGATTAAATTAAACTTGTAACTTATGATCACATCACAGAATGGAAACTAGCTACATACAAAGTAATAACAAAGAACTGCAGATGTTGGTTTATACCAAAGACACAACATGTTGAAGTAACTCAGTGGCTCTGTCAGCCCCTCAATATAAATACAAAGGAACATATGAAATATATATTTAAATATATATATGATGTACAATATATAAAACATAAAAACAAAGCAAGCTGTCAGGTCATATTCCCTGATTAGCTCATCTGAGCCAAACAATGCTCAATCAGGACTCTTGATTGGAATGGGCAGCAAAAAAACAAAACTACCCAGAGGGCTGCTCCCATGCATCAGAAGCGAGTCCCAGAGGTCTGGTACCAAGGTCACATTGTGGCCACGTTCTGTGTGGAAGATAGGCACAAAAAGCTGGAATAATTCAGCGGGACAGGCAGCGTCTCTGGACAGAAGGAATGGGTGACGTTTCGGTCTGAGAGTCTGAAGAAGGGTCTCGACCCAAAACATCACCCTTTCCTTCTCTCCAGTGACGTTGCCAGTCCCTCTGAGTTACTCCAGTTTATTTGTTAATCTTCAGATTAAACCAGCATCTGCAGTTCCTTCCTACACATTTTGTGGGGAAGATGTGATTGTATCCCTAAAGGTCTAAGCACACCAGGTGTTATCACTTATTATTTTGTTGTGCATTTGATCAGAGCAATCTATCAAAGGTGTTTTCATGTAACTCAAGAACTACCATCCATTTACTATGGGGCATTTACAATGTCACAGGAACGTATCCTTGCAATGAGCAAGTCCAATTTCCACAGGCAGCTGGATGTCAGCTCTTGGACACCTCCTCTGTATTAACTTTGTCTTAAAAAAGAGACTGAAAAAGGGTCCTTACCTGAAACATCACTGTCCATTCCCTCCTCAGATGGTATCTGGGTTACTCAAGCACTCTGGATTTTGCATAAGATTCCAGTTTCTGCAGTCAATTGCAACTGCCCGCCCCCCCCCCCCCCCCCCTCAATGTCCCCTTAGATGTCTGTACTGTTTACATTTTCTATGTTATTTTCATCAAAATCTCTTGGCTTCGTTTTTTGTCTGCAATGTGTCTGGTCATTCTGGCTGCCTGCCCGTATCTGTACTATTCTCTCATGGTATAATACGCTTCAACCTCCGTGTCATCTGCACATTAATAAGTGGTGTTTCTGTACATCCAAGAACAAGTCATTAACACATGTTAAGCGAAGCAGCCATTCTAATACCAATGAGAACTCCACTCCACACTTCCCTTGAGGGTGAAACACAACAGTTCACTCTATTTCCTGACATTTGACTTTTTCAAGCTATCTTACTTCTGCTTCTTTTATTCCATGGGCTTCAATCTTGATGTCAAGCCTACAATGTGCCATTTGTCATATGTCCCAAAATGGACCAGAAATTCTTACTTGCAGCAGCACGACAGGTATGTAAACATAGTACTCAGCAAAGATCCTATAGCAAGCAAGATAGACCACTCGACGAAAAAGACGTAGTACGGTCATGGGCAGATTCATGGGTAATTTACGGCCCCATTTCCGTAAACGGCTTCCGTCTCCGCACCAAAGATCCCGTAGCGGAGCAAAGATACTAGTGCGGAGACGGAAGCCGGTTACAGAAACACCCTCGTAAAAATAAAAGTTCTTTGGTAAAAATCTTCTCATTTTCACAACTGTTCCCCCGCAACGCTGATTACACTGCGAGTCGGGTCGGGTTACTGAAATGGATAATAAAAAGGCCCACGTTCCACTCCGTTACGTATTGCACGTCAGCCCATTGCATTTTGCAGGAGCGGTCTATCTTGCTCCACTATAGGATCTTTGGTATTCAGTAGATACCATAACATGAAGTTCATAGTGTTCAATGGTTTGATGATTGTTGGGAAGAAATTTAAGTCGATACACATGGGTGCGGGCAGATGGGTTTCTTCTTGTTTGGTTTATCTTTCCTAGACAATATTATTGATTGTAATTAAGCAGAGGCAGAACTAATCAGAGCAGGTTCTTACCCACAAATTGTTGTCCAGCATATACAAAATGATCTTCGACAAAGTACTACAAAATTGAAATCAACTAGTATCGATTTCAAACATGAACAGAAGCAGCTGAATTACTTTATCTAGTCCTCTAATTTTTATCTGGTACGCCAGGGGTTGCAGGGAGACCCGATAGAAGCATATAAAATTATGAAGCTTTAGAAAGTACACAAAGTTATAGCATTTTTCCCCAGGATAAAAAAAATCGAATACTAAAGGGCAAAGCTTTATGGTGAGAGGGACAAAGTTTAAAGATGTGGGGCGGAGGGGGGTTAAAAAGCAGAGGTGGTGAGAGTTTGGAACAAGCTGCCAGGGATGGTGGTTGAGGGCATTGCAATCTGCCTCAGGCTGTTGGAAAATTGTAATCTATTTATACAGATTTGTTAGAATCACTTGTTATTTGTGAAATTGGTGTAGTTGACTGGCAAATTTATTTCAACAGTTCTAAGTTGATGGCCTAACTGAGACACTCTACAGATGGTTCGCTTTCACACAATGCATTACGTGCAGTCAGCAAAATCTCACAAGATGCAAACATCGCTAAGTAAGAAAATAACCATAAATAAGACTGCATTCAAAAAAGATTAATCGAGTCCTGGATTTCCCAAAAACTGATAGCACGCAGATAAGTGGCATGTGATGAACTATAAAATATGCACCTATTTAATTATCCACGACTGAAATTTCCACCAATTTCTTTATCTAAAAAAATCAAAGCATTATTATTCCCACATTCATCTTCCAAGTGGTTATTCTTTCAAACTGTATGATGGTGTGGAGCTGCCAGTCAAGGATTCACAAGCATGACTGCAGAAGACCATCTTTTGGCAGTATCTAAGCCTCTTGAGCAAGGTTTATTTCTCAGCAGGCAAGACCTGAATGAACACTAGCAGTCTCTACCTTTCCTGAATCACAAAGCATAGTGGCTAATAATCTTGTTCCTTCCCTGCCACCAAATACCTGTAGCCAACACAGCAGATAACAGTGAAGAACCCCAAAGTCAGTTCCTCACTGGCTAAAGCAGCTATCTATGGAGCTGTACCGTACACACCTGGATGTTGCCAAGCCTCGAGGGCCGAAGCTTTGGGGAGAGGTTGAGCAGGCTAGCACTAAATCAGATTCAGATTCAAATTTATTGTCACTGTGCAGTGTACAAGTACAGAGTCAACGAAATTCAGTTAGCATCTCACCCAGAAGTGCGAACACAGAATAATGGAACAGTAAAATATATATGTATATACAGTAACAGTAGTGCAATTTTCGGGGGGGGGAGATCAGTCACTGGGGGAAGGAGTGTCAGGGGGGGGGGGTGACGGTGACTGGCAATCACCAAGGTGCAGAGTTAAGTAGGGTAAACAGTCTGTGGTTGGGGTGAGAGCGCACCCTTCGCAGACATCGCTTGCTCTGGACAGACTCAATGGAGGGGAGTGAGGAACCGGTGATGCGTTGGGCAGTTTTCACCACCCTCTGGAGTGCTTTCCAGTCGGAGACAGAGCAGTTGCCATACCATACTGTGATACAGTTAGTAAGGATGCTCTCGATGGCGCAGCGGTAGAAGTTCACCAGAATCAGAGGAGACAGAAGTAACTATATTCCTTGTGCAGGAGGCTGAGGGGTAATCTTTTATCACAAGGGGAATAGGCATCAAGTGAGCAAACTAACTTTAATCGTCATGCAGAAACATCCACAATGGCAAGAACTGAAGGTGGGTTTAAGTTGTTGACTGATGGAGATAGTCAATTGATACTAAAGCTTGTTAACAAGCAAGGGAAGTCAAAACTGGTTAGTGAGAGACTGCGTTTCACATTGAGGGTGCAGGATGAGTAACATGCAGTCCCCTTAAAACTAAAGTGGTTTCTAAAGTGTTTAGAGAGAAACAAAATCACCTGGATAGCATTAAAAATAGGAATTCATCGCCCATAGCAGTATTGACAAAACCCCTCAACACACATAAAACAATGCCTGGTTGCATTCGGTAAGAGCCATAACCTGAAGGGCTGCAGATGCTGGATGGTAGATCAGCTTTTTTTCAACCACCAAAGATACTGGGTTAAATGACCTCTTCCAAGCATCAATGTTCAGTAATTCCAAAGTATGCCACGGAAGCAAAGCCAGAATTGTGCATTGAAATTAGTCAAAAAAGGTACAAAAATATACAAGAAATTAGCGTATCATTCAGCAGCATCATGGCTGATATACTATTTCATTCTAGCTTTCTGCACCACTTAAACTTCTTAATATCTTGAATTAATCTTGATTATACTCAGTTTCCTTTGGGGTTGGACCTTCAAATTCAGAAAATCTTGCAGTGAACCTATTCACTGAACATATACTAGTGTGACCCTTCAGCACATTGTACCTCTACTAGTTCATCCAATTGGTCCCGTACCGTTGTTCCTTAAACAGTACTGCAAATGTTTCCCTTTTTAAATGTATATTTAATTCTTTTAGAACAAGTAGCAAAGAAAACTAGTGTTAAAATTCAGAACTCTGAGACAAGAAAAATGACAGCATTTAAATGTGATTTCTGTAACCCTATGTCCAGGATCATGATTCCACATATTCTTAATTTTTAAGTTTGAGTGTTCATGGAAATCACAGATTAAAATGATTTTTGAAAATGGAATTTGATACAGCTTTCCACATTGTTTGTTGTAAAGTGTTATAGGTAGAAGTGAGGCTGGATAGTACGAATGGATCTAATTTTTTCACATTCATACTTTCATCCAATTATTGAGATGCTGCTTGAAAGACAAGGGACGAGTGCTTGAGGGACCCATTCCTTCTCTCCAGAGATATTGCCTGTCCCGCTGAGTTACTCCAGCATTGTGTCTATCTGGGGGTGGGGAGGAGACAGGATATTTGGAAGCTGAAGAAGATACTTTATCTTGAAATACATTATTACATACAGTGGGGGCAGATACCCAACCCAAGGTGCAATGAAAACAGTCAGGTCAGGCATAGTCTGTGGGAGAAACCATTACAATGTCAAGTTGAAGATACTTGGTCATGAATGGGAAAGTATTAGCTTTATGTTGCAAAGACGGCGGGGGAAGGAATTGGACAAAGACTCAGATAGGATAAACTCAGAGTTGCCATGGGGATAAATGATAAGATTATCTGGTCAATGGGGCCAGTTAAATATCCAAAATTAAAAGCCTTGAAGCAAGGCTAATTAAAGACTACAAAGGAATGGAGGAGAAATGGCAAAATGCTGAGCTATTAGTTGTCCACATCAGTCTGTGCTAATTGTCAGAAAAACCAAGCCACCTAGCAAAGCTGATTTACAAATGGAATGTGTAATTCCAATACGGACAGTGAAAGCAAGTTGTAGAATCCAAATAGGGAAAGAAAATGAACAAAACACAATATTTATAATTATATGCATTAATAATAAACACGGCAGATGACTGCCAAGCAAAGAAAAACCCAGAGCTTCACGATTATCCTTTGAACCAATTTTATTGAATATAATTTGTACAAAAGTCCAGACCAGGTTTGGGCTTAATCTTCATCCTCCTCTTCTTCTTCATCCTGGTTAATCTGGAAGTAACGGAGCTCGTAGCTCTCTTTACTGTTTGCAACCACGCGAAGCCAGTCACGCAGATTATTCTTTTTGAGGTACTTCTTGGTGAGGTATTTCAGGTACCTGCAGAAACACAATAGATAGTCAATAATCGAAGGAGAATGATTGACCTTGGACTCCTTGGTCTTTCCCAATGTATTACCCCACCCATTTCCTTCAGCCTAAAGATCAAAGCCTGTCAAATCTGGACACCATTTCCTTTCACTGCTTTCTTGTATTAAGGTTTGATCATCTGACAAATCTGACAAATATAAGGAATCACAACAAATCTATTTGTTAGATTAGATAAGAATAACCAATAATCTTTGATGAGGTTATTACCAGAAGATAATAACCTCATTATCATTGATGGCAATTTATTTTCTATACGAGACAAATTGTAATCCACCTGCCCTGCTCAGAAACAGATCAGACAGGTGGGTTATCTTGGTGTTGTTCATATTAAACACAACCATTCATTGCAAGGGGGCCAAGTAAATCATGAATGTGCAGACTCTGGATCTCATATACACATACAACACAGTGAAGACACAGCAGTGCGAGGGGATGGAAGTAGTGCACAATCAGACCTGTCCCCGGGGCTATATTGGGCCAGGAGCTGGTACTGGATGTCTTTCAATCTTGGTCAGAGAGGATTCAATGCGACCAGCACACCATCCATCACAGAACCTTCAGGGCCATCATTGCTCACACATCAGTTGAAGAGTGATGGCGAAAGGCAGAGAAAGGACAAGCTGGCTCCCAACAATAGCCACACGAGCCTCCAGAAACACAACTGTCTACCAAAACCAACGCTTATAGCCTGTGCATTGTCCATATACCTCCATACCCACATGCATATCCAAGTCTTTTAAATGTCACCATCGTATCTAGCACCACCATCACACCTGGCAGCACATTCTAGACACTCACCATTCTTGCCCGCAATTGAGTTTTACATTTTCTTTTAAAATTTATACATTAGGTAGGGCCTTACCTATGATCATAGTGAAATAAACACTGCACTCCAGAAGGAACAGGGCAAGACAAAATTGGTTGCTGTTTCACAATACTCAATACCTCTCCCTGCATTCGAGAACACAATACATACAAGTAGAACAAGAGGGGGATGTTTAGAATTAAAAAATAATAATAATTAGATAGTGCAGGTACCAGAGAATGCATAATTATATTCTATCCAAAGGGCAGAGGTACAAGTGATGCCATCTGAGATTGATAAGTTTATCCATATACAGGGATGGGAGAAGAAAATAACAGGGGCTCCAACAATTGCAATTCTTTTCCAATCTTGTCTGGCTGTAGATATGCAAACAGCAAACTAACACTTATTTTAGAGAGAAGGTATATACCAATTAACTTAGTTTATTGTTAAATATACCAGAGTGCAATGAAATTTCTTGTTTATTTGAAGCTCAGAGTAAACAATATACACAGTAATGATAAACAACAAATACAAGTGTGTAAAGCAGTAGAATGGTGCAAAAATAATGCAAAATTTGAGTAGTGCAAAATAACAGGCTTGTCAGTCTACAATGCAAAATAGAATTCCCAGAATGTTTAAAATTCTGGGAAAAGAACAGTTAGAATAGTGTTAATGGAAGACTGAAATATTGAATTGAAATAAGGAGAGTGAGGATAGAATGCAATATAATCCACATTTTCTTTAGTGGTCCTCAAAATGGAATGATTAAAAAAAGAACACAGCATCCAACAAATGAAAATTTGGTCTGAACAGTAGCTCATTATCAATGCAAGACTAATGGTTAACAAGTATTTTAATGATTAGAAATTCATTAAATGAGGATTCCCAGGACTCTGTGGTAGTTTCCCTGCTTTTCATAACATGCACGAATGATTTAAATGTAGAAACCATGATTAATGCTTACACTGAAAAGTGAGCACATGGTTAAAGAGAGGAAGAAAGCTGCAGACTGCGGGATATCAATAGATAGGTTTCCAAGATATACGGAATAATTATAATCAGGGTGGTCAACTAGAGTTTTGCAACTTTTCTCAATATTAAAATGGCATCAGAAAAGAAATCATTGTAAAAAGTATGATGTGGTATTCATAGCTTGGAGATGAGAATTCAAGTCCTGGTCAATACATTTCACACAAGCCGCCTCACATTCTTTACCAAGGTTAAGATATCTTATTTATTTACTAGCAGGATACTAAAACTAAATGGCTCCCAACTCAATAAACTTGCCTTGTCTATCAAGTCTCCCCGAACCTCCATCGCTCCAGGGAAAACAAACGCAGCTTAAACTCCCCCCCCCCCCCCCCCAATAAATTATGTCCTCCAATCCAGACAACATTTAGGTATCTCCTCTGCATCCTCTCCATGTTGTTGCAATTAAAATTGTACAAACTTCAATTGCAGTCTAATCAATGATTTGCCATTGTGTAATATAATATTCCAATTCATATATACTATGCCCTGACTTTGAAGCAAGCATATCCAACGTCTCCTTCGCCATTCCATTGAACTCTATTTGGGGAATAATGGCCTTGAACTCCAAAGTCTCTGCCCCATTACAGGAAGGATGTGGAGACTTTGGACAGGTTGCAGATGATTACCAGATTGATGGTGGTATTATCTTCACAACATGAGTTGCTACATCTTGGCAGGACAAATCAAAATAGGACGTATAAGGTAAATGGTAGGGAATTGAGGAATGCTGCGGAACAGAGGGATCTAGGAATAACTGTGCATAGTTCCCTGAAGGTGGAATCGCATGTAGATAGGGTGGTAAAGAAAGCTTTTGGTGTGCTGGCCTTTATAAATCAGAGCATTGAATATAGGAGTAGGGAAGTAATGTTAAAATTGTACAAGGCATTGGTCGCCTAATTATAGGAAGGATGTCAACAAAATAGAGAGAACAGAGGAGATTTACTAGAATGTTGCCTGGGTTCCAGCAACTAAGTTACAGAGAAAGGTTGAACAAGTTAGGTCTTTATTCTTTGGAGCGCAGAAGGTTAAGGGGGGACTTGATTGAGGTCTTTAAAATGATGAAAGGGATAGACAGAGTTGACGTGGGTAAGCTTTTCCCATTGAGGGTAGGAAAGATTCAAACAAGAGGGCATGACATGAGAATTAAGGGACAGAAGTTTAGGGGTAACATGAGGGAGAACCTCTTTACACAGAGAGTGGTGGCTGTGTGGAATGATCTTCCTGCAGAAGTGGTGGAGTCAGGATCGAATTTAACATTTAAAAGTAAAGTGGATCGGTATATAGACGGGAAGGGAATGGAGGGGTATGGTCTGAGTGCAGGTAGATGGGACTAGGGGAAAGTAAATGGTCGGCACGGACTGGAAGGGCCGAGAAGGCCTGTTTCCGTGCTGTAATTGTTATATGGTTATTAGCTACAAGGAGAGGTTGGACAGACTTGGATTGTTTTCGCTGGAATGCCTAGGGTTGCAGGGAGACCTAATACAAGTATATAAAATTATGAGAGGCATAGATATGCTAGAGTCAGAGCCTTTTCCCCCCTGGATGGAAAAAAATCAAATGCTAGAGGGAAAAGCTATATGGTGAGAGGGGCAATGTTTAAAGGAGGAGGGGTGTGGAGGCAGATATGGTGGAATTTAAGAATAACTTGGATAGGCATATGAATCTGCAGAAAATGGAGGGATATGGATTATCACAGGTAGATAAGAGATGGTCTTGGCATTATGTTCGGAATAGACATTGTTGGTCAAAGGGCTTGTTCCTGTGCTGTCAACATTTGTTAGTGCCATACAATTTATTGGACATGCCTTAATCCTTTTGAGTTGCCAAAATGCAGATCCTCACATTTGTTTAAATTCCATCTGCCAATGCTCCGCTCATCTTTCCATCTGATCTGTATCCTGCATTAGCCATAGACAACTTTTCTCACTATCCTCAACACCACCTGTTTTTGTTATCCACTATCTTATTAATCATATCTCCAAAATCGTTGATATATATCACAAACCAAAATTCAAGCACTGGTCATTGAGTCATACCACTAATCAGACTTCTAATTTAAAAAATCCTTCCACCATTATCCTTTGCCTTCCATCACCAAACCAATTCTGAATCTAAGTAGCCAACAACTGTAGGTTAAGAAGTTTCTCCTAAATTATTTGATTGATATTTATGGCCCTGTTCCAATATGGCCATAATAAAAGCATAATTTCTTCAAAAACCAGATGCTTCAGAAAATTGGCTATAAAAATAACCATGGTTCCATAACCTCTAATACAGGTACCAATAAATGATTGCATCCTCAGCCTGTTCTCCACTTGCGACCAAGAAACAAAGGGTTAATTTAGCTCATAGTCTAATTCTGTAGATTTAGTAAGTTCCATGCAAATTATAATATTTTGCTTTCCTGAGGCTAAAGTGTTCAATCCCAGTTTCTTGTTGAACATCACATGCCACTTTTGGTTTTAACCAGCACAAGCTATCCGTTGGAACCTCTGTCTGAAATATTTGGCCTATGAAGAGATGGCATTTGAAAAAGAATATTTTCATTTAAGAATAATTGCTCCCTTTGTCTTCCAACTCACCTCTTTGAGAATGGAACCTCAGAGGTAACAGTGATCTTACTCTTGTTCCTCTCAATGGTTACCACATTGCCCAAGTTCCCAGCCTTTCCATTCACTTTAATGCGTTCCTGCAAGAACTGCTCCTGCAAAAGAAGAGTTGTCAGGCAATTTAATAAGTCCTCCGGACATGGGTGGGAGACAATACTGTATGTGCCAATACATTTGTAAGAATCAGCAAGGGAGGAAGAGTGATTTCTGGTGTATTACCAACGTAACCATCAAGATAATGTCTTGAAAATTCACACTCTTGATGACAACCTAATGAGCTTTTTTAACCAGGCAGGCCTGGACAGGAGAACTGGCTCCGATGCGTCATCTGCCACAAGCTAGCATTGCCTGGACTTGAACAATGGGGAAGAAGCAACAACCATACAATCACAAATTTCCTGCAATTTCAGAACAACCAAAACCATTTTCTATTTTAACACAATTTGTAAAACTAAATTAGACAAATGAAAAAGAAAATTGGCTATAAAAATAATCCACACTGCAGCCAATTCAGGTGTGGGGGAACCACTCTCTAATTAAACACAATCCTGCATTTGCACTAACAGAAAGGGCAGCTCTGCCTCTTGATCTGGTCAATTTAACCCTCACAGGCCAGCATAGTCTGCAGAAATCCAACAAAATGCATAGGTCACAGAGTGAGACAATGTGGAAACAGCCCCTTTGGCCCAACTCGCCCACACCGGCCAACAATGTCCCAGCTGCATCAGTTAGTCCCACTTGTCTGTGCTTGGGTCCATATCCCTCCAAACCTGTCCTATCCATGTACCTGTCTAACTGTTTCTTAAACGATGGGTTAGTCCCAGCCTCATCTATCTCCTCTTGCAGCTTGTTCCACACACTCACCACCCTGTGTGCGAAAAAGTTACCCCTTGGATTCCTGTTAAATCTTTTCCCCTTCACCTTGAACCTATGTCGTCAGGTCATTGATTTCCCTACTCTGGGCAAAAGACTGTGCATCTACCTGATTTATTCCTCTCATGATTTTTTATACCTTTCAAGATCTCCCCTCATCCTCCTGCGCTCCATGGAATAGAGACCCAGCCTACTCAGCCTCTCCCTGTAGTTCACACCCTCTAGACCTGGCAACATCCTCGTAAATCATCTCTGAACCCTTTCAAGCTTGACAATATCTTTCCTTTAACATGGTGCCCAGAGCTGAACACAATAGTAGGTGGATAATATTTCTGTGTACTTCGGTGAAATGCCCCCACATTAAAGGCAAATAGGAATAATTGTTATCAAGTCATTCCACTTGGATTGTGAAACAATAAAAATTGCAGAATGGAGTTTCCCAGATTTCTTCCACTCATTGTATGTACAGCATGATTAGTTCGTCCAAATATGGCTAAGTTGGCTGTGTAGAGCGATATAGCTACAGTCAATAATGCAAGCAATTAGAAGTGGTAGAAAAGAAACAGGGATAAGAAATCTTAAATCTTAACTTAAATCTTATTAACTGTTCAGAGAGATCATAGATTACCTCAAAATTCGATTCAAACCCCCCCCCCCCAAAAAAAAACAAGAAATGGCAGCCTGATACAAACCCCATTGAGACTTACAACAGATGTTTCAAGTATGCTTGAGATAGAGGAATTTGTATGCCATACAAAATATAAACCTATATTTAGGACCCCTTTCCTGCTCAATTAATTTAAACTGGAAATAAAATGTCATTTTTTTCTTTCAAGTTGCAATGTTCAGTAAAATTGCTGAGGTTTGTGACATATGAGAGCAGTGTAGATAATTTAGTGAGATCAGTGTGGAGAATACTAATATACAAGGGAATTTTGAGATTAAGATTTAGTTGTGGGGCTCTTGAAGAACATAAAGGTAGATAGATCCTCAGGACCTGATGGGATGTGCCCCAGGTTATTGACAGAGACAAGCGAGGACATTGTGGGAGACTTGACGAAGACTTTGCATCTTCTCTAGCCACAGCCAGAGGACTGGAGCACAGCTAATGTTGCTCCGTTATTTAAGAAGGGAAGATATACAAGGAATTACAGGCCGGCGAGCCTCACATCCATGTTAGGGTAGCTATTGGAGAGGAATCTTTGGGATTGGATTTACTTCCATTTGGATAAGAATGGCTTAATTGGGGATAGTCAGCATGATGTCATGTGTGAAGAAGGATCTCGACCTGAAACGTCACCCATTACTTCTCTCCAGAGATGCTACCTGTCCCGCTGAGTTACTTCAGCATTCAGTGGAGAAAGGTCTCAACTCGCAACGTCACCCATTCCTTCTCTCAGCGGGAGTTACTACTGCTTCCTGCGTCTAACTTAAGTCATGTCTTACTAACTGGATCAAGTTTTTTGAGGTGGCCGTGATCAATGATAGTAGGGAGGTGAATGTTGTCAAACGTGGATTTTAGTAAGGCATTTGATAAAGTCCCCCATGGTAGGCTGATCCGGAAGATTAAGATGTACTGGATTAATTGTTGTGTTGAATCAGATCTGGCTTACTAATAGAAATCAGAGAGTTGTGGTGGAAGGATAATATTCAGGCTGGAGGTCTGTGACCAGCGGAGTTCCGCAGGGACCACTGGTGTCAGTGATATATATGAATGATGCTCACAGCACCAGAGACCCGGGTTTGATCCCGACTACGGGTTCTGTCTGTATGGAGTTTGTGCGTTATCACCGTGACTGTGTAGGTTTTTACCGATATCTTCGGTTCCCTCTATTTCAAAGATGTACAGGTTTGTAGGTTAATGGATTGGTATAAATGTAAATTGCCCCAAGTGTGTGTAGGATAGCGTTAGTGTGCAGGTATCGCTGGTTGGCATGGACTCGGTGGGCTTAAGGGCCTGTTTCCATACTATTTCTAAACTTATCTAAATGGGCTGGTAAATAACTGCAGATGACACAGACTGCCGGGGTCATGCACCGTGAGAAATGTTGCCAAGGCATACAACAGGATATAGATCAACAACAGAAATGACAATAGACAATAGGTGCAGGAGTAGGCCATTTGGCCCTTCGAGCCAGCACTGCCATTCAATGTGATCATGGCTGATCATCCCCAATCAGTACCCCATTCCTGCCTTCTCCCCATATCCCCTGACTCCGCTAATTTTATGAGCCCTAGCTCTCTCTTGAAAGCATCCAGAGAACCTGCCTCCACCGCCCTCTGAGGCAGAGAATTCCACAGACTGGATGGACGGAGAAATGGCAGGTGGAGTTTCATCTGAGCAAAGTGTTGCACGTTGGAAAGTCAAATGCAAGGGGAAAATATACAATTAATGCATGCCCCTCAACAGGAATTATGTACAGGAGATCTTGTGATCCAAGACAACACCCTGAAAGTGGCAACACAAGTAGATATAGTAGCAAAGGCAGCATATGGTATGCTTGTTTAAGGTCACAACAATGAGTCAACAAATTTTGATGCAGCTTTATACGACTTTGGTTAGGCTGCATTTGGAGTATTGTGTGCAGTTCTCCTTGCCCTATTACAGGAAATATGTGGAGGCTTTGGAAAGGATGCAAAGTTAGGCGGTATTCGGCACAGGAAGAGGTTGGACAGACTTGGATTGTTTTCTCTGGATCGGTGAAGGTTGTAGAGACTAGATAGAAGTATACAAAATTATGAGAGACATAGATAGAGTAGAAAATCAGAACCCTTTTCCCATGATGGAAAAATCAAACACCTGAGGACATAGACTCAAATTGTTAGTGCCATTTAAAAAAAAATACATAGGCATATGGATATGCAGGGAACAGTGCGATCTGGGCTGAAGGGCCTATTCTTGCGCTGTACTGTTCAATGTTACATTTGAGTGTTCATTCCTGTTGTTTATTAACTCTCATGCTACCAGCCAATTGTATTTGAGGAATTACAATGATTTTGTTTCAGCCAGCTTTCTAGTGTAACAAAAATGTATCACTCATATTAGAAATCTTAAGCATCGAATCCAAAGATACTAGAGGAGCTCCTCCAGTATATTTGATCGAAACTACATGGCTGATATCAATCTTTAGAATCTATCTACTCTAAATTAATTTGACATTAAAACAATAGAATAAATGTGCTGCAATCATGACCTATGCCAGACGTGGTCTGGTCTAAACCAATCGTTGAAAAAGCCAGCAGACAAGCCAAATGATTCCCCACACAACTCCTCCCAACATTCAGCATAAAGACCCACAAACTAAAACCTACATTTTTCCAATGGGTCATAGACAAAAGCAAGGCAAAGATCGCCCAAGTACAATGAGGTCATCTGGTATTTTGGGTAAAATGCAAAGCACAATCAAAGCACACAATGCAGTAATTTTCAACACATTTCCCAACTGATACATTCACTTAATATATGCGACCTATATGCTGCACTCACTAGGAATAGTTTGCAATCTATGTGGAGTGAGCTGCCAAAAAGGAGGTTGGTTCCACAACTCAGCTTAGACCATGGAGAACAACTGATTTACAAAGGTTTGGTGACCAGTCTTCAATAGTCAGCTTATATTCAACAAACCATAGGGAAGATACACACAAAAAGCTGGAGTAACTCAGCAGGACAGGCAGCATACCTGGAGAGAAGGAATGGGTTTGAGATATCTGAAGAAGCTGAGTTACCTCAGCTTTTTTTTTGTCTATCTTCAGTTTAAACTAGTATCTGCAGTTCCTTCTTACACAAACCGTAGGAAAGTACCTGTACCTCAACCAAGTTGTCCAGATGTACAGCTTCAGAAAGTGTCCGATTCAAGAACACTTGGGGGAAGGACTAATATTGAAGGGAATCTGTTATTGTATCTGTCTATCTAATCCAAGGAGAATCAAAGAAAAGTCAACTTACTCCAATCGTTTGATATGAAAGGTTGCTGAATCGCATTTCACATTTTATTATATGAAATGTCAGGAGCTAGGAAAGTCACAACAGGTGAGGTATGAAAGACAGTCAATGGGAAATGGACAGAGATTGCAGATACTGGAATATTGAGCAAAAAAAGTGCTAGCGCTGAGTGGGTCAGGCATCTGTGGCGGGGAATAGACAACTAGAAATCATGCCACATTGCTAGAAATGGACTCCATCCTGTGGACATATACAAGCACAAAATGCACCCACAGCACCAAAGGGCAGCACAGTGATAGTCACTGCCTTACAGCGCCAGGGACCCAAGTTGGATCTTGACTTTGGGTGCTGTCTGTACAGTTTGTACATTCTCCCTGTGACTGAATGGCTTTCTCTGGGTGCTCCGGCTTCTTTCCGCATTCCAAAGACGTGCAGGTTTGTAGGTAAATTGGTGCCTGAAAATTGTCCCTAATGTATAGGATAGAACTAGTGTACAGGTGATTGCTGGTTGGTGCGGACTTGATGGACTGCAGAGCCTGTTGCCCAGTTGTATTTCTGAAATAAACTAAAAGGGCCCAGTAATTCAAATGTAATAAAAATGAACTGCAGTTGCTAGTTTATACCAAAGATAAAACACAAAATGCTGGAGTAAGTCAGGTCAGGCTGCATCTGTGGAGAAAATGGAAGGTAACATTTTAGGTCAGGACACTTCTTCAGACTGACTTTAGTAGGAAGGAACCATGCAATCAGCAGAAGAAGGGCCACGACCCAAAACAGCACCCATCCATTTTCTCCACAGGTGCGACATGACCCGCTGAGTTACTCCAACATTTTGTGTTTATCCAAAGCCCAGTAATTGCTAGTCCACAAGCAATTTCTTCCTGATCCACCACTTGCTGTCTTCCTACCTACCCAACAGGTTATGGAGCACCTAATGTGCTGGCCAAAGAAACGTGGTCCAAAATGGGTCAGGCCTATTGAAGGAACCCAGCCACAAATTGCTCTGAAAACTCAACAGCCAGCATGTCCCTACCCTCAGTTTATAGCTATTTTTTAAATAAATTAAAAAATCAATATTTAAACCAGTAGCACTGAAGCAAATAAAATGTAAAAAGAAACCAAAAGCATCTACACATACACAATAAAAATTCTAAAGTAAGCAAAAATAACTTCAAGGATTAAGCCCTCTACCTCTTAATCTGCTGCCTCATTGAAATGAGAGCGTTTGTATCCTGCCAGTGGCGCAGAATCCAAACTGCAGTTCAATTTCAGACTGGGATCCACTTCTGGACTCCCTTTTTGTATTCTGAATCAATTTATCAAATCTGCGACTTTCACATTTGACAGTCCACACATGGAATTTCTAGTTTTGTTTTAATTTATGCTCATGACTGCACTGGAAGATCCAAACCAATGTTACATCAGAAATCAGTTAAAAAATACAAGCCTATATTTTTATCCATATTCCATGATATTGAATACAATAATTCAGACAATCCAAAGCTAACTCAACGGTGCAATATAAGGTTTGCAAATTAATGGCAGTGTATTTTAATTTAGGCATGAGATTGGAGATACAAGTAGGAAAATGATAGAATCCATGTAGATGCCAAACAGCCACATATCTACAAAATTGATAGAAATTTATGAAGGTTGTCAGTTCTCAAGGATCCTATGTGTGCATTGATACGTAGGCAGAATTCTAGACAATAATGCACAATGTGGATCCATTGCAACCAATTTTAAATAAAACATAATTTTATGCAATCGTCCAGTTTCAAATGTTGACTGTCCTAAAATAACCAGTTACCAAAGATAGACAGAAGTTGGTTGCAGTTTGTAATTCATGGAATCAAATCCAGAACTGCATACAACTTAAAAGTACATTGCAGGAATTAAACTTAGTATCATTGTTGTACAAAAATGTTGAAATTAGAACATTTTGTCACCAGGAAATTATTAGAAATCAGAGAGAAATCAGAGAGTTGTGGTGGAAGGATAATATTCAGGCTGGAGGTCTGTGACCAGTGGAGTCAGTCACAGAAATTGTGGCAAATTGATCTTATTTGCCTTCATGTGATCCATACCCTTCTATTCCCTGCATCTCCATGTGCCTATCAAAAAACATCTGAAATGCCACTATCGTAATCTGACTCCACCACCACTGTAATTTAGGCCCCCATTACCCTCTGTGTAAAAAAATATTTGGCATCCACCAATGCAGTCCTCCTGCCTGAACCTGCATATTAAAACTACAGTGAAAACATTATGCTGCAATAAAATGTCACTAGTAACAGAATAACAAAATAATAGAAGAGCACAGTAACGTCTTGAACTCAGAACCTTCGATTTAGAAGCAATAATTCTACCAACTAAGCCACGGCTGACAACTCAACGTCACCTCAAAAAGGAAAGACATCTCTCACAACATGCTGTGTAAGAAGAAACTGCAGGTACTGGTTTAAACCGTAGACAGACACAAAAAGCTGGGGTAGCTCAGCGGGACAGGCAGCATCTCTGGAGAGAAGGCAGGGGTGACTTATCGGGTCGAGACCCTTCATCAGCAATTTCCATATGACATGCAGCATTAAGACAAAGTCGCATCTGTGGCCCATACATTATATTCCTGTGTTACCCAATAAAGACTAGGAAAACTTACAAAGTTGGAAGCATCCATGATTCCATCTTCAACCGGATGTGTGCAATCTAAGGTAAACTTCAGCACCTGTTTCTTCTTTTTGCCCCTCATCAGAAGCTTCTTCTATAAAGCAAAAGTCAAACAGTTAAAGAAATGCAGAACGGCAAAATTCTGAAATGATAAAAGTATCGTGCAAAAAAGATTCAGTTTCGTTTGTTGTCACGTTTACCGAGTTACAGGGGAAAGCTTTTGTTGCATGCAATCGAGTCAGCCGAAAGGCAATACACGATTACAATTGAGCCATTTGGTTTCCAATGTCACATCAGGGATTAAGCTTAAAATAATTTAGCTTTTTCATTTTGAAGAGGGGTCCCAATCCAACATGTCACTCAAGGAATATTTTAATTAAGACCGATGTTTTTGCAGATCTAATTGTGATTATTCAGGTTTCTGAAGACATTGTATTAAGATCATCCGTGTATATGGGAAGTACGGTATAAGTACATTGTAAAGTACACCAGTAGCAAGTTTAAAAAATATATATTCTGCTTGGTGACTGCTGACAATTATATGGTTGCTGCTGACAATACCAACTTTTTGTACATCTCATTTTTCTCATCTGAAATGGCTAGTTATAGCAAATTGATCACATTTTCACCTCATCAGTGATATTCCCTTTATTCTACCCACTCTTCCTAAACATTATCTACTACTTAAAACTTTTCTTTCTAACCATTTACTGTTTCTATTTGCAGAATTTCTGGCCGATTTGCTGAATGCTTCTACCGTTCTCTAAATGTTTGATGTCATTGATGTCTCAAAACAAATATAAGACAAGGCATGGCACATTTTCCATCCTTGAAGGACACAAGTGAACCAAATTGATTTCTGAAACAACCCGTGGTTTTATGTTTACTGAGGCCAACTTAAAAAAAAAGTTCCCTAGTTGCCACCTTAAGATCTAAACTCAGATTGTCAAACAGATGTCCAACAATTTTGCCTCTTAGAACAGTAATGAACGCTTGCATTTAACATGTGCTGCGAAAGCGCAAATGACACATGTAGACTACTGATCTGGAGGCCGGACAGGGTGAAAACCCCTCTGATAAAGAAAAAAGTTTTAACTTTATTTGTAGATCTTTAAATTAATTAAATGGGTTGAAAAAGTTCCCAAACACGTGTCACACGGGGCGCAAGATCAGCTCAGCATTTCACCACTAAAACGGAAAGCTGCCGATCCCAGAAGTAATGAGGACAGTGCTGACGCCTGGACCCGTTGGTGCAAAGACCGAGACCAGTCTCCACATTACAACTCGCACCCGAGGCCGAGAGCTCAGGCCTACACCCGCCGGCCGGCCGGCCCGCCCGCCCGCTAACCGCCTGTCCGGGGCCGGAAGGCACAATCGGCACAAGGTGGGGAACTCAAAGACTCATGACTTCGAAGAGCGGAGAGAACCACTCGGTTTTTCCGCCACAGCCACCGGCAAAAGCTGGGTCGCGGCGGCGGACTCACCGCAGGAGCCATGTCTCCAAAAGATGGCGGAGCGAGAGAAAGAGGGAGGGCGGGGCCAGCGCGCGCATGCGTGACAACTGGCCCCAGGCGCTCCAACCAGCGCACATGTAGGGCGCAGGCGCCTCCCCTTGCCAGCCGGGCCGAGGGATCCCACCAATCAGGGAAGGGTTAAAGACGTCACCGCGAGATGGAGCAATGGCAGCACAACCTGTGCTCGTGCGCATCGGTGCGAGGAAACGGACCAATCAGCGCGCAGATGGAGTTGCAGGCCAAAGATCCTATAGCGGATGGAGTGGGTCGGGCTAGGCCCCAATGACAGGTATAGGAACAGGCCTCGCCGCCGCCCCCCTCTGGGCCCATTATACCGACTGCATGCAAAGAAAGGTATGGGACACATGCAATGATACAGCGTAGGGTCCCGACCCGAAACGTCGCCTACTCAAAAAGACAGACACAAAATATTCAAGTAACTCAGTGAGACAGACAGCGTCTCCTGAGAGAAGTCAAGTCACGTTTATTTATATAGCACATTTAAAAAACAACTCTCGTTGACCAAAGTGCTTTACATTTGTTATAAGAATAGTATACACAAGCAAACTACAAATAGTTATTATAGATTGAAACATTCTGAAACTAATATGAAACAATCTTACTTGGATGACCTGAAAATAAAGCATATAATTAGTTAGTTACCCAATTGTAGCTAATTACAAAATTAAATTACTAGATCCAAACATCTATCCATTTCTTATGAAAATATTAACTTTTTTTTAAAGCCTATGTTTCCAAATAACATTCACACAATTCACAATATAACATGATTTTTAAATCTCATTGTTATGAGTTTATAGGCCAAATTAAAGGAATTTAGTGTTTAATGCCCATAAATTAATGGGCATTTTAAACAGCTTGCGAGTGGGATTTTCTGGAACGCGATGTATTGGAACGTTGCAGTTGTGGTGAATTTAAACCCCATATCAGCAGGAAAAATTCTGCCAGTTCATATTGGGACTAAATCACCGTTTCGCAACATGAAGTATTGATTAAAGTCCCCTAAACAAGCAAGTGTATATGTAAAAATAAACAACTTTCACTTACCTGTCCCCTACGTAAAATCACTCCCCGTTGTCGGCGTTCACGGCATTAGGAGCTAATTTTTATTTTACTGCAGAGCTGAAATAGTCGGGCGATTTAAAAAAAAACTTACCGGCAGTCGGTACGAATCTCCAGAAATAGCTCGTACTGCGACAAAATATAATTCCGGTGGCAAGGGGAAAACCGCATTTTAACCCCCCCCTTAAAGGTGCCAAAGTCGCGCACACGGCCAGCGGCAGAACTGCAGCACTGCTAAAGGTAAGTTTTGTAACATACCTATCTGATGGGGATGGGGATGCTGTTCCACAGTCTAGGAGTTGCAACTGCAAAGGCGCAGTCACCCCTGAGCTTCTGCCTAGACCGTGGAACATTCAGCAACCCCAAGTCGGCCGATCAGAGAAGGAGTTGATGACGTTTCGGGTCGAGACCCTTCTTCATACCGAGAATCAGGGGAGGGGAAATCTATTCATGTTCCCCACAGATGCTGCCTGACCCGCTGAGTTACTCCAGCACTCTATGTCCTTTTATGTAGGAGCGGTTCGCTTAAAGATGCAAATGAGATATTGGACCAGATATCTCCCTCCCACCCATAATCTATTGCAGTGTAGAAACAAGAAACTGCAGATAACGATTTATTTTTTAAAAAGACACCAAGTACTGGATGTGTAGGAAGGAACTGCAGATGCTGGTTTAAATCGAAGCTAGACACAAAATGCTGGAGTAACTCAGCGGAACAGGCAACATCTCTGGAGAGAAGGAATGGGTAACGTTTCGGGTCGAGACCCTTCTTAAGTACTAGATACCAGCTGAGTTACTCCAGCGCTTTGAATCTGTTGAAGAGGCTCCGCCAACGATTCATGAAAGTAATTTTTTTTAACCTTTTATCAGTAGATCCATCTAAAATCCAAATGTAAGTCTATCTGAAACATTGATTGTTTCTCTCAATAAATCCTCCCACGCCTAAATTTTCACTCATATACTGGAAATAGTTGATTTATATAAGAAACAAGGATACTTTAAAAAAAAAACTTACCATGGTTGCAGCTTTCTTATTGTGGCATTTTACACCCCAATTTGAAAATTTCAGACGGCATATTATTGCAACAACGCAGAGAGGGATTCACCATATGCTGCCATGGAGTACACCTAACACAACAATGACAAGTACTACCAATATGTTACACTTTCATTTAGAGACAAAGGAAAAGGAAAATACTTTTCCAGTCTATATGCTTTACTTTGACACAAGGTCTTCCGGATATTTGAGTTGATGAAATGCTCAAACTAGTTTCACATCTCTTGGGGTTACCCAGAGTCATTTAGCACAGAAGCAGACCCTCTGACACATTGTGTCTGTAACACCCATTGAGTGCCTATCTATACAAATACCATTTCCCACCACAAAGCCCTTGTTTCGATGGTACACAAAAAGCTGGAGAAACTCAGCAGGTGCAGCAGCATCTAAGGGGCGAAGGAGATAGGCGACGTTTTGGGTTGAGACCCTTCTTCAGACTGGTTAGGATTCAGGGAAACGAGAGATATAGACGGTGTTGTGTAATTTATGTGGTCGTAGTGTTGGAGGGAAGGGGGTATCACAGAGGGGGAGCAGTTAGAGGGGAGGTTGTGAAACTGTCTCCATAGGGAGGAGGAGAACTTCAAAGGAGGCATACCTTGAGGAGATATCGCAGTGGAGTAGACAAAGTGGTAAAGAAGGAACTGCAGATGCTGGAGAATCGAGTCATGTTTCGATGCCCATGGTTCGTCTACATGCTTCTTAAACATCGTGTGTCTGCCTCCATCATGTTATAGTTGGGGGAAAAAATCCCCACATCCTCCCAGAATCTCCTAACATTACCGCAACCCTATGATCTCTGGTCATAGATATCTCTACCAAGAATAAATATTTTCTCTATCTACCATCTGTCACCTTGCCTGCATTCACATGCAGATTGTTAATGTGTATAACAAACAGTAAAGGTCCCGGCGCCGATACTTGTTGGACAACATTGACTGAAGTCCCCGTGGACTGCATCAACTGCATTACCCTCATCAGCACACTTGGCCATCTAAAATTCATTTAGTTTAGTCAGATAGGACTTCCCTTAATAAAGCCATGTTGATTCTCTCTTATCAATGTGTAGGAAGGAACTGCAGTTGCTGGTTTAAACTAAAGATAGACACAGAAAGCTGGAGTAACTCAGGGGGTCAGACAGCATCTCTGAATAAAAGGAATAGGTGATATTTCAGGGCGAGACCCTTCTTCAGACTGCTCAGTTTTCTGTGTCTCTCTTCTCAATTTCTGTCTCACTGTGGATGAATTCTCTTCCTCAGAAGTTTTTCTATTGATTTCCCCCGGACTTCTGTTGCACTCACCTGTCATTCATTAGTTAGCTTATCCCTGCTGACCTTGGATAAAGTCACCACGTGTACTGTCCTCCAGTCATCTGACACTTCCACTGCGGCCAAAGCAGATTTAAACATTTCTGCCAAAGTCCCAGAATTCAATGCAACCTGGGATATACCTCATCTAGCTCTGCAGATTTATTGACCTTTTAGCCCATAAATCTAATACCTTCTCTTTTTCAACTATAATATGTTCTGGAATTCCATCACCCCTCATTCTGAGTCAGACAATAGACAATTAGCAATAGGTGCAGGAGTAGGCCATTCGGCCCTTCAAGTCAGCACTGCCATTCAATGTGATCATGGCTGATCATCCACAATCAGTACCCTGTTCCTGCCTTCTCTGCATATCCCCTGACCGCCATCTTCAAGAGCTCTCCAATTACAATATTTTTCTTCAAGAGCCCTATCTAGTTCTCAAATATTTTTCTCATCCATCATGTATAGATTGGGGCCTTAATCCATAATGAACGCTCTTCTTTCCCTGATTACCTTCTTGCCTGGGTATATTTTGCAAAATATTTTGATATTTTCCAAATCTCTCCTGCCAATGCCTTTCTGCATTCCTCTTTGTCTTCATAATTATTTTAGAGCTTCCCCTCCAGATTCTATTCAACACTTTGGCATTTTCAATTCTTCAGACCTGTCTCCAACCATCAATGTCCCTTGTCATAACGCTTTCGAGGAATTGTCTACCTTACTCGTCGTCATTTCAGGGACATAGTGGCCCTGAACTCTCACAATTTAAATTTTGTTTTCCTGCATTGGTTTTCTGTTGACTTGCCTGAAAATGGCTGCTTCCAGACTACTTCTACTGGATTCTGTTGTATTGCAATTAGCCTTTGTCCAATTCTGGACCTTAATTTCTAGTCTATCCTTGACATTTTGTGGAGGTCTGTGCAACGGTCCCAACCCAAAAAGTCACATGTCCATGTTCTCCAGAGATGATACCTGACCCACTGAGTTACTCCAGTACTTTGTGTCTTTTCTAGTTAACCTGCATCTACAGTTCCTTATGTCTCCTTGACATGTTGGGAGCACAGTTCCTGTTCATTTGCACATAAGTCTCTGCGCAGAACTGTTCATCAACACTTGGGATTGCATTATTACTGTGGATCTCATACTAAGACCACACAGAGGTTGTTGTGTTCAATGCTGGTCTCCTAACCTGAAAAAAATGTTGTACATTACACATACTATCGAGGGGATGTAGCAAAGAGTCACGACTGTTTCTTCACGCTGAGGATCTGCCTTACAGGAGTGATTAAACTCGCTCAACCTCCCTTCTCTACAGAATACAAATGAGAGATTACCTTATTAAAACTTTTACGAGCGTTCACCAGGATAGATACAAAGAGATGTTCCTGGGCGAGGTGTCTTGAAATGCACAATCAAAAAATAAACCATAGGTCAATTGGTGCTGAAATGAGGAGGAATTTCTTTACACAGAAGGTGGTGAAGCTCTGGGGTCCTCTACCTTGGCAGCAATGGAGACTCAGTCACTGATTACATTCAGAACAGAAGTTGATGGATTTATGATTATGAAAGGAATGGAAACGGCATGGAAACAAGCCCTTCAGCAAAACTCATGCAAGCTAACCAAGGTGCCCAACCAGGCTAGTCCAATTTACCTGTGCCTGGCCCATATCGCTCCGAACCTTTCTTATTCAAGTACCCGTCCAAGTATCTTATACATGTCATACATGTAACTGCTTCGACCTCTTCCTCTGGTAGCTCATTCAATATACACACAACCTACTGTGAAAAAGTTGCCTATCAGGTACATTTTACGTCTTTCCCCTCTCACCTTAAACCTATTTCCTCTAGTTTTTGATTGATGATGATGATGATGATACTTTATTGTCACTTGTACCTAGCATACAAAGTACACAAAAGAATCACCACAAAGGTGCCGATAAAGTGCCAATAAGTACTCATTCCTTCTTCGTCCCCCCCACCTGATCCCCCTTTGTTCTCAGTGCCCCCCACATCGGGTCCCCCTGTATTCTCAGTGACGCGGTCCGACCCCATTCTTGGCCTGTCTCGACCCGGAGGCTCCGTCCTTGGCCCGACTCCGTTCAAGGCGCCAACCCATATAACCATATAACCATATAACAATTACAGCACGGAAACAGGCCTTCTCGGCCCTTTCAGTCCGTGCTGAACATTTATTTTCCCCTAGTCCCATCTACATGCACTCAGACCATACCCCTCCATTCCCTTCCCGTCCATATACCTATCCACTTTACTTTTAAATGTTAAAATCGATCCTGCATCCACCACCTCTGCTGGAAGATCATTCCACACAGCCACCACTCTCTGAGTAAAGAAGTTCCCCCTCATGTTATCCCTAAACTTCTGTCCCTTAATTCTCATGTCATGCCCTCTTGTTCGAATCTTCCCTACCCTCAATGGGAAAAGCTTACCCACGTCAACTCTGTCTATCCCTTTCATCATTTTAAAGACCTCAATCAAGTCCCCCCTTAACCTTCTGCGCTCCAAAGAATAACGACCTAACTTGCTCAACCTTTCTCTGTAACTTAGTTGCTGGAACCCAGGCAACATTCTAGTAAATCTCCTCTGTACTCTCTCTATTTTGTTGACATCCTTCCTATAATTAGGCGACCAAAATTGTACACCATACTCCAGAATTGGTCTCACCAATGCCTTGTACAATTTTAACATTACTTCCCTACTCCTATATTCAATGCTCTGATTTATAAAGGCCAGCACACCAAAAGCTTTCTTTACCACCCTATCTACATGCGATTCCACCTTCAGGGAACTATGCAGTTATTCCTAGATCCCTCAGTTCCACAGCATTCCTCAATTCCCTACCATTTACCATGTACGTCCTATTTTGATTTGTCCTGCCAAGATGTAGCACGTCACACTTATCAGCATTAAACTCTATCTGCCATCTTTCAGCCCACTCTTCCAAATGTCCCAAATCTCTCTGTAGACTTTGAAAATCTACTTCATTATCCACAGCACCACCTATCTTAGTATCATCTGCATACTTACTTATCCAATTTTCCACCCCATCATCTAGATCATTGATGTACATGACAAACAACAGTGGACCCAACACAGATCCCTGAGGCACCCCACTGGTCACCGGCTTCCACCCTGACAAACAGCCATCCACCATTACTCTCTGGCATCTCCCATTCAGCCACTGTTGAATCCATCTTGCTACTCCGCCATTAACACCCAACGATTGAACCTTCTTAACCAACCTTCCATGGGGAACCTTGTCAAAGGCCTTACTGAAATCCATATAGACACCATCCACTGCTTTATCCTCATCAATTTCCCTAGTAACCTCTTCAAAAAATTCAAGAAGGTTTGTCAAACATGACCTTCCAGGCACAAATCCATGTTGACTGTTCTTGATCAGACCCTGTTTATCCAGATGCTTATATATATTATCTCTAAGTATCCTTTCCATTCATTTGCCCACCACTGACGTCAAACTAACAGGTCTATAATTGCTAGGTTTATTCTTTGAACCCTTTTTAAACAATGGAACAACATGCGCAGTACACCAATCCTCCGGCACTATTCCCGTTTCTAATGACATTTGAAATATTTCTGTCATAGCCCCTGCTATTTCTACACTAACTTCCCTCAATGCCCTAGGGAATATCCTGTCAAGACCTGGAGACTTATCCACTTTTATATTTTTCAAAAGTGTCAGTACTTCCTCCTCTTTGAATCTCATAGTTTCCATAGCTACTCTACTTTTTTCCCTTAACTCACAGAGTTCAATATCCTTCTCCTTGGTGAATACCGAAGAAAATAAATTGTTCAATATCTCCCCCATCTCTTTTGGCTCTGCAGATAGCTGTCCATTCTGGCTCTCTAGTGGTCCAATTTTATCCCTCGTTATCCTTTTGCTATTAATATAGCTGTAGAAACTATACCTTTGGATTTACTTTCACCTTTCTTGCCAAAGCAACCACATATCTTCTATTATCTTTTCTTATTTCTTTCTTAAGATTCTTTTTACATTCCTTATACTCATCTAGCACCTCATTTACTCCATGCCTCCTATAATTATTGTAGATATCTCTCTTTTTTCAAACCAAGTATCCAATTTCCCTTGAAAACCATGGCTCTTTCCGATTTTTACCATTTCCTTTCAACCGAACAGGGACATAAAGATTCTGTACTCTTACAATTTCCCCTTTAAATGTCCTACATTTCTCTTCTACATCCTTCCCATCAAACAAAATGTCCCAATTCACTCCTTTTAAATCATTATGCATTCCCTCAAAGTTAGCCTTTCTCCAATCAAAAATCTCAACCATAGGTCCAGTTCTGACTCTCTCCATAATTATATTGAAACTAATGGTATTGTGATCACTGGTCCCGAAGTGCTCACCAACGCATACCTCCGTCACCTGACCTGCCTCATTTCCTAACAGGAGGTCCAGCACTGCCCCTTCTCTGGTCGATACCTCTATGTATTGCTGCAAAAAACTATCCTGCACACATTTAACAAACTCCAAACCATCCAGCCCATTTACAGAATGTGTTTCCCAGTCTATTTTTGGAAAATTGAAATCTCCCACAATCACTACCTAGAGCTTAGTACTAATATCTGCTATCTCCTTAAAAATTAGCTCTTCCAATTCTCACTCCCCATTTGGCGGTCTATAATACACCCCTAAAAGTGTTGCTACACCGTTCCCACTTTTCAGTTCCACCCAAATAGTCTCCCTAGACGAGCCCTGTAATCTATCCTGCCAAAGCACTGCTGTAACATCTTCTTTGACAAGCAATGCAACCCCTCCACCTCTGGTCCCTCCAATTCTATCACACCTGAAGCAACGAAATCCTGGAATATTTAGTTTCCAATCACAACCCTCCCGCAACCATGTTTCACTGATCGCCACAACATCATATTTCCAGGTGTCAATCCAGGCTCTAAGTTCATCCACCTTTCTTACAATGCTCCTAGCATTAAAATATACACATTTTAGAAACCCACCATCCCTTATTCTCTGTTTATTATCTTTTTCCTCTTTCTCACCTACATTTTGGGTCCGAGTGCTTACCTTCTCTGCCTCTTGCCCCTCACCCTGTCCCCTAGCCCCCACTACCCAAGTCCCTCCCCCCAGCCTTTCTAGTTTAAAGTCTCCTTTGCAAATCTCCCCGCCAGGATATTGGTTCCCCTCGGGTTCAAGTGCAACCCGTCCTTTTTATACAGATCATGCCTTCCCCAAAAGAGGTCCCAGTGATCAAGAAACTTGAATCCCTGCCCACTGCACCAGTCCCTCAACCACGCATTTATCCTCCACCTCATTCCATTTCTACTCTCACTGTCACGTGGCACAGGCAGTAATCCTGAAATTGTTACTCTTTTGGTCCTTCTCCTTAACTTTCCCCCCAACTCCCTAAATTCTCCTCTTCTCTTTTTCTGCCTATGTCATTGGTACCAATGTGTATCACAACATCAGGCTCCTCTCCCTCCCTTTTCAGAATCTTTTCGACACGTTCTGACACATCCAAGACCCTGGCACCAGGGAGGCAAACTACCATCCGGGTCTCCCGACTGCGTCCACAGAATCGCCAATCTGACCCCCTAACTATGGAGTCCCCTATTACAATTGCCCTCTTCTTTTTGCTACCCTTCTGAGCATCAGGGCCGTTCTCTGTGCCGGAGGCCCGGCTGCTGTTGCTGCCCCAGGTAGGCTGCCCGCTCTAATTGAACTCAAACATGAGTACCTATTTTCCAGGTGGATAGCCACCGGGGCACTCTCTAGTCCCTGCCTCTGCCCCTTGCCCTTCCTAACAGTGACCCACTTGTCTGCCTCCCGTGGTCTGGGAGTGACCACCTCCCTGTAACTCCTGTCTATGACCTCCTCATTCTCCCTGTCCAGATGGAGGTCCTCGAGCTGTTGCTCCAGGTTCCTAACACAGTCCTTTAGGAGCCCCATCTCGACACACCTGGCCTGCAGCCTGGGGGAGGAGGAAACATGACTGGAGCAAAAAATAAACAGCTGCAGGATCTCAGCGGGTCGAGCAGCATCTGGGAGGAGAAAATAATTGTTGGCCTTTTGAACGGAGAACCCACATCAGGACACTTGAATGGACTTGGGAGCAAAGTTTAACAGATGTGAGTAAAGTAAAACAATTCTTACACTCAAATCAGTCGGAGCTGCTTAAAGTTACCATCACCTCAACAGCAGCATTTTGTGCTGAAGTAAAACAGGCCAGCCCTCAGCCCAATCCCTGGCCTGCTGAAAGCAGGAGCCTCCCAGTGAAGGACACAAGTTCATGGGGCCCTGACGTCAATGGGCAGCTGCTTTCTAAAAGAGATCAGAGATTTCTCTCATACCAACCCGAGGCCAGAGAGACAAAACTGAGGTAAGGAGAGCGGAGCTGAATCCCAGATAACATCTCCAGCTACTCTTGTTAAAATCACTTTAATGTTTGGTATTATTATACAACATGGTCACAGGATGTGCTGTGTGGTGTGAGGAGGAGAGGGACTGCTGGATGCAGCCTCTCCTTGTGCCGTCCATACCTGATTGAGCATTTGAACTTTGTCTTTTGTGTGAGCTTGTTCTTCGTAGATTCCAGTAGAGTAGTGACATCATCTGATAGTTATACACACAAGTATTTCTCTAGACAATTGGAAAATTTACAACCTAAATCACATAGTTACTTTACTTTCATAGAATTTAAAAAAAATAGTTGTAGCATATGAAAAGTAAAGGTTGGTGTCTGCACTAGTGTATTTTATAATTGCAATTAATGAAACACAACTTACATTCTGAGTGACATCTTTAATTGCATTGAAGCAAAATTAAAAGAACAACATTGGGTGAGAGTTACCAAATTCCGTATACATTTTTAAAAAATTTACATCTTTTAAATGCAGAAACCTTGTAAAAACAATTTATACTTTAAAAAAAAGATATGGTGTTTGGAAAATATCTTGTCAACTTTTCCCATTGGAAATCTCAGTGAGTACATTGATATTGGGGAATGGCAGTGTAAAGTGGTCACGCTGAAGTGAGGAACTGCAGTGCCTGAACTGGCAGGTAAACATGATGACCACACAAGCAGGTTGTGCCGTGGGCTGGCGACAAGGATGCATCGTGACTTCAGGCGATGCAGACAGGTTAAGTGAAGAGGCAAGGATGTGGCAGATGGAATGGAAAATGGAAAAAAAGGTATGGTCACTCACTTTGATCGAAAAAAATAGATGATAGAGCATTTTTAAATGGCAAAAACAGAGGGGCTGGTTTTCCTTGTACGTGAATGGGACGAGCTTAGATGGGGCAGCTTGGTCTGCAAGGCCCTGTTTCCATGCTGTATGATTCCATGAAGCACTAAGATTATGTATGTTCAGAAATTAATTAAGAATGCCAGATGATGACAAAAATTAAAGAACTCAGTAGAACTAGTAGCTTCTGTGGATGCAGAGGGATGGTCGGCGTTTCGGGTTGAGACCCTGCATCAGGACTGAGAGCGCAGAGGGATGGTAGCTTGTATATAGAAGCAAGAGGGATGGTAGAGGCTGAGGATGGTATGTGAGAGGTTATGCCAGAGGGATGGGGGGCTGATGAAACTGCCTGGGGGAGGGGATAGACAAGGTGAACCAAGCAAGAAGAATCCAGGAAGATAGGTACTTGGACAATTTTCACATATGTAGATCTGTCCATTCACAGGACGGATTATTATTTTTTGCATGAGGAGAGATTAAACAAAGTAGGCCTGTACCCGCGAGTTCAGAAGAAAGAGGGTGCCTCATTGAACCATTTAAAAATTCTAACTGGTTTTGACAGGATAGATGTGAGAAAGGTCCCAGCATCTGCAGTGTGTTGGCCTGTTGATGTTTCCTGTGGCTGGATTGAATAGAACTAGGGATCTTTCATGACATGGCAGCAAAGGTTCACAAGTCTGATTTCAGCAGTGGCAGGTTTTTAATTTGAGCAGAATTTAAACAGACTCTCTTAAGTTTAGATTCCATTGAATGCAAAATTCTTGGCGAATTTGAGTTGGATAGATGGATAATTGTTATTTCCTCAGCTGAGGTATTTCAAACCAAGGATAACAATTTCAAAAGAAGTGGTTGGCTATTCAGGACCCAGATGAGGAGAAATGTATTCACCCAGAGGGCGAAGAGTCTTTGGAGTTCTTTATCCAGAGAGCTGCGATGATCTGGTTGCTGAGTAAAGCAAGACAGTGATTGATATTAAGGGAATCAAGAGATTATGGGGTTCGTGTAGGATAGTGGTGCTGAGCTAAGGATCAGCTGTCAGCCAGTTGAATGGTCTTGCCCTGCTTCTGCATCCCATGTTTTAATATTCTTTTGTTCCCTTTAAATGAAACTGCATCGTTTGCCTCGACTATACTGTGTAGTAGCAAGTTATGGATTTTCTTTGAATAAAGTCTCCCCTGTCATTTTTATTGGATTTATGAATGAGTTTCACATGATTATAGCCACAGCTTTGGGGATGCTCCACAGGTGAAAACATCTTCGCTACATCTACTCCATCAAATCCTTTCCTTATTTTCACAATGATCTGGTCATCCTTTAGCACATCCTTTCTGGAGATGGTTTTGGTAATAGTGACGTTTAAGTGCTTTTAGATAAACACATATGCAGGGAATGGAAAGAAATGGATCGCATGCAGGCAGAGGAGATTAGTTTAACTTACCATCATATTTGGCATAGACATATAGGCTGAAGGGCCAGTTCCTGTGCTGTACTGTTCTATGTTAATAATAAACTAAACTAAACTAACCTAACCACTTTCTCAACCTGCCATGCCACCTTTAGTGAACTGTACCTGCACATGCTCAGATCTCTCTATTCTTGCGTCCAATTTAGAATTGTCTTCTCTAGTTTATGCTGCCTCTTCTCATTCTTCTTTTCGAAATGTAACACTTCAAATTTCTCAGCATTAAAACCAATTTGCGACTCCTCCGCCTATTTCATGTCCGCCTATATCTCGTTGATGTACATGAAAAAAAAATCCTTTGGAAACATTTACAATAGAAAGTGATCACACAATAGAAATGACACCTCCCATCACTGGCCATGTATGTTGGAAACCAGAAATGCTCACTGTCCTCCAGTGATTGGACCCCCACCCCCTCCCCACCCCCTCTCCTCTTCTTTACCAGTTTCATGTGAAGTTCATAGTCATAAGGCACCAAAACAGGCCCTTTGGCCCAATTCGTCCATGCCAACCAAGATGCCCCATCCAAGCCCCATTTGGCACGTATCCCTCTACACCTTTCCTATCCATATACTTGTCCAAGTGTTTTTTTAATGCAGTTATAATATCTGCCTCAAATACCTCTGGTGGCAGATCATTCTATATACCTGCCACCCTCTGAGTGAAAACATTGCCCATCAGGTTTGTATTAAATCTTGTCTCCCTCACCTTAAAGATATGTCCTCTTGTTTTTCATTCTGTGCATCTATTCCCCTCATGATTTTATACATGTCTATAAGATCACCCCTCAGCCTCCTGCGCTCTAAGGAATAAAGTCCAACCCTGCCCAGCCTCTCCTTATAGCTCAGCCCCTCATGTTCTGGCAGCAGCCTTACAAATGTTCACTGCACTCTTTCCAGCATAATGTCATCCTTCCTATAGTAGGGTGACCAAAACTGAACACTGTACTCCAAGTGTGGCCTCACCAACGTCTTGTACAACTGCAACAAAACTTTCCAAATTCTATACTCAATTCTCTAACTCCATACTTGATCTTGACCTGCTAGATGCACATCCAGAGGAGAAGAAGTACCAGTAAATGACAGGTAGACTTGCCCAGTGACTGATATTACCCTGTGTGGTACTAAAAACGAGTCACCATGAAAGGGGTAACATCCAGCTATTGTTTTACTAGATCTGAGGCAACTGCGGGGATGGATGTTACATGACACAAGACTGCATCGAGGCCCCTTCACCAGTTGCTACCGACACATCCCTGCAGCAGAGCATTGAGTGATAATAGAGTCAGGTATGTAAAGGAATGTCACCAACCTGCCACTTCACTCAGCTCCCATGATGTAATGGCCTGCCAATGTTCACAGTTTAGACTCTTCAGCAAGGTAAAATACAGTGATCATTATCCATTGCTCCTTTTTCACAAGGCCATTGGTGCCTCCACTGCCCTACCCAGTGCTATGGTGCAGAGCCATCTGGAGTGGGATTTTGCAGTACAGTCTGAGTATGAAAGGAAACAGGATAGTTGTCTATTTCTATTTCTTATACCTTACATGGATAGAACAGGTTTGGAGTGGTATGGACCAAATACAGGCAGGTGGGACATGTTGGCCAGTGTGGGCAAGTTGGGCCGAAGGGCCTGTTTCCACACTATATCACTCTGACTCGATTACCTCAAATGAACAGCTATTTCTTGAAAGGTCTTTTATTTTTCAGATGTCTGGCGGAATATTTTCCCCCTTGGATAATCTGTATGAGTTGGACAATGCAAATAGTCACCCGCTGGTCTGTCATCTCTGCTACGAACAGTATGAACACCCTTGTCTGCTGGACTGCTACCACACCTTCTGCGCCACCTGTCTGCGAGGCAGGGCTGCTGAAGGACGCCTCTCCTGCCCTCTTTGTGGGTAAGTCTCTAGCACATAATACATTGAAAAACAGGCAGTTCCACTTCCAATGAAATGCAGTTGGCTTGTGATTATACAACTCGTGGTTGGGGTGCAACAGTACATTAGTGGTGTTACTGAACCCACAGCCAAAGTTCTGGACCACTGATCAGTATGTATATGTTTGAATTTAAAGTACAGGTGATTAAATAAATCTGGTATTTAAAAATTTTAGGGATAATTAGAGGAAATACATACTGGCATTGCTGACGACATCCACATCCGGTGAAGGAATTATCACAGAGTGCAGGAAAGAACTGCAGATGCTGGTTTAAATCAAAGGTAGACTCAAAATGCTGGAGTAACTCAGCAGGACAGGCAGCATCTCTGGAGAGAAGGAATGGATGATATTTTGGGTCGAGACCCTTCTTCAGACTGATGTCAGGGGAGTGGGCGGGACAGAGATAGAATGTAGTCGGAGACAATAAAAGACTTGTGGGATAACTGGGAAGGGGGAGAGGATGGAGAGAGAGGGAAAGCAAGGGCTATTTGCGGTTAGAGAAGTCAATGTTCATACCGTTGGGGTGTAAGCTGCCCAAGTGAAATATGAGGTGCTGTTCCTCCAATTTGGGCTGGGCCTTATTCTGACAATGGAGGAGGCCCAGGACAGAAAGGTCAGATTGGGAATGGAAGGGGGAGTTAAAGTGCTGAGCAACCAGGAGATCAGGTAGGTTAAGGCAGACTGGGTGGAGGTGTTCAGCGAAACGATCGCCGAGGAAGCGCTCGATCTCACCGATATACATGAGTTGACACCTGGAACAGCGGAAACAGTAGATGAGGTTGGAGGAGGTGTAAGTGAACCTCTGCCTTACCTGAAAGACTGTCGGGGTCCCTGGATGGCATTGCAGGGGGAGGTAAGGGGACAGGTGTTGCATCTCCTGCAGTTGCAGGAAAAAATTACCTGGGGAAGGGGTGGTTTGGGTGGAAGGGACGAGTTGACCAGGGTGTTGCGGAGGAAACCGTCTCTTTGGAAAGCAGAAAGGGGTGGAGATGGGAAGATGTGGCCAGTAGTGGGATCCTGTTGGAGGTGGCAAAAAATGCTGTGACACTGATAAAAAGAATCATAAACTTCTATATAGCATCTGTCAAAAACCTTGTGACATTGCTAAATACTTAATTGAGATTTAAGGAATCGGCTCCAAAGTCCCGCTTAACTTTAACACAATCAGATTCAACAAAACGCAGTGTAGTGATGAATAGTCACATCGAGTTTATTGTCAGGTGCACAAGTACAGTGAGGCATGCGTAAAAAGAAAACCTCGCTTGCGGCAACATCACAGGCGTATAGACAGACAAACGCACATAACACATCAATTATACATAAACTTCACATAAGTTCGACAAGACAGAAGAAAAAGACTATGCAGAAAAACATGGCATTAGTGCAAAAATACAAAATTAGGAAATGGACATGTTAGTACAAGAGGTGATCTATAGTGTAGGAAAGAACTGCAGATGCTGATTTAAAGACACAAAATGCTGGAGTAACTCAGCGGGACAGGCAGCATCTCTGGAGAGAAGCAATGGGTGACGTTTCGGGTCGAGACCCTTGTTCAATCTGGAGAGAAGGAATGGGTGACATTTCGGGTCGAGACCCTTCTTCAGTCCCGCTGAGCTACTCCAGCTTTTTGTGTCTACCTAGGTGATCTATAGTGTTCTGTTGCTGAGGTAGGATTAGAGTTGTGCAGGTCAGTTCAGGAACCTGATGGTTATAAAAAAGTAGTTGTTCCTGAACCTGGTTGTGTGGGACATCAGGCTTCAGCACCTCTTGCCCAATGGTAGCACCAAGAAGAGGGCATGGCCTGGTTGGTGGGCATCCTTAATGATTGATGCCATCTTCCTCAATGCACCACCTCCTGTAGATGCTTTTGATGTTGGAACGGTCTAAGTCTACTACTCTCTGCACCCTTTTGTATTCTTGTGCCTTGGACTTCCTGTACCAGGCCATGATGCAACCAGTCAGGATACTTCTTACAGTGCATCTGCAGAAGTTTGTTAGAGTACTCAGTGACATGCTGAATCTTTTTAAACTTCTAAGAAAGTACAAGCATTGGCTTTGTGACTACATCCATGTGCTGGTCATCCGAGATGTTAACCCCCAAGATATTTGAAACTGCTATTTAATGATGTTAGTTTAAAGACAGGATGTACACCGCTTCTCTGCTGTCCTTCTGAGAAGCAGACCACCTCCCAGCCCCAACTGAAAGGCCGTTCTTCTGATAACGAGGTGTTTCTTCAGGACCTCCGGTCATGTCAGGAAGGTGTTTAGAAACTCAACCACCATGAAAATGCCGGGCTGATTGATGGGGCACGGGTTGGGACGAGGATGGTGGGATAAATGAGTGAGGGGAGTAAAGAGGCGGAAATGGGTTTGGGAAAAGAAGATGGACACAAAGTGCTGGAGCAACTCAATGGGTCAGTGTGAAGAAGAGTCATGGCCTGAAACATCGCCCATCCTTTTTCTCCAGAGATGCTGCCTGACCTGTTGAGTTACTCCAACACTTTGGTATAAACCAGCATTTGCAGTTCTTTGTTTCTACATTGGGAAAAGAAGAGTTAGTTCTGTTCCTCATTCTGATTTGGTGACCTTGACTGGCAGGGCCAGAGGTGGAATGGTTCAGGGGCTCTGACTCAATCTGCTAGCAGGGACAGCTCATCTAACACACTGTTGACCAGTGTAACGCAAGTTGCTGTTTAGGAATCCGATGAATCTGGTGGAATGACATGTTTTACACCAACATGCTCCTTTATTGTGTAGCATTTTCAGTGAGGTGAGGACAAGAGGGGATGACCTGGAGATAATTCTTGGCCCTTGCTTTGGGTCTGGAGAAACAGGGCAGATCACAAATGGACAGTTAACTCATGCTAATGAGCTTCTGTCACCCACTCAGTCCTCTGTAACTAAGGGGAAGTATTAATCGCATCAGGCTTATTGTTGAACAGCTGCACAATAAAAGCCGGGCTACTTTTAGAGCGATTGGAATGCAAGGCAAACCAGGATGACAGAGCCAAGATAGCAGAGGCATGTAAACCCGCGGCAGTAAACAAAAGGCTTTCTAATCTAATAGTGGACCGAAATCCAGCGCTGACCAATTAAAACACGCCCCGACAATCCCGTCCACACAAAATCCCTCCACCCCATGCCACCCCAACCTCTTATTAAAAAAAAAACGATGCCAGCTTTTGTTGTTGAGCAGCCCTGGTGTGTACCTTTCAGGCTGTAATCCCTGGGTGACATTTGCAAGGTGATCTGACCCTCTTGTCAATTTTTAATTTTAGATTTGACATTGCATAAATCTAAACCCAGTGGGTTAAAAAACAAAATCCACACCATGTTTATGATTAGATTCGGGCCTGTTTATTCAGGGTTTGAAAGTTTTATTTACATTTCCAAAGCAGCGTTGAATTGTTGCCTTTGGATGAAAATTACAATTGGATTGTGGGCATGGCCATGAAGATTAGGAAGTCCAGGAGCTGAGCCAGCTATATAGGCATAGCACGGGGCAGCTGGAACCCTTTGTGATGAAACGCAATCCCCCACAGGTGACTGGCTGGCTGTGTCTTTTTTAGTCACTGGGCTGCTCCCCTTGCCAACCTGATGTTCATTTTGTCCCTGCAAGCTTGTCCAGTCACCACTGATCAGCCCTCGGCAGTTCGCACACCGACGGAGACTCGGGACATTCCATTGACGGCAAATTCGGAGGGCGGCCAGCGTGAGGCGGGGGAGGGGGTGACTGCGGGGTGGGGAGGAGTGCTCGTGTGTAACCTGGATGACTGAGAAGACCGCGGATCAGAGATGAGGCTGGATGAAACTGATGAGCACAGGTGAGAGCCCCCATTTCTGTCTGAGTTTTACGCATTGACTGGTGAGGTGGCTGAGGTGCAAGGTGGTGTTTCGCAGATCCACCGGGAGGAACTGAGTTGGTTCTGCAATGTTTTTTACAGGGAAACGAGCGATGTTTTGACTAGCTTGGGCTAGTGCAGTGGTATGGGGCCAAGCCAGATTTGCTGCCTTGCCTCTGACAGAATTGTGTGATCTCTTTGAGAGTCAAGAATGTTTAATTGTCATATGTACCAACAGTGGAACATTGAAACTCTTACTTGCAGCTGCAAAACAGGCCAGTAGATGCAACGCACATAGATAATGTATAATAAACAGAACTAATAACCACATTACTGCAAAAAACGGGAAACTTCCAGAGGCATGAGCATGTAATGTGACGGTTCATCATGGTGCAGAGGTAGTGCCAAGCATGACATCTCTAGCCTATCAGATGAATGAAAACAACATGCCATGGTATAATATACATCAGGGTGCATAATATTGTCCTGGAGCCCGGGGCAATGTTTCTCACTATCATCACCAACAACAGATTATCAGGAGGTTAACACATTGCTGCTTGTGTAAAGTTGCCGTTCACGGGTTTGTGTTCGCATCTCCTGCATTACCCATGGTGGCTAAATCCCAAAGCTACATCCTTGGCTGTAGGCATTGCGTGCTTCCTGAAATGTGTTATAGAAATGCTTTTTTTTTCTTTCCTTCACAGAAATAGACAAAAGATAGAGATTTTCAATGGGCCAGGCTGCATCTGTGGACAGAGACACAATTAATCTTTCATGTACTTGGCTTTTCATCAGGACTGGGAATTAAAAAACCAACATATTGTAAATGGGTGGAAGGAAGGTGGAAAAATCAAAAGGAAGGAGATCAGGAGAGTACGATAGCAAATACATGCATCTCTTTTCTCTCTTCTCTCGTTCTGATGAAAGGCCTTTGATCTGAAATGTTAACTCTGTTCTCCACTGATAGTACCGGACTGGCTATGTATTTCCAGCATTTCTGATTTTATTTCAGATTTCCAGAATCTGCAGTTTTTGATTTTGCGATGCAAATGGAGATGGGTTTCAGCTGAGAAAAAATAGTGATTGTTTGATAATCACTGAAGAATTGTCAGAAACAAGACATAAAAAGGAGATGAACCAAGAAGAGAGAAAAAAACAGCACTGAAACTATGAGATATTAAAGACTGAGGTTGCCAAAAATCAGAACTAAAGGATTGCCGGAAATACCCAGCAGAGCAGACAGCATCACCGGAGAGAGAAAGATTGAGTAATGTTACATGGCGTCGACCTTCCATCAGAACTGGCATGACCGGTTCCCTGAAATGGTTGAATTCAGTGTTGTATCCTAAGGGCTAGATCATGCTGAGTCAGAAGATGAGATGCTGCTCCTTGAACTTACATTGAGCTTTTTTGGAAACAGTTTAAGTGGCAAAAGGCAGAGAGGTTAAAGCAGGAGAATTAATGGAGATTTAAAGTGAAGGCAACTGCAAGCTCAATGTCCCCTTGAGAACTGGATGGAAATGTCCCGCAAAGTGATCACGCAGACTCAGTTTGGTTTCTACAATGTAGAGGAGATCACCTCATGAGCACCGAATGCACTACACTAAATGGAAGGAGACAAGAGACTTGCTTCTTCATTTGAAAGAAGTGCTTGGATCGCAGGATAGTGGGAAGAGGAAGGGTGAAAGAGCAGGTTTTGCATCTCTTACGCATGGAAAGATACCACGAGTGGTGGAGATGACAGAGTGAACTAGGGAATTGCAAAGGGAATGGTCCCTTTTGAATGCTGAAAGGGTGTGAAGACATGGCTGGTGATGGCGTTGAAAGAGGAGAAAATTACAGGGACTGTGGAGGATGGTGGGGGTAGAATATGGGGAATGAACTACTTTAATTTTGGTGTTAAAGGAGAATGTATGAGAGTAGAAATGCAGTAAGTTTAACAGATGTGGTTGAGAAGCTTGTTAATTATGGAAGAGAAGAAAGCAAAGGTAAGGAAAAAGGAATTCAACCCAGATTCTGTTGAATCTGTCATCAGAACAGATTCAACAGAAATGAGTAAAATGTACATAATCATTCCGGAAACAGGGTGGTTGGAGTTGCAGAGGGGATAGCTGTATGAGTTTGGATGTTAGTTAATATCCTACTCCCTGAGATGCTCCAATGAGACAGACCATATGAAAGTGAGAGCAAGATAAAAAGTGACGTGCAGTTCTGTGCATGACTCATTGCTAATCTATGGGAGAGGGCCCAAGTAGGACTGAAACTAGCGGAGAAAGGAACTGCAGATGCCGGTATATACCAAAGATAGACACAAAGTGCTGGAGTAACTCAGCAGCCCAGGTAGCACCTCTGGAGAAAAAGGATGGGTTACTCCAGCACTTGGTGTCTTTCTTCGGACTGAAACTAGGACTGCTCTACATCCCAAAGAGAGACAGACATACCTTGGATGGATGTGGATTTTCACAGCTCCATCTTCGATTTGGAAAGCGTTAAGAATGAAGGTTCTTGATGTAAGTTTAAGTTCACCCAGACAATATAGGGGTGGTAGTGGAGGGGTTGGGTTGGCTTCTGCTAATGTCCTTCAAGCCATCCTAGTGTGGGATGGAGGTACAGAGGAATTGGGCATCCGCGGTGAAAATGTGCAGGTTTGGGATCAGGAAACTCTATCAAAATAGAGAAGGCATCAGATGAGTCATGGGTGTCGTTGGGGAGAAAATTGAGAAGAGGTGAAAGTAGGAATGTATAGATTCAACGTATACGAACAGACACAAACACATATCCAATAGATATGCCAGGGTAATTCAACTTGTGGACCTTGGAAAGGTGGTGGAAGCAGGGGACTGTAGTCCTGGAAGAAATATCACCAGAGGCATTGAGGTCAGTGGTAATAGCCTTATGTAGAATGATGGTCATGGTTCAGAAGATGGCATGAGGCAGTGCAGAGAGCTGGTGTTCCATTTTCCAAATCTCAGTAGCACCGTCTTTGTCAACGGATTTGATGTCTCTGCTCGGAGTTAGTCAGCAGTAAACAGAATGCTGTGAGTTCGAAGGCGGGAGGTCAGAGTGAGCAAGGGTAGTGGACAAAGTGTGATAATGCATTTTACCGTGGTAATGAATAGAAATGGAGAGGGTACATGGGGAGAGAACATTGACCAGGGGCATTGGGAATTCTGAAAGCAGGAGGAAGACTCTGCAGTCTGGGGTGAAGGCTCCTGATCAAAGAAATAGCATGGAGGTGAACAGGACCCACTGGAGCCTCTGCTGAGAACAGATTGCTCGGGATCTGAGAGGGGAAGATTCTGGCGGGATGGTGAAAACGCAGCAAGTGGTAAGACTAGGTGGAAAGATGGAAGCCAGAAGAAAGAGAAGCAGAAGAAAGGGGTATTACAAATCAAGAGTACTTGATTCACAGATTTTCCACAGGAATATTCCATGTATCCTTTGAATAATATAACACTGGACTATGTGCTCTGTTTCTATTCCAGGCGTCTGTCGGTTGTGAAGGGCACCAGTGGGCTCCCAAAGGTAGACCGATTGTTGAAATTCCTGGTTGATAGCTCAGCTGACTGCGAGGAGGTTGTGCAGTGTGCAAACTGTGACCTGGAGTGCAAGAAGCAGGTGAGGGGGGTGGGGCAGTTATTGTAAAATCACTAAGAAAGTTGATAAAGTAACAATTGCACAGGATTCTGACGTTGGCTTGATTGTATTTGTGTATGATATTCGATGGGATTGCATTGCATGCAAAACAAAGCTTTTCACTGTACCTCGGTACGCGTAACAATATTAAACCTCAACCTAAAGAATCTCTGTCTCTCCTAACACAGCGTCTAATGCTCGGATCCAGTTCAATGAGAACCAGACATGTTCCTTATTTAGACATGTTTGTGTTTGGATGTTGAATCATTTTGATTGTGAGGTGTGCCTTTATTCAAATCGGATTCAGTCCCTATCCTCTTTTCATCCAGTTTCAAAAAATATCAAAGCACGTATATCAAAATAAGTGTTGCCTATTCATTTTATGTCGCTTGGTGCTGATTGGGTTTTGTTGAAATTGTTTACCCTTGTGGATCCCGCCATGATTGATAAATGGTCTGCATTGGACTAGCCTTTCATCGTCTAGTCTAGAGATAGAAAAGTACAAATGGTGGTGATGCACTTCATGTGATCGAGTGAGGAGCTCAGCGGAGGGGCTGAGGCATGTAACAAGAATTGGCTGGAGCGGATAGCCAGGGTGGGGAGGAAGCTGGAGCTGTGGAGGCAACACTCCCTCTTCATAACGGAAAAGAATTTGGTCATCAGGTGTGAGGTGCTCTCGGGGCTGCTGTACTTGGCAGAAGTGTGGCCTGTCCCTCCCTCCTATGCCACAGGGATCACCCGGGCAGTCTTCCAGTTCATCTGGGGGTCGAGGATAGACCGGGTGCGACGGGCCACAATGTACAAGTCAGCAGACAACGGGGGTAAAAGCGTGCCCAACGTCGCTCTCATCCTGATGGCCACCTTCGTGTGTGGCTGCATCAGGCGGAGTGTAGAGCCAAGGCACGTGGGCACCAAGTGTCACTACCTGCCGAGGTTCTACCTGTCCCCGGTGTTGCGAAGGATGGGCCTGGCGCAGATGCCACGCAAGGTGCCAGTCAGCTGGACATTGCCGCCCCATCTGTCGTCTGTGACAAGGTTCTTCCACACCAACACCTTTGACCTGCAGCACAGAATGTCCTGCAGGCACTGCAGGGAAAGGACTCGATGGACCCGGTGGCGTGGTTCCCTGAGCAGACTGCCCAGCTGGTCTGGCAAAATGCCTCATCGCCAGAACTCACCAACAAGCACCAAGACCTGGCTTGGCTGGCGGTGAGGGAAGCCCTCCCAGTCAGATCCTTCCTGCACCGTCGGAACCTCACTGCCAGCGCACGCTGCCCTCGGGACGGCTGCTATGGAGAGGAGACGGTTGCCCACCTGTTTGCAGAGTGTGTATTTGCTAAAAGAGCCTGGAGAAAAATGCAAGGGTCCCTGGTACACTTTATCCCAAACAGCTCCGTCACAGAGGACTCTGTGATTTACGGACTGTTCCCAGGGACACATTCAGAGACGGACATCGAGTGATGCTGGAGGGTCATCAACTCGGTGAAAGACGCCCTTTGGTCTGCCTGAGCACTGTTCACCACCTAGCAGAGTGAGATGTCCGTCGGGGAATGTTGCCGACTGGCCCGCTGCAGACTGCAGGAGTACGTGCTGAGGGACGCACTGAAGCTCGGTGCAGCCAACACCGAGGCTCGGTGGGGGAGGGCAACAGTCTAAGGTCCTTCCGCTGCTGGACATGGGAGGCACGGTATGGTGGAGACGCCCCTCAAAATAAGGGAAGGTATCCCACACCGGGGGGCCACATGAGTGGCACGAGTCGGGGACTGATTTGTGAAATTTGGGGAAAAGAAATGTCTAAACTGTATTGATCAATTTGTATAGCCTCCAAAAATGCCGGATGGATTTTCCGCAAGGTTCATGTATTGTATATATTTATCATGTGAATAAAGTCAATTTTGAAATTTAAAAAATGAGTGAGGAGCTCAGCGGACTATATTGGTTTCCAGTCTTATCACCACATTCGTTTTAAAATTCTCAATGGTTCACATGTGCGAAGTGCTAACACAGTGAAATTATTTTTCTTACCAACAGTCCAGTAGAGTATCGCCATATCCCCAATTATTAATTAGCAAGTGTGCGGAAGTTGTCTACTGAGCCCGCATGCAAGAGGCGCTGTATTTTGTCGCCATTTCCAAAGTCCACGCTCCAGTTCTGATGTGCGGTGTCTGTTCCAGGCAAATCCCAGGCTGTTGCGGGCCTCCAGCCATCTTCCTCTCCGCACTTGGCCACCTTTGTTCCCGGAGTGCCTTCCGCAGTCAATCACAAGAGAGAACTCATCCTTGTATTCCAATTCCTCCAGGATCTGGTCTTTCCAAATCTCTACACTCTCATCCAACCGTACAATTCTTGAAGAACTTCGAGCTCCATCAAATCTAAAATCGTGGCAATCCCCTAAAAACATGACTCTTGAGTTCTCTCTTTGGCGCAGTGACTCACGCTCACACTTTCTCTCATTCAGGATGCGAATGCCATGTTTTACTGCAACACGTGTGACCAGCCGCTCTGTGGTTCCTGCCGTGATGACACTCACAGAGCAAAAATGTTCGCCCGCCATGAGATCGTCACCCTCGCCAAACGCACCAAGGAGCTGCACAAGAAATGTCGTAAGGATCTCTCGTCTTAACTCGGAAACTGCAAATTTCAAATAGTGGATGGGCGGTGATGCACTTTGGTGCATTTGGATAAGTAGTCATTTATGGCGTGGAATAATATCCCAGAGGATGACTATGAATTACTGTAAGTTTGCAAAGATTGGGAAAACCGGTTTTGGATTATTCCAAAAACCACGGCATCAGAATTGCCCTTGCCCACGCTGCGGCTTTGTACTCTATCAACATGGTGACTCTAAGCCTCCTCTGAACAGGCAACAAATAACATTTTGAGAATAAATATAATAACTAAATCAGTATTTAAATCAACATTAAAATATTAATAAGACAGGAAGCCAAGGAAATGCAGGTGCTGAAATCTTGAACAGAACACAAAGTGCTGGAGGAACTCAGCGGGTCAGGCAGCATTTGTGGAGGGAATGGACAGGCAATGTTTCGGGTCAGTCTGAAGAAGGGTCACCATCAGAAATTCCATCTGTCCATTCCTTTCACAGATGCTGCCTAACCCGTTGAGTTCCGCTGGCAGTTTTTCTTTGCTCAAACCTCAGAGCTGCACAGATCAGGGAGGCTTGTGTTTCAATCCCTGACACATGACGAGTATCCAGCCTGAGCCAGACTGACACATAAGGAGTTACTATATTACAGAGCCAGCCAGAAATGGTGCATCAAGCAACAACAGGATTGGACTTAACTTTGATGTACCCCAAGGTCAAAACCCTGATTGTCTGGGCTCTTAAATGTTGCCCAAGGACAACTGTCAAACTGCTTTGGTTGATCACCGCCTTTTGGAAGTTAGGAAAATATTTGGTAAATACAAAAGGAAAACAATGAAGGAAGCGCTTATATAACACTTCTATTGGGTATTGGCATCCCAATTCACCTTATGGTCATGTCTTTTTTTGTAGACAAAAAGATATACATATCAATTAAAAATTAAGCTACTTTTATAAACATTTTTTTCCATCAATACACCCTTTTGATTTTATGATTCTGTAAACTTTACTTGTGTGCTTTCAATCATCCAGTGACCTACACTCCTGGTTCCGATAAAAACGTCCCCATGTCCCACTTTGCTGGGCTCGTGTTTCAAACCTTCTCCGGTCTCTCCGTGCTTCTCACAAACATGCCACACAGCAGATTCCGATCGCTGGGTATGTGAGGCATCGGGTGAACAAAATCAGTTTAGGAAGAGGATCTCCCTAAATAGGCTTGAGGGGCTGTTCCCACTCTGACTTATGCTGTTGCATCTTGTGTTTTACCTCCTCAGCTCTGCATGAGGAACCATACATCATGTTCTCCACTGAGAAGATGTCCATGCTCTGCATCAACTGCTTCCGGGACATGCAAGTGTGAGTCAGGCATCCTTTGCCCATGGCCCCCCGATACATAACACGGGGTCATGCAGATATAGAGTCAATAAACAGGGTGTGCAGCTCTCCAGCAATTAACTAAGCACTTTCCCAGTCAGGTATTAATGCCAAGTGAGCTACAAGCTCCCTGCTGTTCAGTCTGGCATAACGTCTGGGGGCTTGTTAACACCCGGCTTAGACACCTTGACCAGAGGTGCCCAGGGAAAATGAGCATCTCCTTGTGCTACCCTGTAACTGGGAGTTAAACCAGGGACGTTCCTGTAAAAATAGTCAAAGAAGGGGAATATTAGACAGACTTCTTCAGCAAGGGTTACCTTGGCTGATGAGCCATGTTTCACAGCAACCAAGCTGACTGACACAACAGTGTTATCGTAATTGCATCCTTAGACAGTCACATTTTCATTGACTGCACATTCCACAGAATATTTACCCTTTGAAATAATGACGAGAAGATAGGGTAGAACTAAAACAAAACCCTGCATGCATTAAAAATCTGAAGTGGTAAGAGATTGCAAAATAAATTGGAGAGATAAACTAAATTGTGGCAGTGATGGAGATAAGGATTTATTTTTTGAAGTAAAGTACCTTTAAGGGTGTCTCTTGAACTGTTTGACTCATATGCCAATTATTTACCTCATGCAGTGAGAGCCGTGCCCACTGTATCGACATTGAGACCGCCTACATGCAAGGTTGTGCGAAGCTGGACCTGGCTGTGATGGTATGCACACTGGAACTTCATTAATAGGGGTTAAGAGGGAATGTAATCCAGATATATAACCCGCCACTTGGAGGAGTCAAATGCAGCACAGGGAGAACATGCAAACTCCACACAGGCAGCACCCGAGGTCAGAATCAAACTTGGGTCTCTGGTGCTGTGAGACAGCACCTCTACCAGCTGCTCCACTGTGTCGCCCTTGGGAATCAAAGATGAATTTCCAGGGCAGTTTTGTGAGAGAAACCCAGGAGAAGAATCGTATTCTAGTAAATGAAATTGTTTATTTTCAAATTTTCTTTTAACAATTTGCTTTTTAAGTTGCAACAATATTGGGGATGGAAAATAACACTCTGGTGCAGAACCGCATCAGCTCATCAACTCTGGATCACACAAAGGGTGGTGGGTGTATGGGACAAGCTGCCAGAGGAGGTAGTTGACAGGGACTGTTGCAACGTTTAAGAAACAATTAAACAGGTACAGGGATAGAATAGGTTTAGAGGGAAATGGAGAACACGGATAGGCGATGTTTCGGGTCAGATCGTTACCTATCCATGTTCTCCAGAAATGCCGCAGTTACTCCAGCAGTATGTGTGTCTTTTTTTAAAATGCAATAAAGCTTTGGCTTACCAAAGGAAGCCCAGATTGGATGAGTGTGAGCAAAGGAACAGGTGGTGCTTTTGAAAATGTAACCGGACAAAGACAAAGGTGATTTTGTTGAGTTTTGTTTACTAGGCAGTAAAGGAGCTACAGACGTCCACACGAGAGGCCATCATCCTGCTGAAGGCCATGATTGATGAGGTGAGACTCAATGCAAATGAGGAGGAGTCGTCCATCAGCTCACTCTTCAATAGTATGCAGGTAAGGCAGCACGTCAATCATTTAAATGGCTGTTGGTGATGGTGAGGGTCTAGATACACAGACTGTTTTTCAGTTCCTTGAATATTCTAGTGCTCCCCTGGTGTTTCCCCACTGTCCACCACTGTGAGCCTGAGGTCATCCATAACACACCGGCCTCATTTTGAAATGATCAAGTCGCATTCACCTTTCTGCTCGTAGCCTACCCTGCTTCCTGGCCCATCAATGCCTCGATTTTTAAAATTGTCGTCTGTTTTCAAACCCTTCATGGCGTCCATGTCCCTGCAACCTCATCCTGTCTTACAACTGGTGAATTTTTTAGTCGACAAAACAGTGCCGGTACATTTGGCGATTTGATAAACATACATGTTTTGTGGATGGACAACAAAATAACAACATTGAACTTTTTAGAAGCACCATTAAACTGTGCAAAATACCGTCACAAAAAAAGCACTGCTTACAACCTTAGAAATCGTTGTGATCCTCCAGTTTACTACTAACTTTCATCAATCCACAATGTGGTGGTTGGGCCTTCAATCATGCAGGTTCTACACTTAGGAATGCCCTCACTGTCTCTTTCTTCAACTTAGGGCGCCCCTTAAAACCAACGGCATTCACTTAAGTTTTTGGGCAACTGCCCTAAAATCACCAGAGGTAGTCTGGTATCAAATATGGTTTGATCACATTTCTGTGAGGTGCATTATATTGTTGCGTTGTAGTCAAGGTGCTACATCAATGCGTTGTTCTTGTTTCTACTTTCTCCCGGCATCCATCCTTCATCAGGAAAATACAGGGTCCGGTTGTCCTACAATCTCTCCAAAATTCTTTCACTCTGAGCCCAGACAGCATTAGATGCAGGGGATATAGACATCAGGGAAAAAGGTTCCTTGTCTGTTAGTAATCCCAATCAATAACCTGCAACTGGGAGGCTAGTAGTGATCCACCTCCCTTACTGCTAATTGAAAGACAACTCAGATAGACCATCTTGAGATCCAATGTTGGAGTTACTTGAGCCAAGAGCCCCCAAGGCTCTCGCCACGAAGCGTTGCCTCACCACATCTCTGCGCCTGTTGTGAATTAATTTGTAAAGACATTAATCATTGTCCATGAACCTTGTGACCAGTTCAAAGATAAAAGGTGAGGAGATGATGCTTATGTCCAGCAATTCTGATCCTTTTAAAAGCAGCTGCAATCTCCTTGTTGCTCAGTCAAGTTTCAGCCATGGTGTGATGAACTAGTGGCCTTTGTATGATGACAGAGATACATACCAATCTGAGGCATCATCACTTTATATAAACTCCTTCTCAATTCATGCTTCCAAATTAAAAACAACAGGACGCAGAGATAAATAGAAAAAAAAAACATCACAGCAATTAAGTTTGAACAAAGTCAGAAGGGCCCCAACCTGAAGCGTCGCCTATCCATGTCTTCCAAAGATGCTGCTTGACCCACGGAGTTACTCCAGCACTTTGTGTCTTTTTGTTTGTAAACCAGCATTTGTAGTTCGTTGTGTAGCAATTAGATTTGCTACATTAGGCCTCAGAGCCAATAAACAGGGCTGCCAACTCTCACGCATTTAGCGTGAGAATCACGCATTTCGCCAAATTCTCACGCTTTCACACTGATCACAAATTTCTCACGCTCTGTCGTGAGAAATTCTGTGATCAACGCAAATTTCAAAACTCATATCAACTGCATGGGCTGCGGATGTTGGAGAGCCGGGGCTGAGGGAGGGATGGAAGCAGAAGCTGCGGCGGGGACAGATGCGGACGGGGAGCCGGGGCTGGCGAGTGTTTGCCAGGCTGGCGAGTATTTACCGGGCCGGTGAGTCGCTCACTGCAGCTCCGGCCATGGACCAGCCTCAGTACAAGAGTCCCGGTCCGTCGGAAACGTTGCGCCGCTGCCTTGAGAGTCTCTGTGCCGAATTCACCCAGATGACCGGCATGGATCAGGCTGCGGCTCGGTGCATCCTGGGAGACAACCAGTGGCTGCTGGAAGTTACTACCAAGCACTGGGTAGAAACGGTGGATGATATTGGCCTTCAAATGGGGGTGGTTGGAGAAAGCATCCTGCTTTCCTACTAGATTTTCACTTACTGTAACTGCAGAAAAAATGTTCCCAATGTCGGGGGAGTTCAGAACCAGGGGTCACAGTTTGAGAATAAAGGGTAGGACAGTTAAGACTGAGATGAGGACAAACTTTCTTCTCCCAGAGAGTTGTGAATCTGTGGAATTCTCTGCCACAGAAGGCAGTGGAGGCCAATTCACTGGATGCTTTCAAGAGAGAGTTACATTTAGCTCTTGGGGCTCGCAAAATCAAGGGATATGGGGAAAAAACAGGAAAGAGGTACTGATTTTAGATGAACAGCCATGATCATATTGAATGGCAGTGCTGGCTCGAAGGGCCGAATGGCCTATTCCTGCACCTATTTTTTATGTTTCTATGCTTGAGTATATGGCAATAAAACGACCACTTGATTTTGAAGCATTCCTGCATGGTAGAGGTATAATGTAGTCATAGAGTGATACAGTGTGAAAACAGGCCCTTCGGCGCAACTTGCCCACACCCGCCAACATGTCCCAGCTACACTACCTGGTTTTGGTCCATATCCCTCCAAACCTGTCCTATCCATGTATCAGTCTAACTGTTTCTTAAATGTTGGGATAGTCCCTGCCTCAACTACCTCCTCTGGCAGCTTGTTCCATACCCACCACCCTTTGTATGGAAAAAGGTACCCCTGAAAAAGTTACCTGTTAAAAATACTTCAAACAAAAAACATTGAAATCATACTTCTACAATGCACTAAAACATGATTTTAATACATCAAATTTCAAAACGTCTCTACCATGGGAGGGGACACACCTTCCACTCACTCAGTTGCTCCACTCCCTCGCCGGGTACCCCCAAGGCCAGTGATCAGTGATCGCTCAACCTCCCCACTTTCAAAAATGCTCCGTGGCCCTTGGTTCAGACAGAGAGCACTGCCAGATGTGAGTGGGGAACTGAGGACAGCTGTCCGTGATGTCTGGATCCCAATGCTCAGCGCTTCATGTTTCGGAGTTGGCTAATGTTATTGATTTGTAATTAGCCTGATTTGTAATTAGTTGACAAAACCTTAATTTATTAATCCGGAATATCCAGGGGGACGGATAAGTGTAATATTATAATGACATGCAAGGTATGTTTTGATAGGTGTCTATCAAAACATACAGCCCTGATAACCCATTATTTCCTTTAGTTAAATATTGGGAAGGTAGCACTATTGTCATTTGCCACTCAACTGTTATGTTTGTTTACCTCACTAACTATTTCTAACCCCCCTCCCCCCCCCCCCAAATTCCATTGACAGGTTGCATAGAAATGTCCCCAATCTCTTGTTTTATTAATTGAACATGTAGATGAACATCCTCAAGGAGTGTAATCAGATGGAAACTGATTCAGATGCAATGTTTAAGAGCTAATTCAAAGAAGGGGTATATTTTAAAGGAGTGACAGAAATACTTACAGGGGAATGTATGAGGAGGTTATCATTTAGTTTTAGCTTGAACCATGACATCTGAAGATTCAAAGTTTAATATAGTAATTGTGCTGATACTGACTTCAACCAACCACGTAATTAATATCATCCATTCCGGAGGTTTTCTTTTTCATGTGACACGTGACATTTAAACTTCACTTGGATTTCAATCACTTCAATGTAAAAGTAATTGGAAATGCGGAGCATTGGAACAAAAATTTGCCCTCGGTACATATTAACTTGAATATAATAATGTATGCATGTTGGTAGGTGCAATCAAAACAAAGATCTTTTTATCATTGTTGTGTTATGAATACCACAGAAAATATTATGTACTCTCAAGATCACATTTAATAGAATAATATTGTTAAATATATAGTTATTGGACTTTGCATTTCGGAAAAGTCCCAGCTGAGAGGAAAACAGCAAAATACTGAAAATATTGGGGGGTTAAAATGACTTCAGGTCAGTTTGTTAGGAAAATGAAGGAAATGGTAACAGAATACTTATACAGCTGAGTGAGTATAATTTAATGGATGAGAAATTGTGTCAACAATTGATGACTTCTTTGACAAAGTAACTAGCATGTTAGATAACAAGGAAGCCAATGGATGTAGCAAATTTTGTTATACAAAATTTGGTCTGTAAAGTTCCCCATAAAAGATTACTGCAATAGATAAGCACCTGTGGACTTGAACATAATAGGTTAAGTCCAGGTTGTCAGATATGGGGCTTTATGTGTGGGCCAGATATATTGTCAGTGCAGAGGGGCTAGGAGCAAGGCCAAGTGTGCATCCAGAGTCAAGGTCTTGAATAGTACTAGGTGTGCAGTCAAAGCTGGGACAATGGGAGTGTTCAGCACTGGGAACCTAAGCAGGTAAGCAGTTATGATCAGGGTAGAATAGGGGGGCAGGTGTAAGACTGGACTCAGGGCCAGGAATGAGAGAAGGTATGCAACTGGAGTCAGGGTTAGGAGTAGTACCAGGTGTGCAGTGAGACCCAGGTTGGTCAACATGGGCCAAGTGCTTGATTATAATCTGATTTCCATACATGAATACACTAAGATCATTCATCTGCTGCACCTGTAGATCAGAGCCTGGCTCTACTGTGGAATGTAATTAGGGATGTAATTTAGCCTAACCTTATTCATAGCTAATCCAATTTAAAGTATAAATATTGCATTCAAGTGTAAGTTAACAGACACGCTACAGTATGTACCAGATTGCACAATTTCAAGCTGAAAAATGCAAAAAGCTCCGTATCAATGGGAGGGGGCACACCTCCCTCCCACACCCTTCCTCCCCCCCCCAACCCCCCCCCCCCCCCCCCCCCCACACCCCAATCGCTACGCTCGCTTGGGCTTGGTCTCTCGCAGTTTCTCACTCCCAACTCTCACCCAATGTTGGCAGCCCTGAATAAAATAGGTTGATGATCCTGCATTGATGACTGATGCAAGGGGCAAGGACTGGGCCTAGTACTCCAAAGTGATTTGAGCATCACTTCATCAGCAGTCAGTGCCGGCATCATTCACACCAGGAGCTGGGGCAGCCTGAGTGTAATTTGATCATGAGAGGCCGTCCTTCTGACCGGAGTGAGTAATGGCCACAGCTATGCCAGAAAGTGTTCTCCTGGGAGTCGGACCCAAATTAAACCTGTCATCTCATTTAAAGCAACATTTTGTGAACAATGACCACAGTTTAACTCACTGGCCTCCACAGGCCGACTGCTTTTATTCAGCAAGTAGGCCTGGTCCTTTCTTTTATTCTGGTATATTTCAGTTTGGCTCCCACATGGGTGAGTGGTGCAGCGGGTAGAGCTGCTGCTTCACAGGGCCAGAGAACCAGGTTCAATCCTGACCTTGGATGCTGTCTGTGTGGCGTTTGCACGTTCTCTCTGTGACCACACAGGCTTCCTCCGCGCTCCAGTTTCTTCCTTTGTAGATTAATTGGCCTCTGTAAATTGCCCCTAGTGTGTAGGGAGTGAATTAGAAAGTGGGATAACATAGAACTAGTTTGGGCAGGTGATCGATGGTCGGTGTGGACTCGGTGGGCTGTAAGGCCTGTTACCATTGTATCTCTAATAAAAACACAGAAATCAACTTCAACCCTTCAGTTATTGCAGCTGTTTACTGTTACGACGTACGTTATGACTGGTACTTCCCTATTTCCGATATCCCCACCCAATCAGGTATGAATACCCCAGAATCCGCAGGCTTTTTGGCGAGAAATCTCCCCTCCAGAATTTGTTGCCCAATTCCCTTACTTACTGACCCAGCTTCATTTTTAAGATTTTCATCCAGAAATTCATCTTCATTTGCAAGTGTAAAATGTCTGAGAAGGGACTATGTGTGTGTATGTGCAATGCAATTGTATGCAAGAGAAAAAGGAAGATGCTTTATATCTGACCATTGTTTTTCATGTTCTAGGAAAGATTAGCTGAAAAGAAGAAAATGTTGCTCAAAACTGCTCAGAAGTAAGTGTATCCTCAACAGCCGAGTAGTAACGGCGTGGGAGGGTAGGACTGGGACACTGAATATTGGTGTGACGACAATGAATAGTTGAATGGCGACACACGGAACCGCAGATGCTGGAATTTTGAGCAAAACACAAATTGCTGGAGGGATTCAAAAACTGTGAAGTTTCTATACAAGCGTTGCCTGTCCATTTCCCTCCACAGATGCTACCGGTCCACTGAGATCCTCCAGCAATTTGTTTTTTGATCAACATTGCACATTCTTTGGTTACAATTCCTCTTGCCAGGGAAAACAGTTTCTCTTTATTTATTTTGTCAAAACATTCATAATCTTCAACATAGCTGTTTATTTACCCCGTAAATAGTCCTGTTATAACTTTTCCCTGGGTAAAGTAGTTTCAACTGACATCCTTTGTATATTCATTAATTGCTCTCCTATATTTACAGCCTCTAAATTTAGAATGGTAAATGCAGTGGTGTTTTTTTTTAATGTAGAGATAATATTTGCAAAAGTGTCAGACGAAAGCAGCTATTACTTTACAACTGCACCAAGTTTAGTATTCGCCAGGCAAAGCGATAATGAAATTAAAACATAAGAAATGGAAGTAGGAATAAGATGTACAATTTCTAGCTCCTGCCCTGCCACACAATAGGACCATGACGGAGCCTGTGCCCAAGAACACTCTCAGGCCTGATCCCCTTGACCCCTTGACCAAAACATCTCAGCCTTGAAAGGCAGAAAAAGATCAAAATACAGGAATGTCTATGTGTAAGAAGGAACTTCAGATGCTGGTTTAAACCGACGATAGACACAAAAAGGTGGAGTAACTCAGCGGGACGGGCAACATCTCTGGAGAAAAGGAATGGGTGACGTTTCGAGTCGAGACCCGTCTTCAACTTTAAGAAGGGTCTCGACCCGAAACGTCAACCATTCCTTCTCCCCAGAGATGCTGCCTGTCCCGCTGAGATACTCCAGCTTTCTGTGTCGATCTACAGGGATGTCTAGCTCCACTGACATTTTCTGCTTCTTATTCCAGCCAACATGAAGAAAAAGAGAAAGCTTTTAAAGAGCATCTTTCAAATATGGCAGCACTCCTGCCCACTCTTCAGGTAAGTGACCCAGGAAGTGGTCGGTGGAGTGGAGGGGCTGGTGATTGGGAAGGGATGATCCATAAGCTGCTCAAGAACCGCAGAGGAAGCCAGAATGAACAATGAGGTCAACTAGACAGGTGAGAGCGGATCATTAAAACTCCCGCATCGACCGAGTGATTGGCAAAGATACTGCAGGGAAACAGCCCCTTCGGCTCACACTGATTCCATGCTGACCATTGATCATCTGTTCACACTAGTTCTATTTTTAAATCCTTACTTTGTAACTATATCCCCCTTTTAAAGCAACTCTCCCACCAGTAGAAGTATCTTAACATCTACTCTCTTGTGCCCCCACAGGGACCTATATGTTTCATTGAGACCACCCTTCATTCTGCTAAACTCCAAATACTACAGATTGACATTATGCATGAAAAATATTTTCTTCACGTCCTGCCTCGATCTCTGCGTGGATTTTTGTTTGAGATTTATTTGTGTTTGTGTGCAAACTTCCTTTTATCCTTTTGCAAATCGCTCCATGTTCGAAGTATAGCTGAGCAACTTGATCAGCGACCCCAGACACTTCCTATTGTAGAGAGTTGAGGAGTATTTACACTGGAAGGGACAGGACTAACCTCACAATCATCCCCTCATCCTCGATACCATCACCCAACACACCTAACACCCACTTCCATGAAATACATCAGAATCGGGCAGTTCAAGCATCGCATAACCATGGCACTAACTCTCTTACTTGGCAAGTGATATTTGGGCAACAACATTCTCCGCTTATCATCCGCCCTGAAAAGCCCAGGGTCTAAACGTTCATTGTAGTGCAGAGAGACTGATATACTTCTGGAGTGGCCAGAAACTGCAGAAGCTGGAATCTTAAGCAGAAACACAAAGCGCTGAAGGAACTCACGGGGTCAGGAAGCATCTGTGGAGGGAACCAAAAGCAACCTGAAGAAGGCACTGAAGAAGATTCTGATCCAAAACATCGTCTGTCCTTTCCCTTCAGAGCAGCTGCCTGTGCTGCTTGGATCTTCCAGTATTGTGCGGTTTTCTGCCTATATTTCTGGAAGTGTTATCAGTCGAATGATACATAAACCTAGCACACTTAAATTAATTATCTGGTTATTATCTACAAATTGTGGGACCTTGCTGTATGCAAGTAAGCCAATGCATTCAGACATTTTAACAATGTTTTCAAAAGTAATGAATCAAATGTTTTAATGTTGGATCATGCAGACCTGGGGAAGGTGGTGCAGAAATGCAGGTTACTGCTTTCAGAATGCTTTCGTTTCTGTTTCTATCAGTGTTTGTACATGAGTACCAGTCTCCATCTCTATCCGTGCATATGCATGTATGTCTCTCTGAGTGCCTTTCTCTTCAGAACTGGGGCATCGTGTGCAATGCCTTGAACGGCTTTGAGGATCTGATCGGACCCAGTGTAACCACAAGTTTTATTTTTGTCGCTTCCGTCTAAAGAGTGAATGAGATGGACTGATTGCTCTCTTCCTCTCTTTTTCCTGTGCTGCAGGTCCACCTCGTCACCTGCTCCGCTTTCCTCAGCTCTGCCAATAAATTTGAGTTCCTGGACCTGGGCTACGTAAGTAGTGCAGTGAGCACGTGAGACAAATGGAGGGTAGATATATACGAGCCCACAGAGATTGTCTGAAGGTTGGCACTACTGGTGGGATAAGGTTAATGATCTATTGACAAAATCCAAGATGGAAGCTGAAACATTCCTTGGAGTGTTCTAATATGATGAGATCTATATCAATGATTTGGATGAGAACATACGTGGCAAGTTTGCTGAAGACACAAAAGCAGGTGGTTTTGCAGATAGTGAAGATGGCTGTGAAAAATTGCTTAATCGATTGGCCAGGTGGGCTGAGGAATGGTTGATGGAATTTAATACAGAGAAATGTGATGTGTTGCAATTTGGGAAGTCTAACATGGGCAGGACCTATACAGTGAATGGCAGGGCTCTGGGGAGTGTTGTAGTGTAGAGTGCAAGTGCATGGTTCCTTGAAGGTCAAGTCGCAGCTAGATAAGTTGGTCAAAAGGGCTTTTGGCACATTGGCCTTCATCAGTCAGAGTATTGAGTATTCCTTCCTTCTGTCCAGAGATGCTGCTTCTCCCGCAAAGTTACTCCAGCATTTTATGTCTATCTATTGAGTACAGAAGTTGGGAGGTCATGTTGCAGTTGAGTAAGACATTTGTGAGGCCACATTTAGAGTATTGTGTTCAGTTCTGGGCACCATGTTATAGGGAAAATGTTGTCAAGCTGGAAAGGGTACAGAGAAGATTTACGAGGATGTTGCCAGGACTAGAGGGTCTGAGCTACAGTAGGCTGGGTATTCCTTGGAGCGCAGGAGGATGAGGGAAGATCTTATAAAGGTGTATAAAATCATGAGCGGAATAGATCAGGCAGATGCACATAGCCTCTTGCTCAGAGTAGGTGAATCGAGGACAAGAGGAGATAGGTTTAGGGTGAAGGGGGAAAGATATGAGAGGAATCTGAGGGGCAACGTTTTCACATAAAGGTTGGTGAGTTATGGAACAAGCTGCCAGAGGAGATAGTTGAGGCAGGGACTATTCCAACCCTTAAGAAACAATTAGGTGCATGGATAGGACAGGCTTGGAGGAATATGGACCAAATGTGGGCATAAAGGGGGACTTGGGTATCTGGGACATGTTGTCCGGTGTGTGCAAGTTGAGCCGAAGGTCTTGTTCTCAGGTACGCTGTATCACTCTATGACTCTATGAGATGGATGTAAATGAAGATGGATACACATAGATACTACATAATACACAAAATATCAATAAATGAATAATCACAATACTCATAGGGAAAAAAAACAGTAATTCCCTGCTGTCCGCAACACCACTGCTTTTCATAGAGTTCAAAGAGTTCTGATAGCTATAATAAAGTCAAGGTTTGATCATACAATAACAAGGTGTGAGGGTATTCCTGTCATGTTTCTGTTGTGCACAGACTTGTGTGACTGGAACCCATCCCTGCCACACTCCATGTTTGTCTCCCAATGTGCCATTGGTACAGTCCCAGTCAGTTTAAGATGTTGCAGTTCCAATCTCAGCCCGAGAATGATTTCAACAGCAGCAGCAGCAGGGTGCATTCATGCGGATCCTTTGACATGGTTAGCGTATCTCCTGGAGCTTTGCAGCAACGTTATCAAACAGACTCTGTCACCAAATCATACAAGGAAATAATAGGACAGGCAACCACAAACTGGTCAAGGATTCACACCTGAGACAGAATGACACCAGACAAGTGCATGCTGTTTGAGACCTTGTACTTACTCTGTATTGTGGTGCGTGCTTTAACAATTGGAAGTAAGATCAGTTCAAGTATCCAGAGTGGATTGCCATCGTTCCAGGGTTGCCCTAATGCAGCAGTGTGTATGTGATAGGATGTGTTAGTACAGCATACCGTCACCTCGAAACAATTACAAAATAGATTGATGTACAGCAATCAATAGCCTCATGTATACTGTTATATGTGTTCTGGCATCTTTACGTCTGTAAAAAAAACATTTCCAGATATATGCAGGAGTTAAAGATTAGAGCCTTGGGTATTGATGTAAGCAATGTGGGCTTACAGAAAGGATTTTGTTCCTTTAGTGTAGAGATATTGCAAAAAAGGGTAGTTTTACCATGTGGTTAAAAAAAACAAATGATGAAGCTCCCGGATATTCTCTGCTCCAGTTGCTTGCTCCAATGTGCAGGAAGAATTTCAGATTTGTTCTTACTTCTTTGCAGCAACTGATGGAGAGACTGCAGAAGATAGTGAAGCTGCCCCACCACTTGAGACCAACACAGAGCAGCAAGGTAAGATCAAAGCCGTCCAATCTCAACACAGGCATTTGCACAACATTTGAGTTCAAGTTTAAACTAAGATCATTTATTTTTGCCAGATCAACACAGAGTTCAGGCCCGAGTTTGCACGGTGCCTTGAACCTCTGCTCTTCCTGAACCAGCGGCGATCTGCATCAGTGACAGGAAGCTGCTCGGGAACGGGCGGTAACATTGGACTTGGAATGTAAGCTATGCCAAAGGCACCAATGTTGATGGAATGATATCTTATTTACATGGAGCCTTATATATGTTAAAACATCAGAGCCCATAATAGAGTAATAGGACAGGTGACAAAGAATTCGGTGGAAGAAGCTGATCTCTGTGTCATTCACATGGCCCCTGACTGTTACCTCATTCAGAGGTGGCTGACTATCCGAGTCTGGTAACATATTCAGCAAGCGCCTGACACATTATGCAATTTCTGCAATGATATTCTGGTTCCATTCCTTTATCGTCTGCCTGCACAAAGCAGCTCATTCTTCTGTCATACATCTGCCACTCTTCCAGATCAGCTTGCTATCCTTCAATTACTTGCCTTCTCAATAGATAGCTTAGCAATAAATGAAAAAGGCAAAAAACGCTTTGTGTCTGATTCAAGAGAGTCAGACATAGCTCTTAGGGTTAACGGAATAAGGTGATATGGGGAGAAAGCAAGAATGGGTTACTGATTTTGAATGATTAGCCGAATGGACTACTTCTACATCTACTTTCTATGTTTCTAACCCTAAGAAGCAGCAGGAGCAGGAATACGCTGCGTGATGCTTTAAACCCACTGCACCATTCTATTGTTTTTCTACCGTAGCCGCACTTTCACCTCGATTTCCTCACAATCTTGATCTATTTTATCTCAAGCTCGACTGTACTCAATCTCAGAGAACCCACTGAAGAACTCTAAATCGCAAACAACTGTTCCTTTCCCCTCCAGTTCTTGGATCAAAACACGTCAGCTGCTTGAAACAACATTGGTCAAAACCTCTAAAAATGTGTTATTTGTTTCACTGTTATCACCTGTCATCTTTAGCTCAAGTTATATGGTTCATTCAAGAGTACTTCCAAAGAGGTGAGAGTCTCTAGCTAAGGGCGGAGTGGTATGAACCTCGGTGGAGTGGTGTGAACCTCCAATAACGAGGCTTTGGACACGTCTGCAATCCATCTTGGTTTGCGTGCAGTACAGTGGGCTGACATCTGTGTGCACCTCTGCACATGCGCACTGGTCTGCTAACGTGGATGCGTGTGTGCCTTTCAGTGTACCAGAAACAGCCCTCACATGTCTCGAGTGGAGCTGCATTCCTGCAGCTAACAGGTGGTGCTTTGGTAATCTAAATACGTGGAATAATTTTATTTCCAAGTTGTGACTGCCAAACCTCACAGTTCTTGGAAATGCAGATATGAAGCAGCGGAGAGCTGTGGTGTTGTGTGCGGGCGTAAGGACTGGGCATGGCCACACATTCCGGACGCAGCAAGCCCACCCCAAGCCTTATTCTCTGTTCTTCTCCTTGTCTTTCCTTTTGTGGACTCACAGGAGACCTATTACTCAGTAAACCATCAGGAACATAACTACCTGTTTAACCCCATCCTGGTTGGAGCCAGTGTGGTAGACTCTCGTTAGAACAATCCTGCCCTCGTTCTCTGGTTGATGTGTAAACACCCCGAGGGTAGACAGTCAGAACCTTTTTCAGGTGATGCTTGATGCGGATACAATAGTGGCATTTACGAGACTTTTGGATAGACACGTGGATATGGAGCGAATTGAGGGGTATGAATCATGTGCAGGCAGGTAAGTGTTGGTCTTGGCATCATGTTTGGCACAGACATTGTGGGTTGAAGGGCCTGTTCTTGTAGTGTATTGTTTTTAATGTTCTAAATCCCACTGCATTACTTTGGAGAAGAGCAGGGTAGTACTCGTCGATATTGTTCAGCTAACAACAGAAACACAGTTTATCTGTCATCACAAGAAACTGCAGTTGCTGGTTTACGAAAAGTGAAACAAACTGCTGGAGTAACTCAACAGGTCAGGCAGCATCTCTGGCGAACATGGGTAGGTGACATTTCTGGTCGAGGGCCCTTCTTTGGACTTCTAGACGTTGCCTATCCATGTTCTCCAGAGATGCTGCCTGACCAGCTGAGTTACTCCAGCACTTTGTGTCTTTTAACATAGTCCATCTATCAGTGTGTATTATATTTAGGGTCTTATTGTGTGGAACCTGACTGATTTTAGTTTTAAAACAGAACTGTGGCTACGCTTCCAAAGTACTTTATTGGTTGTGACATGCTTACAAAGTTTAACTGGCCATCATATTCAGCATGGACATTGTGGGCCGAAGAGCCTGTTCCTGTGCTGTCCTGTCCTATGTTTCAAGGTGTGTTGAGTTTGTGAAACGTGGTGATATGAGTGCAGGTACTTTTACTCTTTGGCCAGCCTAAGGTGCCTTTAAAACAGGCATTGATGTGCCATAGTGCAACAGCGTGTTCAGTGGGTGAAACATCTTGGGCACCCAGCCCGTGTGTCCGCCTCGTGTAACCTCTCAACATGGCAGCCTTTTATAGTCAGTGTGTGAGGACGGTCCGACTGCACTGATTAGCCTGTTATCTCCTTCTTGCAGAGCAATGATGTGAATCCCAGTAATTTTCCACATAAATCCTGCACCGTGCTCAGCCTTGGCTTCTTCCGGGAATGATTGACGGGCGTCTCCAGCGGCAGAGCGGGACCTCAGGAGCAAGGTCTTGCCTGTGGCCACTATTTTTATCAGAATTTCAGGGAACTCTCTGGGACACAATTCACTGGGATTGTTTATATTTAGTCTTGTTGATGTCAGTGCGTCCCTCACAATGTGAAATAGTTACACAAGGACTCAGAGAGAGGGGAGCACCAGGGGCATTGTGATCTGGAGAAGGCAAGATAGCCGAGAGAGATTTCAAAGCAGCATCCTGCATTACTGAAAGCTGGAGGCCAGAGACCGTTCCTGTGCAGGTAGGCTGCTGCTTATAATTTAACTTGCTGATGAATATATCTGAGATTGTCTTCCTTCATGCCACAAGGGTTTATAACCTCTTCTGCACATCCTTATTACCAGCTGTGGTGCAAGCTCACTCACCCACACCCACCTGCAGATTATTTACTCTCTTTCAATGGGCATTTAGATTTCTCCTTGGTTATTTTCCGGGTACATTTTGAATCCAGTGTTTCAGATCAAGCTCCGCGGCAGCCTTGAGCTTAAGGGATGTGAGGCAGCGCTGACTGTCCTGCCAGTTGGCCTCACCTCATACTTTGAGCGTTTGGCTCAGTGCTTCCATTTCCTCATGACTGAGAGGCAACGTAAACAACCGTCTGAAGATACAGCATCCAAGACGGCTAGCAACTATGTCCATGTGCTGGCTCCCTCAACACCAACCTCCACCCCAACCTCTGACAATCTACTGCTGTTCTGACACTTCCAACTCGAGGTGCTTGTGATTTAGTAGCTGTCGTTAGCGGTAGTTCTGTTGTTTAGTAGTTCATTCAGTTTAACCAGAGAGTAAAAGGAAAACAGGACTTACATTTATCTAGGACCGATTGTGTCCCTTTCAAGTATCATGACAGTGTTTTTGCAGCCAATGAAGTTCTTCTGAAATGTAGTCACTGTTGTAATATAAATGAACCCCACACTCGGTTTAATGAGCACCCTGCAAAAGTTAATGGCTCACGCTCAGAAAAGTGATTAAACTGAAGGATGTGATGGATTGACGAAGGGGTGAGCTGGGGTGAAACCAACTCACTTTGTGTTCCCTCCTCTGCGGTAAACTGCTTTTTGCTGGTTTGGGTTAAACTGTGCTGACCCAACAAGTGAACAGCCTGCCAGCACTCGGGGTCCGAGTAGATACAAGGGAGAAAGCAAAGCCTTCTACTGATTCAACACTTGGGATATCTTAATACATGTTATTGCCAAATGAGTATTTTAAAATAATAGTCACTCTTGGACTGTCAGGAAAATAGCAACTAGTTTACATCCAGTAAAACCACCCACACTGCAATGTAATAATAAGAAAGTAATCTATTTTAAGCAAAAAAGTGAATTGTTGGGGGATGTCAATGGGCCAGGCAGCATCAGTGGGGCAGAGGGAGGGTTGATGTTTTGTGTCAAGATCCTGCATCAGGACTGAGTGTAGAGGGAAGTCAGCCCAGGGGGGTGGGAGGGAGGAGTGAGATAGAGGCCGGTGGTGATGGGGAAAAACAAAAGGAGAAAAAAATGGGCAGATGGTGCTGGGTGGGTGAGAGGGGGGCGGGGGGGGGGGGGGTAAAGATGGTGGCTGGGAGGTGGCAACTGGAATTTTTCCAATGGTATCAACATTCAATTTTCCAATTTCACCATCAGCCTAATCATCTCCCTCCCACTTCCATTGATTCAACATCCCTTCCCCACCTGGTTCCACCAATTACCTACCAGCCTCTATCCCACCTCCCTCCCCCATATACTGGTAGTCTTTCCTGTTCCCTCTCAGTCCAGATGCAGTCTCAACCTAAAATGTAAACTTGCATCTTCGACCTCCACAGATGCTGCTTGACCCTCTGAGTTCTGCCAGTATTCTGCGTTTGAAACAAACTGAACTGTTGAATTTCCAGCACGTAATCACTCCATGTTAATATGATTCTATATGTAAATGACCCAACCCCTCAATTTAAGTTTGTTTGCATTATGTAAGTTTGTTTGCATTATGTTTTAATAACATAAAAGTCTGTGTTAAAAAAACCCACCTCTTCTGCAGATAACTCTGTTCAATATTCTCTGCCTTTTTCAATCTGAAGGAACTTAGTGGGCACAAAGACATTTGCAGACTCCGCCTCTCCAGCGTCCCTGAGGGACATGTCCCTGACAAACGCGGTGACCTGCAAGCCCACCTCCCATCGCTACATCAGCACCAAGGTCCTGCTGGCGGAGGGGGTGCATGGCCCCTTCATGGAGCATTGCCAGAATTACGAGAATACGTTCAGGGTAAGGGAGATTGTGAACGAGGCAGCAGCCAGAGAACCAGGTTGACAGGAAGATCGCAGCATCCAGGGGGCTTAGGGCTTTTCCTTTCAGATGAGGACATTTTCCGAGGGAGTGTCTTTTCTTGGCAGGCCAGTGGTCCAGTAGCAAGAAAGGTTTCCAGTTTACAATGAAGACGCCAGAGAGTAGAAATGCTGGAATCTTGTGCAAAGTGCTGGAGGAGGAACTCAGTTGGGCCAGGCGGCCTCTGTGGGGGGAATCAACAGGATGTGTCATGTCGGGATTCTCCCTCAGACCATTTCCATAGCATCTTTCTTAACCGTGGGATATTTTGAGATGTTTGTTAGACAATTAAGTCTTATGAAAAGATAATGGATCACCGAGGACACATGAAAGTTATTTGTGGATTTTTAGATGGGTAAATGGGGTAGTTCTGTGAACCGGTACAGATTTCATGGGCCAAATGCCTCCTGTTTGATGGTGACTGTGTAAAATTAACAGGAAGTATCAGCTAGGGTGCATTAGAGAATCATCAGAAGCCATTTTTTAAATTTGAGTAAGACAGGCTCCTATGAGGGAAGATATAGTATCTTCACTGTCGAATTATTACATCGATGTATCAACTGAGCTAGTCGGTTCATTGTTTTACGAACCCAGGTCCTACAGACAGAGCTACAGAACCTGAAAGATCAGGTGCAGGAGATGCACCGGGATCTGACCAAGCACCACTCCCTCATCAGGACGGACGCCATGGGTGAGATCCTTCAGAAATCACTGCAAATGGACACTCAGATCACCTCCCACTACTCCTCTGTGGAGACCATGAGGACCAATTTTGAGGAGGTAAGTCGAGGTCTTGACTGTTTTACCATTGAGGTTTTCTTGTGTGTGCTTTAAGCTTATTTCTGAAAGGAATATCAGTTAATGTTTGGGAATTGGCATTAAATCGGGATGAGGCACTCCCAGAGCAGAACACAACACTCTCCACCGGTTACCCTGCACCTCTGAGTTAGATGGACAATTTGTGCCTGAGTTAGTGGCACGGAAACAATACGGGGCCATAATCCCTTTGAGGTACTTTGACTGTGGCTAACTTGTATCTTTACTCCGCTTGACAGGCTTTGATCCAAACCTCTTGTCACCTCTACCTAACAATTGCCCATCATTTTCTACCATAGAGTCAGAGAGCGAGTCATAGAGTGACAGTGAGGAAACAGGCCCATCGGCCCAACTGGCACAAGCCAGCCAACATGTCCCAGCTATACTAGTCCCACCTGCCTGCGCTTAGTCCATATCCCTCCAAACCTGTCCTATCCTATCTAACTGTTTCTTAAACATTGGGATTGTCCCAGCCTCAACTATCTCCTCTGGCAGCTTGATCCACACACCCATCATCAGGTGTGAAAAAGTTACCCCTCAGATTCCTATTAAATCTTTTCCCCTTCACCTTGAACCTCTGTCCTCTGGTCCTCGATTCCCCTACTCTGGGCAAGAGACCCTGTGCATCTACCCAATCTATTCCTCTCATGATTTTATACAGATCTTGAAAGTATTACAGCTCCAGACACACGTTGACCTTTGGAGGAGCGAATTTCAGGATGGAATTCTGTGCTTCCTGATTTAGAAATAACTATATCAATTTTTTATTTAGTATGGTTGTTAGTTAATCTGGTGACTGCCCCCCACCTCTTGCTACCTGTCCATGGATGCTCTGCTCACCTGGCCACCAGCCTGTTAACAGCTAACTTCACCAGAGAGGGTGAGACAGTCCAGGCCACAGACTTCTCCATGGCCATCAATCCTGCTCCTTGATTGCCCATCAGGAGCCACTTGGAAAGTAGGCACAGGAGTAGATGCAAGTTGCAACTCCATAAATGCAAGTTGTTATGAAATATGCTGCAACTTTAGATCACATATAAAGAATAATTTTTCCTGCTTTGCTCTTCAGGTTTGGGAGGAAACGTATCAGAGAGTTGCAAACGAGCAAGAGATTTACGAAGGTACTGATGACGTCAATGTCCATTTCTCTCACATTCATCATTCAGACACCTTAAAAAGACACAAAGTGCTGGAGTAACTCAGCTGGGTCAGGCAGCGTCTCTGGAGAACATGCTGCCTGACCCGCTGTGTTACTCCTGCAGTTTGTCTTTTTTTGTGAACCAGCATCTTTTGTGCGTGCCATCTACACGATGCACTATAACTCGCAAGATTACTCCAGCAGCACCTAGGCCCACTATCTCCTTCATCTAGAAGGATGGGAGCAGTGGGTGAGTGGGTGCCATTACTTAGCTCCAAGCTTCTCTCTGTCACATGGATCTTCGTTTCCTCATTGCTATCCCACACGTCACTGGGGACCGTGCCACACTGCACGTGACTGGGCTGTGCTATGCCATGCCACCTGTGACTAGATTATGCCACCTACACATGGCTGGGTCATGCCATACTACACGTGACTGGGCAGTGCCACGTCACTCCTGACTGGACCGTGCCACGCCACACGCAATTGGACCGTGCCACATTATAGCCGGCTGGAGCGCAACCAGGATTCTCACAAGGGTTTCACATTTTATTTTAAGCACAACTTCATGACCTGATGTTACTGAAGAAAGAGAACCTGTGCCTAACCACCATCACCCGCCAGATCAGCCCATACATTCGCTCGATTGCCAAAGTGAAGGAACGCCTGGAGCCCAGGTTAGACATGTCTGTCATTACTCCTTTTGTTCTTAGCACCAATGCCATATGTTCCTTTCCCCTTTTGAAGTTTCCTAGTAATCCTGGAACGTATATTATGGATAAAAGCTACCCTCTTTTGGCCTTTCTTCATTAAAGACCATGAATGTGAGCAGCTTTTCATGATCTGGGCTAATCCAGACTTCAGCTAAATGCAAATAATTAATTTCAAGCAGAGATCACTGGAATCGCAAGTGGGAACCTGGACTAAATATGTGCTCTCTGTCTCTAAATTTCTTTCCCAGAACCAGTTTGAAAAGATGGTGTAACTGGTCTTTATTTTCTTTGTTTTACAAGCATCATAGCTTCTTCATTGTGTTTCAGTCTCATCTTGCTTTGAAGGTCACAGACATACCTACAAAGAAGATAAGCTTCACATAAAGTTCCTCTCACCTGTCCTCCTTTAAACCGAACTGCTTAACTTTCCATGCGAAACAGAAAGAGCTGGAGGAATGCAGTGGTTCAGGCATCATCTGCGGAGGAAATTAACAGGTGATGTTTCAGGTCAAGACCATTCTTCCCACTGATGAAATAGGAGGGGGAAAGATGGAAAAGAGTGGTGAGGGCAGGACAAAGCCTGTCAAGTGGTAGATGGGTACAGGTGGGGGGGGATCGACAGATGGGTGGAGTAAATGACAAAGGCTAGAGCCAAAAAGGAGACAAAATGGTGTCAGGTGTCATTTTGAAGGCTCCTCACCCGAAACATCACCCATCCATTTCCATTCTGCCTGAATCACTGAGTTCCTCCAGCTCTTTGTTTTTGCTCAAGATTCCTGCATCTGCAGTTTCCTATATCTCCTGCTTAACGTTCCATTCCCTTCCAGTCGAGTATAATTTCACTTCATCCTTGAACTGATTATTGTTCCATTAATGAAATTTGCACCTTGCTTGTTGCTGCCAGACTTAAAGAGCCGAAGGATGTGAAGGATGACAGGACAGATAACATGCTGAAGATTTACGATGAAGGCTCAATTATGACGGCAGAGGGGCAGCAAAGGTAGGATTACACCTGCGGCCTATCCTGTCAATCATTCCAAATGGACCAGGAACTTAACTTAGTGAATACCTGACCCATTTAGATCAGCAAAGTGCCAATTCTGCTAGAAATTGCAGAGATGTGGAAGTAACCCAGTCCATCACACAGACCTGCCTCCCGACCACCACCTCATCTACGATTCACACTGCCCCAGGAAAGCAGCCAACATAATGAAGGACCATTTACACCCAGCTCATTCCCTCTCCCCCGTGTGGCAGAAGATGCAAAAGCGTAAAAACGCCTTCCACCAGATTCCAGATCAGTTTCTTCCCCATTGTTATCGGACTTCTGAACGGTCCTTCCATAAGCTAGGGCTTATTTCCAATCTTCCAACCTACCTCATTGCAGACCTTGGATTTTTTTCTCTGTAACTGTAACACTATATTCTGCGCTGTGTTATTTTTATTTATACTCCTGTTGTACTTGTGAATGGCTTGATTGTGCTTGTGTTCCCAATGATTTCACTAGATCATAGTGTACAAAGCTTTCCACTGCATCTCGATGCACATGAGAATGATAAACCAACACCAATCGCCTGACTGACAAAGTTACTGCTAAGATTAACAGATTTTCATGCTTTATTGTTAACTAAGAAAAACAGAAAACTTGATTTTTCACTCATCATTATCGAAGGACGACTGCAAAAAATATTCACTCGGTTCAAATAACACAAATTATTCAAACCAATGCTGGAGTAACTCAGTGGGTCAGGCAGCAACTCTGAAAAACACAGATAGGTGATGTTTCTTCAAACTGATAGTAGAAGTTCTCCTCCTTCCTCCGACTGCCTGACCCGCTGCATTACTCCAACACTTTGTAAACCAGCATCAGCAGTTCCTTGTTTCAACACAAATTACTCAGCTAAGTTTTATATCATTAAAGTCCTTCCCAGCAACCTACTAAAGGATGGAAGGGAATGTGGGAACATACTCCACTATAGCAGTTAAACCATCCTGCAGTCACTTGCTTCTAACAGTGGCCTTCCAGTTGCCAAGTGCAATTCTGTCTGAGCCAAAGGTGTAACAGGTAGTGAAATTGCAGGTGTGTAACTGAACTGGTGCTACAATGAGAAATAAGAGTATCGCAGTGGCCATTTGGTCCGTCAATACTGTTGAAGACAATCCCGTGAATCGACTCAGTCCCTATTTTTCATTCTTTATTTATTTGTGTCTTTTTGATAATTGCTTTTCCCACTCAACCCCGTTTCCACCAGTGTTTTATAGATTGTAACTCACGGTGTAAGAAGGAATTATTACCTCTTTTCTGGCCCTTTTGCTGGGCATTTTAATTCAGAATCTTCTGGACATAACACTCTCCACCATGATCACCACCATGAAACCTACGACCTGTCCCCTCGACACTGTCCCCTCTGCCCTCCTAAAGGACATCATCATAACAGCTGGTCCCAGTATCCTCGCCATCTTCAACAGTTCTCTGGCCACTGGCACTGTACCTACCTGCTTCAAGCATGCGGTGGTCCAGCCACTCCTGAAAAACCCTAACCTCGACCCCACCTTGCCAAGCAACTACAGACCCATTTCTAAAATGCCTTTCCTCTCAAAAGCCCTTGAAAAGGTAATCTTAAGTCAACTTATGCCTTACATTCACCAAAATACTATCTTGGAAACCTTTCAATCAGGCTTCAGGGCTCACCACAACACAGAGTCTGCCTTGTTGAAGGTACATAATGACTTACTGCTCACCGTTGACTCTGGCGACTGTGCAATCCTGCTCCTTCATGACCTCAGCGCAGCATTTGACACAGTCGACCACACCATCCTAATTGACCGTCTCCGGTACGGGGTTGGTATTAATGGCACTGCCCTGAGCTGGTTCATCTCCTACCTCAAAGGTAGGAGCTTCTCTACTAACATAGGCAACTCTTTCTCCTCCCCAGCTAGCCTCAGCTGTGGTGTTCCATCCTTGGCCCCATTCTCTTCTCCCTGTATATGCTCCCCTTAGGTCAAGCCATTGAAAGGCAAGGCATTTCCTTCCATTGCTACGCAGACGATACACAACTGTACCTCTCCCTGAAGTCCAAAAAACAATCAAATCTGCTTAACCTTACCCACTGCCTCGAGGATATAGTGCTGGATGGCCCAGAACTTCCTCCAACTAAACGAGAGTAAGTCTGAGGTCATCCTTCTCGGCCCCTCGGACTCAATCAAAATGATAGCAGGCAGCCTTGGAAGCCTTACCCGACTACTCAAACCTCATGTCAAAAATCTTGACGTGATATTTGACTCCGCACTGAAGTTTGACAAACAAGTCAATGCCGTGGTAAAAGCTAGCTTCTTTCAGCTTCGGATGATAGCTAAAATAAAACAATTCCTCCAGTTTGCTTACCTCGAAAAGATCAACCATACATTTATCTCCTCCCGCCTAGATTACTGCAACTCCCTTTACACTGGCATCAGCCAATCTTCCCTGTCCCGCCTGCAACTGGTCCAAAACGCCGCAGTGAGACTCCTGACGGGCACCCGAAAAAGGGACCACATCACCCCAATCCTGGCCTCTCTCCACTGGCTCCCTGTGCGGTTCCGAATTAATTTCAAGACCCTCCTCTTTGTCTACAAAGCCCTCAATGGGCTTGCCCCCACCTACATTAAAAGTCTTCTCACCCACTACACCACCACCAGGTCCCTTAGATCGGCCGACTTGGGGTTGCTGAATGTCCCGCAGTCTAGGCATAAGCTCAGGGGCGACCGCGCCTTTGCGGTCGCAGCTCCTAGACTGTGGAACAGCGTCCCCCTCCCCATTAAAACTGCCCCCTCCATCGACTCCTTTAAGTCTAGTCTAAAAACGTATCTGTTCTCCCAAGCCTTTCCTGACGTTCTCTGAGTGAGGGGTATTTGTATATATGTATGTTGCCTGCTTGTGTATACTACTCTTATAACAAATGTAAAGCACTTTGGTCATCGAGAGTTGTTTTTTAAATGTGCTATATAAATAAATGTGACTTGACTCTTGTGAAAACTCTACCATTTTCGCAACTAAATTATTTCCTTGTAAAAAAGGTCTCTGGTGATCGTTTTATGTTCATTCTATTTCAGTAGACAGTGATTTGCATTAGAATTAGGTGGTTTGGGATTGGAGTGTAGGGAAAGGTATAAAGTCATCAACCAGAGTGTGTGCTTGTGCATTGAGCATGTGGGCAGGTGACAACGCTGACACTTAATATTGATGTTTTGTTTGTCTGCTCCTACTTGTAAACAAAAATACCTGGGCAAGATCGCAATGGAGAATGAGAGTAAAAGCAGATGGGAAAAGTGAAATATTTTGATTTTCTTTCAGGAATGATCTTGCTTGTGTGAGTGAAGACAAAGAGAAACAGCTGGACAAGGACAAGATTATTGACAACCGAACTCTAAATATTCTGTCTGAGGATTCCGAGGTGAAATGCAAAGACTTGTATCGCACAACAAAACTGAAGAGTGGATTGGACACTCCTGACAGAAAGCTCACCTTGTAGTGCAGGAATACAAGAGGCGCATCCTCCAATTAATAGGACTGCTGCAAAATGTAAATACAAGATATTGACTTTACCGTGGCCCTGATGATGTTCCCCATTCATAAATAATCCCAGCTCTATTTCATAACTTTGTAGCTAAATACAAATCTCCCGGTGTTATATACCTGTGGTTTAAAACATAGCTATTTGGTTACATTATCTTTTAGCAGAGAATAAATTCCAAGAGATGTCAGTTTGCCCATGAGGTTTCTGTTCCTCTTGCTCTATCCATCCTTATGTTTTATGCTTTCTTGCATTTCTGGTCACCGCATTTATATTTGAATTAAGGCATGAATTATTATTGCAAGATTTTTCTGGCAGAAACACCCACATAATGACAAAGCGGTAAACTGGTGTTTATCTCAGCTGCATTACGTGGTTAGGAAGTGAAACGTTATTGCAAGGGAATTTGAGTGCAAGAGTTGAGACATTCTATTCCAATAAAACAAGTGAGACAACTTCAGGAATAATGTCTACAGATCTAGTCTCCTTGCCTGAAAATGTGTTTACAAGAGAGAGGAGGTGCAAATGAAAGTTCACCATATTGACCTGTGGGAGGCAGGTTTGTCAAATGAGCCACTAAAAATTGTCAATTCTTCAGGGACCTGGAAGGGAGTTGGTGCTCTGTCATGAGGGTTAAATAAGGGATTCCCACATTCGGGACACAGATGAAAATAAGATTCTTCAGCCAGAGGTTAATGAATCTATGGAATTTGCCTCCTTGTTGAGTATATTCAATACTTGAAAATCTATTGATCTTTAAGTTAATGGAGATATGGGGTTAGTTAGGGAAACTGAGACCATGGTTAAATATCACCACAGCCATTAGGGGCTGGATGACCTGCTTGTTTTACCTATAGTCTGATGTTTAAATCCTAGGATTAAATTAAAATTCTCCCTCCATCTTTGAACCTCAAAGTTTTATTTATTGTTCCGGGACAATTATCTGGCAGTGGCAATGTATAGGGGTTGCAAAGTTCTTGAAGGAGAAATAGTATCTAAATAGTTTGTTCATTGCTAAGTGATGTAGGCGTCATTGGGTAGCTGGTCCTTCTTTTGCGCCTCATGTACCTGTTCCTTGTTACTACTCTTACAAGGAAATGGCCAAGTGGTATGCTACAGGTAGGCTGAGATTTCTAAATCCTGGTTTAATCTGTGGAAAGACGCAGGTTTAATCAGGGGTATGATGGAGGGCTGTAGAGGCTTTGCAGGACGTTCACTCTGCAAAGTCCTCAACCAGGTGGGCATTACGGGGCTGGCAAAGAAGAAGGCCATTCAATCCGCAAGCAAAGCCGCAGAGAAAGTCACTAGGTGGCCTTGGATTAAGAGGGCTGATCCGTGGGCGGTTGCTGCTGGGAAGCAAGTCGGGACTTGATCAGCCCCGGCTGTCTGATGTTGTGAGACCCGAAACACCCTATGACCGTAGGTCACATCACTGAGGATGCGTCCCAGTGCATCTAGAAGATGTAGGCAACGTTTCGGGTCAAAACCTAAATTTGCTGATTGATTTTTCTCTATCCACAGCTATGCCTCTGCAACACCTCTACAATATGGAGGTGCTGAGATTGACTTAACTTCTCAAGCCTGTTTGGCACTGAGATGGGAACTGAATAATTTTTCACGTTAACTAATGCACACAGCTTGCACATAATTGAATAAAAGATCATTAATATGTCACTCACAACCGAATATGACTGACTTTGGTTAGTTAAAGTACCAGTTAAGATCCCATGGAGCAGGTACATTTAAATCAAATGCTACAAGGACAGGGTGGAAATATCAAAGACGAGACGGCATAGCTTCACGATACAGAGGCAAAGTTTAGAGATGTGTAGGACACGTTTTTTTACAAAGAATGGTAGGTGCCTGGAATGCACTACCACAGTGACATTTAAGAGGCTTTTAGATATGCAATGGAGAGATTTTGATCACGTAGAGATTGTTTAACTTTGCAAAGTTAAGTATGGTTAGTTAAGTCATGTTCAGTACGGATATTGTGGGCCGAAGAGCCTGTTCCTGTGCTTTCCTGTTCTATGTTAATGAAGAATAAGCAAATAACACAAATAGAAGTATAAATTGCAAAACTAAACTAAAGGAAATGTTGGAAAAGCACAAGTCAAATAGCATTTGGAACGAAAGACTAGTTCACATTCCATGAGTATGTGTGCCGATCTGGTGAAGGACACAAACCCTAAACAGCAGCTTTATTTATTTCCTTTCTAAACTTGTGCATTTACAGCATTATCAGTCTTTGTCAATAAAAGTGAACAGCAAAATAAGCAACTAGAAAACAGTTAGTATAAAGGAAACCAATGCAATTGAAAAGTGCTATTTTCTTTCTCAATAATTGAAGGATAAAGTTTTAAAGATTCCATAAATAAACCAGAAAAGTGACAATAAAGTTTGCAAATCAGTAAACTTTGTTTGCAGTTTCTCACTCTGGAACTTGGGTTCTGCTAAATTCCTGAAGCTCCACTGTGTTTGCATTCTAAGTTTATTGCTCCTTTTTGGGAATTACTTCATTCCATAGAATTTCCTCAAAGCATCCTCTGGCTCTGAACCTTGTGTTGGGATATGAAAGGTAGCCAAGTTAGAAGCAGGTGGTTAAAACAGATGCTTTCTAAATTATTACTACCAATCATGTCATATAACTGCTTCACAAATATATTTTATATTCATCTTTGGGAAATTCTCATAAATCTTGAAAATTAAAAACACCTGTGTTCAAAAGCAATCTAAGTTTGAAAACCTTTGCAATTGTGATTTTAAGAGTAAGCCCCTTCATTCTTTTCATCCCAATTCATAGTGCAAGTAAGCTCAACTCATGGCTGGGAGAAAGATCTTGTCTGTAATTGCACAACCAATTCAAAAGGATGATACCGAAATTGAAGAAGAATGAACAAATTGGGATTATTTTCTCTCGAGAAGCCAGGGTAAATTCACACGTCTTCAAAATTGCGCAGTGGTCCATTAAAATCAACAGAAATACAACCACAAATACAAATTTGCCATTAATAAATCTATACTCAGGATATTTCTATGCATAGGAAAGAAAAATGTTGATAGCTGAAATTAATTGAAGTGATTTGAGGGGTCAATTAGATTGAATGTTCATTTTTATGCCGTAAAGTCTGATTCTGGTTTGCGTTGTGCTCAGTAGACTCAGTCCAAACAAAGATAGGTCACACTACCGACGCCTGATGAAAACTGCTGGTGGTGGGATCATGCTTGGAGGTGAATCTAATCATGGCTGAATCTTTCTGAATGACTGCAACAATAGTTTGACAAGAATGTTGAAGCTCTTGGCACTGACTCCCAAATAAGCAATGCTGAGGAAAGGAAAGTGAAGAAACGAAAATCAACTCAAAACGGGGAGATATGCTATAGGCACTATACCAAACGTACCTCGTAGCAGTTTGCAAGCTCATCATTTTGACACCTGCTGCCTCAATAAAGGATTGTGTAATCTAAATCAAATGGATCGCACCTTGTTATTTTGGAAGGGCACAGGTTTATGAGAATAATCCTCTGGATGATTGGGTTAACATACAAGGAGTGTTTCATGGCTCTGGGCCTGTACTCGTTGGAGTGTAGAAGGATGGGGGGTGGGGGTCTCATTGAAACCTACTGACTAATGAAAGACCTAGATGGAATAGATGTGAAGAGGATATTTCCAGTAAGGGGAAGAGTCTAGGACCAGAGCGCACTGCCTCAGAATAAAAGGACATAGCTTTAGAACAGAGATGAGGAAGAATTTCTCTAGCCAGAGGATGCTGGTCTGTAGAATTAATTGCCACAGAGAGAGGCGGAGGCCAAGTCTCTAGGTATTTTTTAATGCAGATTGATTAATAAGGGTGTCAAAGATTACAGAGAGAAGGCATGAGAAGGAAAAAACAGATCAGCCACGATCGAATGGCAGAGCAGGCTTGATCGGCAAATGGCCCAATTCTGCTCCCAAGTCTTGTGATCCTTTGTCTGTCCATTTCCCTCTGCTTCTTCTGCACCCTCTCCAAAGCCTCCACATCCTTCTTGTAATGGGGCGAGCAGAACTGCATGCAATACTCCAAATGCAGCCTAACCATGTTCCTTTAAAGATGCAACATTACTTCCTGACTCTTATGCTTGATGCCCTAACCAATGAAGCCAAACATACCATATGCCTTATTTACCGCTATCTACCTTCACTCTACCTCTGGTTGTTGTGCCTTTGTTCTCTATCTCCTTGCCAATCAAACTACAACTGCCCAACACTATTAGCTCATTTTTTTTAATTAGGAAAACATAAGTATGGATGGAAGCTACTCAGCACATTGTATCTGTGCTAGTTTATTGGAAGCATGGCTCTTATCCTAACTCGACGTTCATTCCCCTAACAATCTGCCTTGGCAGTGTCTCTTTGTTAGATTGTAGCATTGGTGCAGAAGGACATTATTCTGCATTAACAGATAGCACATGAAATAAAGTGTTTAATAGCTCAAACATTGTAGGACAAATAAGCACAATACTGGAACATTGGTTAAAAATTACTGGGAAATTGTTCTTGTGTTCTTTGGTCCTGGGCATGAGGGTCAGGAAGGAGAGATGAAACATTGAGCTTAGAATCAGACAACTTCAAAAAAATGGCAGATTATGTTTTTCTTTAATTTTAAAAATATGTATTGATTGACTCCAAAAGGAAATGCAGCTAATAGCAAATTTCCCTCACATGTGAGTGCACGTGAATGTGCTCCAACTCTGCTCATGGTAACACAGAACTGGGATTGCACCGATGAAAGTGTATGACCATGCTGCCACAAAACCAGAAAATGCCAGAAAGCATAGGGAAGCAGTCAGCATGCAAAAGGTGAGAAATGTCATCTTATTTCAGGTAACACCTGCTTTTATTTAAGATTTCCAGCATTTGCAGTGTTTCGCACCCCCCCCCTATATTTAAATATAGTAATACTTCTCCATTTCCCCCAATTTTTGTATCTATATTTCTCAATGATGGGAAAGGAGTTTCAGTTCAGGCACCCAAAATCACCATTGTTTTCTAGGTCAGATACAGCACGCATGAGGTACAGAGTAAAGCTCCCTGAACAGTACCCTAACAATGACTCAGCTCCAAACTCAGATGGTTGCCCAATTATGACCACACGCAGCTCACATGCTTTGTGAGGATGCTGACCTAGTGACTAATTCACCCGAACTCAGAGGCAGACGTTGAGAAACTGGCCCATGCCTGGTAGGAGTCGGGCTGAGACATCACCCAATCGATGTCAGGAAAAGGAAATTTACAATCCATCAGCCGGGTTGTTGAGCTAACCAGGAATCAGAAGTAAAAAGCTGGTCCTCTGTCATTTTCTAAAAAAAGTTCAATGTAAAATATTAATTTCAACAATTTCCTGAATAAAATGCAACATATTCTGGTCAAGACAAAATAAAAAAGTAACTCCACCCATCTTTTACAAACCATGATTATCTTTGTTTACAGCAAAACTTAATTATTTAAGTTACTTTTCCTGATACAGTATGTTGGCATATTGCAATAACGCATCTTCCCTAAATATATAAAGCAGCCCTCCTTGATATTTTTTGGTCAAAAACAGTCTTTATATGAAGTAACAAGTCTATAATAAATGGCTTTGTCAAAGCAATAGCTGGAGTGAGTGGCCTCTAACATTTGCACTGAATATTCAGTTCCCACTATCCACAACAGTGCTCCATTACAGATTTCTGCAGCACCACATTCTTGCTCCAACAGATTGAAGCTAGCTAAGATATTCTCAACAGCAACTGCTGTGGAACTCTTTTCAAGGTTGAAATCAAACAATATTGAGGTGCTAAGGGTTAACGGTGGCCTGCAGTCACAGGCCGTTCTGATTGTGCATTTCTTTCTTATTGTCTTTTCTCACTTCATGGCTCTAGCTTGGCACCTTTGATGAAAGGGAGCCGTGTTGGAATCTTTTTCTTGTACAGCTCATAATCTACACCAAAGAACTGGATCAAAGTAATCTCCTCTTCCTCAATGCGTTCACGAAAGAAACGCCATGAAGCCATCGTGTACCCGACAATGCAAATGGGATTGCACAAGATTACCTGGGAAAAATAAAGGATGGCATTTGGTTAGTTTCTAGATTGCAGCTATTACATCCCCCACTGCAATTCAGAGAAAGAATGAAGAAAAATATTATCTTTAATTGTACTGTACAAGGCCCCATTCCAGCACAATTCTTTGTGCTGGAATGGGGCCTTGTCAGAATCAGTTATATAATCTGCTTTTGGAGAGTTCCATCTCACCTGCCTTTTCATATGCCAACTAATTGAAACTTTTACAAGGCTGTTGCCAAGACTCGAGGGACTGAGCTATAGGGAAAGGTTGAGCAGACAAGGACTTTATTCCTTGGCGATCGTAAAGAGGTGTATAAAATCATGAGGGGAACAGATATGGTGAATGCACAGAGTCTTTTACCCAGGGTATGGGAAAGAAGAACCAGAGGACATAGGTATAAGGCGATAGGGGAAAGTTTTAATAGAAACCCAAGAGGCAACATTTTCACTCAGAGGGTGGTGGGTATATAGGACAAGCTGCCAGAGGAGGTAGTTGAGGCAGGTACCATAACAGGATTTAAAAGACATTTGGACAGATAAATGGAAAGAAAAGGATTTGAGGGATAAAAGCCAAATGGAACTAGCTTATTGGGGAAACTTGGTTAATATGTCGAGCTGATGGGCCTGTTTCCATGCTGTATGACTCTGACTAAAGTGACACAATTAATCTGGATGATCAGCATTATAGATCCTTTTCAAGGGACATGACAAAGCCTTAATATTTATAATTCTCCCTTATCTTTAATTAATTATATTTCAGAACATGGATGAAGCTCACTTGCAATGTGTTGTGTCATCAGCAAAAGGAGTGATGGGTTTTTGCTCCTAAGGATAGCCTAGGAAACAAATGATGAACCTACCTGAGTGCCAATACTCCAGTAAAACCAGCCCACATAGGACGGATGTCTGGACCAAGAGTAGACTCCAGAGGTGACGAGCCTGTGGGACTCTGCCTTCTCGTTTTGTACGATATGATTAAAATTTGACCCGGCAGTTAGCATGGCAGCTTTGCGCAGCAATTCGCCAAATAGTACCATCAGCAAACCAAGGAAACTGAGCCACGTAACTTGCTTCATATCTGCACGTGAGAAGCAAAAGAGGTTTAGTTTTCTCTATTTCTAAAACATAAAATGCTCAATAAAACTCACATCAGGTCTTGCAACGGCTGAAGAGAATAATAGAAATTAACATGTAAGAATAACTTAATTTCATCAGAACTATAGATTCTGATTTGAGTAAGTACAGAGCCACATAAAACGGCTGTGTAAGTACTGAAGAAAAGGAGATGAGGAGGAATTTCTTTAATTAGAAGATAGTGAATCTGGAATTCATTGTCACAGATGGCTGTGCAGGCCAAGTCATTGGGTATTTTTAAGGCAGAGATTGACAGATAGTGGATTGGTGTCAAGGGTTATGGGGAGAAGGCAGGAGAATGGGGCTAAGAGGGAACGATAGATCAGCCGTGATTGAATAGCGGAGTAGACTCAAATGGCCAAATTGCCTACTTCTGCTCCTATGATTTATGAAAGCAAAAGTAAGAAGTACCAAATAAACTAAATGTGGAAAAAATAAGTTAATACCCCCTCAATATAACTATTTCCAGCTGTGACAAAAGACCAACATAGAATGGTGAATCTCCCTTGATCCCCTGAATAATTCCAGCATCTTATGCATTCGATTTTCATTATCTTCAGTACTTTGCTTTTCATTTTTGGTCATTTCTAACTGGTACAAGAATACCCATTTCATCTTGCAGTACCAGGCAAATACTAATTGCCCAGAACTGCAATTCCTGACAAACACACAATGAACCCTACAGGAAGATATGCATATGTGGATATTATGGATTGGACATAGCAGTGATCCTCGGTTGGTGTTGACTGAGGGGCCCGTTTCCATGCTATAACTCTAAACTAAACATCTCCACCCCTATTGATTACATACCCTATGGTAGGTAGCCAAGTTCTCAGACTTTTGTGAAACTTTATTCCTGAAAATAGTTACATCTCTGGATCAGCAAATTTGAGAAATTTGGAAAAACACAACAGTACACCATGCAATTCCTACTGCTACAAAAGTGGGTGAGACTATACTCAGCAATACTTTGCAAAACAGAGTTACTATTGAATGCTGCAGTGAACATTTCCAGCTTGGAACGGACAGGTACTGAAACAAGCTAGCTCTGTCCACCCTGCACAATTATCTTGTGAACTTTTAATTCAGCCCAAAATCAGAACAGTTGCTCCTATTTTGGCATCTCAATTTGTCAGTATTGCCATCCATTCCTTATCTTGAGGGGCAATTTGAACTGGTCTTACTGTCTTTCGTTCCTTTAATGGTTTTATGATACAGCAATTTTGTCTCAATTTCTTCAATTAAATCTGGTAATATTAGAAGTCACAACCATAATTTGGGATACTTGTTATTCTGTTTGACAAATATATTACACCTGTTAATTTGAAATTAAAAAGCCACAACTCACCTGGAAAGATAAGTTTCTCAATGGTGAATTCCACCCATGAAGACATGGCTGCTAGTTTGTATTCTGCACTATGATTTAACAAGAAAGAGTCTAGAGAGAGGGACCTGGGATTAATAACTGCAGTCACAAGGTATTCCGAATAATGGAATAAACTCAGAGAGCACAAATACCTGTGAAAGAACAGACATTTAAAATGTTACTCTGAAATCCACAAATTCTTTGTTCCTACTACTATACAGTGGAAGACATGGCTACTCGTTTATATTCCACACTATCATTTAACAAGAGTCTAGAGAGAGGGACTATCTGAAGCTACCAGAAGAGAAAATACAACAGTTACTATTCAAGCATATGTCTAAGAACTGGAGTTAAGGGGTAACTCAAAACCCGATGAATATCTCAGTATATTGCTAACATTTTTTTTTTTGAGTTTATAGATGGTTACATAAAAATGAATATTTAAATTGAAAACATATACATCACTCCATTACATTACTGATCATTGATGCCTAGAAGTGAAACTTCACTGATATTGCTTCTCATGTTTAATGTTGATTAATTGCTTTGTGTCAAACAGAACAAAATGACATTTGGACAAGTGACGAGTAATTTTGAAACGTGTGAACAAATACTTCAATACATTGTGCTGTACAAGTTCACTTTTCCGTTAATTAAGCCTTGCCCGTGCAGACCAGAAACAATCTAGCAAATCACATACCAGCCAAAATGTTGCCATGATGATCCTCCAAAGCTCAGTATTAAGCCACAGCCACAAACAAAACCAAGGAAGCAGGCCCGAACAGCAATCTGGAGGCACAGATCAGAAGTCAAAATGCAGTTTGTGAAATAATTCCAAGTGATTCAATAGGGCAGCAATTGAAAACCAATAGAAAAAAGTTTTTTTTTAAAAAAGGAACATGTCAAATCTGGTATTTGTCACTCCTGCCCTGAATTCAGTCACAGCCCTGCCATTTCTTCTCTGCAACTTTGAAGTAGTATTATCACCAATATCTACCCCCCTTGCCTCTGGCACTGTGAGGCAGCAACTCTACAAGCTGCACCACTGCGCCGCTCTATTTGATCTATTAAGTCTACATTAGCTCTCAAGACAATCCCATCAATTTAATTCCCACATATTTCCCTGTAACCTTTACTCTCTCATAGGCTTCTTCTTGCGTAATGCGTGCACAACCTAAAGTTGTAGGACAACTTGTTCTATTTTATCTTATTTGATTGTGCACGCCAGGCTGATTGTATTCGTTGAAAAAGGGCGGACCATGTGAAGGTTGCAATCTTCCACCCCCTCTCATGAGCACACAAAATCCACACCACAGGTTTCTCCTAACCACAGTGAGGGAAATTTACCATGGGCAATTAATCCACCAGCACATTTCTGACGTGGGAATAACCCAGTTATTGTATTATATACATGCAGACAGTAAGACATCAGGATCAAACCTGGGTCGCTTGAGCTGCAAGGCAGTAATCTGCTTGATGCACCACGTCTACATTCCTGCCCACCGATCAGCCCCTACTGATGACCATTCATGACTCTCGCAGACGTCAACACCATGATTCATTTGGATAATTCTGATTTTATCACAAACATTTACATTCTCCGAGCCCTTTCCCTCTCTGCACCTTAAAACGTAAACTGAAATGTTAACTCTGTTTCTCGTTCCCTATAGACTACCAGGCCTGCTGAGTTTTTCCAAATTTTCAGCACCTTCCAGTTTTTAGTTTTCAACATTTAATTCATTTATATTTTAACTCTTAGCCAACCCACCCCACTCAGCTTTGGTATCAAGGTTGGGGGATGGAATGTAGAGAGACTGAAGGGCCAGCATGCGTAGCAGTAGACTAATGCCAAAAGATAATGAGTAAACAACAAAATGCTAGAGGAACTCGGCAGGTTAAGGATCAGGGATAATGTTGGTATTGGGGTGTTGCATGAAAGGAATTCCTTACATCATAAAACTCAGCATGGCACCTGCATGCCCAGGAACGAGAGGCAGCCAATATCACCAAAGACCCACACCACCATGGCCATGCTCCCATCTCACTCTTAGCACCAGGAAGGAGGTACAGGAGCCTTAGAACTGTGACTAGAATGTTCAAGAACAGCTGCATCCCAGCAACCACCAGGCTGAGTTACATAATACTAACCTCAGCAACTCTGATCTGTGGACTGTCATTGGCTTCACTACAGACTTACACCATTATTAAGGGCCAAATGGCCTACTCCTGCACCTATTATCCTATGTTAATGGTTATTCATTTATTGCATTATTGATTATTATGTGGTATCTCTGTGCCATTGCCATTACATATGACAGTTGAATAATCTTGACTCTTGAACTATTCAGCTGCAGGAGGTAGAGAAATAGCAGGTGGAGTTTAATTCAAGCAAGAGTTGCACTTTAGTACATCGGCTTGATAGGCAGATGGCTAGACATAGGCCAGAGATGTAAAGAAAGTAGGTAGGCAGACAATAGGATTAAAGAGTTGTGAATTGTGAAGCTAGAGAAAGGAATATAGGTGGAAGGAGAGGGAAGAAATAGGTGCAAGTCCAGGGGAGCACAGAGGAGAGAGCGGGCTATTGATAAAACCCATAACAGAATTAATGTACAGAGGGATCTTAAAGTCCAAGTCCATCATTCTCTGAAAGTAGCAACACAAATTGATATGGTGGCGAAGAAGGCATATCCCTAGCCAGTCTGAAGAAGGGTCTCAACCCGAAACGTCACTCATTCCTTCTCTCCAGAAATGCTGCCTGTCCCGCTGTTACTCCAGCTTTTTGTGCCTATCTAAGGCATATGGCATGCTTGCCATCATTGGTTGGGGCATCGAGTACAACAGTCAGGAAGTCTTGATGCAACTTTATAGGATGTTGGTTAGCCCACATTTGGAGAATTGCAGGCAGTTCCGGTACACTATTGCAGAAAGGACGTGGAAGCTTTGGATAGGATGCAAATGTGATTTACCCGAAATGCTGCCTGGATTAGAGGAGATTAACTTTTAAGAGGTTAGATTGTGTTTTTTCTCCCTGTAATGCCAGAGGGGAGACCTAATAGAAGTATATGAAATTATGGGAGGCATACACATGGCAGTCAGACCTTCCCCCCCCCCCCCCGGGTAGAAATGGCAAAGACTAGAAGGCATCATTTTTAGATGAGGAGGGCAAAGTTTAAAGCAGATGTGTGGGGCAAATTTTGTTTTACAGCCTGCCAGGGCTGGTGGTAGAACTTTTGGAAAGGCACATGGATATGGAGGGAGGACAGACACAAAATGCTGGAGTATCTCAGTGGGACAGGCAGCATCACTGGAGAGAAGGAATGGGTGACGTTTTGGGGCCAGGGCATTATGGAGGGATTTGGATTATGTGCAGAGAGAGATCAGTTTAACTTCGCATCATGTTCGGTACAGGCATCGTGGGCCGAAAGGTCTGCTCCTATGCTGACTGTTCTATGAGGCTGCCAGCCTCGCTTCCACAGGGCTGGGCGACGTCCCTCCCGGCCCCGGCCGCCAGCGTTACCTGATAGTGAAACCCCCGGTACAGCAGCACCAGTAGCACGTTGATGGCAGCCAGGTAGATGGCCAGCTGGGCGCGGCCGGCGAGAGTGGCCGGGGCGCCGGTCAGGCCCGGCAGCAGGACGACGGAAAGTCCAAGCGCGAAGCTTGCGGCGCTGAGGCGGCCCTCGGCCGCCAGCCCGCCTCCCGCCATCGCCGCCCGCCCGCGCGCGCGTACTCGCGAGAGCCCGCACCAAGCGCCGCGAGCCCCGCCGCCGCCGCCGCGCACTGCGCAGCCGCGATGCGCCACCCGCTCGCCACGTGACCCTGGCCAGGTACCAAGGTGGGCACTTTGTATCAGTGCAGGTGATGGAAGCGCCAGTGACCACCTGTCCTCCACACCTAGTGTCAGCGTAGGTGATGGAGGCGCCAGGTACCATCTGCCACCCAGCCCCTTGTGCAGGGCAGTAAATTAAGACTTTCGGCTAGATGGTGTTTAAACTTGAGAACCAGGTATAATACAGTTGCATGCTCATTACACACTCTTTGGTTTATGTTGATATTTATACTTCACAAGAGATTCCTCCTACTTTATTCGTTTCCCAACTCTGCTTAACTTTTCCCAAATATATAAAACTTGAAGACTTCTCGAAGGTGGTGTTTATTGTGAGAGAAATTGAGTATAAAAAGAGGGAAGCTTGATGCAGCTTTCTCTAGGCTTTGGTTCTGGTTAAATTGCACCTGGAACACTGTGCAGTTTACATCCCCATATTTAAGGTTAGTATGATTTGACTGGTTAGTATTGCAGATATTTTACTGTTTGCACACGTTAAATACATACATTAACTAATCAATGAATCGAGGCAATGCAGGAAATGTTCACTGGCTTCATTCTCGAGTTGAAAGGATTGATGTATAAAAGAAAGGTTGAGCAGATTGGGCCTATAGTCAATTAGATTTAGAAGAATGAAAGGAGGATTCTGAGGGGAGTTTACAGGATGGATAGTGAGAGAATATTTACACATCGCACATCTTTAGGTCAGTACTTTGGTGTTGAGTTATTGGTCAGTAACTTTACATCAGAGGTTTTCTCATTCTCACGAGTAATGTTACCTGTATATTATTAAAACTTTGTTTTATCATGATTCGACTTTAATTTTATTCAACGGGCCATGTGGTTGTTTGAAGACATGGCGAGTCAGGTGAAGGCAGTTGTTTGGTATAACAACCTGCAGTTGGACTTGTCTTTAAGTTATGATGGAGACATATATTGCATTTGCAAAGCAAAAAATGGATATATATTCTTGGGGAAGGTTATATTAACCCTGGCTGGTTTCTGGTCTTAATCTCCATGGTTACAAGATTAATCATTTCAAGATGGCGGCCGAGGTCGTGGGTCAGCACGTGACCGGATCGCCATTTTGTGATGCTGCAACGGACAGGGACTGTTGTGGGCTGTATTCTACGGCTGGACCGAACGAAAGGACTGGCAATTATCCACAAATGGAAAGACTACAAAAGGAGCGAGGTAAATTAGAGACGGGGGTGGAGGAAAAAGTTTGAAATAAACTACAGTGGACTGCATCACCCAGCATGCCCGGCGCTGTTGTACACCCAGGGGTCGACTTGCCCGCGCAGGCGCAGTTCGGAGGAAGCCTCTGACAGCTGCTTCAAGATGGTTTAGAGCAGTTTTACTGCAGAGCGCACGTCGTGATCTTTGTTCCTGTCACATTCGCCCCAATTGTGCGGAAACCATCCCCTTTCAGGTAAAGAAACCTTAACTGAATTGTCCAAAAAGCAAAATATAACCTCAATGTTGCCAAACAGCCTTCAGTCTCTTCTGCTTATGATGGTTTGTTGGGTGTCAACAGTCTTCACTCAACTCAAGGTTTTGACACTGACTGCATGTTTGTTATGCTTTTCCATGCATCTGAATTGTTTACTGATTATTTAACTGTATGGATTTTTGTTTAAAATTAGAATTACTTTGAAAAAACTTTTGCTTAAAATAATAATGATTCTTGAAAATCAAAACCCATTAAGTTCCCGAAAGTATAACTATCGATTGTCCTGTCATGCACTTTGCTAAAAGGAATAAAGGCATAGACTGTTTTCTAAATGGGAAGAGTATTCATAAATCAGAGGTGCTAAGGGACTTGGGAGTGTTGGTGCAGAATCCCCAAAAGATTAATTTGCAAATTGAGTCTGCAATAAGGAAAGCAAATCCAATGTTAATATTCATTTCGAGAGGACTAGAATCTAAAAGCAATGATGTAATGCTGAGGCTTTATGAGGCGCTGGTGAGACCACATCTTAAATATTGTCAGCAGTTTTGGGGAGGAGGGTTGTGCTGGTGATGGGGAGTGTTCAGAGGAGGCTTACGCAAATGATCCTGGGCATGATTGGGTTAACGTGTGAGGAGCAATTGATGGCTCTGGGCCTGTACTCGCTGTAGTTTAGAAGGATGAGGGGGGCATCTACCGAATAATGAAAGGCCTAGATAGACTGAACGTGGAGTAGATGTTTCCAATAGTGGGCGCGTCTAGGACCAGAGGTCACAGCCTCAGAATAAAGGGACGTGCCTTTAGAATGGAGCTGAGATGGAATTACTTTAGCTAGAGGGTGATTAATCAGTGGAATTTGTTGCCACAAATAGAGGTGAGAACAAGTTGCTGGGTATTTTTAAAGTGGAGATTTATAGGTTATTGATTACGGTGGGAAGACAGAAGGATGGAGTTGAGAGGGAGAAATAGAGCAAACATGATTGAATAGTGGTGGGCCGAATGGTCAAATTCTGTTCCTATATTTTATGAATTGGCATTGTAGATAAAATGTTTGTCGTCTACAGAACAAGTAAACCATGGTCAGTCAATTTGCAAGTCATCTGCCTAAAAATATTTCTGCACAGCTCAGTTGAGAGAATCGAGTTGTTTATTCTGGAGATTACTTTGAGAGGAAGCCGACAGAATCCTCTGCACTTCTCTTGAAAATAACTATAAATTAGTTATTTTTGTTTCCTCGTTTCTTTCTTAACCATTAATCTAACCCATGTTCATCTAGACTTGTTCCCTTGCACCCAGCTGATAATTTAATTCATATCTCAGTCCTTACTTCAGATTCTTTCAGACCAATTCTATACCTGAATCCTGGAATCTTAATTACCCTTCTTTCTTCCTCTAAATGCATATTTTCACCTTTTTGTACCATTTTTCTCATTTCTCTACTGGTGATGAATCTCCCATCGCTGCACAATGGAACCCTGTTGCTGACAAGATGTTGTCACTGTTATCACTTTACTTGAAAAATAGACTTTTCAAAATTCAACCTACTTGACTGATTGTTTGTCTTTTTCTTTGGCATCAAACTTATTTGGATTTGCTTCTGGATGATTTTCTTTTTGTCAAATATGTTTTTAATTGGACATTTGATGAATTAACATAAATATCATTAATGTTTGCAACATTGTATTGAAACAGTGTGTGGTAAATTTTGATGGGATTTTAACAGTGGTGGGTAGAAGGAACGAGTTGCCTGAAGGAGTAGTTGAGGCAGGTACTACAACAGCATTTAAAAGAAATTTGGACAGGTACATGGATAGGAAAGGTTTAGAGGGATATGTGCCAAACACTGACCATTGGGCTAGTGTAGATGGGGCATCTTGGTCAGCGTGGCCAGTGTGGGCCTAAAGGACTGTTTCTGTACAGTATGAGTTCATTGGGTTAGGAATGTGATTATGAAACGCGTGACGCGTGATTATGAAAGGCACAATATAAAATGTCAGATTTTTTTCTGGTCATGACAATAATTGTCATCTGCAAGCACGTTGGTGCTGTTGTTAAAGTGTGGATACATTTGGAAGAATGATTTTCTTTCCTGTCACTCTCAATTGCCTTCAGTCACAATTGAGCATCCATTCACCAGTTACTCAGCGTTGAGTCAAACCTTACCTTTCCATTACCTGGGCTTATTGCTAAGCTTCTAAATAAACATTGTATTGCTTTATTGCCCCATGTACAACATGGCTGCTGGTACGAAGAAGGGTCTTGACCCGAAACGTCGCCCATTCCTTCTCTCCAGAGATGCTGCCTGTCCCGCTGAGTTACTCCAGAATTTTGTGTCTACCTATGATATAGACCTTGTGATATTGATGTAGGCTAGCGATGTTTACAGCAGTGTTTGTTCTAGTTTATGGCGAGTCAATGGAAAGTGGACGAGTTTACATGAATTAATTAAAATCCTTACTTTTACAGGAATTAATATCCTTGGCATTCAAAATCTCTCAAAACAAAACCTCTTCATTCGGGGAACTAGGGACTGTCTTTGTGACATTTTGAGCAACAGCGGAGAAAAAATAGAAAATAATGACTGTTGGATGTGCAGGCTAGGAAATAACAAAAAAGACCATGATATACTTAATTGAGCCATGATAAACTGCATTTCTGTGTGGGGAACTATTAATATTGTGCTATACCTCCCTCTGGAGTATTTGACGATACAATTGGAGATGTGTTTAGAACTATAGTGGTATAATTGGAAAAGAACAATACAATTAGACTCCTCCCCCAACTCCTCTTTTCTCTGCAATTCCCTTGTGCCTTTCTCCTATTCCCCCTATTTTTAAAGTGACTATTGAATGCATTACTAAATGTGTTATCTTTTGATTCTGTTAAAACAGTGCTCTATCCTGAGTGGCTAACAGAACAGTATTAAGCATATCTATTGCAAGCAGGAAGAATAACTCGCTCACTTGTCTTTTTTAAAGATATGCAAGACCATTTTTCTGAACACAGCAAGAAAATTCTTAATGCATTGAACAAACAAAGGGAAGATGGTAAATTTTGTGATGTATCTCTGGACCTAGGAGGCTCCTGTTTGAATGCACATCGCAGTATCCTAGCTTGCTGTAGTAATTTCTTCCACAATATCTATGGAACTGGCACATCTAGTGAAATCAACCTTCCCGAGAGTTGCTCTGGCGTTTTGGGCCTTCTGTTTGACTTTATATACACAGGCGAACTTCATTTGACGCAAACAAATGTTTCCAAGGTGCTAAATGCAGCAGAGGAACTCTCAATCCCTGATGCAGTTCAAGCTTGTCGCCATTATCAGCAGAAGTTTGCAGATGATGAGAGGAAGAGTGATGAGCCCGTGTGTGACCACCAAACAGATGGATGTGGACCAGTGACGGCACCAGTGGACACTACAACACAAACTGGAGAAATCAAAGTTCTCGAGGAACAAATCACAAAGAGTGATTTTGGACAATTTGGCAAAAGGAGTACCAGGTACAACAAGAAACATCCATTTGAGTTGCGCACTAACAAACAGAATGACAAAATAAAATCACTTGGTGTTCAGAAAAGATCTAGAGATTCCTTGACATCCCGCAGAAGCCCAAGTTCTAAACAGCCGAAGAAAGCCAAAGAAAGTAACTCGGAAGACAGCAGTGAGGAGAACTCTGTGGAGAGTACCAGTGACCCGAGCATGGACATAATTAAAGTGGAAGACGATGAGGAAAGTATGAACAAGAGTGAACTGGACCATGATTACATTCCATCTAGACACAATTGTAAGAGACAGCGAAAAGCTGGCATGCTGGAAAACACCACGTTAGTGGCGAGCACACCAAAGCGCAATGCCCCGGACCCGTCAAACAGAAAGAGCGAACCCATCGAGTGTCCAACGTGTCAAAAGAAGTTCCTCAGCAAATATTATCTCAAAGTGCACAACAGGTAAATTCATGGGCTTCCTGGTCCATTTTTAGTAGGTAGTCATGAGCAATGTATCCCTGTGGGGTATTACAGCAATGCAATAACAATTGCAGATGGTGAGAATTATGTACAATACATCTGTGTTCGGGGTTAAAATTGCTGGTCTGAAATTATTCTGAAATATCCTTTTTTTTTAAAGCGAAATAACGTGCTATACAGAGATACTCTTATTCTTTTTTATATCTTTTGGAGAAGATGAAATCTTCACAAGAGAACCCAAGGCACATTTGGATGGGAGTAGAAGATGAGGGTGGAGAGGGGAGAAGCTTGACTGAGCAACGCAGATGTGACGGTTGAATCTGAGCATCAATCTGAATTCTATCACCAGAGGATTAGTACATGTAGCCCCAACATTCATCAGGCTGTTGAACACCACAAAACACTATACTATTCTCTGATTTGGATGCACTAAGGAATTCGGGCTTTTTGCACTAGGATCGGCTTTAAAAAAAAAAAAAAAAATTTTTAATTATTTTTTTTTTGTTCATTATGTTATCTATGTATTGTGTTTACAAGCCTTTTAGTTTAGAGATATAGTATGGAAAAAGGTCCACTGAGTTCACACTGACCATCAATCACCCATTCTATGATATCCCACTTTCTCATCCACTCGATACACAATCAGGACAATTTACATAGGCCAATAAATCTACAAACCCGAGGAAACTATAGGAAACCCAAGTCGCACAGAGAGAACATGCAAACTGACATGGTCAGTATCCGAGATCAGGATCAAACCCGGGTCTCTGGTTCTGTGAGGCAGCAGCTCTACCAACTGCACTAATATCTGCTACTAGTAAGCATTTAATTCTTCTGTTGTCTGTACATATGACAATTAAATACTTGCGACTCAAAATTGTGAGATGTTACACGTTGCTATCTCGGAATTTAAATGGTAAAACTGAATCGTATTTCCACGTGGCTCGAAGGGCTGAATGGCCTACTCCTGCATCTATTGTCTATTCCAATGGCTGTTAATTCCAATTTTCTTATATTTCATTCAATTTCTGTTGAACCGTTGATGTTTGAGTCAAGGGCAGCATTTACTGCCCTTGAGAAAGTGTTGATAAGTCTCCTCCTTGAAGTACATTGACCAGGAAACCCCTTGATTTTTAATTTATTAAGACTGTTAAAGGGAGTTCCATTGTATCTATAGCAGAGAATAGTAAAAGAGATCCTACACAGTTTTTTAAATAATTGCAATGATATTCATTTTCCAAGAAAATTTAATTGATGCCAGAGCAGAGCTGATGATGGGCTTAATTATTCTGTTGCCTTGGCTTTTCTTTTTAATGTCAGAAATTCTGCAGTAGAGTGTCGTCACCTATATATGCTCATTTAGATGATTATCCCGCTGAGTTTCTGTTGCTCTCATTCTTGTTCTCCTTGGTGATGGAATTGGTGAGGTTGGGAGGAGCTTTAAGAGAACCACAGCAGTGCATTGTGTTGATAGTAAGCACTCGGGCATACTGTATGGGTGATGACGAAAATAAATGATTTGTAGCAGTTACATGGTTTGTTAATCCAGTAAGCTGTTTAGTCCCACATGGAGTTCACATTCCTTGGATATTTATGGTGCTGCACTTAGCCAGACAAATGGAGAGTAATTATCTTTATGTTACTTGATTGTATTCCTAATACAGAGGTGGTCTTTATTTAACATTGGTAACTCTAAAACAAACTAATTTCTAACATGTTTTTAACCTTTAGAAAACACACAGGAGAGAAGCCCTTTAAATGCAGCAAGTGTGGAAAATGCTACTTCAGGAAAGAAAATCTGCTTAAACACGAGGCTAGGAATTGCATCACGAGGACGGGAGTGGTATGGAATCCAGGTTTCTCAGTAGCTTTTTCAATTACAAGGATCCTTTTATTTTTGCCTCATTTTGTCTTCATATTTTAACATTCATGCATTTCTGGCACCAATTTGGTCTTGAAGTTCTTGCCTCTACAGTTTTTTGACTAATTTGTTTTAATGGCCCTATTAAATTGCTGCATTTAGTAACCAATACTGTTGTCATCTGGGGGAATAAACCCTCTATTATAATTATCTGTTCTGATCGCGTTTAAAGTCTGAACAAATTGAAAGGAACAAGAATTAAAGAAATGGGGGCTTTCATTTGTACTGCTTCATGTACAGTCTATAGAAATTATTCTTTTAAATTTTAGTCAGAAATATAGCAGCTACTACAAAGAGCAGTGTGATAATCACCAGAATTTTTTTAACTTTGAATGAACTATCGTTGCTGCCTCCAACATCACCCCCGGCAGTGTGTTCCAGGCTCCCACCACTCTTTGTGTAAATAAAAATAAAAATAAACTTTCCCTACACATCTCCAATAGATTTCCTTCCACCCCCCACCTTTCAGCCTATGCCCTCTAGTTTGGGGCATTTCCACCCTGGGGAAAAGGTTGTGACTGTCTACCCTGTTTATGCCTCTCTTAATGTTGTTGAATCTTGTAGCAGCTAAAAGAGCAGACAGAATTTAAACATAATGCCGTTATTAAAATATATTGTGCAACACCGGAGTCCTGGTGTAAACTCTGTACCTTAATCTCTGGGATGGGTTTCAACCTCAGCCTTGCAAGTGGGCAAGCTATGTATTTGAGGTAAATTCTGACATCTGTCTCCACTCTAAAAAGGCAATTTCAAGGTATATTGTAGGGTTTGTAAGTCTTGGGTATAACATTGAAATATCATGACTATATCTAGAAATCCTGTTCATTCATGCTTTGTGGTCTGGCCTTTTCGCCATTAAGCTCTAATTTTAAATTCTGTCCTTGATTCCTGCAACGACTGCATTTTGTGTATCTTCAGTTTAAACCAGCATCTGCAGTTCCTTCCTACACATTTTGAAAATTACTTGTTTAGCTCGGCAATCTTTGAAATGTTTAAGATTTTGCGGGTGGCTTTATAAGGTCATAAGTGATTGGAGCAGAATCATAATCGTAATAGTACTTTATTAGCCAAGTATGTTTTGCAACATATGGGGAATTTCATTTGCCATACAGTCATACCAATAAAGAGCAACAAGGCACCCAAATAAATTTTTAACATGAACATCCGCCACAGTGACTCTTCCGCATTCCTCACTGTGATGGAAGGCAAATAAAGTTCAATCTTCCCTTCTTTGTCTCCCACGGTCGGGGCATTCAAACCTTCCGTTGTCGGGGCAATCTTGGCTCCCACAACCGACGGTCGAGCCGTCCGCGTCGGGGCGATCAAGCTCTCGCATCAGGGGGATCTCAGCTCCCCTGCGACTTTGGAGCTTCCCGACATCAGTCTCTAACCGAGACCACGAGCGGCTCGATGTTGAAGGCCGCGGTTGGAGCGTTGATCCCAGGCAAGGGATCGCAGGCTTCCATGGTAAGTCCACGGCCTAGTGGTGGGGCTCAAAGTCGGTCTTGAGCAAGGCCGCCAGCTCCATGATGTTAGGTTGCAGAGTGACCGGAGATACGATCTGGAAAACAGTTGCATCTCCGGTAAGGTAAGAGGTTGAAAAAGGTTTCCACTGACCCCCTCCCCACCGACCCCCACATAAAACAAACCAGAGGCCATTAACACATACTTTTAAAACACACTAAAAATAACAAAAAAGATGAAAGACAGACAGACTGTTGGCGAGGCTGCCATTGCGGACGGCGCCACCTGGTGGACACTTCAAAGAATTAGGCTATTCAGCCCATGAAGTCTTCTCTGTATATTAATCATGGCTGATCTATCTCCCTCGTAATCCCATTCTCTTGCCTTCTCTCCCATAACCCCTGACACCAAGCATCTATCTATTTCTGCCTTAGAAATATCCATTGGCCTCCACATCCTTCTGTGGCAAAGAATTCCACAGATTCACCATCCTCTGACTCAAGAAATTCATCCCCATCTTCTTCCTAAAAGAACATCCTTTAATTCTGAGGATATGACCTCTAGTCCTTGACTCTCCCATTAGTGGAAACGTCCTCTCCACATCCACCCTATCCAAGCCTTTCACTATTCGATACATATCAATGAGATCCCCCCTCATTCTTCTACACACCAGTGAGTACAGGCCCAGTGCTGTCAAACACTCATCATATGTTGATCCATTTTATAAGTTTGGGTCTTTTATCTACAACTCTATACAAGGGCTCATTGTTGCATTCCACCTTGTGTTGTGTTGTCTTCTGCCTCTGGCATCTGTCCATGTCTATATCAGTTGCAGAAATCCCCCCCCCCCCCCCCCAATGTGTAGGCGTCGCTCCTCAAACTATAATCCCGAGGCCTCAAACTTGCTTTTGACTGACATTCCATCATCTGTAAACACCTTGCAAGTGCCCATTCTATCCAAGCTGTATTCTGTTAGGAAGTGTACGGCAGCTTAAAGGCAATGTACAAACTGGCCTCTTGGCCATCTTCTATCTTTATACAGATATAATTCTGACCACAATCTTAAATGCTTTACTTCCCCACAGGTTTACACTTGTCCTGAATGTAACCAGACATTTAAAGGAAGGATTGAGCTAAGGAACCACCTGGTATCTCACACAGGTGAGATGCCCTTCAAGGTAGGTCCTTATTATTTTCAGGCTGACTGATTTGCACTGAGTTAACGGATCTCAGCTGAGTAAGCTTCTGGACCTACAATTAAGCTTGAGTTAGACAAGGAGAAAGGGTGTGTGGGAAAAAAAAATAATGCTAAAACATTGATATGTAGTACACGAGGTAAATTATTTAGGACTGAGTTTCTTGGAATCAAACTGGAAAAAGCCCTCTGACTTCCAAAACTTAGGACAATTATTATTCTTTGCTTCTTATCATACAAACCAAATTCAATCCAACGTATTACTGTCCCTTAGATCCCCTGAGCTTTCTCATTAAAGATCAGTCTGCCACATGGAAAAATAAATCTGAAAAATTATCCTTCAGATGTGGGAAATTGGAAATAAAATTAGAAAATTCTGGGAACGCTCAGAGGATAGGCAGCAGTTGTGAAAAGAGAGTTACCATTGCAGGGCCAAGACTATCAGAACTGAAAAAGAGGGAACAGACGTGAGTTTAAAGTTGCTGGGAAAGTGGTGGAGGAATAGACGGGACCAAAGTTATATACCTGTGTCACTATTAGCAGGGCTGTGGGACATGCCCAGCAGCTTGGGCCATGCAAATCCGGGGAGAAAAAAATAGCCAAAATCAGAGCTGGATGTAAAGCAGAACTAACAGTTCAAGGTTCAGGGCGGTTTATTGTCACGTGAACCAATTGAGGTACAGTGATATTCGATTTACCTTACAGCCATGCTAAAAAAAAAGCAACAGGACACACAACTGCATATAAGTTAACATAAATATCCACCACAGCAGATTCCCCACATTTCTCACTGTGATGGAAGGCAATTAAGTCCCATCATCTTCCGTCTTTATTCTCCCGTGGTCGGGGCAGTCGAACTGCAGTCGGGGCGGTTGAAGCTCCCGCAGCCGGTGGTTGAAGCCCTTGTGTCGGGGCGAACAAATCTCCCTTGTCGGGGCGGTCGAAGCTCCTGCGGCTTCGAGCTCCCGAAATCAGTCCCTGTCCAGAGACCACGAGCTCCACGATGTTAAAGTCTGCAGGCTCCCGCGGTTGGAGCTGCTCGGTCGATCCCTGGCAAGGAGATCGCAAGCTCCACGATGGTAAGTCCTGCAGGCTCCTGCGGTTGGAGTCCTCCCGAAGTCTGTCTCCAGCAGACGCCGCCAACTCCACGATGTTAGGCTGCAGTGCGGACAGATAAGATACAGAAAAAAAATTGCATCTCCGTCGAGGTAAGAGATTTAAAAAAGTTTAAAGAACACTAAAACATACATTTAACACATTCTATAAAACACAAAGAAGGAATGGACTAGACAGACGGTTAGCGGGGCAGCCATTGCTGGCGCCACCCGGTGGTTTAATACAAACAGACTGAAAGAAAGAGCAAGTTACCTAGAGCTGGAGAATTTGAAATTGAGTTCATCAGATTGTAATGTATCCAGATGGTTGTTGAGGTGTTCAGCAAGTTTACATATTTCCTCAATGTAACAGTGCAGGAGGTCAGAGTGGGGTGGAGAATTAAAGTGGCAGGCAATTGAAAGAGCAGTGTCACTCCCACAGGCTGAATCCACAGAGAGTGGCACTGTACCAGCAAAGTGATCGCCCAATCTACATCTCCATTGTAGAGGGACCACATTGGGAACACTGACTGCTATAAAATAAAGTTGGGAAAATGTCCACATGAATCATTGCTTCAGCTGAAAAGATTGTTTGCGTCTTCGAGTGTGTAGAGAGAAGAGGTGAAAGGACATGTTTCGCATTTCCTGTGGGGAAAGTGTCATGAGATGAGTGGTTGGTGGAGACGGAATAGCAGATCAAAGAGTCTTGAAGGAAGTGATCCTTTTGAAGTACTGACATGGAAGGGGGAAGGAATATGTGTCTGGGAAGTTAAATCTCATTGGAGCTGATGAAAATTGTGAAGGGTGACTCATTGATTGCAGAGACCAGTGGGGTGAAAGTTAAGAACCAGGGCAATTCCATTTGACATGTGGATTTTGCCAACATCTTCATGTGTAACATTGGTATTGTTTTGTGCTATCCTCTAGCATCCTTGATATCTACTCAAAATGTGATCATATTAGTTAGACACAATCTTCCTGTACTGTAGATCCATGCCGATGACCCTTGATTAATCTATTCCGTTTTTTACAGGGACTTTCCCACTACTGAAGTTGGATTGTGGCAAGCAAATACTCTGTTAAACCCTTTCCCATCTTTTTTCCAAACAATGGTGCACTAGTTCTCCTGGTTTCTGACACCTTGCCCATGTCCAGAGACATTTGAAAATGGTCCGAACCTTTTATTTCTTCCCTTCTTTTCATGGTGGTCTGGGATGCATTTAGTTCTGGCGTTCTGATTTTTATCTACTTTCAAATAATTAAATCCCTTGCAGTTTTGTCATTTGCCAAGTTTATCCTATACAATATCTTAACTCTCCTCTTCCGTTACTAGACTATCTGCATTGTTCCACTTTATGAGGACACACACATAGTATTCTTTGAGAATCATACCCACATGTACCACCACCAGAGGTAACCTCTTTGGTTCCTAGTGGGTCCTAGTCTTCCCTTAGTTTTTATTTTACTCAAGTATTCTTTTGATATTTCTATTGCCAACTATTTTATGACCTCTTGCAGTTTTTCTTTCTATTTTCATCTCTGTAGTTTTATTCTCCATGGTTTTATGCTGTATAAGCTTTGCTATCTTTTGCTTCCTCCTGCCTTTGTTCTATATCCAGGGAACTAGATTTGGGAAAAAAAAGATGCAAGAGGTGAAAGCGGGAGGCAGAGTTAACGTTCCAGTGTTTTATATTCCCCAGTTATAACATTGTTTATATCTTCTCTTCAACCCTCCCCAAATGATACACAGGCCATGTTTGATTGCCACCTTTACCAAATTCTGATTACAGGTCATTCACTGGAAGCTCTTTGCACAGCTTGCTGCCTAAGCTGCTGGGTATTTTCAGTATTTATCTGGGATTTCTAGGATTTTGGATTTGGAAGATCCACTCCCCTTTCCTCTTTTCCCTGAACCTAAATACTTTTGCTTGAATATGTCCCATTGCTCTGATCTTGATTTTAGTTTAGTTTAGAGAAACCGCACGGAAACAGGCCTTTCGGCCCACCGAGTCCGTGCAGACCAGGAGTCTTTGGAATGTGGGAGGAAACCAAAGATCTCGGAGAAAAGCCATGCAGGTCACGGGGAGAATGTACAAACTCTGTACAGATAGCACCCGTAGTCAGGATTGAATTTGGGTGTCTAGCACTGTAAGGCAGTAGCTCTACTACTACACCACTGTGTTGCCCATATACCTTCATATAATTGTTTCCACTCCCCTGTTAGTTACATTGCATCTAAGTAGAATTATTTTGGCTTTGATCTAAAAGAGCAATTCAGAATCATGGTCATTTTGCCAATACCCTGTTCTCCTGGCTAGCTTTAACCCCAGACTTTGCATAACATTTCATTCCAGCGCTAGCTGCATATTATTTTCTCAGAATGCACTTTAAGAATTGTGGAGCGATTTTTTAAATAATACTTTTCTAATTTACATTGATTAATGGAAGTTCCTCTACCACTGTCTATTTTGCAATTCTCAGAAACTTCCTTCACATTTGATCTTCTGCTTCTGACTGTGTAAGTGCATTTCCAGGAGTATAATTTTTCATTTGCTTTTCAGTTCAATTAATATTGCTTCATTGCTTCATATTTTTTCTGCTCACATGTAGAAGTGTTTCTTCAGCTTGTATTTTATTTTTGTCATCCCTCCCCTGAATGTTGAGCTGCCACCGGTGCTCTTTAAGCAAAGTATCAGTAACACCCAGCGTTGACACTTCCCGGAGGTTCCTGGACTCCCTCATAGTGAAAATATAAATATCTCAAGTACATGTAATTAAATATATAAATTGTTGTTATAAACTATTAAATATATAATAGTTGTTCTATTTACTAACCTTGGTTTCCTCTGCCTTCAAAACATGGTCCAGAGTTCTTTGTTTTTCATTTGCATCTTTGATTCCTTTTCTTCTGAATCTGTTTGGGTTCAGTTCTCCCCCAACCTCCTTTCCAAGCAAGTGAGTAGTTCTCTGGTCTAAGGACGACAGGCACACGGAGAAGCCAACATCAACATTTCATTATCCCTGTTACCTTTGCAGCAAATTGGTTCTGCACTCCTTCCAAAGCATTGGCATCTTTAAAATGACCAGAGTTGACCTTATTACTGCGGTAGGAGTCCAACCAATTTTTAAAGAGCTTAACATTATTTACTGAAAGGTAATAGAAATTCCAAAGAACATGCCTAGTATAGACAGTTGATGCAGGGATAATCTGTGAATATTACACTGTGCGTACTGCAGGAACCAAACACTATTGGGCTGTAGATGTGATCACTGCGCCACAAATGTTTAGCACACAGGTCCCACACTGCCATTCCTGATGTTGGAAACATGTTTTTTAATACAGGTAACACCTCCCTGCAACTCTGATTTTCTGCACGTTTTAACCCTTCTAGTGCCCCTCATGTCCTCAGCAATTCATGCAGAAGAAAGACATGCAGAGTCATATGATTAAATCTCACGGCGCACCAAAACCATTCCCGGTGAGTACAAGAAAGTAAGTTTAACATTATATTCTCTCGCTAGCATCCGAGAGCCCCACAAACAAGGTACTCTTGATCAAGGCAAACCTGGATAGCTTCATCGTGAGATGAATAGCAAGCTGAAGTAGGATGGGTACAAGAAAATGAAAAAGGGATGGATAAATAGGAGAGGTGTAAATGCTTTAGGACAGGAAGGGGCATTACCGCAAAGCACTTTTTTTTTCTTGCTCTGTTCCTCAGTCAAGGGTGATTAGATGTGGATTCTGAGGTGGCCTTGGTTACTTTGGTCTGATCTTCCAGAGGTTTGACCCAATGATCACAACAGACCAATTCCAATTGGGAATAATTTGCTAATTGTGGGACACCTGGAGTTCCCCATTCATTTGCTGCCTTGAGATATTTAAATTCTAGTGTTGTAACATTTGAATGATGCTGGTAAATGCATTTCTATTGCTGAAGGGCATGCTGGAGTTATGGCACTTGGCAGCTACATGGCACCATCGGTGAGTTCGATTTTTGGATTGTGAAACGAGAGGGTTCCAAATGGAGGGATCCACGAAGAGGAGACGCATCAAATATCACAAAGGTTTAGCAAAGAATATGAAGGGTTCATTTGGTAAATGCATTATCAGCTTCCTTCAATCTTTGGTTTCTATTGATTTAGCAAATAGCAGCCCAGAGAAACCAGATAGGTGTGAGGGTTGATCTTAGTGCTCCGATCCTTCTAGTTTGATTACTACTAGGTGATCTTGCTGGAAAATACATAGATGTTCTGCAGTGGGCATAACTGGGATAGTTGAAAATGCTTTTGTGTGCTTGGTATGATTTCATGTGGAGAATGGTCCCTTGTCCTCAACTGCTCACTGTAACCCAGTCGGAGTCATTATTCACCCACTGTGAATCTGTCATCTTGTGTGATTCTCTGTCTCGCTCTATGACACGTTAACACCCTCCCCACTACTGTAAAGATGGATTGGTAAACAACTAACGTGCAATGTGTCTTGATTTTCAGTGTCCTGCTTGTTCCAAATGCTTCCTCTCCCGCAACGACTTGCATCAGCATGAGTTGTCCAGACACCAGGGAGAGAAGCTGTTTGTGTGTGAGGAGTGTGGTCACAGGGCTTCCACCCGCCATGGCCTGCAGATGCACATAAAGTCCAAGCACAGGTACAGTCCGTGTGCAGCGGCTTCCCATTACTTAACCAGCGAGGGGTGCACGTGGGTGAGTTCAGCACAGCACCTCATTTTGCTAACAGTTTGAAATGCTGGGAGCTGGGAAGATCAAATGGTCCAAATGCATAGGTCTGATGAAGATGTCTTGATCCAAATGTCACCCATTCCTTTTCTCCAGAGATGCTGCCTGACCCGTTGACTTACTCCAGCATTGTAAAACAGCATCTGCAGTTCCTTGTTACACAAATTAATAGTTCAACCGTCAATGTGAACTTAATAGAATAAAACATTAGAAAACAAATTAGTGAGCTCTTCCAGTAAAATCAATATCTTTGAAACAGGTTGGGTTTGCAGAGAATCATGGGGCATTTATATAGAGATTTTGGATGGACTGGGAAATGGCTCAAAATTAATTGTAATTAGCTGGTGACCTGAGAGAAATGAATGGATAGAGAGACATTTCCCAAATGTAAGCTTTCTACTGTAAAAATGTATCTTTTGTACTAGGTTCAAAAACTAGGCCTGTGCCAATTAATTTGCATGTGACTGAATTTTACTATTTGTTTTAAATCAAAAGATGCACTGGTGCACCATTAGTTAGCTCACTTGTTCAATGACAATAAATGGTATTGTATTGTTCGTACACCTTAGTCTCCTATACCTAGGGAGCATGAACAGTGTGTCCCATTACAACCACATAGCCAGCATATCTACTGCATGTGATTGAGAGACTAATAAATAAGGCATCACAAAAGTCAACTGCCAGGCTGATTTAGATGTTCCAGTTCCTTAATTACACATTTACAACAGTGAAACAAGTTATTTTTGGTAATAGCGCAAGATTTTGTTTCTGGTTCCTTTTTGTGCAATTGGTGGATACGAGATGAGCAGCAAAATATCACTGGCCCAGCACAGTGATAATTACAAACTGATACAGTTACTCCAGGCCTGTCAGAGTTTCATTGCAATTTCAAAACAATTTTAATGTCGAGGTAAAATTCCGATAAGAACCAGCAGGTAGATGTGCCGTGTGTCTGGGATTCACCAGATGAAAGTAATGAGAGCAGTGACATTTGGTGGGGGGGAGAATGTAGGTGAATGATTGCAGCAATGGAAGTTGTCGACTCTTAAAGAAAGAGTCCAGGAGTAGAACTAACTGGACAGGTCTTTAAGAGCGAGTAGGCACTGGTACGATGGCTACATAATTCTGAACTGTCAATGGTGAAATTAAAGGTCATTGCTCTTCTTTCTAAAGTTTGTTTTCCACTGCTCCTGTGTCTCTGATTTTTTTAAATGTTTAGTAAGGGGATAAATGGCTGCTGGCCACAGTCTCGAGCTGCATGGAGCAATTACTTAAATCATCTCAACTGCAAAATATAGCAACCAGTCTTTTTTAATAAAAACATTTCTATGGATGTTTCTTTTAAAATATTCCAAAAATGTTTTAAACTATTGTCCAAGTGTCATCAGTGTTGAAGAGAAAAGTGGTAGTTGGATGTGCCGCACACAGCCAAATGTTTTAGTGCCATTGGTCGCAGTAGGAGAGGGATTGATGGAGAAGGTTAACATTCACTTTATTTTTGCACTGGTGTTACAGGAATGAACGGCCGTACATTTGTGAATTCTGTGACCGTGGGTTCACCCAGAAGGGCAATCTGAATGTCCATTTGCGGACGCATACAGGGGAGAAACCATTCCAATGTCATTTGTGTGGGAAGACTTTCAGGATCCAAGGTGAGTGTCTGGTGGATCGTGAGGAGCCCAACTTAGATTCTGTGTCTCTAACGAAGGATCCCACACACTTAATGTCCCACGGCAGCAGGGTTGATAGATTCATCAGCCGGTACCACAGTAAGGCAATTGTAGTCCTGCTGCTGTGAGACTGAGTTGGTTAGGCACCTCGGCCACTCTTAAGTGCAGCAAAGAATCGGTCTGCGGGACTGGAAAGGAGATGGGTCAGCTGGGGCTTGTGCTCTCAAGTAATTTTTTTAAAAGACACAAAGTGCCGGAGTAACTCAACAGGTCAGGCAGTATTCCTGGAGAACATGGATAGGTGATATTTCAGGTCAGGACCTTTCTGAAGAATAAGGGTCCCGACCTGGAACGTCACTTATTCATGTTCTCCAGGGATGCTGTCTGACCCACTACATTATTCCAGTACTTCCTTTTTTAGATAGACCAGCATTTGCAGTTCCTTGTTTCTACCACTCACTCAATGATTACTGAAGACTGGGCTGTGAGATGCCTTCCACAGTTGAACAACAGCCAATGCCATTACAAATTATTACTGAGGTGTTAAATCTAGCCGGTCTAGAGTCCTTTTTAGAAATGCCTATTTAAGATATACAACTCCTCCTACAGCAATGGAACTGCTTTCTTGAGTGGATTTCAACAGTTCCAGATGTATGTCCACTTCCACCTCTGGGCATCCAGGGGCAGATATCTTTACCCGTTTCCTTGTCCCAAGCATGAATAAGAAAATGGTTTTATGGAGTATCTAGGAGAGCGCTGCAGGAAGACCAAGTGAATTTAGGGTATGTGATTTGATCCTGAAATTTGGAAAGTAATCCCCATTTTGTACTGTATTAACAATCTCCTATCTGCACCAGCGAGTCTGGACAAACACAATAGGACCCACACGGGTGAGCGGCCGTTTGGCTGTGAGATCTGTAACCGAAGGTTTACGGAGAGGGGACCTCTCCATCGTCACATGGCCAGCAAGCATCAGGAGGGTCGCCCGCACGACTGCAACATCTGTGGGAAGACCTTCAAAGGTAAAGCGGGTTGTGCTGGAGTTATTTTACGAGTTCTAGCCTTGCTCTGCTTTTTCATCCTCTCTACAATCCCCATGAATAGGATTAACCTCCAACACAGCAGCTAACATTAACACCAAAACAGGATAACTCCATTCTCTGCGTTTACTCTTCCTTCCCCACCATAATGTAACTCCCCTCATCAATACATCTGAAATTTGTCACTTTAGAGTGGAATTACTAGGAAAGGGACTTCTATTCCAGGAATCGTGGGGAAAATTGGTTAGAAAGCCCCTCTCCAACTATATTGTGATTGATTTCCCTCTTGCATTCAACCAAGGTTCGATATAGGAGGCTGTATGGCACTGATACAACTCTGTCAGCCATTTCCACACCATTCCAGAAAGAAGGCTAAAAACTCAGGGGAATTCTGCTCTCGGGAAGGGTGTTGGGGTAGTGTTGACATTCAGTTTTAAGAAGACGTTCCATCTTTATTTCAGCCGTTGATCAGTTGCGTGTTCATGTCGGAAGACACAAAGGGGTGAGGAAGTTCGAGTGCAGTGAATGTGGTTACAAATTCACTCGACAGGTGAGTCCTCCTTGACTGCTGAGACACTTTAAAGTAGAGCAGAGTTGTTCAAATGATTGTGTTTGTTCACTCCTGCATTGTGATTACTTGGAGAGGTGCTTGTGTTTGGGTAGAGAAGAGCCAAGCACTGCCAATCGAGTGAAACTCAGCGACTCCATTTCATAGCCTGAACCGTAGTACCTGTGCCAATTGGCACATCTATCTAATGGGAAGTTGGCAAAGGTTGAGGGAGAAAGCAGAGGTGATAAGCTGAGTTGGACTGGAGAGATTCACGTGGAGCATAAACCATAGATTTGTTCGGCTGACAGGTCAGTTTTTACCTGATCTATTTGATATAATTATCCTAGTTATTAATATATGCCTAGTTAACTTTTAGCTAGTGTCCTAACGTCTCCTTGTGGTTCCATGTTGGTCTTTGTTTCTATGACACACCTCAGAACATGCTGCTATATTAAATGCACTGTAAATATGGAGTAGATCCTTTGGTGTGCTACAAATGTGGATTTTTCTCAAACATAGGCTCACCTGAGGAGACACATGGACATACACGGGCGAGTGGAAAACTACAGTCCCCGTCAGAGAAGGCTTCGGAATCTTATCATTCCTAATGAGAAAGAGGGAGACACCGAGGTGCTCGAAGCTCCTCAAGCAGACCAGCCATCTGTGGCTGCTGCTCCTCCCGCAGATACAAAAGAGCTGACCAGTCAGAACACAGACACCAGAGAACTCTCTGTCCAGAGATTCCTGGACAATGGAAACTACCACCCAGAAGAGAATGTGATGTCAACGGCCAGTGAAACAGACACTTATGTAGAGGAGATTACCATCGTTGAGATATAAGGACCTGTTGCCCCAATATGAATTGCCTTAAAATTAACTTCTTACGAAGCATGTAAATAAAATGATTCTATGTATTTGCTGGCTGCCATTTCATTCATCAGCAGTCTGTTCAGTAAAAAAAAAACTCCTTTTATACCTTAACTTAGGCATGTACTCCAGTCAAAAGTAAGGGAACTCTTCCATTTGATGTGTCACTGTTAAAACACGAGGGCCCGGGCCCTTGCTAACAGTCCCAGCTAAACAGATTAATCATCTCAATAAGGAATATCACTGCATGTTAAAAAAAAGTTTCTTATATTGATTATAAAACACTTTTTGGTACAACCCCTGAATAAATGTTGTTGAAGTTTAAAATTGAAAATACAGCAGTGCTGTGTGCCCAAAATCCCAGAAACAGCCTGACAATGCATGGACCTGCAGAGGTGCCGGTGGGGAGAGTAATATCAGCCAATATTCAAAATAGACAGTCATTAACCAGCACTGAGAAATATGTTTGAATCTTTTAAGCTCTTGTAATTGATGTCCATACAAAATCATAGTTGACCAATGATTAATCATGGTTGCTCACAGCCCCCCTCTTTATCTTTCCTTCCTTTACTTTCCCCCAACCTCACACTCAACACCATTAATCTTGGCCTCATCTCCATCTATTAGCAGTGACTTTCTACTGTGTAGAAATGTTTTTGAATTTCTTCAGAAATTTGTGGTTTAGAGGCCACGCTTCATTTTTCTTGTGAAGTTGAATGTTATCTGTTTAAGGTCTTGCAACTATAGCAGCATATGCTTTTAGACAGAGGCTGCACTGGATTTGTCATTTAGAGATACTGAGTGAATATTGGTGCCATCTACTTGTCTCACCTTTGAACTGCAACATAAGCACAGGAAGCAAGCATGATGCCATATAGAAATACAGAAACACTAGGAAATAATTAAATGGTGGGTTGTAGCAAAGCAGTATAAAGAGGTACGCAACTCATTTCCTCAAAACTTGCAAGCTGCTATCAAGTGGTTGTGAGAAGAGCAGTACTTAAACATGAACACCAGTATGTAAAATAAGGCTTACAACGTTGGTAGCACGCAGAGTACATCCTGGGAACAGATTCAGGTCACAGTGAGAATTATTGAATGTTTGCATGTGTGAAGTAAAACTTGAAGGACATTTTCTGCACAAAAGTCAAACTACAAACCACTTTCTTCACTAGTGCCCAAGTCATTTTAGTGAGCCTGAAAGATGAACAAAAATACTTACAGGAGATTCCCAGATCTGTTCCTGTCCTCATACTTCTTTGCTTGATAATATTCAACATTAGTTCCAGGTTGCGTTGCTGGTGTATTTACTTTAAGAGCCCAATGCACCAAACAGGAGCAGAATATAGTTGATGTGGCAAAATGGTCCATAACAACCAAATTATTAGCTAACCATCATTTCATTGTGATAGTGGGATGCTGATGTGTATGATCATATAATATTTAAAAATATAGCACAGGAACAGGTCCTTCTGCCTGCAATGTCCGTGCTGAACATGACGCCGAACTAAACTAATCTCATCTGCCTGAACACGTGACATATCCATGTGCCCAACTGAAAACCACGTTTGAATGCGACTATCATCTCTGTCTCCAACACTACCCCTGGCAATGTGTTCCAGGAACCCACTACCTTGTGTAAAAATAAACTTGCCCCACACAACTCCTTTAAACTTTGCTCCTTTCACCGATGAAGGAACCTGAAACTGGCACCCTAGAACAATAAATACATTTACTTACCATCCAGAGTACAATTTAATTGGGCAATGGCTTTGCAACAGTTCCAATGTTACCTCTCCACCACCCCCCAATCCAAAACCCATACTAAACGGGACACAGACTCGAGTATTAAGTTAGCATTAACGTTTAAATGTAAAATACTGTACATTAACCAATGCTTCAGAGTAAACATTTTATTTAGTAGAATTTGTATAATGCAAATTCAATATAAACTGCATGTATGTACAATAAGTCACAACACTTCAGACACACACTGAAAACTCAAGATAAAACCAGGATGTATAGTGCTTGAAACTCACAGCATTATGCTAGAGATTTTGAAAGGCAACGGTATTAAATTTCTCACGTCTTCATTCCTCTTGTCAATATTTAAGTCCTTAAAAGTCACTCATTTAAAAAAAATCTTCCTCACGAAACATTTTCTCCACATCGAACTCTGAACTAGCAAAGGCACATGTTACTCATCTCCACAGAGCTCACAGTCAAGTCCAGCAGTGGGACTACTGGACTTGGCTTCAGTACACCAGACGAAGGGGTAAGGATGGAACAAAAACCAAACCGCTTGCAGTTGAGAAGAAAAGATACCTTAGTTCCAGCTGCGATCAAATAACCACTTCTGGTAAATGGGGGAAGGTTCTGTTGACGAGGTTAAAGACTGAATGATTGGCAACTAGTGTTTCAAATTGTAACCCAGCACGAGGCAGTGCCTTCAGGAGTCAAAGAGATAGCTGAGCAATCTCTTACATATTTGACATCCTTCTGCGTGATAATCAACCAGTTGGACACAAATCTACCAGCAGCAAATTGGTATCACATTGTGTACAAGTCACTGAATGCACAACATCTTCAAGACACAAAGGATCCAAAGTTAACCAAAATGTTCAATTTGTGATTTATATACTTAAGAGGTCAGTTTAGATATACAGCATGGAAACAGGCCCTTCAGCCCTTTGAGTCCACACTGACCATCAATTACCTGTTCACAATGATTCTATGTTATCCCATTTCCTAATCCACACTCTGCACACAAGGGGCAATTTATAGCCAATTAACCTACAAACCCATGTCTTTGGAATGTGGGAGCACCCGGAGGAAACCCACACAGTCACAGGGAGAATGAGCAAACTTCATGCAGACAACACCCAAGATTAGGATCGAACCCAGGTCTCTGGATCTTTGAGGCAGGATCTCTACCAGCTGTACCACTGTGCTACTGTGTTGCCCCATGCCCCAGTGTGAGTATTCTAAACTAATAACTTTGGAGTATTTCATTGCACTCTTATTTCTAAAGTAGTGGCAATTACGAATGGAAGTGCCACATCCATCCCACTCCTTGGTGGGGATCATCACCCAACTATTGTGGAACAGGTCCTTACCAGACACAAATTGCAACACTGGTGAGACGGTTGAGGTAAGCATTTAAAGCAAATTGAAAGATAGCACATGACCATCTGAGTGAGAGGCTCCTCAATTCCAAATTCTGAACCAAGTTGAGATTCAGTCACAGTTGTGATATATTAATCTGATCAGACTCAGCATTAAAATGCAACAGAGCATCAGTGAGGTCCATTTGGAGGTCCTTCCCATATCTTGAATGGGCTGAGTGGGCCTTAAATGGAACTCACTTCACTTTTCCTTTGTATAAAGTATAATTGATTTGACCAAGAGTCTTCATTGAAAGGCTCGGCAAATGCAACATAACTCTTTGTTCCATTCCAAAACACAGAAACAGTTAAAAAAAAAACCACATAACTGTGGTAAAACACGGTGCAGATTGTGCAGCACAAAACTGCAGCTATAAAAACAAAACAATACTTAGTGTTCTATAGACTATAGCAGTGATGGATCCCGAATCTGATTGATTGGCAAGCAATTGCAGTTTATGCTCTCCAATTGTTGTTGTCATTTTGGAAACAATCCCATTACTAAAATTATTCTCATGATAAAAATTAGCTCAAATGGCTCCTATTTTCACACCTGAATCTACGTCACGTATCCAATCAACATCACTGTAACTGATTAATTGGCCACTGTCTACCTTGAGTTTGTGAAATTGTGTGCACACAAATCAGCTGCCCGAATTAGTCTTACTTGTAACATTTCAAATCTACCTGATTACCGACAATTCCCTTTAGAATTTCCTAGGTCATGAAGGGTCAGACATGAATTCCAGTCTTTCCCTTCAATGGTGAATGGCAGAAAGCTGGATGGTTTGATTTGATTTGATATAATTTATTGTCATTGTCTTCAATTAAGAGACAACGAAGAGAACACGACTTGGATAATAGCCGCATCCTCGCCAGGAAGCGACTGAAGGACGGTTTCCCCCTTACCCTACCCGCTTCCCCCCCACATAAAATACTGAAAAAAAGTTTTAAAACTCTAAACATAACAAAAAAAGACAACCAGACCGTGGGCGGATGCAGCCAGTAACAGCGCCACCGGATGATCATCAGATGGCACTGGCACCTTAATTTCTGTTGCTTAGGTACTCAAATACCTTTTCAAAAGCCAGAAAGATCTACAACACTTCCAAGCAAATAAATATCAAGCTTTTACAACAATTGCAATAAACAAACCCAAAATGTGGCAATGTTCAATCTGACTCGGCCCCCTCCACATGAATTTAATTTAAACTTACAGTATAATGTGACTGCAGCTTCACTAAATGTTACAGCACCGGGCCATGTGTTGTATACTGGCAAGTTTTTAAACAGAATTTGCAATGTCATGTGACAAACAATCTATTTCTTTTTGCATTCATAGAATCAGAAGACGCAATTCAACCCATAATGCCTGTGCCAGATCTTTTGTGAAGCATTTCAATTAAAATTAAGTTCTGTTAATATGTCATGCGTGGGACTTCAGTGCTGATGTGCTGGCAGATTATCTGGACAATTGTATATTATTACAATTAATACCCAAAACACTTGTAATTCATTTCTTTACAAAGAGTGATCACATTAAAATAAAGTAATAATACATTTTTCAGCAACCCAGCAAGGAGCACGGGAGTTGTTTAGAGGCAGCACATAAATCAGCATCTGGTGAGCTCAATGCCAAAGCATTGGGATGTCTGAGAAGATTATTAGTTTTACTGCACCCTCCCCTGTATCTAGTTCAGCAATCAGAGCTCAGTTTAATGCCAATATTAGCCATTACAGAAACCTGGGCTGAAGAACAGCACCAAAGGAGATCCTCGATTTGCGGCCTGATCCAGGTGTATTTTCATGATGGTGAATGTTGCCCGAATGTTGACTCCATTTTTGATGTTGACATCATATCCGTTCACTATTTGTCCAATGAGGCACTAAACCAAGATTCCATTTATCTAATGTAGCAGATCCCATGTTACTAGAACATTACTGTGTTCTTGAGTGTTCTATCATCCCAATATTCCTCATTCAAACATTATCACAAAAATAAATTATTCACCACATTTCTGTTCATGGGTTTTGTGCACAGAATGTTTGCTTCATTTTTCTACATTGTTGAACTTTACAAGTAAATTGATTTTAAGTTAAGTGTTTGCTGAATATGATGTAGAGCTACATAAAGCAGGTTTTCTTTTTACCAGAGCTTTTTAACAAGCGCTGGTTGGTGACAAGGCTGGGGAGATAAAGCTTCACATCTTCCCTCTGGAGACGAATTCAGCCAGCAGCCAGTGGTAGATAGAACGCAGCTAACAACAGCAAACAAAGTTCAGTAAAACCAACGAGTGCTGATGGTGGCAACATGGAGAATTTTAAAATGTAATTATGAAAGCCAATGGTGAATTTGACACCAGGCAGTTCAGTACTGGACGACTATCCATTGGAAGTGGGTAGCAGCCAGCTGAATTGAGAGCGGGTTTTGCTGTAGTGGTCTTAGTCATCATTCCAACCTGCTCAGTGCAAAAGGCGGAGGTTCTCATTATGAAGCTGCCTTCGATACCGGGCCAGATTTAGACTGTTTATTTCATTGTTGTGGTTGTCATTGGTCGAGCTTTCGAAGGTGACCCGGGCAGTGGGCATGAACTGCCGGAAGATGCTGACAGATCCGTGCCAGAAGGTGGGTTGGGGGAGATGACCAACAATACTCCAGGAGCCAGTCTGAAAGTTAAAGGCCTCAATGACACCAGATAGTTCAAAGGTGTTGTCATAGCCTCCGGAGACAACCAGCTTTCCCCCCAGAGCAGCCACACTTCCCCCAACGTGGACCTGGGATAGAGAGAAAAAAAACCAAGACTGAGCATACTCAACAGCACGCAGAAATGCAATAGACTACTCAAAATTTGACGCAGGGAATCACAGCAACTCAAGCACTTCTTATCTCACAAACCAAAAAGTCTAATTTTCAATTTCCCTCCATGGTTCTGCCCCATCGTTGTACCTTCCTTCAGTCTTACAACCAATTCCTCCCCATCCCACCCATTTCACTCCTCTTGAGGAGTTCTACATTTCCATCCTTCCCACCATATTCCCAGACCCCAAGATAGACCCCGTCTCAAACTAAAGCCAACACTAGCGGGTTCTATGCGGACAGCAAACATCATTGTGCATAGCAGCTGAAAAATGCTAATCCCAATCTCACAAATATACACTCTCACATTCATTTGTACCTGATTCATGGGTGGGATCTTGCCCCATTCATTCTTGGTTGGGTTATACACGTCAACCTCTGAAGAATCATCCCTGAGGAGAAAGAGGAACAGAGTGCCTTCAATAAAAATCATTGAATAAGTTCCAATTCACCAATCTACACAAGTACAAACCCCAATGGAATGCGTATCTTAAATAAGGCCATAAAACCATGAGACATAGGATTGAAGCTATTCAACCCATCGAGTCTATTCTGCCATTCAAACGTGGCTCGTAATGTTTCCCCCTCAACCCCATTCTCCTGCCTTCCCCCTGTAGCCTTTCATGCCATTACAAATCAAGAACCTGTCATTCTCCACTTTAAAAAATACCCGATGTCTTGGCCTCCACAGCCATCTGTGGCAATGAATTCCAGTTTCACCACCCTCTTCTAAAGAAATTCCTCCTCATCTCCAGTCTAAAAAGGAAGGTCCTTTTATTCTGTGCCGTGCCCTCTGAAATGTTTCTTATCAGCAGAACTTGCATTTATTTGGCATCTTCCACAACTTCAAGAATACTAATTAATGGATCTTCAGGTTTGCAAAATATTGACATTAATGTAATGTGACAGCCAGCTGCTGACAGGAAGCTTGTACAATGAGAGTTACAGATACTGAAGCTGGTTGAGAAATTACTACTGGCTTAGGACATCAGAGTTGGACATAATTGCCAGACATGACAAACTCTGGGCTTCACTTATTATTCACAAACCCGATGATATCCATTATCACCTCCATAATACTAAAATGCTAATATTCAAGTTATTAATCATTACGTTATTCCCATCCTGTAGTTTGAGACACCAATTAGGAACTATCACTCAGTCAGGGTCTGCCACACTTTCAATTAGCATCAATTAACGTGGTGGAACTGGTCACAGCGTAGTCATCTTGGTAACACTGAGGTAACTTCAGAAGCACCTCACATAGAAACATAGAAAATAGGTGCAGGAGTAGGCCATTCAATATGATCATGGCTGATCATCCAACTCAGTATCCTGTACTTGCCTTCTCTCCATACCCCCTGATCCCTTTAGCCACAAGAGCCACATCTAACTCCCTCTTAAATATAGCCAATGAATTGGCCTCAACTACCTTCTGTGGCAGAGAATTCCCCAGATTCACCACTCTGTGTGAAAAAATATTTTCTCATCTCAGTCCTAAAAGACTTCCCCCTTATCCTTAAACTGTGACCCCCTTGTTCTGGACTTCCCCAACATCGGGAAAAATCTTCCTGCATCTAGACTGTCCAACCCCTTAAGAATTTTGTAAGTCTCTATAAGATCCCCCCTCAATCTTCTAAATTCCAGCAAGTACAGGCTGAGTCTATCCAGTCCTTCTTCATATGGAAGTCCTGCCATCCCAGGAATCAGCCTGGTGAACCTTCTCTGTACTCCCTCTATGGCAAGAATGTCTTTCCTTGGACTAGGAGACCAAAACTGTACGCAATACTCCAGGTGTGGCCTCACCAAGACTCTGTACAACTGCAGTAGAACCTCCCTGCTCTTGTACTCAAATCCTTTTGCTATGAATGCCAACATACCATTCGCTTTCTTCACTGCCTGCTGCACCTGCATGCCTACTTTCAATGACTGGTGTACCATGACACCCAGGTCTCGTTGCATCTCCCCTTTTCCTAATCGGCCACAATCCAACAGAGCTCACAATCCAACACCACACTAACCAATTAGCCCAGGGAGTGTAGTAAGGGAAGTATAGATCAACCAGCGATATCCATGATCATCGTCTTCATTGGATGAAACAGAATAGACAGACAAGATTTAAATCTTCATCAACATTAACTCCCCCACATCTCACGCTAATATTTCTTGCTGTTCATATCCACTAATTTCACATTATTGAAATGAAAACATTTTTAGGCAGAATAATGTAAGAAACAGTTTCCAATGACTGCACTGTGGCCAGAGAACTGCTGGCAACAATAAGATAATCTTTTCAATGCAAAAAGTGGTAAAGTCTGGAATGTCCAGTTGGTGGAAATAGCTTCAAAAGGGAACAAGATAAATATTCCAAAGAATAACAACTACAGAAAAAATTTGAACACAGAGAAAGAAGAGGAGTACGTCATTCAGACCGTGGTGCCTGCTAGAATTTGGAACATGGCTGATCTTTATCAGCACTTTCTGCAACAACCTCGTATATGCTTTGGTTTCCCTTAATATCTAAAATGCTGGTCATCGCCTCAATACTAGACTTTTGGGCATCTATCTTCACTATCATCTGGGCAACAAAAAAAATCTGAATGGCCAACCCCTTACTACAAATCTGGTGCCCCCAAGAAAAAGAGACGAAGATTCAGCGAATGAGGGCTTCCTTCGAAGCTGAACATTGGGTCATTATGACAGTGACCATTCTTCATTGGCTGCAAATCCCTTGGGACCCACGTCATGAAAGACACAATTAAAGTGCAAATTCTTTCACCTCGCTAACGAAGAAATGATCCCCAAGACAACCCTTGCCCAAACCTCCCGACTAATTCAATGGAAATAAACAAGAGTTAATAAATAATTAGGTCATGCAAGGGAACTTGGTTCAAGTGTCAAGACAAGAGTGTTTACTTGTCATATGTACCGAAAATAGAACAATTAAATTCTTACAGCAGCATAACAGCTCTGTAATTAGCATACTAATAGATAAACATAATAAACAAAAAGTCAGAACATTTTATTGAATAAAAAAAGCGTAATATTAAAAAAGCCCAGGTGCAAAAAAAGACCAATGTCCTTAGTGCAACCTAGGCAGTTCTGCACTCGGCATCTTCCTCTTTGCTCTACCTATTGTTCTTGAGTTTCACTTGATTATATTTATGTAGTATATCTGATCTATTTGGATAGCATGCAGAACAAAGCTTTTCACTGTACATTGGAACACAGGACAATAATAAACCTAAACTTCAAACTTACTGTACAAAATATATCAATCCATTCAGGGTCACCGTCTTTGGCACGAATGACCATGGAGGTAACGTGCCAGACATCACCATAGTCCACAGGTTAGCATCAGGGTCGTAGCACTGAATGGCCATCAATTCCTTGCCAGCAAGGGTTCCGATGGTGTACAACCTGCCCCGACAGGCCGTGATCGAGCAGTTGTCCATGGGGTAGGGCATTGGCTGCAAGGCCTCCCAGCTATCCAAGGAGTGGTCATAGCGCTCCAAGCTGTTGGGCGCCAGGATGTAAATGTGTCCCTTGAGCACGACGGAACTGTGGTATTCACGAGCTTGCAGCATGGGCGAAACCTCTGTCCACTCATTCACGCTGGAGTTGTACCGCCATACAGAGTCGTACAATGAGGTCCCGTCAGAACCACCTAATAAACAAGAACAGACATGATGAGGATACAGCAGTCACCGTGCTGCAAGCATGCACCAGCTGTGGCTCAAAGATGGCACTCAGTGGGGGAGAAGATCCAGCGGGGCTCAAAACTGATAATAACATGGTAGTGCTGAGAGAGTGCCACTGTCAGAGATATCTTGAGTTATTCGGTTGAGATGTTAAAGCAAAGGCCAATGATTTCTTGGGTAGAAGATCCCTTTGTGGAAATAGTGGTCCTTCCCAATGTCCTAACAATCACCCAACATCACCAAGCTCAACTTCTTTTTAATATTACGTTGTTCTACATGGGAGCTGGGTGAAAAACTGGGTACAGAAACTCCTTCATTACAACAATGACTGCACTTGGAAGACATATCTCACCGTGAACAAATCATTTCTGGATAGCCTAAAGAGACTAAAGTCTTTCTGTGTGGGTCTGGACACCACTCACAACCAAACTTGCTATCATTGTATCAAGGGGGGCTTTATATAAATACATCTAAAGATCATCTCATTGTTCTATCAAGTCCTGGATCTACCCCTTTCAAATATTTATCCCATTGGCACAGAAAGGATAAATGCTCCAACAATCTTGCAAGTTCAGGAAGTTTCCCCTCAATGGCCAATTCAAAACCCTTCGCCACCAACTAGGGGAATAGGTCATCAGAATTCAAGAAGTATTGTCAAATGTTTGGCAGCAACAAGGAACTGCAGAAGCTGGAATCATAAGCAGAACAAAAAAGTGCTGGAGAACTCAGCGGATCAGGCTGCATCTGTGGAGGGAATGGATAGGTGGCATTTCATGTCGGGACCCTTCTTCAGGTGGGAGAAGGGTCCCCATTCGAAACGTGAAGAGTCAAGACAAGATCAAGAGTGTTACCAACAATGGAACAAAAAAAATTCAATTAAGTTCATCTGTTCGTCCACTCCATAACTGCTGCCTCGTCGGCCGAGTTCCTTCAGCATCTTTGGGTTTTGCTCAATGTTTTAATTCATTCACTTATATTATCCATTAGTTAAACATGATTAATTAACATGTGTGTCAGGTTAGAGGCTCCGGTACGTTGTACTGGCGTCACAAGAAAAAGAGCACTGCTTAGACGTATCTGGGAACATAATTCACCCAGTGCCTTTTTGCTGGCTGCTAATTATAAATAAATTGTATTCCCCCATAGTCACATGCTCTGACCAGAGCGGCATGATCTGTATGTGGAGTGACCACTGATGCCACAAGGACAGAAATAGCAGGGCCACAATTTCCAGCAATGTTAAGCTGTGTCTCAGAACTTCTCTGCCTCTGTAACGTTTGACACTTAAATATGTAATATTGACCGCTGTCCAACCATCATGGACAGCTCTGCAACTTTTTTCAATCCCAAAGTTTGTTCAGTTGTGTGGGTGAACAGACCATCGAGAAACCTTTAAAACTGAAAGGCTACAGCCCATTTCAGAAGTAGTCTCCCAGGTTTTTAGTTTGGTTTTGAGCATATCAAATATATTTGTGGGGCTGTGAATTTAAAATAGCTAAGGAAGAGCGGTTCAACTGCCCAGGTGACAGATAATTAAATGCCATACAGAGCACTGGGCCCAGAGCTTTAATCTTACCTCCACCTCCCCACTCTACAACAGTTTTTCCCCATTTGGTGTAGGAAGTTACTATTAAATCTGCTTCCACACCATCCCCTTCCCCTGTCCTCAAATCCTCCCCAACCACCAATTTAAAGACAACACATTCTCCTGCAGAATATCTCTCACGTTACAAGCAAACCCTCAGCTCAGTCTCTAATATTTTTGTCAATTTCCTTCTGTCTGTGCCCTTTGGCTTTCTCCCAACCAGCAGATAATTTCTCCCTAGTTACTCAACCAACATCCTTCATAAGTTTTAAACACCGTCAGGAAATCTCCCCTTAACTATTTCTACTGATTGAACTTTCCTCTATTTTCTTCATAAAATTGAACAGAGATTTTGCTTCCATGAGAATTATATTCAGGCCATTCAGTAGTGAAATGAAGGAAGGTTTTTACATTAAATAGATCCCAGAAATCTAAATTTTCCAAAATGCTAAGAATCCAAAAGAACCCAAGAATGGGATGAGAGAGTTAGCTCATAGAAGATACAGCACAGGCATATGAGTGTTTAAGATAGATCTTTAGCAAAACACGGAGTGCTGATGAAACTCGGGTGCAAGTCAGGCAGCATCTAAGGAGGGTAGACATAAGTGCTGGAGAAACTCAGCAGGTGCAGCAGCATCTGTGGAGCGAAGGAAATAAGCAACGCTTCGAGCCAAAACCCTTCTTCAGACTGATGTAGGGTTTTGATGGGGGGGGGGGGGGGGGGGCGGGGAGAAGAAAAGAGAAAGGAAGAGGAGGAGCCCGAGGGCCGAGGGAGAGCTGAGATGGGGAGGAGACAGCAAGGGCGACCGGAAATTGGAGAAATCAATGTTTATGCCGCTAGGGTGCAAACTGCCCAAGCGGAATGCGAGGCGCTGCTCCTCCAATTTCCGGTGATGCTCACTCTGGCCATGGAGGAGGCCCAGGTCAGATTCAGAATGGGAGGGGGAGTTGAAGTGCTGAGCCACTGGGAGATCAGGTTGGTTAATGCAGACAGAGCCGAGGTGTTCGGCAAAACGATCGCCAAGCCTACGCTTGGTTTCACCGATGTAGATCAGGTGATATCTAGAGCAGCGGGTGCAATAGATGAGGTTGGAGGAGATGCAGGTGAACCTCTGTCACACCTGGAACGACTGCTTGGGTCCTTGAATGGAGCCGAGGGGGGAGGTAAAGCGACAAGTGTGTCATCTTTTCTGGTTGCAAGGGAAAGTGCCCGGGGAGGGGGTGGTGCGGGAGGGAAGCATTGTCCAGGGATTGAAAAATTAGAAGGAATTTATTTAGTCAGAGAGTGGTGAATCTGTGGAATTCTTTGCCACAGAAGACTGTGGAGGCTGTCAATGAACATATTTAAAGCAGAGATAAATAGATTCTTGATTTGTATGGATGTCAGGGGTTATGGGTAGAAGGCAATGGAATGGGGTTAGGAGGGAGAGATAGATCAGCCATGATTGAATGGTGGAATAGATTTGATGGGCTGATTGGCCTAATTCTGCTCCTATCACTTATGACCTTAAGGGCTTGCCATAACCTTTGCTATGATCAACGAGTCTGAGGATCACCCACCAGACTGACCCTCTCCCACTTCGACAGATGCACCACAGAAAGCATACAGTCAGGTAGCATCAAAGCTTGGTTTGGAAACAGCTCTGCCCAAGAGCACAAGAAGTTGTGGATGTAGCCCAGTCTTCCCACTATTAGCTCCATCTACACTTCACGCTGTCTCAGGAAAGAAGCCAGCATAACCGTAGACCTGTCCCACTCCAGTTATTCTTCTTCGTCCTGCTCCCATCAAGCAGAAGAAACACAAGCTTGAAAGCAAGCACCACCATGATTCAGGAACAGTTTATTCCATTTTGCTATCAGCCTTCCAAGTAGTCCTTCTGTAAAGGTGAATCGAATTTACTGTCCGATTCACCTCTACCCCCGTGTGGACATTGGGTTTTGTCTATGGAATTGGTGTGCTGCAATACTGAAAGCTATATTCTGCACTCTGTATATTTTCTTACATTCTACCTATTATGCTTAAGATTGATTTGATTGTATTCTGAATAGTAGTATCTGATCAGATTGGATAGCATGCAAAAGAACGTTTGGTGTTACTGTGCCTCGTTACACATCGTGACAATAATAAACCTAAACTTAAGCTTGTGGACTCAAGGGACTGCAGACGCTGGTTTACAAATAAAGATACAAAGTATTGGGGGGAGTAACTCAGCCAGTCAGGCAGCATGTCTGGAGAACATGGATAGGTGATGTTTCAGGTCAGGATCAGTAGTCGTGCCATTTAGAACGGAGACGAGGAAACACTTTTTCTCACAGAGAGTTGTTAGTGTGTGGAATTCTCTGTTTCAGAGGGCAATGGAAGCAGGTTCTCTGGATGCTTTCAAGAGAGAGCTAGATATGGCTCTTAAAGATAGCGGAGTCAGGGGATATGGGGAGAAGGCAGGAACGGGGTACTGATTGGGGATGGCCAGCCATGATCACATTGAATGGCGGTGCTGGCTCGAAGGGCCGAATGGCCTACTCCTGCATCCATTGTCTATTGACCCTTCTGCAGTATGAAGAAGGGTCCTGACCAGAAACGTTGCCTAACCATGTCCTCCAAAGATGCTGCCTGATGCGCTGAGTTACTCCAGCAGAGTCTATCCCCAATCCTGGCTAGACACTTGCCGGTTACGTAGATGTCATTGCCAAAGGCGGTGATGCTGTAGCCGCCGGCCAGGTTGTCGGGGAACTCGGCCAGGTATCTCCACTGGCCGGTCTGTGGGTTGAAACAGTCGACCGTCACCAGCTCGTCGCAGTCCTTGTCGCAGCCGCCCACCACCACCAGGATCTCGGCCAGGCCGGTGGAGGGCCGGGCCCTCATCCGCTCGCAAGGGTAGTCGTGCCGGTCGTAAGCGGACGACTGGAAGGCCCGGGCCTGGTGGATGAGCTTGAGGCAGAAGGGCGAGTAGTAGACCAGCGGGTCGCTCTCCACGTAGGCCAGCAGGTAGAAGCGGCGGATGAAGGGCAGGCGCACGTGCTCGAACAGCTCGGGCCAGAAGCGCAGCCGGCGCTTGGGGTCGGCCTTGACCCAGCGCAGGGCCAGCTGGTAGGCGGCCTCCTCCTTGTCCACGTGCAGCCGGTCGTCGGACAGGTACTCCAGCAGCCGGCGCTGAGGCAAGGCCTCAAACTCCTTCTCCTCCGACAGCTCGACGATGTGGCGCAGGATGAAGCCTTTGGCGCTCTCGGCCAGGCTCCTGCAGGCGTAGGCCTCCGCGAACTCCTGGATCTCCAGGCAGTTGTTCACGTCCAGCTGGTGCTCCAGGTAGGCGCAGCACGCCTCCTTCACCGAGTGGAACTGGAAGAGGTCGGCGGCGCGGGCCAGCGGCTCCACGTTGCCCTGGGTGACGGTCACCTTGCCCGTGTAGGAGAAGTCGAGCAGCAGGCCCAGGATGTCGGCCTTCACCCCGTGCAGCTCCACCCGCTCGGCGTAGCTCTCCTTCAGCCAGCCGGCAAACATGGCCTTGAAGTAGTGGCTGGCGGCGGCCAGCACGGTGCGGTGGCAGGGAAACTCCTGCCCGTCCACCCACAGTGTCATGTCGAAGAACTTGCGCTCCACTCGCAGGTCGTTGATGCCTTGCAGGATGTTGAGGGCGTGACTGGGGTCAAAGAACGGCAGCACCGAGGTCTGGGTCAGCATGCTCGGCCTTTCCATGCTGAGTTCTGGGGATCAAATCATCTGCAAGACCAGAGAGAGAGAGAGGTTATTACAACAAGAACTCAGCAGCTTTATAACTGACCCACTCGTGTGGGCGTTATATTTACCAGCAACAGCGTCAGCTGCAACTTGTAAATCACGCTGACACTACGAGCATTCAATGGATTAAAACTTGGCGAACTGAAACCCGTTAACAACCCAGTACTTCTCGGTCCGTACATAACACAGTCACGGAACAGGATCATGCCCTTCCAGACAGCGTATCCTCTTCCAGAGCAGCAGTAAGCATGTGTGGAGCAGGGGCACTGGGCCCCCAGATCTGAGTTCAATGTAATACGTTCTACCTTAAGTTGTGGGTTTCAGCTGCACTCCAGTCATGAGCAGAAGGATCCAAGCTAACAACCCAGCCCACAATGAGGGAGCGATCCAATGTCAGATAACAGGTTATATCCATGCCTCTCACGTAAACAACAACAGAACTCTCACTGTATTCTGACCAATATTCATCCTGCAACCAACTTTTTCAAAAACAGAATATCCGGTCTTTAATTATTTTTAGATCTTTGGGTGAGCAAATTTGCTGCCGCATGCCCAAATCATAGCAGTGACAACATTTCAAAAGTACTTCACTGACTGTGAAGTACTTCAGGACATTCCGCAATAGTTTATCACTTGCTTGTTGGAGACTAATAATCCCGTGGTGAACACAGCTGGATTAGTCACACCAACATACCCATAGTGCTCGCCTCCCTTGCTCTTTTTGGAAGTTCTTGCCCAACACATTAAATAGATTTAAATTATTTGATTTGTGCACCACCAGATTCTTCACCTCCCCCCCATTATCAGGTTTCTGGACAGTCCTTCCATAAACTACGGTACTGTTTGATTAATCTCTATCCCATTGTTGAGGACATTGGACATCGTGCAAGGAACTGATGAGCAACAATGCTGAAAACTAATTTCTGCACTCCTATCTTTCCCTTTGCTCAAGCTTCCCCAATTGCCAATCCTCAGTTACTTTGTCAGGGCCCTTCAGACCATTTCTGGTAAATCACAGCAGCATTGACTTTAACAATTACAACACCAATCTTAATTGTGTCTCATCATCATTAAAATTAGCCAATTCCAGTATCAGAGGAGAGGCTACAGGATGATATTGATCAGTTGATAAAATGGACAGGCCAATGGTAGTTCAAAGTTGATCCTAATAAGTGCATGGTGCTGCACTTTGGAAGGACTAATAAGGTTAATGCACAATGACAGGTAGGGTCAAGTCAAAAGATCCCTAAATGTGGCTGCACTGTAGATAAGGTGCTAGAGGCAGCATATTTGGAAACTTGCCCTGTCTTCCTCACAGGGTTATGGAGGCAGAGTCTTTGAATAGTTTTAAGATGAAGGTACGTACATTATTGATAGGCAAGATTATGAAAGATCACCACATTGATGTGAGGGCTTATGGGGAGAAGGCAGGAGAATAGGGTTAGGAGACAGAGATAGATCAGCCTTGATTGAAAGGCGGAGCAGACTTGATGGGCCGAATAGCTTAATTCTGCTCCTATCACTGATGACCTTATGAAAATAAAGTGGGAATGCAGCGTTTCAGTCCTGCTTGTGACTGCGGACATCCAGACCAGACCATCCCACATATCATGAATGATTGCTCACTGAGGCTTTTCCCTGGGGGCATTAAAGCCATCCACCCAGTAACTGATGCTGTCCTGGCCTGGATGACCATCCTAGATCTACAACTTTAGGCTGTGCACGCCATACGCAAAATGTCACAATCATATCAGCCATTAATTTATTAAATGACAGAGCACACTCGATGGGCCGAGTGGCTTACTCCAGTTTGTTTTATCCTGGGGTACATCATCTGTTCACTCGTTTTATTATGAAGACTTCAAAACCACAGTCCTCTAATCATGAACATCGTGCAAACCTAACTAATGAAGGGCTGTATAGTAACCAAGTCTAGACCCTATAGTTCCCCACTCAGATGAAATGTTGATTGATATGAAACCAGAGGAAGTGGCAATCCAAAAATAGGTTGGTTCGTTCACAGAGCTGTGCAATAAGAATGACCTTGTGATATGTTAAGGTACAAGGCCGAATTCCTTGTTCAGCAAGAAACATTTACTGCACTAGCATGGACTAAAGCTCCGCAGCATTGTCACTCTGAGTACCCCATATTATACTCTCCAAGCTTCCAAGTGTCAAATAGCTGGCCCAGGTCTGGAAAGCAGTATCCATAGGGATAGGTACAGCTGGCGCACCCTAGAGCCACAGAAAGCACATTGAAAATAACATCAGCTGGGACTGTCGTACAGGGTCACTATGCAGCGACCTTGTTGCAAGCAGTCATGGTGACATGGACGAGAATGGTATTGAACTCCTAAGCCATCCAGTCAAATAATCAATGCCTGTAAATGATGACGGTCACTTATGAACAGCTAACTGTTAGCTGGGCTTATGAATCAGCAAGCCAGTAAAGTCTTGACATCTCCAGGGTGAGGATAAAATGACAAAGTATGTATTCTGTTTAAGAAGGAACTGCAGATGCTGGAAAATCGAAGGTAGACAAAAATGCTGGAGAAACTCAGCGGGTGAGGTAGCATCTATGGAGCGAAGGAAATAGGCAACGTTTCGGGTCGAGACCCTTCTTCAGACTCTGTATTCTGAATCATTCACTAAAGTTTACTTCCCCTCTGAAATGTTTCTAAATTCATTTGGATCGTTCGTTAGCAACAAGCTCAGTAATTCTGTCTGTCTCTTTCTCTCTCACACACACACACACAGACACACACGGCCAAGTCTCCAGACACACTACTCACATGTCAGCCATGAGTAACTCTAGTTGGCACCAGGAATGTGAGCTAATAAAAGTACCGAGCTTGTTTTTTAAAACATTCATGCTCAAGGTTTTAAACAAACCCAACAACTCATCATGGACCCCACTCACAGGACAACAGCTTTTAATAATAAAGTGCTTTATGTACAGAAAATGTAAATAGACAAAATTAACGGAGCCACATAGTAGATAAGAGGCACTAACGAAGCAATCAGACACATTCCTTGTATGTTTACATACTTGCCGAATAACTTAATTACAATTACAACAATTATAATTAACTCTTAAGACAACCCCCTCGATACAAAGGCTACCTACAGTATCTGGATGAGTTTTGTCAGCATTTTCTCTTTTTATTAAAGGACATTAAGACAGATAAGTTAGTCAAAGAGGTATGTTTTTAGCATCTTAAAAGGGAATGAGGCAGTTAGTTTTAGGGAGCAAATCACACCGCTTAATGTCTTGAGAATTGAACAAGATGTTGTGGCGCCAACTGGTGGTTGGTGCCACCTGGTGGTAAGGCCACTTACTGAACGAACCCTCGGCACTAGGACTGGCAGGGTCACCTTACTGTGTTTGGCGTGAAGAAGTCATCACGCGGTTGAGGGGTGTGCCCTGGTATATAGTCAGCACTCTGGGAGAACCTTCCCAAGTCACGTATGTGCTGTTCTCTGTATTACTTAATAAAGATCACTTTTGATTCACAAGAAGTGGCTCGCTATAATGTGGTCAACAGGAACACACAACAGGCCAGAGTACAAATTGTGAATATTTCAGTGCTGTTTGGCAAGGGAGTTGAGGGAAGGTGGGTACAACGCTGGGTCACAGTTTGACCACTAGGTCAGGGATTACTTCCAGCCTGTATGACATTTGATGCTCACAATGTGATCTTCTCCACAATGGTAAACTAAATGCAGAATGGGCAATTGTTTTGTGCAACATCTATGTTCAGTGCAGAAGGATGAGCCTGAGTTTCAAGTCATCTGTCGCTTTAATTTTCCCTCCTACACACATTGTGACCTTGGTTTATGGCCTTGTCCGGTGTTCCAGCAATCTCAGACACAGAAGGAAGAGTGCTGAGGAAAGACACGTGGCTGGAATAATGAGTCAGGGTTTGAAGAAGGGTCCTGACCAGAAACGTAATCTGTCCATTCCCTCCACAGATGCTGCCTGAACTGCTAAGTTCCTCCAGCACTTTTTGTTTTTTGTATCCAACAGTAACTCAGCTTCCATCTTTACACTGGCATGGTTGTCGAATGAATAAGTTACTGGGCTTGCATCCAAAGGGCTGGATTAGATATGTTTGAATCTCACTTCGGCCAGTAATGATTTTACATTTCACATGAAAATGCAGGAAATGGAGGGATATGGTTCACATCCAGGCAAAGCAGATTAGTTTAACTTGGCATCATGTTCGGCATGGATATTATGGGCCGGAGGGCCTGTTCCTGTGCTGTACTGTTCCATGGGCACATCGCAGCCCTCAGCTATTTCACATTCAAGTTATTGCTTTGTTTCTTTTCTCTTCCACCTGTTGGTATTTGAGCTGATTGTTGAAGCACATGGAATTGGGAGCTAAGCTAAACAATATGCTGACAAGGATTGAGAATCGGTTGACAGACAGGAAACAGAAGGAGTAAATGGGCCTGTCACTGTGTGGCTGGTGACTAGTGGACTACCACGGGGATCGGTGCTCAAGACCCAGATGTTCACAGTTCATCAATAATCCAGACGAAGGAAATGAATTTATTTTTCAAAAGATGACAATGATTGAGATATTTAATGAAGCAAAAAGGTTTCAAGGCACTATAATGAACAAGTATGTGCAGGGCCATTGGAGTAACTCGAGTATAAATGTGAAGTTATCTACTTTGGCAGGAGAAACATAAAAAGTCAAGTTTTCACTCAGATGGTACTGCATATCTGGAATGAGCTGCCAGAGGAAACTATAGAAGCTGATGTAATTACAACTTTTAAAATATATTTGGACAGATATATGGATAGGAAGAAAGCAATACACCAAATGGGATGAGCCCAGAATGGCAAGGCGGTGGGCATGGACATGGTGGACCAAAGGGCCTATTTCCGTGGTGCACAGATCTGTGACTATATTGGTGAGAGTGTAATTAACTTTCAATTAATGGCTCCAATCTTGACTCCTTATCAGATACTATCCTGATATAAATGTCACAACAATGCTGTGAACTGACTGTATGCTATTGGAATAACAGAAGGGAAAATGGTGTTTGAGGAATCAGCCCAACAAAGCATAGAAAATGACACTGAAAATCTAATGCACCTGGACAACAACGACTCCTATGTTAGACCCCTATTTATTGACTGCAGCTCTGCCTCAACACCATCATTTCATCCAAACCTTTCTCCAAACTCCTGGACCTAGAAATCAAGAATCAAGAGTGTTTTATTGTCATATGTTCCAGATAGAACAATGAAATTCTTACAATGAATATCAGCTCTCTTCTCCGCCACTGGATCCTCAACTTTCTAATCCACAGATCTTAATCAGTAACGAAAAGTCACCTCGACAATAATTCTCAACACTGTTGCCTCGTAAGGATACATTCTCAGTCCCCTACTGTAGTCCTTTTACACTCACGACTCCACAGCCAAAAATTTGACTAATTCCACCCACAAGTTTGCAGACGACACCACTGGGTGGGCTAAACAATGACAAGATGTAGTATAGGAAAGAGAGAGAGAACTTGGTGATACGGTGTCAGGACAATAACCTCTCCCTCAATGTCAGCAAGATAAAGGAGCTAGTTATTTACTTCAGGAAGTATGGGAGTACATGCCCCAAACAATATCAATGGTGCAGAAATGAAAATGGTTGAGAGCTTCATGTTCCTTGGCGTAAATATTACCAATGATCTGTCGTGGACCAACCACTTTGATGCAACAGACAAAAAGGCACACAGTATTTAGTCTACTTCCTGAGGAGACTGAGGAAATTCAGCATGTCTCCAGAGGTTCTTACAAACTTCTCAGATGCACGGAGAAAGCACACTGTCGGGATGCATCACCGATTGATTTGGGAATAGCTCTGCCCAAGAAATTAAGCTCAGACCACAAGAAATTGCAGTAAGGTATAGATGGAGCCCAGCCCATCACACAATCCAGACTACTCACCACTGACTCCACCTTCACTTCATAGACTTGACCTCCCCAACATCGACGGGATCTATTGAAGTCACTGCCTCAAAAAGGCGGCCAACATCATCAAAGACCCACACCATCCTGGCCACACATTCATTTCACCATTGCTATCGGGAAGAAGGTACAGGAGCCTGAAAACTGTAACGACCAGGTTCAGGACCAGCTTCTCTACAGCCATCAGGCTATTAAACACTACAGCAAATAAGCTCTGAATTATAACAGACTATTATTATTGCACTTTTTGTTTATTTATTGAACTTTTTTTTCTTCCGTTGTGTACTATGTTTCCATGTTCTGTTGTGCTGCAGCAAGTTTGAGTTTCCTATCTGGGACATATGACAATAAAACACTCTTGACTTGACTCCAACACAAGCATAGATTCCATCTTCACTTCAAGCTACCCTGGAAAAGCAGTCAACACAATCATAAAATTGTCTCACCCCGGTCATTCCTCCTTCTCCCTGCTCCCATCTGGCAGAAGGAACAGAAGCTTGAAAGCGCACACCTCCCGACTCATGGAACAACTTATTCCCTACTGTGATCGGGCATCTGAACAGTCCTTGCATGAGCTAAGGTACTGTCCGATTCACCTCTACAGCATTGAAGACAAATTTATTTATCGATAGGATTGATGCGCCACAATGCTGATAACTAAGTCAAAGTCAAAAGTCAAAAGAATTTGTCATGTGTCCCTAACAGGACAATGAAATTCTTTCTTTGCTTAGCACAACAGAACATAGTAGGCATTGACTACAATTATATACGTAAATACACACATGAATGAATAAATTGATAAAGTGCAAATAACAGATGGAGGGGTATTAATGTTCAGAGTTTTGTCCGAGCCAAGTTTAATAGCCTGATGGCTGTGGGGAAGTAGCTGTTCCTGAACCGGGTTGTTGCAGTCCTCAGGCTCTTGTACCTTCTACCCGAAGATAGCAGGGAGATGAGTGTGTGGCCAGGGTGGTGTGGGTCCTTGATGATGCTGCCAGCCTTTTTGAGGCAGCGACTGTGATAGATCCCCTCGATGGAAGGAAGGTCAGAGTCGATGATGGACTGGGCAGTATTTACTACTTTTTGTAGTCTTTTCCTCTCCAGGGCGCTCAAGTTGCCGAACCAAGCCACGATGCAACCGGTCAGCAAGCTCTCTACTGTGCACCTGTAGAAGTTAGAGAGAGTCCTCCTTGACAGGCCGACTTTCCGTAATCTTCTCAGGAAGTAGAGGCGCTGATGAGCTTTCTTAATAATTGCATCTGTGTTCTCGGACCAGGAAAGATCTTCACAGATGTGCACGCCCAGGAATTTGAAGCTCTTGACCCTTTCAACCATTGACCCGTTGATATAAACAGGACTGTGGGTCCCCATCCTACTCCTTCCAAAGTCCACAATCAGTTCCTTGGTTTTGCTGGTGTTGAGGGCCAGGTTATTGTGCTGGCACCATATGGACAGTCGCTCGATCTCTCTTCTATACTCTGGCTCATCCCCATCAGTGATACGTCCCACAACAGTGGTGTCGTAAGCAAACTTGATGATGGAGTTCGCACTATGACCGGCTACGCAGTCATGAGTATAGAGTGAGTGCAACAGGAGCTGAGCACACAGCCTTGAGGTGCTCCCGTGCTGATTGTTATCGAGTCTGACACATTTCCACCAATACAAACAGACTGTGGTCTGTGAATGAGGAAGTCAAGGATCCAATTGCAGAGGAATGCACAGAGTCCCAGTTCTGCGAGTTTGGTAACCAGCTTGGAGGGGATGATAGTGTTAAATGCCGAGCTGTAATCGATGAATAACAGCCTGACATATGAGTCTTTGTTGTCCAAGTGGTCCAGAGCGGAGTGGAGGGCGAGTGAGATCGCATCCACCGTTGATCTGTTGTGGCGGTAAGCGAACTGCAGTGGGTCCAGGTTTTTGTCGAGGTAGGAGTTGATTTTCGCCATGATCAACCTCTCAAAGCACTTCATCGCCACAGGCGTTAATGCCACTGGTCGATAGTCATTGAGGCACATCACCTTTCTCTTCTTGGACACCGGTATTATTGATGCCCTTTTGAAGCAGGTGGGAACCTCAGACCTCAGAAGTGACAGGTTGAAAATGTCCGTAAAAACTCCACCCAGACTATATTCTGCACTCTGTATCTTCCCAGTCATTGTATCTATGTTTCTATGTATGGTATGGTATATCTGATCTGTTTAGATGGCATGCAAAACATAACTTTTAACTGGACCTCGATACATGTGACAAAAATATACCTAAACCTGTAAGTAAAACCTAATTTTTTTAAGTGTCAAGATATCAAAACCCGTTCTGAAAGTGTCAAGATATTGACCAGCTACATTGAACCTCTAGGCTGGGATGCCCAGAGAGAACTAACTCAGGGCAAACCCACTGCGGCACCGCATGCCGGCCGCTCGGGGGCGCTACGCCCACTGCCCCATCCACCGGCAAATGAGGAGCATTACCTCTCACTGCAAGGACTCGCCACCTTGCGGCAGATTTCCGGAATTACAGCAATGACAACAACATGTCAAATCAAGGGAAATACAAAAAGCTGGAGAAACTCAGCGGGTGCAGCAGCATCTAAGGAGTGAAGGAGATAGGCGACGTTTCGGGTCGAGACCCTTCTTCAGACTGGGAATTCAAATCAAGGGAATTCAGGAGACACTAGAAACTGCAGATGCTGGAATTTTGAACAAAATACAAAGTGCCTGAGAAACTTAACGGATCAGGCAGCATCTCTAGAGGACAGGTAGACAATGCTTCGCCTTGGAACCCTCAAGAGAGAGTTAGATTTAGCTCTTTGAGCTAAGGGAAACAAGGGATATGGAGAAAAAGCAGGAATGGGGTACTGATTTTAGATGATCAGTCATGATCATATTGAATGGCGGTGCTGACTCAAAGTGACGAATGGCCTACTCCTGCACTTATTTTCTATGTTTCTACTGACTATGAGTCTGGTTACTCGAGTTACTTCACTCCGACTCCAGCATTTTGAGCTCATAGGGCTTCAGGAATTAGGAAGAAGCATAGGCCAATCGGCTAAGGTTATAGGTTTAAGGATATAGGTTTAAGGTAGGGGGGGAAAGATTTAAAAGGAACCCAAGGGGCAACTTTTTTTTTAACATGTTTCTATCTGAGGTGGTGGGATTTCTAGAGGAAGCCAGATAGTCCTTTCTGGATTTTGTAAAGTGCCATTGAAATATATAATCATCCATACAAAAATAGGATTTGCATACTTTGCACTTTCTGAAGTACGAGTATGAGTTTTGTGGCAAAATGTATCCATCCACAGCAATGAACATATCCCAATGGTCCTCACAACAAATTAAATGAATACTGGTCAAGAATGTCTCTTCTCACAGCTGTGGGACTATTACCATGCACCTCAGAAGTAATCTGATCTGATTCATAACACCACGTTAGCACTGGTCCAGGAGCAAGGGTGACAATGATGACAGTAGTGAAAGTGCTGCCAACTGCACTGTGCTAATGTCAGCCTTTGAAACAAACTGCTGGAGGAACCCAGTGGATCATGCAGCACCTTCCCCCACCGCCGTGTCCTTCTACCCACCATCCCTCCTTCTGGTTCTATATTTCCCTCCCCACTGTCCTCTCCTATCAGATTCCACTATTTGCAGCCTTTTGTCTTCATCACTTATCACCTCTAATCCATATTTGGAATGGACATTTGGGTATAGCAATTGCAGTTAAAGCATTGGGATTATGGATAGCATTTCTCATATTTATCAAAAGTTCCATAACCTCCTGGATTTTCCCCAAGTGCTTTAAATCAACAAGGTCATTGTAGTAGACAATCAATTTCACACAAGATTCCAAATACAGCAATTTGTGAGACTGAGGGAAGACCTTTCTGGATTTGTAGAATGAAATAGTGTTCATTGTTGTGCCACTAGTCCAGTTATTCTTGCAGTTTCAGCACTAGCACCTACGATACAATACAACTTTATTTATCCCAGGAGGGAAATAAAACCTGACAACATGGAAAATTGCACAGAAATGACCAGTCCATAAAAAGCAATCGAAATCCAACCTAATTACTGCCCAAATAATCTACTGTCAATCATCAAAGTGATGAAGTGGGCTACAAACATGGGCCAAGGAGCCATTCCAGAAGAGAGGTGAGAATGACTGCCCTTGATAGCAAGGAAGTATTTGACCATGTGGGACGTTAAGGAGCCTTGTAAATCTGAAGTCAATGGGCATCAAAGGAAAACTCGCACATGATTGGAGTAATACTTCACACAAAGGAAGATGATAGTTTTCATTTGGAGATACAGCATGGAAACAGGCCCTGTGGCCCACCCGAGTCCACGCCAACCACTGATCACCCATTCACACAAGTTCTATGCTATCCTACTTTCTCATCCACACCCTACACATTAGGGGCAATTTACAGAGGCCATTTAACTTACAAACCCGCACATCTTTGGGTTTTCGGAAGAAACCATGTTGTCACAGGCAGAAAATGCAAACTCCACACAGAGAGCACCCAAGTTCAAGATCGAACCCAGGTCTCTGGCGCTGAGCATCCAGCTGTGACACTATGCCATCGTTTTAAAAATCAATTTCTGTCTTGAATACAGCACACTCAGCGATTGATTCTCTCGGATGAAGAAACTTCTTGTTTCTATCCTGAGTAGCCAACTCTTATTGCATTAATTGGATATTACTCATCCCAGCGACATTTCCTCACATCAGTATCCTTAGCCCAACCATCTTCAGCTGACTATCATTAGTTGAGATGATTGCACAAGGTTCTGTTTACAACTCTTCAGCAAATGAAATATCTACATGTAGCAAGACCCAGACAATATTCAGGCATGGGTTGGAAAATGACAAGTAACATCTTGCTAGAATGCGAGCCTGACCAGATCCTAAAGTGTAGGAAGGAACTGCAGATGCTGGTTTAAACCGAAGATAGACACAAAAAGCTGGAATAATCCAGCAGGATAGGCAGTATCTCTGGAGAGAAGGAATGGGTGACATTTCGGGACGAGGCCCTTCTTCAGACGTCTCGACCCGAAACGTCATCCATTCCTTCTCTCCAGAGATACTGCCTGTCCCGCTGAATTACCCCAGCTTTTTGTGTCTATTACCAGATCCGAAACTTGAATTTAAAAGTACAATGTATAGAACAGTGCGTTCATGTTGTCGGTGTGAACAAACCAGACAATTATCATCTCCAACAGGGATCTCACGCATTTACTTTCGACTATAACCGACTCCTCCCACTGTCGATTTCCTGGGGATCACCAGAAATTCAATTAGGCCAGTCACAACCACCTACAGGAACACAGGTCAAAAGTTGAGTACTCTTACATCATCAGTTTTTATTGTCATCAATACCTTTTGATGTGGTGCTTATCATAGACTTAGTTCAGAAACAGACCAAACATCAAGCACCCGTTTGCCTTTGTGCAAGATTACTTCTATCCTCCCCCCCACACACACACACAATTTCCATCCCCACCCCATATTCTACCACTTACCTCTACTTTAGGGGCAGTATACTGTGGTAAGTTAACCTACCAACCTACACGTTTGGAATGTGTGAGGAATCAAGAGCACCCGGAAGAAATCTATGCAGTCATGCAAGCTCGACACAGACAACAGAGCTCAGGATTGAACCCAGTTTACGGAACTGTAAGACAACCGCCTACCAGCAACACCACTGTCCTGAATGAACCCACACGATCTCCCTTTCACGGAAACATTTTGACTGGTTACCATGAATTTTTCCCCCAGCTGTCTATGTCTTTAACAACAGCTTTTAACATTTTCCCGATGGTGGATGATAAACTGGCTGGCGTTTCCTGCTTTCCATCACCCTCCCCGTTTGCAGTGTAGATCCCCAGAGGTCAATAGGAGGATCACGTATATTCTTAATGCGTAATTAGGTAATTTGGTTGCACAATGTGGCATTTCCATGTCTGCAGTTGATACAATTTTTGGAAGCATGGTGAACTGTGATGATAGCAGCAGGTTCCAAGGGAGTGACTGCAAGAGGCAGACAGGTAACACTTTAACTTTAACAAGTGTGAAATGTTGCACGCCATATGAAGAATTAAACCATTGAGAATTGAGAAGAGGCCATAAGAGACTAGAAGGCACAGTTCTAAAGGTGGCACAAGATTAGAAATCTGGGGATAAATGTGCTTAGTTTATTGAAAGTGACACAACATAGCAAGAAAGCGCTTTAAAAAGCACTGGTATCCTGGGTTTTATAAATAGAAGAAAGAATACAATAGCAATGAAATCATATTAAACCTTCTTAAAGGAGGAGTTTGGTATAAATATGTTATCCCATTCTTGCCACCACACTTTGACAAAGAAATGAAGGCTGAGAGGGTACAGAAGAAATATGCTAAAATATTTTCACTGATGCAGGACCCTGGTCATGTATAAAGACTGGAGAAGTTGGGAATGCGTTCGTGAATGCGACAGGAGATGGAAAGGAAATCTGACAGAGAGATTTAAAATCATGAATTATGCAGACAGTAGAAAAAAACTGCCCCCATTGTCGGGAGGGCCCGAGAATGGGGGTCACAAAATTAAGGTAGTCACCAAACGAACCAATGGAGCAGGCGACTAGAACGTGGATGTAACACGAGAAGTCGAAGAGGAGTCAGGATCAGTTGCAAGTGTAGTGGAAACGGAATCGATGTCAGTTTTCAAAAGCGAACTGGAGAAGTACCTAAAAGGAAAACAAAACTCGCAGTGGTCGGCGGAAAGAATGGGCCACTGGATCGAGCCGCAATGGGCAAGATGGGCCGACTCTCACCCACCCGCGCCAGAACTATTCTGCTACTGGTTTGAATTGAAAGCTTTCCGCAATTTCGAAAACCATCCACGCAACGATCCGCTACCTATTTATTACTCTAATTTCATCGTTTACCATTACTCGTGAAATCTTAGGCCTGTAACTCATTTATCGTTATTCTATACATAAATAACAGAATAACAGACAAAATAACCTCCGCTGAACTCTAATATATAGATGCTTTTATAAAGGTCTCGTTAACTGTCAGCCAAAAATAACTCACGCGTACGAACAAGGGATTGTGAATGAGAGAGACATGTAGTCTCAGAAGGCCACACGTCACCAAAAAACACCCTGTCGCTGTCTTTCCAACACGTGGAAATCAAATCCACAATATGATGCTGGAGCCACAGCGATAACATGAACCTCGACGTTACGGCCAGTGGTTAGCAATACAAAATACACGGCGAAAAATAAATACACCATTTAAAATTATTCGTACGTATTGACCGACTGGAACAAAAAATGTAAGTTAGACATAACAATTCCCAGTTAACCCTCGCCTACCTCGAGGCGCTGGCTGTAATGTTGGAAGGCGGACACAAGAGACTGGAGAGACGTTGAAACTGACACTGTTTCCCGGCGCGTCTGGGATTTCTCTGCTCTTGCTCTTATCCCCGCCCTTGCAACACCAGAGCAGGGAGGGAGTCCCGAGAAAAAGAGTAAAATCAGATATACTCACCGGAAATCTTAACTCGAGTGGCACCCGCCCGACTGACTAATCTTGCCGAACCCCTCCTCGTACTTTAGAAGCAAATTTGGCGATAAGGGTGAAAAAAAACTTATCGCAAATTCCAGTTTGCAACTATTTCTGGGGGTTGGTCTGGACACCAACATAAGCAACGAGAGGGAGGGGGTAATGATGAAGGAGAGACCATGTTTCTCTGAAATTATTAGTTAGACAGTAACCCTGGCAATACTTACACAAGTTTACATTGAAAAATAATTCATAGGTAGGTACGAATGCGATCGTTTTAGTTACTGTTTTGAGAATAATAATGGATGATCCCACATACATCCCTGTAGGCTGGGAATGGAATGGAAGAATCTTAATTTGCATGAAGATTAAGGGTTGACATCAGGATTTTGTTACATTGTATCAGTCGGACAGGAGAAAGGTATCTATTTATTTATAATTATAATTTTCTTATTCGGAAACCGATTACATTTCGCAAGGATATAGTTGTAGCCACGGATGTGGGAAATCTTTTTATTCACAAGCGACAACCCGCACCTAAGGTGGGCTCCAGATCCTGGATTTGTGACCCTTTTTTAAAATGCTCTGTTTCAACGATTCAAAACTTTCTCTCTCATTTTTAACAGAAGCTTTATTTGGGGGTAAATTGCTGGCCAAAATCTGACCATGGTCTGGCATGTATGTTATCTCTGGGGGTTTTTATCTTTAATTAACTGGAGGCGCCTTCAGCGATTATCTCGTATTAAATTATCGGAGAAACTGGGAGAAATGTCAACATCGATTCGGAGTCTCGGGAGTCGGTTTTTTTTTTTAAATTTCGGTCGTGTACAAGTACTTTCCTGTGTTTAAATCGGGAGGGTTCTGGTGTATTATTCTTCCCTGTACTCTTTGCCAATTTGGGCTCGTTGCTTTGATTGAACATGATCAGGCTTTGAAAATCCCAAACCCATAAAATTCCCTTTTGCTGTTAGACTTTGTACATGTGGGAACAAAACGGGAGAAAGGGGGTTGGGGGATATTCGGGTAACTTTTAAGTTTGACCTGCCTCCTCCTCCTCCGTCGCCGCCACCTCCTCCTCCATGGCGATTTTCCCCCAAACCCTGAACTCCTTCGGTTCTTGGCAGGGTTGTCTGTTTCTCTTGCACGGTGAAGGGAAAATCTATCATTATGTTCTTTAATTATAGAAATGGATTCTGAATCGCCCTCAACTTTCGACTCGGAGGTAAGATTATTATCTGATTTTAAACAGCACTGAGGTTGGGGGTGGGGCGGTAGACGATTCAGAGATCTCTCCGGGTTTGAGACTGATTTGATATGTGGCGTGTCTATCTATCTAACTCGAAATTCAACTTAAAAAATAATAATATTATGCCGTTTCCCGTCGACAATCGGATCAATTTCAGACCCAAAGGTTTCGGAGTACATCGCCTTGCGCCATCTTGTTGATTTGCATATACATTTAAACCCCTTATTAATCGGAGTAGATGGGTTAGCAATAACCAGTCGCCCACCACCTTCTATTGCCTCCCGTCCAGAGTTGGAGATTTGGTTTTGGGGGGGGGGGGGTCGTTTCCCTTTTAAATCCAATTTTAATTCCCTCCCTTCAAATGTCTGCTGCTTGTCTGTTCCCCCGAGATCGCCAATCCCTGTGTGTTTTTTAAAAATAATGAATATTCGCCATCTTGCCTCTGACCCTTCCCTTTTCCTGCCTTTCCCTGCTTTTGGATAATAATTTTATTTTCCCAGTTAATGGTCCGCTCACCCACTGACCCCCACTTCTCTCCCCCCGGCTCCAAAAACACCCCGCCCGTCACCGCCTCGACTAATTTCACCAATGCCAGAACGTCCCTACTCCAAACTATTTTTTTAAAATCAATTCGGCGGTTTTCGTGGCTGCTCTCTTAATTCACAGTCAATTGTAAAGGTTTAATGCTAATAAATGATATTCAATATACAAGAATGAATCGACCCCTTTGTTTGTACAGTCACTCGGAGCTGTTGTATAAGAGAAGATGGACCCCTTGGATTTGTTAATTCCCAGTGTGTAAAACGTGTACGTATGTCTATAACCGAGTGTTAACAGTAAGCAGGTCAATCCCGGGGAAGTAATAATAGTGAGATTGCATTATGGAAGCGTATGCCTGCTAGAGTAGCTCCGTGTTAAATTTGTAGAGCCGAGTACATACTGTTTAGTCCGATAAGTTTCAATGTGGGTGGCATTTTGCAATGAGGGAAAATGAACGCCTCTCTCGCGGGGAAGTTTGCACGATGAATTTGATTGTGAAGGTAGAGAGTGTGATCATTCTGGACACTGGGTGCCAGAGGCCTCGGTTACTGGTGTCATCAGGTGCCTTCCTCACACCACAGAGAAAGTCAGAGCACAGACAGCTTGCTGGCTGTTACTTACCTCAACGTTAGGAACCGCAGGGTCAAATGGCTTTCCAATACATTTTCTTATTCTTTGTGCATTTGGGTTTTTTAAAAACATAATTGAGCTTGAAATGTTGTCTCGATCTATGCAAAACTCGAGGCAAGCAGAGAAAGTGCTGTCAGCACCACTGCTAAAGCCAAATTACATTTAACTGAGTGGGAAGGGTCTTGACCCAAAATGTCACCTATTACTTTGGAAGAAGGATCTCCACCCGAAATGTCACCTAATCCTTTGTCCCAGACCCACTGAGTTACTCCAGCTTTTTGTGTCTATCTTACATTTAACTAGTCAGTTTGAAAACTTCACATCCAATACCACCCAGAAATAAAGCCTTTTGGATGACCCAAAGCAAGAATCTACCTCTACCCCCTCTAACCCCCTCTAACCACAGCCACACTACACCTGTAAAACACTATCTTTTAAACTAGGTAATGGCAGGAACTGTGGCTCACTGATCAGAAATGCCTTTAACGTTTGGAATAATAATGAAATATGAAAAAATGCAGCCAAGAAGAATTACTAATATGTGTTAAGACTTGTGACTACCAATACACGCCTGGAGTGCTGCCGATTTAGTGTTACATAAATTAATGTCTAACTTTGTACCTTCTCTTGTTCTACCCCAGGATTACTCTCCATCTGATAAAAGGAGCAGAACAGTGGAAGATTTCAACAAATTCTGCACTTTTGTGTTAGTTTACGCTGGGTACATCCCTTGCCCCCAGGAAGTGAGTTTAACTATTCTTACTATGGTTTGATGAGTACTATATACAATGCTTGGTTCCTTTGCTGTATAGAGTGCAGCAAAGATTCATCAGGCAGGATCCTAGGATGGTGGGTCACAGTGGAAAATCAGTGTAGTCCAGTTCTCTGGAATTTAGAAGAATGAGAGGTGACCTCATTGAAACATACAACATTCTTGCAGGGTTCAAAGGAGTATGTATGTGGAGGAAATGTCACATGGCTGGAGAGGTTGGAAGAAAATGAGCAGGCCATAAAGGATAAAAAATTGTGAAAATTATTCACAAGAAGTGTGGTGAATCTGGGAAATTGTGCAGCCTTGAGAGCTGTGAAGATTCAAACATTGATTTCATCCAGAAACTAGTACATAGACGTCTGAATATGAGAGGAATTGAGTGTTTATGGGGATGAGGTGGGAAAATTGTGGTGAGGTGGATCAGCCTCGCCCTCTCTCCTTTCCCCTCCAACCACCTTTGTCCATTCCTTCCCTCTGCCAACCTAATGTCCACAACCCCCTGTCCCCCACTCTCAACCCCTTCTCTATCTCTAATACCCCTCACTCTTACCCATTTATCCTCGTGGTCAGCTCATCCTGTCCCTTCCTCCATCTGCTTGCTCCCTCCGTCTGCTCCTTTGCTACAGTTCCAACCCCAGTCAGGGAAAAGTTCTAATTTGAAAGATGGTATAACAAAAGCATCCATTTCCTTTGACAGAACGGACACTAACTCAGGGCTATAGATTTAAAGGTAATTGTGTAAGGGTTAAAGAGGATTGGCACATAGCCCCACAAGCCCCCTTCACCATCTGACTCAAGATTGTCAGCATAGATTATGTGCTTGAGCTTTCTGAACTCATTACTTTCTGACTCTAAGATGAGAGTTCATCCCACGGAGCCACGCAGGCTCCTCATAATTCTCTGACTTGATGTGTTGCTTTTGCCTTGTCAGGATTTGCCTCTCCGGACCAGTTCCAGTCCTCCCAACAGTACAGGCAGCACAGCAGACAGTGAGACCTGGGATCTTAGCTACAATGACCTTCCACTCTCCATTCCTTCCAAAGTTAAGCGCACGCAAACTTTAACAGGCTTCAAACGAGCCAAACCCTACTCATTTCTGAAGCATCACAAATCCAGTGGCTTTCTGCTGCCTGCCTTCAATCGGAGGAAGCCTGACAAGATAAAAAGAAAGCACAAGGTGAGGACAAAAGAGGAGGGCCTGAGGATAGAAGAACCACACATCGAGGAAACCATCAAGCAGGAAATATCTGACCTGAATCCAGTGTCCAAATTAGAATTCACTGACCATGATGCAGAGGACACAATACCAGCCCCTGTTATCACAGAGTTCCTCGCCCCTGAACCCCTCGCCCCTGAACCCCTCGCCCCTGAACCCCTCGCCCCTGAACCCCTCGCCCCTGAACCCCTCGCCCCTGAACCCCTCGCCCCGGAACCCCTCGCCCCGGAACCCCTCATGGACATCCCAAGAGAAGGCAAGGATGGTTCTTGTGTGCCAGTCACTGCAACAGAAACGAAGAATGAGACGATAGAAAGTGAAAAAGTGGAACGACACAGAACAGTTTTCCGTCAGGGAAAGCAGGTTGTGTTCAGAGATGTGGATACCACAGGCAATGATGAGGACATCATGGTGGATTCTGGTGAGTGAGCATTAGATATGCCATACAGTTGGTTGCTACTAATTGTCGTGTGTGTGTGTGCGCGTTTATAGACTCAGTGTGGGTCCTCTTCCACTACCTTGACTGGTAAATATTCTCCAATGTGAGACTGCAGTATGTGAACAAAGAATGTCCTGAGTTTTATGCTGGGTTAACAGTTCTAATTTTGAGGTGAATTGGGTCTGTCATTACCATACCATGCTGTGTCAGATCTATAATAGGTGGTATTATTGTCAAACCATTAACCACCAAAGCCAGCAACTCGCTGTACTATTGACTCGTAACTGTCAGTAGCAGGGGGAGACCATAAGGGCCAGTTCATGTCTCAGATCCTTAAGCAGCTTAACAAAAACAGCTTTTAACTGCCAGTACAAGTAACAAATGGTAACCCATCAATCCTTCTGACATTTTTATAAGATCTAGGACTAGCAAGGGGACTAGTGACCTTCAAGACATGATTTTTGTATCTGGAATCTATAATTGAACAGTTCAGTTTGACACTCTAAATATGTCATAAACTTAAGTCATTGCACACGCTTCTTTGCACCGGAGCCTGTTCATTATTATCTCTTGCTGATACTTTTGACAAATATTTTCCAATTACAATCATAAAAAACTCACTGGTGTACAGATTTATTAATCCCTTCTCCCCCGTGTACATCTAGCAGTAAATTCAGCAATTATTCTTACAAAAGCTAAATGTACCCTGGGTTCATATTCCTCGCGTTCAGTGGTGACCATTGCTAGGGTTTGATTCTATTGTTGTTTGGAACACAACAGTCCCTTTCAGTTCCTTCATCTTTTTTAACAATCGCAAATCTACATGTCGAGTGCCATTCGGGATTTACGATCATATGGGAAAATTGTATCCAACCCATTTATGTGACAATTATGATTTTACACACTGATCCAGCAGAGGGCAAATGAGTGATCGTTTTGTCCATCAATTGACACGATGACCAGTTTTAACTTACCTTGGGTCATTTTTAATTAAGATTTACAAACTACATGAAAACTTGATTGGTTTGTAAGATTTTACGCATTTGCGCACTAAACCATTCCGCAAAAGGTTATTCGGCAAACTTTTGTTGCACTCATTTTGACACCCTGATATTAAATGGGATTATAATTATTGAGATTATGTAATGATGTATTCAGAGTATTTAAGATGAGGAATGTTTCAATTTGATGGATAGAAATTAAACAGAAACCATTTATTTTGGTGATGGTAAAGTCCAGGACAAGGGGTGTAATATTGACATTAGAATTGAACTGTTCGGAAATGATCTGAATGATCTTATGTTCACATAGAGGATTGAAAACTTTCAGAAAACTTATGATGTTCATAAATATTTGGGCCAGCATACTAAAGTTTACAAAAGCAAATTGGCTAAAATTGTCTTTTGAGAAAACTTGCTCATTTCTTAATGCCTAAACTTTGGTACTTAAAATCAAACTTAATTTCCTCCCGTTCTGTATCTGAATATTCTCACTCGCTCTTGTGCTCCCTTCATTGAGACGGAGGTCATCCCAACCCAGTTCTAAATGAGTGAACTCTGCAGATTAAACAGTTTTATTAACAAATCTTAAATGTGGCTAAGCAATCTAACTAGGGTTAGTTCTGGTGAATTTACGACTGACATTAGTTTTGGTTTATTATTTTCACGTGTATCGAAATACAATGAAAAACTTTTTTGTTGCTATTCAGTCAAAGCCTACTATATGTGAGTACAACTGTGCCATACACAGTACAATGGGTAGCACAAAGAGAAAAATACCAGAGTGCAGAATCTAGTGCATTATAACGTTAATAACAGAGTATACAGCATTATAACATTATAGTTATGGAGAAGTGAGATGTTGATATCTGGACATTTGTTAATGTACAATTTTAAAATGCACTCAAGGTCAAGGACCTTGCTATGCACTTGAACAAAAGATCTAGTCTTTTACCTGCAGTGTCAATATTTGGGGAAAGTACAACACTGTTTGAAGTATGATATTTCAAGTGAATTGTCAAACTGAAGTCTCATTTGCCTTCTGACTTGAGTGTGTGTGTCAAAAAAAAATTATTGGCAACTAATTTGAAGAAGAGTTTTCAACTCTCATTAATACTGATCCTTTAAACTATATGATGATTTACTTGATTATTCTCACTTTGTTATATATGAAATCTTGCCATGCACATATTATTGCTTAGTATCCCACTTCACAATAACATGACAATTCAAAGCTGCTGTCAAGCACATCAGGAATTCCTGACCTTGTGAAAACTGCTGATGGATATGTAAGATGTTGTTACCTGATTTTGTGATTATAAACTTTCTCCCCTGAACAGATGATGACTCCTGGGATCTGGTGACGTGTTACTGCATGAAGCCATTTGCTGGTCGGCCAATGATAGAGTGTAATGAATGTGGTACCTGGATTCACCTGTCCTGTGCCAAAATCCGGAAGTCCAATGTCCCAGAAATGTACGTCTGTCAAAGGTGCCGAGACTCCAAATGCGATATTCGACGATCAAATCGATCCCGGACCGGTTCCAGGAAGCACTTCCTTGACTGAGTTGTCTGAAGTTAGCGTTCTTGGTTTGTTTTGTATCTGGGAGAGAATTTTGAGATGATAATGAGGCAAAAAGAGACCGATGGACTGCCTTGGAGATTTCCATCCATCCGTGCAAGAATTGTCTGCTTTTTTAAATTTTATCTTTCTCTTCACCTTCATGAACTCCAATTCAGAGCCCAGGAGACTAGGACAATTAAATCAATGAAAGTCTTGGCTAATCCAGCACAATTGAGCTTGGGCATGAGGGGTGAGGTGGGGTGGGAGGTATGGGCAAATATGCTGACTACTGTAAACAACATTTCCTTTCCCTTCTGATCCTTCCATTGGTTATCATCCTGACCCCATCATCTTTGGAGTCTAAAAGACCAAAATCCACAACAGAAAGCAAGGATCGCAATCATCCTAGATCATCATTCCCATCTTCTTTTCTCTGCAGTCCTTTCTCAAGCAAACAAAAGGGGCCCAGTGCAATAGACAAAGCCTTAAAGCACTCTAAATTTGTCAAAGGGGAAAAAATATCTAATGAAAATAACTAGTGGCCTGGCATTTAACAGTGCAATAAAACCAGGTGACGCTGTAAATATACTGCAGTTCTGTCATATTTAAGTCAGTAAAGGTAGTTTAATGTTTCATGAATTCTGACCAAGATACACACATACACATGTGATGCCATGACTTCCCTCTTCACACATGTTGATGGCTTTGCTGTGTATTTCCTGCATTTTATGAATTATTTAATTCAGCATTAGACAGTTGTTACTTTGATACAAGAGAAAACAATGGCATCTTTTAGAATAAATAATTTGCCCTCTTCTGCATTAAAAAAAAACTTATCAATTACAATCCAACCAGATCTAAATATTCTGTCTACAAAGTTAAAAAACAATGTTAAAATTCTGTGGCAAGCGGGTCGGGAAGTCATGTACATATTGGGTTCATTTGCCAAAGTATGACCGACATTGTTAAAAAGGTTTGGAATCGGGAAAGCAATTTGGGATTTTATTTTGAGAATCTTTCTAATTTAAAAAGACTTTATACAGATTTCAATGCCTAAAATTTGGTATTAGCAATAAAACAATTTTTTTTTTTTTCCCTCACTACCTGATTTTTTAAAAATGATCATTGAATTCATTTACTCCTTTGCATTGTTTAAACTGCTGGTCCTATTTAGCTGTTGAGCGATCCGTTAAAAATTCGGACTTGGTGCATTAAATAAATTCCTACCAGCTTGTAGTCTTTTGGGTCTGTTATGGCACCGTATTGAAATTAATTCTGGATATTAAACCAAACTGAAAGTTAATATGAGAATACCATCGCCCATTAAAGTGTACCCACTGCCTTCATTTGTTTTTTATTTTGTACTTTGAGAAACATTAAAGGGGTGTCTTTCTCGAGCACCCTACTCTCTTTTTATACTGCAAAATGTGTTGGCATAAAAATATTACACATGTACTATTCTTAATGTTTTATCCTACGGATATTTGCCAATTTGGATCTCCTCAATCTTGGCTCTAGTGAAGTCACTGACAAGAAAGCCCTCCCACTGCATTTTTCAGAACGGATCGAAGTGCACAAAGGTTCTGCACATCTTTGTGGGTGAGGAAAGTGTGTGAAATGAAAATCCTTTCCTTAATCCACACTCCACTTTTTTCCCCAATCAGGTCTTCTATCTATCCAAGTTAACCAATGTTCTAAAGTCGCTAAATATAACAATGGACATAAAGATATAGTGAGTACTAAAATATGTCTGACAATCAATCTACTTCCCAACAATGCACAACAGATTCATTTTCCCCCTCGGCAACTCACAACCAAATAATATAAATTTCATCTTGGCAAAATAGTCTCCATTCCCAACAAGAAAAATACAAACTGGCAGTCTCCTTTGTTACTGAAAGGACCATCTCAAATCTACCCCCCCCCCCCCCCCCCCATATGTTAGTGAGAGGAAGATTTGGGTTGTGAGTGGGCAGCATGTTCTCATTGGCTTGAGTGTTAAAATTCCCATCAAAAATCAGCCAAGATTTCAAAATCTGTGATTGCTGGTGTTAATATTTGCATAGATGGACAATGAGCCAGCCACAGTTTAGGATGGGTATGTTAACCATGGAGAATTCATTCACCCACATTCAGTCAAGGCTTGATATGTGAACAATGGCCAGCTAATAGAGGGTGACTGCTCCCTGCTGAACGGTTTAAAGAAAAGCACCACTTTCACGAGAGAAGATCCATATCCTACAATATAGACATTGTAATTCGTAAAGGGTCCCAGAAACTTGTAAAGCATTGTTGTAAGATGTTCCTTGCAACATGCTCAAATCTCATTCTACCGCATCCTTTTGGAGAAAAACTCATCCAAGTCCCCCAACTCCAATTAACTTATTTTATTAAAAATGAGGGTGACTTTTATAAAGCAGCATTGTGACTTTACAAGGACTGGTGAGTGCTCTTGCTCCCAATGGGAATATCTGCAGTAGATTGTCATGCAAGCCTAAGTCTCTAATTTAGGGACACTGCAGTGATGTTGCAGGAAATGTTGAAATGTCTCCTTGGAAGATTTATCAAAGCGGAACAAAGAAAACCTTGTTTCTGTGAAACTTTGTACGTGTATATCTGAAGTTATTTTGTAAATAAAGATTTAACTATTGGTATTTTAATTGATGAACCTCTTATGGTTTTCTTTTAGCCCTTTCTCACACCATAAAGGAAATCAAACCAATGGAACAACAGCACGAGTAGTGATCCTGAGTAAAATTCTCATTATATTTCCCATCAAGACCCTAGATCAGGTATGGAGCAGTTTGATGTGGAATAGTGATACACATAGCACCTAACTTCAAAGGTTCCCCTCAATACTCAGGGTAACAGTTGAGCATTGATAAGGGGAAAAAGGTTGGGCAGAACTTTAGCCATATTAGTGAGGTGTATGTGTAGATAGAAAATAATTGCTATTGGTGGTGAATCCTGCAGTAGTATTATAGTCACTCACACTACAGGTTGGTTTATAAAATTGCCATTAGAGATTTAGAGAAGAGGAAAAAAATGGATGTCCCATAAGTGCAACAGTTTGTGCAGCTAGCTGACAGCTGAAGGTATCACGTTTTATTCTGATTTTCAAGGATGTCTGTGTAGATATCACATGTTTTCTCCATGACTGTACAGATTTCCTCCATGTACTCTAGTGTACACTAATTCGCCACTGTAAGTTAACTGCAGGCAAATGGCAAAAATAATCAAAGATTGGGATCTGCGAGAGTGAATAAAAGGCAGGGGTATTTGGGAGACTAGAAGTGGAACTAATGGGATTGCTCCTCTGAAAGGCAGTATACACCTGATGAAACTAACAGAGTGTAGGTAGTGGAAGGAATAATGGAGCAATGGAAGGAAAACATATTGGAAGTTGTTAGTTGGCTTTGTCAGTAGCTTGAAGAAGGAAATGTTGATACATTATCTTCATAGACATGTCAACGTGGAAGGGGTATACATTGTAGTAAATGCTGCCTTTTTGACCAGTGGCCAGAGGATCTAGGGTGGCGGAGGAACTGAAGGAAATTCACATTAGGCAGGAAATGGTGTTGGGTTGACTGACGGGACTGAAGGCTGATAAATCCCCATGGCCTGATGGTCTCCCTCCCATGGTACTTAAGGAAGTAGCTCTAGAAATTGTGGATGCATTGGTGATCATTTTCCATATCTTCTTCTACCGTATGGCGTGCACAGCCTAAAGTTGTAGATCAAGTGGCATGAAAAACTACATCTATTTGTTTGTGCACGTCGGGTTGATTGCATTACGTGAAACAGGGTGGACCACGTGAAGGTTGCAATCTCCCACCCCATTTTCCAATGTTCTCTAGATTCAGGATCAGTTCTTGTGGATTGGAGGGTAACTAATGTTATTCCACTTTTTAAGAAAGGCGGGAGAGAGAAACAGGGAATTATAGACCAATTAGCCTGACATTGGTGGTGGGGAAGATGCTGGAGTCAATTATAAAAGATGAAATAGCGGCAAATTTGGATAGCAGTAACAGGATCGGTGCGAGTCAGCATGGATTTATGAAGGGGAAATCGTGCTTGACTAATCTTCTGGAATTTTTTGCGGATGTAACAAGGAAAATGGACAAGGGAGAGCCAGTGGATGTAGTGCACCTGGACGTTCAGAAATCATTTGATAAGGTCCCACATAGGAAATTAGTGGGCAAAATTGGTTGGCAGATAGGAAACAAAGATTAACGTGTCCCTTTCAGAATGGCAGGCAGTGACTGGTGGGGTACCGCAAGGCTCGGTGCTGGGAATGCAGCTATTTACAATACACATTAGATGAAGGGATTCAAACATTAGCAAATTTGCAGATGACACAAAGCTGGGTGGCAGTGTGAACCGTGAGGAGGATGCAGGGTGATTTGGACAGGTTGGGTGAGTGGGCGGTAGGCATTGTAGATGCAGTTTAATGTGGATAAATGTGAGGTTATCCGCTTTGGTGGCAAAAACAGGAAGGCAGATTATTATCTGAATGGTGTCGTTGGGAAAAGGGTAAGTACAAAGAGATCTGGGGGTCCTTGTTCATCAGCCACTAAAAGTAAGCATGCAGCATGCAAGCAGTGAAGAAAGCTAATGGCATGTTAGCCTTCATAACAAGAGGAGTTAGGAGTAAAGAGGTCCTTCTGCAGTTGTACAGGGCCCTAGTGAGACCACACCTGGAGTATTGTGTGCAGTTTTGGTCTCCAAATTTGAGGAAGGACATTCTTGCTATTCTTCTTTTCATCTCCATCTTGTTACAAATGTTGACCTCATTGTCGCTGATTGTGTCCTGAAGAGGACGCAATCAGTGTAAGCCATCACTTGTCGCAATAGATTATGGTGGTAGCAGAATTAGCTCAGGATACTTTCAGTTTCCAGCCCCTCGACGTGAACGCTTCGGCTATGGGGCTAGTCTTGCTATTGAGGGAGAGCAGCATAGGTTCACAAGGTTAATTCCCGGGATGGCGGGACTATCATATGTTGATAGAATGGAGCGGCTGGGCTTGTATACTCTGGAATTTAGAAGGATGAGAGGGCATCTTATTGAAACATATATGATTATTAAGGGATTGGACATGCTAGAGGCAGGAAACATGTTCCTGATGTTGGGGGGAGTCCAGAACCAGGGGCCACTGTTTAAGAATAAGGGGTAGGCCATTTAGAACTGAGATGAGGAAAAATGTTTTCACCCAGAGTTGTGAATCTGTGGAATTCTCTGCCTCAGAAGGCAGTGGAGGTCAATTCTCTGGATGCTTTCAAGAGAGAGTTAGATAGAGCTCTTAAAGATAGCCGAATCAGGGGATATGGTGAGAAGGCAGGAACGGGGGGGTTACTGAATGTGGATGATCCTACTCCTGCACCTATTGTTTATTTATCTAATTATTGTACATGGAATCTTGCAATTAGCCAATTCGCCACCAATATTCGCTAAATCTCAAGGTTTTAAGGTTTGTTTATTGTTACATGTATCAATTAAGTTTCAGTGAAATTCAGATTGCCATATAGTCACATCACTAAAGAGCAAATCAAGACACCCAAATACTTTTTTTAACTATAACATCCACAACAGCAACTCCCCCACATTCCTCAGTGATGGAAGGCAAAAAAAGTTAAATCTTCCATGCCATATCAAATGTGGCATGACCCCAACTTAGCGAGATCTTCCCTTCTCAGTGTCCAGCCTTCTAATTCTCTGACTCTGCCCTGCCAGCTCTCCTCTCCACAAGCAAGACTGTTCAGGCAAACATAGTCACAGCCTGTTCTTATTAAACTTTTTTTTTCCTACTTTAACTCCATCTTTTGTCTGGTCCTTTCCCATTTATGTCTTTAACATCTCTGATGCCCTCCATGATTTTGTTTTCCCATATCTTGGGCCCAATTTGCTCACATTCGTCACACACTAGTTCCTCTGCACATGTATCCCATGTGAAGATGGTATAAGGGCCCTTCGCTTTCTTTAACAGAAGCCCAACCAGCTCCCCTTCAATGATAGTCATCTCATTCCCACATTGAATTACTTCAACTCCACTCACTTTCTCTAGATCAAAGACGGAGTATGGGAAATCGCATAGCTGAAGCTTTGCCAAGTTCTAAGTGGGAAACCAGGTCAGGTGTTCTTTCCAATATTTTTAAATAGGGGGAAAAAGTGTTCAAAACTTCTAAAAGAAATACAGCACCAACACATCCCAACAACAACAACAGCACCTGGATGCCGCCTCTGGCATCATCGTGCATGCGTCATCGAGCGTGTCCCAACCCCCAGGGGCAGTTATTTTCAAGAACTCGCTCTTTAAAAAAAATACCCAAATATATTTTCCTCAGTAAATTAAGTCTGGAAAAGCCTGCTCTGGAAGGGATGGTGTTTTGAGGTTAATTCGCGTGGTTTGCGTTCCTGCCGTTCCTACACGCAGCGAGCGCTGCCCAGCGGTGGCGCCATTTTGCGCGGGGCGTCGGCGAAGCGGGTGTTGCCGGGCGTCCGCCATTACTGTGTGGGGCGCGAGCGAGACATCGGCGAGGTGGCTGCTGCGGGGCAGCCGCGCCGCCATTGCTGCCAGCGGCGAGAGCAGAGTATCAGCGAGGCGGGCGTTGCCGGGCGACCGTCATTGTTGTAGGCGACTAGAGCGGGGCATCAGCGAGGTGGCTATAGCCGGGCCGCCACCATAACTGTGGGGGAAAGTACGGGCCGGAGCGAGGTGACTGTTGCCAGGCAGCCGCCATTACTGTGTGGGGCAAGAGCGGGGCGGCGGCGAGGTGGTTGTTGCCAGGCAGTCGCCATTACTGTGGGGGGCAAGAGTGGGGTCGCCGCTGGGACATGCCCAAGTCGTGTGCTGCCTTCAACTGTACCAATAGGTACAGCAGCAAGAACAAGGAGCTCACCTTCCACAGGTAAATCAAGGACTCGGCAAAATATCGAATCAATCTATAGAGAAGTAGATCATCGATGCAACATGCTGTGAAAAACTACCAGCGGGGAGCCAATATCTTATTTGCCACTAGTAAATCTGTCTAAGATCCAGAATATTAATAATCAGTGTATTAAAAGCAGGACAATCGCTTTATTTGAGTAATAGTTTAATGTATAAAAATACAATACAATAAATTAGGTATCAGCACCTCACCTTACACAGGTAAGTGAATCTGTCAGGAAAGCATAACATCAATAATTGTTTTGTGGATGTAAAACATAACCATTTTATTCAAAGTAAATGTAAAATTACAGTACAACATCAATAGCACATCAGACCATTTGGTAAAGTTCCCCATGGTAGGCTGATCCAGAAGATGGGATTTACAGTGATTTGGTTGTCTTCAGAACTACCTGATTGATAGAAGGCAGAGTGTTGTGGTGGAAGGACAATATTTACGCCGGAGGTTCGTGACCAGCTACCTCCATATTTAGCTTGGACATAAATGTGGATGGATTGTTTAGTAAATTTGCAGATGACACCAAGATTGCTGGGATCGCAGACTGTGAGGGAGGCTGTCAAAGTATACAGTGGGATAGAGACCAGCTCTAGAAATGGGTGGAGAAATGGCAGATGGAGTTTAATCCAAGCAAGCATAACGTGTTGCACTTTGAGAGGTCATATGTAAGGGGAAACTATACAGTTAATGGCATGACCCTTAATAACATTGATTATGGATCCCACAGAGGGATCTTAGGGTCTAAGGTCATAACTCAGTAGAAGTGGCAACACAAGTAGATAGAGTAGTAAAGAGCACATATTGTATGCTTGCATTTGACATGCAGTTCTTGTCGCCCATTACAGGAAAGATCTGGTGGCTTTGGAAAGGATGCAGGGAAGGTTTAACAGAATTTTGTCTTGGATTGTTTTCTTTGGACCGTTGGAGGTTGAGGGGATGCCTAATAGAAATATATATATAACATTATGAGAGGCATAGATAGGATAGACAGTCAGAATCTTTTTCCCAGGATTTAAAAAAACACTAGAGGGCATAGCTTTAAGATGAGAGGGGCAAAGTTTAAAGATGTGTGAGTCACTTTTTTTTACACAGAGGGTGGTGAGTTCCTGGAATGAGCTGCTGGGTGTGGTGGTTGGGGTAGATACAATAATGGCATTAACGTGACTCTCGGCTAGGAATGTGGATATGCAAGGAACAGAGGGGTATGGGTTATTGCCAAGGCTGATAAGAGTTGGTCTGGGCATCATGTTCAGCACAGATATCGTGGGCCAAAGGTCCTGTTGTGCTGTTATATGAGTAGCCTCTCTGTCTCAGGTAACCTGTAGAAACCAACATCATTCATACGGGTACTGAGAGTTAGTAACAATTTATATACATAATTGATCAACGAATAAATTAAAATAGTGCAATAATGTATTCGGTCCTAGAGGAAGGAAAGGGGACAATATAGGTCTAGGTAATGGAAGATAGGGTAGATTATGAATTGTCCAGATAAGACTGATGCACTGTAGTTGCTGTAAGGATAGGGCTTGCTGTTGAAAGGCAGATTGTTTCATTCTCAGATGCTCTTTCCAATGTACGCAGGTTTCCATTCAGCAAGCCGGACCTATTAATAGAATGGATGAACAATGTAGGAAGGGCTGAATTCAAACCCAACCAGCACACAGTTATTTGCTCAGACCACTTCAAACCAGAGTGTTTCAACACCTGGGGGAACAGAAAAAATCTGAAGCATAATGCCGTACCCACAGTCTTTCACTATCCAGATAATGTAAAGGTACTGTATTAACCTTGTTCGGACCACCTAGACATCCTGGGGTTTAACTGCTCCAAAATAAGCAGCCTTACTTTAATTGCACAGGATGTAACCTCTGGAATTTTCTTCCCGAACTCGGGGTTCAGAGGCTCAGCAACCCTCTAAGATGTTCTTTAAAATCTGTCTTGTAATTTGTGCTAATGTCCCTTGATGTTCAAACTGCAGAAGCAGTTTACTAAAACTGCTGAATTTCATGTTCATACTGTTGTGTGTAAGCTACCAAATGGAATACGAGTTGCTGTTCTCCAGTTTGCTTGTGGCCTCATTCTGGCAAAGGAAGAGGCCAGAACAGAAAGATCAGTATAAGAGTGGAAACAGCAGTTAAACTGGTTAGCAACCGGGAGACCCATTTGACATTGGTGGACTGAGCCCAAGTGTTCAACAAAACGATTGGCGAATCTACACTTGGTCTCGCTAACGTACAGAAGGCCACATCGGGAACACTGGATGCAGTACATGAGGTTGGAGGAGGTGCACGTGAATCTCTGGAAGGACTGATGGGGTCTCTGGACGGAAGTGAGGGAGGAGGTATGGGGACTGGTATTACATCTCCTGTGGTCATAGGAGAAAGTACCTAAGAAGGGGGTGGGTTGGGTGGGAAGGGATGAGTGAACCTAGCTGTTGCCGAGGGAGTGGTCTCCGCGGAAAGTGGAAAGGGTTGGTGGTAGGAAGATGTGACTGGTGGTGGGATCAAAGAAACAATTATACAAGACACACAACCAACTCAATTCTCACAGACATCCATCACAGTGAGTCTCCTCCTCACTGTGATGGAAGGCAAAGTCTTGTCTCTCCCCTGCTCTCCATCTTCTCCCGATGTTAAAGCCCCCGGCAGGCGATGGTAAGTCCCGTGGCTGTTAAAGCCATGCTGGGCGATGTCAGGCCCCGCTCCGGGCCGTTTTCAGCCGCACATCTCGGGTGGGAGAAGCTGCCGCGGGAGTGCCGGAAAGCGGTCTCCCACCCGGGACCATCCAGAGGCCTGCAGCTGGAGCCTCCGAAGCCTGAAGTCTGGTCGCAGCCATGCACCACCACAGCTCCCCATGCTCCGAGGCCGTCCAGCCCTACGATGGTAAATCTGCAGGCTCTGTGACTGGAGCCCCCAGGTCGTTCCGGCTGGAGGCTGCTCCACGGTGTTAGGCCCCAAGGGCAACGGAGACCCGACAGGGAAAAGATCGGCAATGGTATTATGAATTAATTTGAGGCATAAAAGGCTTTTCAGAAATATACCATTTGTTGAAGGATGAGAGTGTGAAGGGACAGAGTGGTGCAGAGTAATAGACAGTGGTTTTTCATCTCTGGGTCTTGGGCTTTAATCTGGACTGGGTTTAAAGCATTGAGATTGTGATCCTGCATGCAGGAGGTTTATAATTTGGCCCAATGTGCAAAAGGGGGTTGACATTGAGATCACAGGGGGGAGGTTTACTCTACATTGTTTTTTTCTAATCTGCAATGCTTGATCCCAAACAAGAGGATCCCCATTGTGCTGAGCAAAGATTCTATCTGAATCTCAGTGACTGTGCCTTGAAGAAAGTTGCATGAGGAGATATTGTAATGGAAAACACAAAGTTGTGTTGAGACTCCCCTGTGAGGAATGAGTGCCTCGGCAAGTGCTGAAAGATGATCAGTGACTGTAGAACCAGTACCCCAGACATCATCATTTTTACAGTCTGAAGAAGGGTTTCAACCCGAAACGTTGCCCATTTCCTTCGCTCCATAGATGCTGCCTCACCCGCTGAGTTTCTCCAGCATTTTGTCTACCATCATTTTTACAACGTCCTGGATAAGGAATTTTGTCCTTTCTTCCATTATTCTAAACTAGGGTCCATTGTTTGACTGTTTGTATTCCAGCAGAGACATCGTGCAAGGAAAAAACTGAAAATAATCAGTGAAGTATTAAAGATTGAAGTTGCAGAAGAAAATCTTGAAATGGTGGGTATTGGAACAAGTCAGGGCATGTGAAACCTGAGTTTGGGGGTGGGGGTCAGAATACTCACTCCTTTGGGGAAATATTAGCTGAAATAAATAGGCCATATGAGACACTATGGCTGAAAACGTTTAAATATTTGATAATATAAATGTTAAATTGTTAATTAACTCAGTTATGTGACTATTCATTTTCAATATAGGCATTTAAAATTAGGTAGATTAACAAGAGATTAATTATGAACTTTATAGCTGTTGAGATTCTAAGGAAAACAAAATTTTAGGTGTTCCTGGATCACAATATTTATACAACCTGAATCATAAGGGGAGAGAGAGAGAATGTGCTTGTATTATATCTGTAGTTTGGTTACATATTCATATTTTATGCACGTGCAGGAAAATGGATGGTCTTGGATATGTTTTGCCTGTTTCAGTTGTGCTTGCAGAAGGAGTTTGGTCACACAAATAAGATGACAATCTCGCCTTTGATCTGTGCTTATTCGTTGAACTACATGACTGTTCAGTTGCATGGATTTCTCCTCATAGGTGCCTGAGCTAGTTCTGGGTGGAGGAGAGGAGAACAAGCCACTGGCAACCCCTGCTGAAGATGGTTCCACCAAACTTGGTGCAGATCACACCTACGCTGCCACTAACCTGGGCATGATGAAGAGGAGACTGTTTACTGCACTGGAAAAGAATGAGAAGCTGCGGAAGCGGCTGAAGGTGAAGCAGGAGGAGATGAGGAGAATGGTGAGGAAATGGCATGCAATTAAGGATGAACTGGAGAACCTGAGAGCAAAGAGTCTGTCAACGGTCAGCGAGGTGACCCTCACAGACACAACCCATCTACAGGAATGCATCAGTTAAACCAAGGTGTGTTTGGAGAACAAAGAACTGTGAGTGAATGGATGGTTCACACAGTCGCCACATAACCTTGGCACTTGATGAAACTTGCTGGTGCACACAAACTGCAAAAAATTATGCTTGAACAGTTTAGAAGGAAAACGATAGACAATCGCCTTAATGTGGAACTGATGGAGGCAGAGCAGATCCCAATCCAGCATGGTTGAAACCTGTCACAAAGCCTTGCTAGTCCCTAAAGACATCTCTGCGACTGAGTTGTAAAGTGTTCTGGCAACTGATTGTCACAGATTTTAGTTGTCAGAACTATGCAGGCCTAGTGGCCATTTTAGGAATACAAGTCTGACCTTTCAGAATGCAATCTTTCATTGTCTGTGCTGACGGGTAGAGTCCCCTGTGATCATTCCCAGCTCAGATTCACACCAGGAGAGGTGGGGAGAGAACATTTGTCGAGAAAATAAACTGAACAAATAACCTATGGATTTGAAGTTGTTGTTAATCTCTTGTCGCAACTGAATTGTTCGGTTGTGGTTTCAGGTTGAAGTTATGGATCTTTCTTCCACAGTGAAATACGTTGGAGGAAGACATGAGGATAGGCAGCCATTGGCTATATATCTGGAATTACCATCAAAGTACCCCCACTCTCCACCTCTACCACTGCCAGTAGTTGTCCAACATGTTCTGGACACTGAAAACAGCTATAATAGTTGGGAGGGTGAATCTTATTTTATGAAAATTATGAATTAATCTACATCCTCTTTAAAATAAACCTACCTCCAATGGTATGGATCCTCTAATCATTGGAAAGAGTCTCTAGTTATTTATTCAATTCAACTATCTACAGTTTCTAAACACAATTATATCTCCCCTCATTCTTCTCTGCTTGAAGAAGAACAATTCTATTTTTTCTGGTCCCTCAACAAATCTGAAATCCCTCATCGCTGATGGCATTTTGATAAATTTCCTCTGCACCCTCTCTAAATGCTTATGTCACAAACAATACAATTGAAACCCATACCTAGTTTGCTGAATTGAGTCTGATGAAGAGTCTCGACCCAAAACGTCACCCATTCCTTCTCTCCAGGAATGTTGCCCATCCCGCTGAGTTACTCAGCATTTTGTGTCTATCCTAGTTTGCTGATCTTGGTTGTGGCAACAGGTTTGTAAAAATATACTTGTGCTTGTTACTTTTACTAGTTAATGATTCAAACAGCATGGGTGAAGATCAGGAAAGAACAAAGCTAAGTTCTGGTGTGATTTAGAACATAGAACAACGCAGCACTGGAAGAGGCCCTTCAGCCCACAAGATCTGTGCTAAGCATGATGTCTACTTGAACTAATCCTTTCTGCCTATACATACACTCAATCCTTCCATTCCATGTACATCCATGCTTCTATCCAAAAGCCTCAATGCCGCCATTGTATCTGCCACTACCACTACGTCTGACAATACATTCCAGGCACCCACCACTCTGTGTAAAACATGTCCTACACATCTCCTTTACACTTTGCCTCTCTCACCTTAAAGCTGTGCCTCTAGTCTTTGACATTTCTACCCTGGGACTGTCGGCCCTAAATATGCCTGTCATAATTTTCTAAATCTCTATCGGGTTTCTCCAGCCTCTCTCCTGATGCTCTCCAATCAGCTTCCCATTAAAGCTCCAAACCCTCTCCAATGCCTCCACATCATTTCAATCATAGGGTGCCCAGACTTAACTACACTACTCTAAATAAGTCAAAACAAAGTCCTACAAAGCTGAATAAGATTTTTTCCAGATAATGTAAAGGCAGACTAAACAAAGCAGATCCAAGTTGACATTGATCATTACTGATATCCAATTTCCAACGGCTGGTAGATTTGGAGAAGAAGAAGCAGGGGACCAATTGTTCCAGGGAGCTATCATGGACTTGTTGCCCTCTGGTGGTGTACATCACTGATCTAGTTATCAATGTCATTACAACTTCAGTCACTACTGTCTGCATCCAGTGCAGGTAGAACATTGAAATACAAATGAAAGTATGCAGTTTTAAGTGGATAAATGTGAGGTTATCCACTTTGGTGGCAAAATGAGGAAGGCAGATTATTATCTAAATGGTGTCAAGTTTGGAAAAGGGGAAGTACAACGGGATCAGGGGGTCCTTGTTCATCGGTCACTGAAACTACTCATGCAGGTACAGCCAGCAGTGAAGAAAGCGAATGGCATGTTGGCCTTCATAGCAAGAGGAGTTGAGTAGAGGAGCAAAGAGGACCTTCTGCAGTTGTACACGGCCCTAGTGAGATCACACCTGGAGTATTTGCAGTTTTGGTCTCCAAATTTGAGGAAGGACATTCTTGCTATTGAGGGAGTGCAGCGTAGGTTCACCAGGTAATGGCCGGGATGGCGGGACTGTCATATGTTGATAGAATGGAGCGGTTGGGCTTGTATACTCTGGAATTCCTATGGGAATTGTGTCCACGTGCAGCTCCTTACAGACCGCATTTAGGACAGTCAATGGAAATGTCTTGAGGACAGTCCCTATTACGATTGAGGAGGTGTTGAGCATCCTAAGGCGTATGAAGGTTGATACATTTCCCAGGTCTGATCAGGTATGTCTGAGAACACTGTGGGAAGCTAGAGAATAAATTTCAATGCCCTGGCTGAGATGTATAAACCAACATTAAATACGGGTGAGGTGCTGGAAGACTGGAGGGTGGCTAGTGTTGTGCCCCTATTTAAGAAGGGCTGCAAAGAAAATTCTGGGAACTATAGTCCAGTATGCCTAACATCTGTGGTAGGCAAATTACTAGAGAGTATGAGGGATAAGATGTAAATGAATTTGCATAGACAGGGACTAATTAAGGATAGTCAGCAAGGTTGTGTACGTGGGGGATCAGGAAACAGTGGTGGAAGGTTATTATTTGGACTGGTGTCCTGTGCCTAGTGTGCCTTAGGGAATGGTACTGGGACCATTGCTGTGTGTGGTTTATATCCAAGATTTGGATGAAAATGTAGAAGTCCTGTTTAGTAAGTTTACAGATTACACTAAAGTGGGTGGTATTGTAGATCGCAAAGATAGTTATCAATATTTTCAGCAGGATCTTAATTAGTTGGGCAAGTGGGCTGAGGAACGGTTAATGGAGTTTAATGCAGAGAAGTGCGAGGTATTGTAATTTGGGAAATCAAACCAGGGCAGGACCTTCACAGTGAATGGCTGGTTACCTGGGGAGTGTTGTATAACAGGCATCGAGGAGTGCAGGTACATAGTTCCTTGAAAGTGGCGTCACAGGTAGGTAGGGTGGCCAAGGAGGGTAGACACAAAATACCCGAAACGTCACCCATTCCTTCTCACCAGAGATGCTGCCTGTCCCGCTGAGTTACTCCAGCATTTTGTGTCTACCTTCGATTTAAACCAGCATCTGCAGTTCTTTCCCACACATTGTGGCCAAGGAATGTTTTGGTACATTGACCAGCATCGGTCAGAGTATTGAGTATAGAACTTGGAATGTTGTGTTGCAGTTGTAGGAGGCAGAATTTTGAATATTGTATTTATTTTTAGGATATTGTAAAGCTGCAAAGAGTGCAGAGGAGATTTACTAGGATGTTGCCTGGACTTGAGGGCCTGAGCTGTAGGGAGAGGTTGGACAGGCTAGGTATTTATTCCTTGGAGCGCAGGGGGAATTTTTTGCGGATGTAACAAGTAGAATGGATAAGGGAGTGCCAGTGGATGTGGTGTATATGGACTTCCAAAAGATGGTGTATATGGACTTTCAAATGACAAGGTCCCACACTAGAGATTAGTGTGCAAAATTAGAACACGTGGTATTGGGGTAGGGTATTAACATGGATAGAGAACTGGTTGACAGACAGGAAGCAAAGAGTAGGAATTAACGCATGAAGTGTACCTTTTTCACCCATAGAGTTGTGAATCTGTGGAAATCTCTGCCACAGAGGGCAGTGGAGGTCAATTCACTGGATGTTTTCAAGGGAGAGTTAGATTTAGAAAAAGCATGAACGGGGTACTGATTTTGGATGATCAGCCATGATCATATTGAATGGCAGTGCTGGCTCAAAGGGACAACTTACCTACTCTTGCACCTATTTTCTATGTATCTAGGATGAGGGGTGATCTTGTAGAAGTGTATAAGATCATGAGGTGAATAGATAGGGTGAATGCACAGTCTTTTACCCCTATTAGGGGAATCACGAAACCAGGGGACATAGGTTTGAGGTGGGAGGGGAGAGATCTCAGGGGCAACTTTTTCAGAGGATGGTGGGGATATGGAATGGGCTGTCAGAGGAGATAGTTGAGATGGGTACGCTAACAACATTTTAAATACATTTGGACAGGTACATGGATAGGAAAGATGGATATGGGCCACACGCTGACGGTTAAGAATAGTGTAGACGGGGCAGCTTGGCTGGCACGGGCAAGTTCAGATGAAGGGCCTGTTTCCGTGCTGTATGACTATTTGAGAATGAACTTGGTTTGGGCTGCGCTAAAGATTGCTCTTGTAGCAATTGTAAACTGTACACCAGATGGTGCCAAATTTTCTACATTTACTCATGGGGAACCCATCAGAATTCTGTCAAATAAATTTCTATTGTATCGTAAGTATCTTTGTTTCAAAATCAGAGCAGAGGATTTGTATTACTCAAATTGGCACGGCTCCAAATGTATATTTGAACAGAATAGAGTACAAATACAAAATTAAAGTACCAAGTATATAGTAGTTCTGCTAGTAGCAGAAAGATAGGAAGGAATAACTAACACCTGCTTTAGAGAGGAGTCAGAGCAAAGGTTTCTAAAAGCTTGTTAGGGAAGAATTCTTATTTTAGCAGCACTTTGACATTCTGCTTCAGAGTCGATTAACTATTTTGAAGCATGGAAACTCTTGGAATGTAAGCAAGAACAACTGATTTTCATACAAAGAACCCTCAGTTTGATGCTGAATCTGCTTTTTAATGGTTGTTGAAGCAGGTACATTGGGTTGCAGGATTCCCTGCCTCTTTGAGCACTATTCTGAAATCATTTTTTGGGTTACAGCAATGACAATGACAACTTCATCATTTGTATAGTGCTTTGGAAGGTCAAGCAGATCTTTATAAAAATGCAAATTCTTTCTTAACTGGGCAGGCAGACAGATTTGAGCCCTGAAAAATGTTTTTAAAATGCATTTTAATGTCTCATTCCAGAGTAGAGTTAGAACGAGAAATGATGATTATTGTTTAATTTCCCTGTTCCATTGGTATTTGGATTAGATCCTATGGTGCAGTTATGCTGCTGGCAAGGTGCCTACATTTCTAAGCTATGAGTGGAACGGTATTCAAATCTGAAGCTGTTGGGATTGTCTGTGAGGACCCTGACATTCCAGATCCCCAACACATACTGTAGAAAAGTAGCCTGTATGTTTTTTGAAGCAGCTTTCATATGGGCTACAGAGAGCAAGTTCTTGATCCAGTGGCTACATGATCAGTTTAAAAGTCAAGACGGTGGGTGCATCTTCTGCAGAGACTAATTGTAAATGGAGCACCATGTTCACCGGATGAGCTTTGCCCTCAAAAATGAACTGTTGGTGCGGCTTCTGCTGGCTTATAGAGAGAGATTAATGTGCAAGATACCGTTAATTGTAGATCAGTGTCACTCATGTTATGAGTCATGCTTTTGTAGTTACGCCCACTTGCTTTTACAGTAATCCTCCCTGCCTATTTCCGTTAGAATTTTGAGACGTGCTAGCATGAAGTTATCTAAGCTATGTCGTTAATAAAGTCTTTGGACCTTTATCTCGGTGTAAGGCTTCAGTTATTACCACAGCCGTAACACAACATGGTGTCAGAAGTGGGATAGCGGGGTCGTTTAATTGCAGTGTTTAAGTCCTTGGGGTTGATACAAATCCGTATCTCGTCTCTGTTCTTCTTGGTAGCGACGACCATGGTGGAGACCCAGTCCGAGGGGTCAGTTCCGGGAGTAATCACACCTCGAGACACCATTCTGTTAAGTTCACTTTGAACACGGTCCCTCATAGTGTGGGGAATCTTATGAGCCGGATGGAAAAACTGGAATTGCTTCAGGGTCAATGGTAATCGTGTACCAGACTGGTAACCTGCCTAGCTTATTGTCAAACAAATCCTTGTATAGTGTTAGGATTTGATGATTAAAGTCACAGTCTGTAGTCAGAAGACAGACAGAAGGGCTGAAAGTAATCAAACCCATGTCGCGCACACAGAAAGACCTGCGAGGATCCGCCCTCGCCTGATGATGACACATCATAATGGCGGTGTATTTTATCCCCTCGTCCTGTATGGAGGATTTAGTTGCCCACACTGCTGCTAAAAGTACTCTACGATCGCTTACCTCCGTCATTAAATGTGGCTGGCCAGACAAGCACTACAACCTTTCTTTGCCGTCCGTGATGAGCTAGTGTTGCAGGATGGCATTGTTTTAAAAGGATACAAGGCTGTGTTTCCTGCTTTGCTGCACAACCAGTATTTTAACGCTGTCCATGCAGGGCACCCAGGCGCTGAAGCTACTGTCCTACGGGCAAGAAGCATGTTTTCCTGGCCTGGCATGGCCGAATACATCACCGAGAATGTGGCATCCTGTGCAGTGTGCAGCAGTTTGGCACCTCACCAACAAAAGCAACCACTTCTTTCACGTGCACTCCCGTGGTCTACAGTGGCAGCTGACATATTTGATTAGCATGGGAAGCAGTACCTGATGGTCGTTGATTCGTATTCAGGATGGTTTGACATTGATTTTCTTAGCAGCCCCACTTCGAGCAGAGTGATTTCGGAGTTATCTCGCCATTTTTCAGTCCATGGATCTCTGGGCAGACTGATAAATGACAATGGCAGTCAATTCACCAGCCAACACTTCAGGGAGTTTGCTCGACGCTGGAATTTTCGCCACATCACCAGCAGCCCTGAATATCCACAGTCTAATGGGCTGGCTGAACGAGCTGTCAAAAGTGCCAAACAGCTCATGGAACGTTCACACAGAGCTAAATCTGATGTATTCCTGGATCTGCTCAACTTAGGCAACATCTCCCGTCATCCAATTTTGGGCTCACCCGCTCAACGTTTATTGACAAAGCAGACCCGTGCTACGTTGCCTGTGGTGGATCAAGCTTTGATCCCACAGGTGATTCCACCAGAGGAGGTTCAATCCAGGTTACAACAGAAGCGTGACATTCAAAAACAATGGTTTGACAAAACGAGGAGGCCACTGCCACCGCTGACCAAGGGGCAGGTGGTCCGTTTACAGAGTACAAAGGCCATGATCGTATTGGTGTGATTTCTGGAATTGCTTCTGAGCCACGCTCGTATATCGTCACTGCCGATGGTGGCACTTACATGCGTAACAGACAACATATCCGGCCTGTGAATGAGCCAGTTCCTCCTCCGTATTATCCAGACCGTACAAGTACACTTCCGTCTGTGTCTAGTGGCACTCTTTTGCCTCTACCAGCACAACAACCCATGTCTGCAACCGCTCCTCTGCCTGTAATGACTTTGCCTGCGCCATAGTCTCCTGCTTCGTCTCCAGGAATGCTGGTTCAGTCTCCCTCACCTGTGAAGTCACCTGCTCTCACCCCAGGGGGAAAGAACGGAGATGGTCTCTATCGTACACGTGCTGGTCGTGTTTGTAAGCCGGTTGTGAAATACCCGGACTATGTTTGTCTTTCCTCCAGTTTATTATCAATTGCTATGCATGCCTTGTTTAGTTAATGGGTTTGTACTGTTATTGAATAATACAGCAATGGTCTGAAGAGGCTGAGAGTGGATTTAAGGACTGCCTTGAGTTGGTGCACTGGAGCATGTTCAAAAACAGCCTGAATTAGAATAGCTAAGTCATTAGTTTGATAAATAAATGCTTTGATTGTGTACACAACCCTCTCCTCGTCAACAGAGCTGCTGTAGAATTGGGCAACAGCTTCAAATTTGTTATCCCAATCACTAGCAACTTAACTGTTGCAGTGATCAAGAAAGTATGTTAATATTGGTGGACATCACAAGCAACTTAAACGATTATTACCTTATTTTAATGCCTCAATTCCTGCCACATCCATACTTGCTTTACAATTGCAGAGCTCGCTTTCAATAACAATTATACATATTCATGACAGATGGGAGCATTTGAAGTGTTTCAGTTATGAAGTGAATCGTGCAACAATTATTGTCACTGATTTTGTTTTCCTTTAGCTATTGTTTTGCAGGCAATCCTCAACATTACACATCGCACTAGTATTTTATTTGTTGTATCCAAAAGAATGGTTTATTTTTGAGTAGATTGTCTCTATTATTAGATTGATATTGTAGATACAACAGAAAAGATCAATATGACTAAACATATTATGTTTTGAAACCGTTCAAGGAATATGTTGTAGAAACTCAGCGTGTGAGGCAGCATCTATGGAAAGAAGGAATTTGCGACGTTTCAGGTCGAGACCCGAATATGTTGTGCTTTGATTTCTTTAAGTCCAAAATAATTATTTGTCTTGCAATTCACACTAGGTATGATATAAATATCAGATGTCATTCATCAAGATGTGTAAAAAGATATCAATACCTCATTGTAAAATTCTTTAATCTCATTGCAGAGCATGAAGTATAATATTTTTGAATGAGAAGAATTTCAGAATATGACATGCAGAATATTTGGGAATAAAAGTAATTATCATCTCCCAGAAAATTGACGTACTGAAGAAAAAGAAAGTTGTGCATGTTTATTATCTAAATGGCTGATCTTGGGTTGAACTGGATTAATTGCAACACCAGCTGCATTGGTGATTTTATGACACAATATATACTCAAATCACAAAAACGTTTGCTTCTATGGTATTGTCCATCTCGATTGCCATCAATGTGTGAGCCTTTGCTGTAGATATCATTTATGTTTTCATTTCCTACAGTCTCAACTATTTCAATGCTCTTCTGATTGACCTCCCATCTTCCACTCATTATTTGGTTAGTTAGTGCAAACAGGCCCTTCAGCCCACCGAGTCTGTGCCGACCAGCAATCACCCATACATCAGTTCCATCCTACGCATAGGGACAATTTACATAAGCCAATTAACCTACAAAACTGCACATCATTGGAATGTGGGAGGAACCAGAGCACCTGGAGAAAACCCATGCGTTCACAGAGAGAACGTGCAAACTCCATACAGACAGCACCTGTGGTCAGGATCCAAACCGGGATTCTGGCACTGTAAGGCATCAACTCTACCGCTGTACCACAGAACCATCCGAGAAACTCAAGATCTCATGAATTCTGCTTCCTCATCCCTAACTCATATCATTAGTGTCTTTACAAAATTACACCAACTCTTGGCTTGGCAATGCCTCCGATTTTAAATACTTATTTCACATCTCTCCAAATGCCTCAGCCTTGTCTCTGCAACTTGCTCTAGCCCAGAACCCTGCTGGATTGCTGTGTTGTTGTATCTTTCACTGGTAATAGATCCTCATTTCCTTTGACTCATCACCAGCAGTTGTGCCATTAGCCTCAGCTATTAAATTACCTCAAAACCTGTCTAAGTCTTGATGTTCTTTTAAAACTCTGCCAAAGGATTACCTCCAACCAATTATTTAGTTAACAATGTCTCCTCCTCTGGTGCAATGCCACATTTTTATCTGATTATGCTCCTGCATGTCTCACTCTTTTAAAAGGCACAATAGAAATGCAAAAAAAACACAACACAAAGTATTATTTGCTCAAGATTACAGCATCTGCAGTCCCTGAAGTCTACAATAGAAATACAAGTATTTTTTTGCTCGTGTTTAACACCTTGTTAACCATTGTTTTATTCCAAGGAGAGGAATCCAACTCTGAATCATCATTAGCTATCAAAACAATGCCATATTCCTTTTCACCAGAGGGATCCATTGGAGAATAAAAATGATACACAGTGCTGGAGTAACTCAGCAAGTCAGGCAGTATCCTGAAATAACCTGTCACTCACTGTCCAGGTTAACAGATGGAGAATGGAAACTAAATAAGAGAAACATTTATTATGGCAATAGTATCTGGGTTTATTTTTTTTTTTGTACATCAAATAGACTTAAAACAGAATATTTTTCCAGAGCACAGGAATCGCTACACAAGGTCTGAATTTCTTCAGACTGTTACAGCATCCAGTGACAAATATGATATGGAAAAACCACGACCAAATGTTTTATTTCGTGATCTGTAAAAGCATCTTTTTAATCTTTTATACACAGAAAAGAACACAAAAATTCTACATACATAAAAATAATCATATGTGCATTCTCTCTTTAATTTATGGTTTATGGAGATGTTTAGCAGCTGATGTCTGTTCAGGTCCACCCCCATATCACTGCGCATCTCCTCCTCAACCATCTGTGTCAATCTTGTGTGCTGCAGAGGGAATCAGAGGGAACAGTTATTCAGACATAAACACGGTAACTTTAAAAATATTCTTTATTAAAGACAAGCAAGATTTGAAAGCACAAATAAGATACAAACTTAGCATATCTCCAGCTGGAAAGTTATTCAATGATCCCATCATTTCCACATAAAGAAATGCCAAAGCAGACAATAGCATTGTTCACAGAAATGAAGTTGAGAGTTACTGCACATGACTGGAGTGCTGACTGCAACAAATTTATTTTCAACGTGGGTCTGAGACATGGGAAGTGAGCTTACAAGTTTCCATTTCCCATTTTAAACCCACTGTAAATAACTGTTATTTTGTCTTAGTTAACCGTTAACACCTGTACATGAAGACATTTATTTTCTAACATCCAGTCCCTCTTAAGTTTTTTCTGGTAATGCACCAATAAACCATCTTAGCTACCATTATTCAGGAAGGTGGTTCATCACAGCCTACTCATCAATTGGGGATGAGCAAGAAATGCTGACCTGACCAGGATCATTTATTCCACATCTGCATGCAGTAAGACCAGGACAACAGCCAAATGGGGTTCAAAACTGATGTAACATTCTTGTGCAACATGGATTGAACAATGACCTCCTCCAAAGAATCTAACCATTTTCCACTCTATGAACTGCATTCTGCATCTTTGCTTCATCACCCAAGAGCCGCACAGAAATCCTGTGTACCCAGCAATCCATAAACTATAACTCAAACTAACAGTGAAAGAGGCAGCTGGTGAAGTAGAAGTGTCCTTTTGATTTGAAATTACCATCAAATTCTGGGGATTTTCATCTCATGTGCTATACTTAAAATCTGGATTTGGGTGAGCACTTCACACATAAATAACAGCATGGAACAGTGAAAAGGTTCACTTTCAACATACATTGCTTTGGTATCCTGAGGGATTCGTTGTCTGCTGCCATAACTTGGTGCAGAACTCCTCGGAACAAGTAGATCACTTTCAGACTCTTTTCCTCCCCGACACATGGGTCATAGAATCCTGGCACACCAACCTGTAAAATATGTCCAAAATGTAAGGCATTACCAATGGAAAGAATCTTGGCACACACATAATGGGGACTTCTCATTGGTCCATGCAGTATAGCTAAGAAGACGTTGGTGCAGCAAGAATCATGTAGGTCACACAACCTGTGGTTTTATTAGTTTGGGAGGATAGAGGAATGAAGATAAAATCTTTCAAAGTTTTACTCTTGACCACAACAAAGGGAACTATTTTCAACAAAGGTATATGTACTGATTCAAGGAAAAGAATCATCGTGCCACTCAGTCTAATATCATGCCAATAATTCTATTTTAGTTCACATTTACATCAAGTGAAATCTTTAGAATTGCATCCCAGCACGCAGCATTATCTTAGGGGGATATTAATTAAAGCAGAGTTGAAAGAAAAATCATTTTATTTCTATCATTTTGTTACAGAAATTTATTTGGAGCATAATCTTATTCTCTGACAAGGTCAGTAGATAGCACCCCTGGTCTCTGACAAAGTCTTAAACGTAAGACTTCCACAACACTTGAAGAGCATACAATCTAGATGGACAGTCCAACACTATTGGTGCATGAAGGTAGACACAAAATGCTGGAATAACTCAGCGGGACAGGCAGCATCTCTGGAGAGCTGGAATGGGTGATGTTTCAGGTCGAGACCCTTCCTCAGACAGGGAAGTGGGTGGGACATAGATTATTGATGCATGTTGTTTCAAATGGAAAGTAAAGTTACAATTAGGGAAATTATTTAGAAACCTAACTACATTCACCTCATAATAAAATGCATCAAATCAGATTAACTGAACTTTTGTCTAAAGTATTTTCCTGTATAACAATAATGTTTGGCTTTGGTCGTGAACTATTCAAGGACATTCTCAGTATTGAAAGACACATACGGGTTTTTTTTTAAAGGCAACACAAGTCATTCGTGCAGTAAAACTGGAGTTATAGTGTAGGATTCTAACCAGGGAGTGATGATGAAACTCTATACTCGTCTTGTGTGTTAGTGAATTAGTGAAAAAGGTATAGTGGTGGGCAAAATGGACAAAAATAAATAAAAGGTGGAATAAGCTGCTCATGGGCTGCCTGACAGAAAGAAGAGAGATTACATTTTTTTTTTAAGTCTTACCTTACATGCTTCAGTAAGGATGAGTTTTGACTCTTTCACCAGACACTGAAGAGGAACAGTTACATCAATCACCTTTGCCTTCTCATTCTTCCTACTGTTGTCGGTCACAAATTTCCCATACCAGGCATTGGTTATGATTAAGCCTGGAGGAGACAGGTGGACACATATGTTTTTTGTATTTCAGCAAACTAACCATACTCAGAAATAAACCCCTTGCCTAGACTGATTGCTCCCACACGTTCTAAAATACCCCAGGCAAGAGGCAGCAGAAACATAAGTAAATACACACATTTAATAAATCAATCGGGAAACAGTGTGGTGATGGATAACTGGCATAGTACCTTCACTTAAGGAGGAGGGTAGAGGAGGAGGAAAAAGGATGGCATCTCTAGCAAAGAGGAGAATACAAGAGCATCTCAAGAGACAACAAGAATAATGATAAATAATACAGATTTCAAAAAGGAAGGTTATGGTTCACCAATTACACCAAATGTATTTGAGAAGGCAACAAAGAGAACACACTGCAGTAGTACAAAAGATGTAATTTATCCAACTCTGTAAAAGGCTTTTGAAATGGTACCACAAGTAGACTAATGGATGATGCAGACCAGGGAGATATATACTGTAGCAGAATGGGTTGGTGGCACAAGGATCTGCAGGTGCTGGATGGCTCAGCGATTCACACAGCTAAACTGGAGCACATGGATTAGTAACATTGGTAGAATCTGAAGAATGTCGGTTTCAGGACAGAAAGCAGTGAATGGGATTATAGATGACAAATAGGGTGGTTCCACAAAGATCCGTTCCAGAACCACTGCTATTCATAACTGACACTGATTCTTTAGATTCTACAATTAAAAAAAAACATCTTCCAAATTTGCTAATGATGCTATATTGTGCTGGAAAGATGCATGCGGCGATTAACACTACCGAGGATAGTGACAAATTATAGGATGTCAATCATGTACTTGCAGAATGGACAAATAATTGACACGTAAAGTAAAACTCAGAAAAATAAAAGTATTACTTTGAGAGGAAGACTAGGAAGCAAATTTATTGTTTGGAAGGTAGGATAGCGGAAATGGGGAATTTCCAAGTATAAAAACGTTATTAAAACTTATGATGCGGAAACCAGAAGCTGGGTTTATGTTTCAAGGGTCAAGATTGAACACAAAGAATGTTGTATATGTACTGAACCTTGGTTAGACCACAAACAGTATCACATACTGCTCCATATCGACTCCTCCATCAATGACCTTCCATCATAAAGTCAAGATCAAGGATGTTCGCTGATGATAGCACAGTGTTCAATTCCAATTGCAACTCCTCAGCAAATTAAGCAGGTCATACTTACAAGCAGCATGACCAAAACAACACTTGAGGGCCTGTCCCACTTAGGCCATTTTTTAGGCGACTACAGGTGCCTAGGCTGTCGCTTGTATGGTTGTGAGTAGTCTCCTGAGATGCCCAAAGAGTCGTAGCGTCTTTCTGGTCGCCGCTGGATTTTCACCATGTTGAACATTTTTTGAAGACAGTAGGCGACAGTGGGTTTGATGCCAATGAGCGCAGCTTGACTTCTGACATAGGTGCTGTCGTAGGTGTCGCCAGGTTAACGTAGGTTGTCGCTGGTGCTGACTTTGATTTTTTGTTGTTAAAGTAATGATTCTATTTCAAATTATATGTCGAAGGGGGGGTCCAGTCGCCGGTTTTTCGGCGGCCTGCTTCGACTATGACAGTCACTGGCAGTTGCCTAAAAATAGCCTCAGTGGGACAGGCCGTTTAGTGACTTCATAGAGGTAGCTAAAATCATGAGAGGAATACTATGGCAAATGGTCATGTCCTTCCCCCCCCCCCCCCCAAAACTAGACTATCGGTTTAAGGAGAAAAGGGAAATATTTAAGATTTAAAGGGGGCATGAAGAGCAATATTTCCACACAGAGGGAAGTGGGTATATGGAATGAACTGCCTGAAGAAGTGGTCAAGCAGACACAATTACAGCCTTTAGAAGACATTTAGACAGGTACATGGATAGGAAGGTTTTGAGTAAAATGGGCTAAATGTAGGCAAATGGGACTGGCTCTGATAGGCAACTTGGTAGGAATGGACAGATTGGACTGATGGGTCTGTTTATATGTTGTATAACTGAATAGCATTTGCACCACTAAATATTTTTTTAATAAGTAATCAATTTTTGCATGTACACTGAAGAAGAATTTTACTTCTTCAAATATTTTCCAACATCAGTCACTACACTTAAATAACTTGGGTCACTATAAAGCAATTCATACATTGTGGCGGGGCTAATGGGCTGAAAATCAAAAAGCAGTGACAAACACCATAAATTCAGTGAACACATTCTTACCCAGTTTAGACTCTTCTACTTCTATGATCCTCTTCACAGACTCCTGCATCAACCGAACCTAAAAAAAAATAGTTAGGGATTCTTAGACATCACAGAGCAGAGGTAGAGGGAAGGGGTGTGCACGTACACTCGTTTCCCTGTGTGCCTTGATGTTTGTGGTTTTTAAGCATTGCAGAAGATTGATGCAAGTTGTTCTTAATAAACAAAGTTAGGAATTACAAGACATAAGATCTGATAGTTACATTATATCAGTATGCAGGAATTATTGACTCACAATAGGAAATAGAGGAAATAACCATATAACAATTACAGCACGGAAACAGGCCTTCTCGGCCCTTCCAGTCCGTGCCGACCATTTATTTCCCCCTAATCCCATCTACCTGCACTCAGACCATACCCCTCAATTCCCTTCCCGTCCATATACCTATCCACTTTATTTTTAAATGTTACAATCGATCCTGCCTCCACCACTTCTGCTGGAAAATCATTCTACACAGCCACCACTCTCTGAGTAAAGAAGTTCCCCCTCATGTTACCCCTAAACTTCTGTCCCTTAATTCTCATGTCATGCCCTCTTGTTTGAATCTTTCCTACCCTCAATGGGAAAAGCTTATCGACGTCAACTCTGTCTATCCCTTTCATCATTTTAAAGACCTCGATCAAGTCCCCCCTTAACCTTCTGCGCTCCAAAGAATAAAGACCCAACTTGTTCAACCTTTCTCTGTAACTTAGTTGCTGGAACCCAGGCAACATTCTAGTAAACCTCCTCTGTACTCTCTCTATTTTGTTGACATCCTTCCTATAATTAGGCGACCAAAATTGTACACCAATCTGTGTACACCTAATCTGTGATTAGAAAATGGAAATCTTCTAATTATATGCAGTTATTATGGGAAATAATAATAATAAACGTATGTTAAAAAATATTTGCTCAACATATTATCTTCTTTAGAAATGGTAGTGGAATACATCCCATGACCAGGTCCAAGCAGTTGGTGGGATCATGCCCTCGTTATTACTTGCCCTTCCTCTCTTCCAGCTTTCACATCCCCCACCACAATTAGACTGAAAAACAGTTCTGACACAAAAAGTCACCTATCCATGTTCTTCAGGGATGATGCCTGACCCACTGAGTTACTCAAGCACTATCAGCACTATCAGGTTATTTCCAAACTAGTCTCCCAGCCAGATTCCCCCCTCGAATTGAAACTAGAGATCAGCCCAGTTCCAACTGTCTTCAAGTCCTATTCATCCATCATTCCATGCTAAATGATCAACAATTTATTCTGGTTCAACAAACATTTACTTTCAGAAATATCCTGCTGTAAACAGGCCTTGTAGACAGATACTGGTCTCTACTGCCACCCAATGGAATAAGTTCAGTACCACAATACAATACTGACACAGGCTGCACTAGGACACCTTCCTGTGGTTCAGTTTAGTTTTGAGATACAGCATGGAAACAGGCCCTTCGGCCCACCCAGTCCAGGCCAATCATCAATCACCTGTTCACACAAGTTCTTTGTTAACCCACTTTCTTATCCCTGCACACTCACCCGGAGGAACCCATGCAGTCACAGGGAGAACGTGCAAACTCCACACAGGCATCACCCGAGGTCAGGATCGAGTCCGGGATGTGAGGCAGCAGCTCTAATGTGCTGTCAAATTTGGTTAAAGTGGATGTTGCTACAAATGCCAGGATTTATTATCTATCTTTATTTGCTGCCAACCAGAGGCAGGTTAAAAAATCAACCAAATTGATGAGACGGGCCACACTGTGGACTGGGCAAGGCACAGTTTCTCCCTTGAAAGACATCTGATGATTTTAACAATTATTCAGCAGTTTCTGGTTTATAAAACATTATATTCAGTTTTATCATAAGATGACTCACGCCCACCTAGCTTTCTAAGGCACACAGCAATACTAAGCTAAGTTGCCATACAAGGAGTTAAAAAAAAAAACAATTTGGCATTGGCATTATAGATCTCCTTAAGATGTACTTTTAAAAGGGAAGGACAAAGGCAGATAGAGCCACAGTAGAGGGGACTTATGTTAGGGGCACAAATAGGAGATTCTGTGGCAACAAGTGTGTTGCCTCCCTGGTGTCAGGGTCATGAGCATTTGCAGAATACTCTGAAGGGGGAGGGTGAGTAAGTGGACGTCGTTGTGCATGGTGGCACAAATGACATAGGTAGGAAAAGTGTTGGGCTCTTACGAAGGTGGGGAGTTAGGCAGAAGGTTAAAAAGCAGGATTGGAATAGGCAGATAGGACAGATGAATGCGTGGCTTGGGAGTTGGTGCATGTGGCAGGGATTCAGATTCTTAGACCATTGGGATCTCTTCTGGGGAAGAGGTGACCTTTACAAGAGGGACAGGTTGCATCTGAACTGGAGGGGATCAATATCCTTGTAGAGAGGTTATCTAATGCTACTCGGAAGCATTTAGAAAGGCAGGGAGGAGGGAACCAGAGTAGTAGGTCAGAAATTGGAAGGACTGATGGGAAGGTAGAGGTCAGGGCCAGTAAGTCTCAAAGGAAGGACAGGCAGGGAGAGGGGAAGGAATATGGTGTATGTGACGGGCTGAACTGTGTTTATTTCACTACGAGGAGTATTGTGCGGAAAGCAGGTGAACTTAGAGCGTGGATCAGCACTTGGTACTGTGATGTTGTGCCATTGTGGAAACGTGTTTACAAGAGGGACACGACTGGCAGCTCAATATTCTGGGGTTATATTGTTTCAGATGTGATCGAGAGGAAGGCAGAGGTGGAGGAATTGCACTACTGGTCAGGGAGTCCATCATGGCAGTACTCAGAGAAGACTTACAGCATTCATCTGCCGAGGCAGTATGGGTGGAACTTAGAAATAAGAAAGATGCAAGTACTCTAATGGGACTGTAATATAGCCCCCCAATAGCAAGCAGGAGATAGAACAGATACGTAGACAGAATTACAAAAGGTGCCAAAGCAACAGGGTTGTCTTAGTGGGTGACTTTAACTTCCCCAATATTGACTGGGACTTGCTTAGTGCCAAAGCTTAGACAGGGCAGAATTTGAGATGTGTTTCCAAGAAGGTTTCTTGAAACAGTATGTGCATTGTTCAACCTGAGATGGGAAAATAGTGAACCGTATGTTGGGAAATGAGCCTGGTCAAGTGACTGGTGTTACAGTGGAAGAGCATTTTTGGGAGAGTGATCATAAGTTTTAAGATTGTTTTAAATAGGAAGAAGACTGGACCTTGTGGGAAGGCACAACATTGAAGTAATACAAACGACAATGTTATTGGGCTGGAGATCAGGAGGGTACATAGGGAGCAGTTGTTATACTGGGTAAGTCCACATCTAAATTTGCCTGGGATAAGGATAGCAGAGGAAGAGAATCTTGGATGACCAAAGAGGTTGTAAACTGGGTCAAAAAGATAAAGGAAGTGCATGCAAGGTTTAAGAAGATGGAATCAGTCAAGAAGAAATATACAGGAAAGAAAAAATAGGCGATTAGAAGGGAAAAAAAGAGGCCACAAAATGGATTTGGCGTTTAAAAATTCCCGAAGCTTTTTATACCGACATTAAACACAAGAGGGCAACCAGGATGAAGGTGGGACTGCTCAAGGATGAAAGAGGGCATTTGTATTTGGAGTCCGGGGATGCAGATGAGGTGCTAAATGAGTACTTTGCACCTGCATTCACTAAGGAGGAGGACATGGACGCCAGTGAGATCAATGTAGAGAACACTAATATGCAAGATAGACACAAAATGCTAGAGTACCTCAGCGGGACAGGCAGCATCTCTGGAGAGAAAGAATGGGTGACATTTCGGGTTGTGACCCTTTTTCAGACTGATGTCAGGGGAGTGGGCGGGACAGAGATAGAATGTAGTCGGAGACAGTAAAGGGCCTGTCCCACTTGGCCATCATTTGCGCGCCATTTACGCAACCTGGTAGCGTGTGGGTAGCTCAGGACAGGCGCATGGAGTGGCGTGGAGTGTGGAGTTGCGCGCGATATCGCGCAGTGCCCCAGGATTTCGTCCTGTACTAAATCTTTGCACGCCACCGACCTGTCGCGTAAATGACGGCCAATTGGGACAGGGTGACGTTTCGGGTCGAGACCCTTCTTCAACCTGAAACATCATCCATTCCTTCTCTCCAGAGATGCTGCCGGTCCCGCTGAGTTACTCCTGCATTTTTGGTGTCGATCTTCAATTTAAACCAGCATCTGCAGTTCCTTCCCACAGATTAATTTGGTCTGCAGCTTGCTACTTTTCATTCAACTCTTTTTTTGAATAGGGGCATTACATCTGCAGTTGTTCAATTGCTAGCACCACTCATGAAACTGGAACATTTTAGAAAATCACCATAAATATCATAAACTGGGTAAATATCATAAACTGGGTATTCAAATGACGTCACGCACTCCAGACGGCTGTGCGGACTCATGATGACGCACGCGACTGTCGCGCGTCAGTGACTACCGGCCTGTCGCGTAATTGACGGCCAAGTGGGACAGGCCCTTTAGACTGGTGGGAGAACTGGGAACGGGAGGGGATGGACAGAGAGGGTAAGCAAGGCCTATTTGAAGTTAGAGAAGTCAATGTTCATGCCGCTGGGGTGTAAGCCCAGGACAGAGAGGTCAAATTTGGGAATGGGAGGGGAGTGCTGAGCAACCGGGGGATCAGGTAGGTTAAAGCGGACTGAGGGGAGGTGTTCAAAGAAACGATCGCCGAGTCTGCACTTTGTCTCGCAGATATACAGGATATATGCAAGGGCAGTTTGAGATTAAGAAGTTGCAGGTGTTGGGGTCCTTGCTTCAAACTGGATAAATCCCCAGAATATAATGGGAGATATCCCAGGTTATTGAGGGAGGCAAGGGAGGGGATTGCGGGAACCTTGATGAAGATTTTTATAAAGGCCCTGTCCTATAGGTGATCTTCACACCTTTCGTTGATCGTTCTAAATGCATGGAGTAAGAAAATGAAACAAGCTCAGTTTAACTGAGGTAAAATAAGTCTGAGCCAGCTAGGTCTGCAGAGTTTGTGATCTAGGAGGTTTACACTGGCAATAACAAGAATGAAGGAATATAGCTCACATTTGTAACATTTTTCAGACTTCCAAGAATTAGATTCCAAGTAGAAATACCAAACTGAGCTACATTTCCTGGAATATGGAAGGTTAGAGGTGCTTTGGTTGGGCTTGTTAAATTTTAAAAGGAATTGATCAATATTTTTTGCGAGTCAGAGTTCAGCACAATAGAAGATTGCTATTTTCCCCCCATGCTAAGGGTGTAAAAAAGTATGACATAAACGCAAGCACTTGCAGCGATCTCCACGATCTCCATGAACAACGTCTCCCCACCAACCCCTGGAAGATAAGATAGAAGAAATTTCACATCGCCACTTCTTGTTTCAGCTACAGCTTGCATACTCCTTTCTAACCGATAAATGACACAAGAAACTGCAGATGCTGGGATCTTGCTTAAAACAAAAAGTGTTGGAATAACTTAGTCAGTCAGCCAACATCTCTGGAGGACACAGATAGGTGACATTTCCGGGCAAAGCCCTTCTTTAGACTGATTAAAGCAGGAGGGGAAAAAGCTGGAAAAAAGATGGGGGGGTGGGACTACGCCTAGCGAGTGATAGGTGGATACAAGGAGTGGGAGGGATATTTATTGGCAGATGGGTGGACAAAGGCGAGAGATGAAAAGGAGACAAATGTGTGACAAAAGGGTGTCAGATAAGCTGAGAAAAGTAGTGAGATGTAAAGCCAGAGGGATATAGTTGGAAGGGGACGAGGGTTCAGGATGATGGGAGAAACATCTCTTACCGCTGCCTCAGCTTCCTGCTTCTTCACTGCTATCGTACTTGATGAATTTGCTCTCTGTTTCTCTAGTTCCCTGTCAGATAAACAGACACAAAGCACAAAGGCATGTTATTGCACTGCCATCCAAACACAATTAATTTCAAATACGAGACATCTTACCCTTAAAAAAAGTGCATAGTAGACACTAGATAGAGAACCAGTTAACAGGAAATAATTTGTAGATATTTAATAGAAATTAAAATGCAGATGTTGGTTCACAAAAAAAGACAAAAAATGCTGGAGTAACGCAGCAGGTCAGGCGGCAAATCTGGAGCACAGGACTAGGTGATAGTTTGGGTCGGAACGATTCTTCAGAATGATTGTGGTGGTGGGGGGGGGAGCTGGAAAAAAGGTGGAGTAGGGCAAAGCTGGCAAGCGATAGGTGGATACAGGTAAGGATTGGCAGATGGTTGGACAAAGGCTTGAGATGAAAAGACAAAATGTGTCAGATAAGGAGAGAAGAGGTGCAAATTGTGAAGCCAGAAGAAGGAGTAAAGACAAAAAGGGACAGGAGGAACGGAGAAAGGGGGAAATTGTTGCAAATGCAGGTGGGGGGTAGGGAAGAGAGGGGGAAGAAATGGGAGGTTTGTTTGTAGGTTAGTTACCTAAACTTGGCAAATTCAATGTTCATGTTGCTAAATTCAGCCACTCAAGCAAAATACAGGGTTTTGTTCCTCCAGTTTTGCCCCACTGGCAATAGAGGTGACCCAGGACAGAAAGGTCAGTATGGGAATGGGAATTAAAATGGTTTGCAACCAGGAGATCCAGCAGCAGGCCTTGACAGACAGGGTGCAAGTGTTCAGCAGAATGGTCTCCGAATCTACTCTTGGTCTCGCTGATGTACAGGACGCCACATTGGGAACACAGATGAGGTTAGAGGAGGTGCATGTGAACTTCTGTCGCACCTGGAAGGAGGCTGGGATCCCCAGATGGATGTGAGGGAGGCATAGGGACATCTCCTCTGGTTGCAGGGGAAAATACCTGGGAGGGGATGTTTGGGTGGGAAAGGATGAGTGAACCAAGGAGCTGCAGAAAGCGGTGGGGATGGGAAAATGTGACTGGTGGTGGGATCACGTTGAAGGTGGCGGAAAAGTCGGAGAATGATGTGTCTGATGGGGAGGCTGGTGGGGTGAAAGGCAAGGATCAGTGGAACTTTATCCATGATCCGGCTGGGGGAAGGAGGAGTGAGCGAAGAACTATGGGACACAGAGGAGATGCGAGTCATGGAGCGAGCTATGAGAGCACATGGGACACCATGTTTACTAAAGAAAGAGGACTCCTCGGATGTCCTAGAATCAAAAACCTCATCCTTGGAGCAGATGCGGCGGAGACAGAAAAATTTACAGTTGGGGATGGCGTCTTTGCAAGAGGCAGGGTGGGAGGAAATGTAGTCCAAATAACTATGGAAGTCCGTAAGTTCGTAGTAGACGTTAGACAACAGTCTGTTCCCTGTGATGGAGCCAGAGAGATCAAGGGGTGAGAGGTATTAGAGATATTTGTCATTGGAACTCAATAGTGTAACGCCCATACAATTAATACGGATAGATCTAATAAATCCTCAGTGATGTTACTGACAAGCAATTGATGAATGTAAGCTTCTCTTTGTCAATAAGATTGCAGTGAAATTTGGGGAGATTATCAGGAAACGTGCTCCACAGAGCCATCACATAGCCAGAGCATGTAATTACCCCTCAAACTTAAGTGGGAAATTTAGCAAAGAAATTTGCAATGGCAAAGTTAGAAACAGAAGTTGAACTAAATATTCTATCTAACACAAAATTGGAAAACAGGCAGCCAAGTTTGTGTTCAGGATTTTTAAAATCTTTGTCGTAAATATGCAAAATGAAGGAACTTAGAGACAGCAATCTATCGTCACTGTTTGGATTTCTAGAGCTGGTAGTGAGTCATTGAAGGGTTATTGTGACACTGTAGTTCTGCAAGAGAGTTCTGGAAGTTCAGGCTATTTGGAAGCAACTTACTGCCTGGTGTTAAACGATGGCTTTGTGGGTTAATTGTATAATTTGCCTCAAAAAATGAAAATGTGGGATAACATAGAATTAGTGTGAACGACTGATCGGTGATTATTTGAAGTAATAACCAATACTATTATTATGCTTATTATTATGATGATTAGAATACTGTTTCCATGTTGTATCAATCAATCAATCAAGAGCATTGGATATATTTTTAGAATGAGAGACTAAAACGAATGTAGTTGAGAATTGTTCTCGACCGACCTAAGTGTCAAGTGAACAACTTGCAAAACTGAGATGAAGGGTGATATTTGCACCCTTCGAAAATGTCAGGTGCAATAAAGTTTCAGAACTGCTTGCAGAATAGTTTTTTCGACCTGTACATTTTCGACTGTGTATTTTCTCACTTCCTCTTTCAAATACAGATGAGATGAGACTGGTCACAAGCAATAAATGTGCCTAGGTAGAGGGTTGTGGGGTAAAGTTCACATCTGAATGACAGGGCACCACATTGACCTGAATAGACAATGAGATCAACTACAACTGTAGGGGTAAAAGCAAGGAATCCAAGGAAGAAAAATCAGGATGGACTGGCACCCTGCCATGGGTCCACTCACTTTTCTTTTTGTGCAAAGAGGTAGGGTTTGATGATGAGTCGGTGCATGGCAAAATAGATGACCAGAGGTCCAATGGTAGCGTAGAAGATGGCACTGGGCAGGAGTTGGTCTGTCAGGTGAATAGGGAAGAAGTAAGTCTGGCTGGCTCGATTTAATCTGGAACATAAAGAAAATTGAAAACAAAACTCAGACAAAAAATGAAATTCACGAATGCTTGTTTTTTCTCACATGCAGTACACGACACAAGTGTCATACTCCGACATTTCCGCCACCTCCAACTTGATCCCAGCATGGGTCACATCTTCCCAACTCCACCCCTTTCCACCTTCCACAGGGTCGGCTTCCTTTCCCACCCAAACCACCCCCTCCCCCGGTAGTTTGCCCTGCTAGCAAAGAAGATATAACACCTGTGGGTATACTTCCTTCTTTTCCGCCATCCAGGAACCCCAGCCACTCTTCCAGGTGCAACCGAGGTTCACGTGGACCTCCTCTAACCTAATTTATTGTAACCGCTGTCCCCGACGTGGCCTCCTGTTCATCGGTAAGATCAAGCGTAAACTTGCTGATCATTTCACCGAACACTTGCATTTAGACCGCAAGGCCCATTGGATCTCTCGGTTGCTAATCATTTTAATTCACTTCCCATTCCCACACTGACCTTTCTGTTCGGGGCATTCTCCATTGCCAGAGTGGGCCTCATACAAACTGCAAGAACAGCACCTCATACTCCGTTTGGATAACTTACGACTCAATGGCATGAACATTGAATCCTCCAATTTCAGGTAACCTCTAAAGACCAACCCCCTTTTTATTCCCCATACACCCCCCCCCTCTACTCCCTCCTCATGGCCCCACGTGACCTTCCACCTATTTTTACTCTCCACCCCCGCCCCCTCCTGCTACTTTCCCCCCTCTGGCTTCACAATCCGCAACTTCAAAACCGATCTCACACCTTTTGTTCTTATCTCTGGCATTTGTTCCAACCAACAGTGGGCAAAGTCAAACCATGGCTACTCCATTAATCTGAAATGGTCTCAAATTCCTCAATTTCATTACATAATAAAATCCTGCAGGATATTCGATGCAAATGCCAAGTCTGGAAATGGCCTATTCTTTTTTTCCTGGGATTTATTCTTTCTTGGTACCTGCCTTCTTGTCTTGTCATAAAATTAAACTGTGACGGGAAGCAAAGCGTCCACTTTCAGAACTCTGTTAAAACATTTCTGAAAGTATAATGAAGCAGAGCATTGGGGGAGATATCACTTATCAGATTCACTGCAGCAGATGCACCGCCCATCAGCTAGATACAGATTGGAAAAGGAGTTGAACCCACAACCTTACACTTAATAAATCAGCAACTGTACAAGTCCATGGAAAAAAATGTCCGGAATGGAAAACTTTCAACAAACCCTTCAACTCAATACACTCTAGCTTCTTAAACAAAATATGTTCATTTAAAGAATTTTACACGTAACAATATATTCTTCTTCAGTACTTACTTAATTTTGAGAGACACTCCCTGAGGTACCCCAATGCTAACAGTTGCACCTAAGACGCTGTGCCTCGATATCTTCCTCTCAGCGCCGTATTCGACCAGAGTGCCGAAGAATCCTGTTCTATAGGGAGAACCACATCAGGCTCCGTGAGACATTGTCACTTTAATGTAGGTTTTACTCCTGGCTATGCATTATGGAATTATGGCATGCAAAAATATTCTAGTAGATCTATTGTTTAATATTTTAACCACCTGAACTCTTGATTAGATTGCTGCCTGTAGCACGACTTTGTCAGTCTACATATATGCTATTTGAAGTCTTGTTCCTAACTAGTCCCAGAAATAAGCAAAAAAAAAAACAAGCTGTCGGTGGAACTCAGCGGGTCAGGCATCATCTGCGGAGGGAATGGACAGACATTTCAGGTCGGGACCTTTTTGGGTCTGAAAAAAGGTCCCAACCTAAATTGCTGTTTGTCCCGAACTGTTGAGTTCCTGCGGCACATTGTTTTTTGACCAAGATTCCAGCATAAATATTTGATCTAAAACCTATCCTATCCTAAATGTCACTGTCATTTCCACTTACTGAAGTTAGGCATCAGCATTTTATATTAATACAGTTGTGTACCAGTCTGCATTGTTGCATATATAGTTAAAGTTGCAACCTACATGTAAAAATAACAAACACAACACTTACTTGATAGTCCCCTTTACCCTGGTCTGATCTTCATCCTGGAACTTGTATTGATAGCTCAGTAACATAAAAGAATGAGGGATTCCAAGCTGTAAAACACCATATATATTTTTTAATATCAAAAGACTTTTCATAATGAAGCAGAAAATAGTAGCACAGTGGATTAGGCAGTCAGTTTACCTCCTGGGATATTGATTCAAACTCAAGTCAGGTTGATGGGCGAAACGTCCATTCTATGTGCAAGGTTTAAATGTCCAAAGGTAAATGGGTCTGAAATCAACCCACAAACAAAGCCACCTCTTACTGGGCAATTTGACAATTTTAGTTCGTTAAGATCGGCTATTGATTAAATTTGAAATAGGTTGTTTCATCTACTAATTGTTCTGATGTTGTGACAGTTGGGAGAGAGGTTGGGAGAGTGGGCAGGGAAGTGGCAGATGGAATATAGTGTAGCAAAGTGAGCACATGGTATTGGGGGTAGGGTACTGAGATGGAAAGAAAATTGGTTGGCAGACAGGAAACAAAGAGTAGGGATTAATGGTTCCCTTTCAGAATGTCAGACAGTGACTAGTGGGGTACCGCAAGGCTCGGTGCTGGGACCACAGCTATTTACAATATACATCAATGATTTAGATGAAGGGATTCAAAGTAACATTAGCAAATTTGCAGATGACACAAAGCTGGGTGGCAGTGTGAACTGTGAGGAGAATGCTATGAGGATGCAGGGTGACTTGGACAGGTTGGGTGAGTGGGCAGGTGCATGACAGATGCAGTTTAATGTGGTTAAATGTGAGTTTATCCACTTTGGTGGCAAAAACAGGAAGGCAGATTATTATCTGGAATGGTGTCAAGTTGGGAATAGGAGAGGTACAAAGAGATCTGGGGGTCCTTGTTCAACAGTCACTGAAAGTAAGCATGCAAGTACAGCGGGCAGTGAAGAAAGCTAATGGCATGTTTGCCTTCATGACAAGAGGAGTTGAGTCTAGGAGCAAATAGGTCCTTCTGCAGTTGCACAGGGCCCTAGTGTCTCCAAATTTGAGGATGGACATTCTTGCTATTGAGGGAGTGCACCGTAGGTTCAGGAGCTTAATTCCCAGGATTGTCATATGTTGATAGAATGGAGCGGCTGGGCTTGTACACTCTGGAATTTAGAAGGATGAGAGGCAGGAGAAGGCAGGAGAATGGTGTTAGGAGGGAGAGATAGATCGGCCATGATTGAATGGCAGAGTAGACCTGATTAGCCGAATGGCCTAATTCTGCGCCCATCACATGACTTTTATTCTGTACTTCATCAGTAACTGCCTTGGCAATGTTGACACCAGGTGCGGTGAGAGGAAAGAGTTCTAACCCCCAGTATCAAAACATAACTATCATTAAATTGTCACTAGTTGCAGGGAAGGGCAGAAAGTTGGGGGGGAAAAAATTATGAACCAACGTACATAATAGAGGAATGTTTGGGATATGAAATATAAAATAACTGTGTATAATGTATATATAAAAAGTACATAATCCCACTTTACCTGTAACGCTACTGTGATGTGGCTGGTTTTAGTGTCCCGCACTATGCTGGTGTTCATGGCAGACTGTGTGCCCCAGCGCCACTGCAAGTAACCCATTGTGTTCTTATCGAGATTCCGTGCTAGAACTGTCGTCAGCCCAGGACGGATGCCACGAGATGAAAACTGTAGTGCGCAGTGACTGGTGATAAAACTGTACGGGACCAAGGAAGACGAAGAGAACAATTTTAAGCAAAGACAGTTTAAATAAAAATGTAATCTTTTTGGACTTTCCTACTCTTAGGAATTATTAACCATTCATCAGGTGTGATCTTAGGCAATTAGCACAGGTTAGGCAAATATAACCATGCCCTCACACAATTAACACCAAGGCTTAACAAGTAATGGATGGTTTCTGGGGATCCTTGTTGCTCGTCTGCCTCAGCTTGAGTCTCAGCCACAGGGCAATGATTGAACCTCATTCTTCCAAGTCTACAGGATTCCCCTGGAGTTAATCTCAGATTCTCACCAGCTAACTATAATATTTTCCCTGAGGATATAACCCTTCAGGAGAAATATCCTTCTGATTTCTACTCATGGCAATCTCACATGTTTTGATGAGATAATACCTTATTCTTCCACTCAATTCCTCCTCAAAAGGTCAATTCATCAGTCCCTGGAATCAACACAGCTATCCGTCCTCTCAGGAAATTACATCCTTCCATAGGTAAGTAAACCAAAGCTGTATACAGTACTTCAAATGTGGTCTCATCAAGATCTATAATTGGAGCACAACACATCTCCTTTTGTACTTTGTCTGAAGAAGGGTCTCGACCCTAAACGTCGTCTATTTCCTTCGCTCCATAGATGCTGCCTCACCCGCTGAGTTTCTCCAGCATTTTGTCTACCTTCGGTTTTCCAGCATCTGCAGTTCATTCTTAAACAAATAATCATTTTGTACTTTACTCCTTTATAGTAGAGGCTAATGCACCACTTGGTTCCCAGTGAACTACTGTCCCTGCACATTAACATTGCAACTTGTGAACAAGATATCTCAAATAACGCTGAAAACTTTTCTTAAAGTCATCATTAAAACAATTCTGCTTTTACCATCAATGAGGATGATCAAGTTTCTCCGCATCAAGTTCCAACTGCCAATTTACTGCCCACTAATGCAACAAGTTCTTGGATACTGCATCCTCCTCACAACTTACCTGCCCAATTAGCTTTGCCTCTTTCATAACCTTGGATATATTACATTGTCCAATTTATTAATAATGATTAAAAATAACGTGCCAAGATCCAATCCTTGAAAAATCCAACTAGTTAAGGTGTGAAAACCCAAAAACTACTCTTACAATTACTCATGTATTCCGCTGTTAATAAGTCCTCAGTCCATGCCAGTCCACCTTTCCAAAATCTAACATTTTCCCAAATTCAAAATAATGCATCCGTTATCCCCACAACCAACTTTTAAGTTGCTGGGCTGTGGGTTAGACACCAGTGTATTTGGCATCCAAACAATTTATTTATAGCTTTTATATCCTGTTGAACCTCAGGAAGGCTACAATAGCCTTGGAGGAGGCGAATCACCAATTCCCCATTACGACAACTGAGACCTACAGGATAGATTATATCCAAATAAATTGGATAAACCCAGCTTGAATTCACCTTGAATTTAGACACAACTGAAGACTGATTGAGATGCTAAAAACAATTAAATGATTTAAAAGTGCAGACGCCCACAACTGTTCTCTCTGTTAGGAACAAATCTAAAACAACGGGGCATCATCTTAGTGAAACTAAAAAGCATCTTTGCTAACTGAAAATAATGGAAATCTGAAACTCACCACTATCAAAAACAGCTGGCCATTTTCATGTCTGGTAATTGAGGAACAAAACAGTAGTGGCACCACTGTCACAGCTCTGAAATTAACAATGTAACCTGCTCGCATCATTTACCTTTGTGAGGTGAGGTTTCGGAATATTTTCATCCCAACTAAAGGTCCTTGAACATCTCCTGCTCCAAATTCCACCTATTGAATACAAAACATAGGCATCCGAGATATAATGAAACATTATAGACCCTGCACTAATTCATGTGACTGCAACAATGTTGGAGTTGAGTAACCCAGTGTGAACATTCAATGTCAGTCAGTGACACTCACCTCCAAGTTGACAGTATGTGTTTGCATCCAATTTCAGGGCAACACAAGCTCAACTGAAGGATGACGGGTTAAATATTCTACTGCTTCAGTCAAACATCAACAATCCTAGGGTGTTATGTGAAAGCAACCAGAAGGATTTCCTGGACAATGATTGTCCTTAAAAATGAAAACAGTTTCACTGCTCGTTCATCTCATTTGTGGTTTGTACTATGACACAAATGGCTGCATGATGAGCTGCACTTCCTCAGGGAATTTCATGACCCTGATGTAAAACTTTCATCCATAGAGTTGGAAGCACAAATCTCTACCCACAAACGGTTTACTTCCAAAATCCTTCCCCCAAGGATGAGAGGATATCTTATAGAAACATATAAAATTATAAAAGGACTGGACAAGCTAGAAGCAGGAAAAATGTTCCCAATGTTGGGCGAGTCCAGAACCAGGGGCCACAATCTTAGAATAAAGGGGACATTTAGGACCGAGGTGAGAAAAAACGTTTTCACCCAGAGAGTTGTGAATTTGTTGAATTCCCTGCCACAGAGGGCAGTGGAGGCCAAATCACTGGATGGATTTAAGAGAGAGTTAGATAGAGCTCTAGTGGAATCAAGGGATGCGGGGAGAAGGCAGGCACGGGTTATTGATTTGGGACTATCAGCCATGATCACAATGAATGGCGGTGCTGGCTCGAAGGGCGAATGGCCTCCTCCTGCACCTATGTTCTATGTTTCTGTGATATATTGTTCACTAAACCCAGCACGGCCACCAACAGCAACCAATGTGATGCTGTCACATTGAGCACTCACCAAGGCAGTTGGCTGCTGGAGGATGTCAGGAAGAAACAATCAAAATGTACTGATAAATAAAATGGTTTCACAGAAAAAAAAATAATTGAAAGCAGTGTACTGTAATGGGTTTTGGTGAGTGTTAGAATCACTAGTGACCTGAAACTGACACAACCAAACTACCAATTAAAAGCTACAGGAAACTGAAAGCAGGATATTTTTTCACTCATGGAGACGTGAGTTTGAAAGCATGTCACTTGCATGTGAACTGCCACGTTCCCTCAGAATCACATAAGCAGCTTTCACAACCTCTCAGTTCTTGCTGCATTCCGGTAAAAATGAACGCGTTTACAGGTTTACTTTCAGTGGGACAAACATTTCCCTATTAACATGGTGTAAGAATTAAACTTTTCTAATTCACAAACACTGTAGAATTTTATATGATGTAACAAGCTGATGAGCAATTATTTTCAAGATACCCAGTCTGCACACCTTTTCTACACACAAATACAATCAGAGTTCAAGATCAACACTTTCCTGGAAAAATAATAAATGTAAAGAAATTCCATTCATGGCAAGTTATACTATTTTATTGCAAAATGTTAAGATTTGCTCCTTACCTCACCCCACCCTTTTGCAGACGTTACTCGCCGTAAGGCAACGTTGATCGAACCACCGCCATTACCGTTCTGCGTTGAGAGGCTCCCTGCCAGAACAGCTGTATCCGTCGTGGTCAGTGGAGCCTTGATGAAAATCATTGGTAAAATTAGATTTTTAAAATTTTCTCTTTTCTTCCTATGTGTCCCTTCTTAAGATGTCCAACCATCATCGGATTCAATCACCGAGGTTCTTGTTTTTAGGTTTTATAGAAATAGAGCATGGAAACAGGCCCTACATTCTCTAATGCACACTTCCGACACATTAGAGGCAATTTGCAGAGGACAATTAACCTCCAAACCCATAGATCTTTGGGGTGTGGAAGAAGACTGGAGTATCTGAAGGAAACTCATGAAGTCACAGGGAGAACATGCACTCTCCACACAGATAGCATCCGAGGTCAGGATCGAACCAGAGTCTCTGCCGGTCTCTTTGAGGCAGCAGCTCTACCAGCTGCGCCTCTGTGCCACCCCATTGTATCTTATCAAGTGAGAGTTTTTAATGAATCATCCAAGAGCTAGCACAATTTTTGACTGTTGATGGTATTGCATCCAAACCCATAATTAATCTTAAAACCTACTCGATAGGTAATGAGGAGGAATGGCGAACTGTACATTGTTTACTCAAAGACCAAGTCAATTATAGTCCACCCCCAGAACCCAGCAGAAATGAAAAGTCAATTCAGCTGGGTTCTGGTGAGCGACTATAATTTACTTAGTCTTTGAGTGAACACTGTACTGTCTGCCATTCCTCCTCATAATCTCTACCTGAAGAGGAAGGATGAAAAGTCAATTAAGAAAAGACCAGAATATATTCCTCGTGTGAAATATTGTTTCAAATCTGCTCTTGCATCTACTAACCTGTGGATAATCCACATCACTTTAGCTCCGTTAAAGAGTCTGTTGTCTGCAAACTTAGGATAGAAATAATTATGTCTTTAATTAAATCTAAATTCTACCAAAGGTATTGTCTGACACAGAAGACAATGAATTTCTAACGCCCAAAACAGACAGTTTTACCAAGGGAGGAGACGAGTATATTGGCCATGAAAAGATATTTGATTAACTCAACATGACATTGATTGCGCACTTGGCTGCGGTTCTCCAGGCAACTGCAGTTCATCCATCAACCCCAGCCAAGATTGATTTATTTGGCACATACTAGAGTTGGACCTTGAACTTTCATGGCCTTAGTTTAGTATGGCACCAGCAGTTTAAATTATTGAATTATCATAGCTTGGCTCTTCAAAACCAATCAGGATCTGGTGTATCTCAAATCTCAAATATTTTCTGGAGAATTTTGGATGATGCAAGTGCAACATCCGGGTGGCACCGTCAGCGATGGCAGCCTCGCCAATAGTCTGTCTTTATGTCTTTTTTGCTATTTTTAATGTGTTTTTAAAAGTATGTGTTAATGTTCTCTGGTTCGTTTTATGTGGGGGGTGGGGGAGGGGGTCGGGGGAAACTTTCTTCAATCTTGACAGAGATGCGATTTTTTCCAGATCATATCTCCGGTCGCTCTGCGCCCGAACATCGTGGAGCTGGCAGCCTTACTCGAGACTGACTTTGACGCCCGCAGCGGGGCCGCCTGGGATCGACGCTCCAACCAAGCCCTGCGTATTTCAACATCTAGGAGCTCGCAGTCTCGGGTAGAGACGGATGTCGGGATGCTCCAAAGTCGCAAGAAGTTCGACTAGGGAGTTCAGATCCCCCCCCCCCCCCCCCCCCCCCCGATGTGGGAGCTTGATTGCCCCGACGCGAGGGCTCAACCGCCAGCTACGGGAGCCAAGATCGTCCCGACAACGGAAGGCTCGAGGCCCCCGACTGTGGGAGGACAAAGAAGGAAAGAGATTTAACTTTTTTTCGCCTTGCATCACAGTGAGGAATGTGGAGGAGTCACTGTGTAGGTATGTTACAATACCTACCTTTAGCGGCGCTGCAGTTCTGCCGCTCCCCGTGTGCGTGACTTTGGCGCCTTTCAGAGGGGGCGGTTTAAAATGCCGTTTTTCCCTAGACAGTCCAAGTCGATCCATGTAGGGCGATTTCGTCGCTAAAGAGAAATCGCTCCGACATTCCATTCATGAAGATATTTTTAAACTACGGTAGATTATTTATTAACTAGAGTAGTTTAAAAATCATCTTCTAAAGCTCTGAACGCTGACAGAACGGTCCTAACGTAGGTGATAAAAGAAGCTACACAGTTTATTTTTACATAAAAACGTGGTTCTTAGGAAGCATTTCATCAAATTTTCATGTTGCGAAAAGGGGACAAAAAAAATGTATGAACCGGCTATATTTTTCCTGCCGACTTCACCGCAAATCGCAACGTTCCAATCCACCGCATTCCACTAAAACCCACTCGCAAGTTGATTTAAATGGTATTAATTTACAGGCATTAAACGCTAAATTCCTTCCATTTGGCCTATAAATTCATGAAAATTAGATTTAAAAATCATGTTATATTGTGGATTATTGTATGAATGTTATTTGGACACTTAGGCAATTTAAAAATGTTTATCATTTCTTAAGAAATGGATAGATGTTTAGATCTAGTAATTGAATTTTGTAATTAGCTACAAATAGATAACTAACTAATTATATGCTTTAATTTCAGGTCATCAAAGTAATATTGTTTCATGGGTACACAAAAGGCTGGAGAAACTCAGCGGGTACAGCTGTCTCCTCCCCTTCCCATCTCTCCCTCACCCCTCGGGCCCTGGCATTCCCTCTCACTCTATCTCTCCCCCACCCAAGTCGCACTAGCTTCTCATTTTCACACTACAAACAGCTTACAATGGCCTGTTTCCTTTATCATTGATACTTTTTTCCATATCTTTCATTCATTGTTCTTTATCTCTCCACATCACCGTCTATATCTCTCGTTTCCCTGATCCCTAACCAGTCAGAAGAAGGGTCTCGACCCGAAACGTCGCCTATCTCCTTCGCTCCTTAGATGCTGCTGCACCCGCTGAGTTTCTCCACCCTTTTGTGTACCCTCGATTCTCCAGCATCTGCAGTTCCTTCTTTAATATTGTTTCATATTTGTTTCAGAATGCTTCAATCTATAATAACTGAAAATTTCATTGAGTTCTCTTAATTTTTAAGAAAGTTATGGGCTTTTGACTGTCCTTGATCACAGCTTTTGTGTTAAGTCAATGGAAAGGCAATGGGGAACAAGATGCTAATTTCCGAGTATGAAAATGGCCATAACTTTTTTAATACTAAAGATATGAAAGTGAATTAGGTGTCAAATTAAACTTCTTTTTATGCTTTATCTGATGGGATAAATTGCAGACTTGATTTTTTAAATCTCAAAATTTTGTAACATTGCTACACTGTGGTGGATGTTTATGTTAAAATGTATTTTGTGTTTTGTTGCTTATTATTGGTATGACTGTATGGCAAAATAAATTCCTCGTATGTTGCAAAACATACCTGGCTAATAAAGTATGATTATGATTATGAACTGCAGCAAGTAGAGTTCAGTGCTTGCCATGGTTCTTCACAGTTATATTATGTGGAACCAGTGGATTACTCAGTGAACTACCAAAATAGGATAGTGTTATCATGAAGTTTCAAAATAGTTATTTGGTCACTGACATTCATAAGAATTCTTGAAACAACATTCTCTACTGTATACTGATACAAGGAGGCCTCATGACATGAGAGACATCATCCTCTTCTGTTGCTTCATACCTCAATGGATTGCGATATGTGCATTTTATTGATCTCTATCTGAGGAAACCCGCTGCCGGGTTGTTCAAATTCTTCATCATAGCGGTCAAACAGATCCGTGGCATCGATACCGACACTTATTGTACCCTACAAGAAAATTAAGAAACAGTGTATTTTTATTACAACCTGGAATTTTCAAGAGACAGTACTCAATGATGAGTGCAGTTCATTAAACTAACCTTTAGAATCACAGACTTAAATTTACATCCATCCCCATTCTTGTGATGCACAATAAGTAGTCAATAACCCCACCAAAGGCAGGGGTTGGGGGAAATATGATAAATTGGAGAGAGTGCAAGATAATTCAGTTCTCTTTTCATGTCATTTAAAATGTTACCATTAAAATTCATTTGCCCACAATTATGAAGGAAAACAAAGTGAATTTGGCATAATGGCATATAGAAAAACACATGGAAAGCAATGCATCTCAGCTGAACTATAAAGCCCAAAGGCCTGTTTGGTCAATAAATGGTGACAATGACATTATCACAAACACTGCGATTATGATCGACATCATGCTATAAATAGGAAGGAAAATCCAAAGCTGCAGACAAGGCTCAAAAATACAGATCTAACAGAACCAGACAGCTTCAATCACATATTTAAGTCAGAAACAACAATCAAATGTTTGTGACTCAAGCAATTAGGTCACATAGTAATTTTCACTACTTGTTCGCAGATTTTTCTGTTCCCCTCCTACAGAGCTCATCCCTTTGGAACTTATTACAGTCGAAGGATGTCCTGTCATTAAGAGTATTCCAAGCCAGACCCATTTGACATTCAACATGAAAGCTTTACGGACCAGATGCCCGATGGGCATAAATTGAAACATGATCTTCCCTTGACTTGACCTCAGCTGAACCAAGGCAGAGACCTTATAATTCTATCCACACCCAACACATGACACATTTGCAGAGAGACAAATAAAGAACGAGATTCAGAAGGAACTGGAGGAGCTTTCAGAAACAGGGAACACTAATTTTTCTATCATCCTGTGTCTTTCCTTACCTTGGGGTTTGTCCTTTGCTGCAATCGCCTCTCTTCTCTTTCTCGCTGCAACCTCTCAAACTCATCACGTATTTCAGCTGCTGCTTTCTTCCTTTCCACTATCTGTTATCATGACAAAATATATCAATCCACAAATAAATTATTATAATAGTTACAATCACTTGCATGAAATATTTTTCAATGTTCTTCATTTTTTGTAAAGTGAAGCAAAGAACAGTCCAGCATTCTAATCATCTTGCAAACAGAATCAGTAAGCTGTATTGAAGCAACTCAGTGGATCAGACGGCATCTCTGGAGTACAAGCATATGGAAAGAAATGCAGGCAAATGGAACTAGCATCTAGGTCAACATGGAGAGTAGGGCTGAAGGGCCTGTTTCCTAGTTGTACTATGACTCTCAGAATAAACATCCAAATCAATCGTGAACGGCTGGACACCAATTTTAATTACTCAGCTCACAAGCAACCTTTGTGACACGTATTTGAGAATGAATTATATTAACATCAAGGTTATAGGGAAGAATTTCTATAAAATCACTGAGATTTTTTGGAACTGCTGTTGGACAAAGAAAAAGGATTAAGGTTGATAATGGAAGGTCTGGGCTGTGGGCTCACACCACATTGTAACTAGATCAAGGATAGCCAAATTACTTTCCTGCATCTTTAAAGCCTCTGCAAAAAGATGCCTGCAACTGGAGTTGAGTTTGGGATGTTGCATTTGGGGAGAAGCACTGGGGTTGGAATGTTGCCTTACCTCCCATCCTTCCATTTCCAGGCCCTTTTTACCATAGATGTCATAGATGGCTCTGCTCTGGGGATCGCTAAGTACTGCCAAGAGAAATAGAGGGGAAAAAAACAACATTCAGAAAAAAATCTTTAAGAACAAGGAGAGACAAGACACCGGCTGCCGTGATCTGCACAGCCAGAGATGCAACTTAAGCTAGGGCATGGCTAAAGAGAGAGCACATGGAAGACAGCAAGAAAAGAATTGATTAGAGACTGAAATATTAAATATGAATTTTTTTTTTTTTAATTTTATCATAACACAGTAGTTTAGAAACATAGAAAATAGGTGCAGGAGGAGGCCATTCGGCCCTTCGAGCCAGCACCGCCATTCAATATGATCATGGCTGATCGTCCCCTATCAATAACCCATGCCTGCCTTCTCCCCATATCCCTTGACTCCACTAGCCCCTAGAGCTCTATCCAACTCTCTCTTAAATCCATCCAGTGATTTGGCCTCCACTGCCCTCTGTGGCAGGGAATTCCATAAATTCACACCTCTCTGGGTAAAAAAGTTTTTTCTCAGCTCTGTCTTAAATGACTTCCCCTTTATTCTAAGACTGTGGCCCCTGGTTCTGGACTCACCCAACATTGGGAACATTTTTCCTGCATCTAGCTTGTCCAGTCCGTTTAAAGACACAGCATGGAAACTGCCCCCTCAGCCACTGTGTCCACTCCAACCATTGATCACCCGTTCATACTAGTTTTATGTAAACCCCCTTTCTCATCCACTCCCTGTATACTAGGAGTAATTTACAGAGGCTAATTAACCTACAAACATTTCTGTCTTAGGGATGTGGGAGGAAATCGGAGCACCCCGAATTTAGTTTAGTTTCGCTTGGAGATACAGCGTGGAAATACAGCCTTTTGGTTCAGTGAGTCCTTGCCGACCCGTGATCACCCGTACATTAGCTCTATGTTATCCCAGTTTCACACCCCACACAATTACAGAAGCCAATTAACCTACAAATATGCACCTCTTTGGAATGTGGGAAGAAACAGGAGCCTCTGGAGGAAACCAACATGGCCACAGGGAGAACGAGAACCACACATACACACCCAAGTTCAGGATCGAACCTGGGTCTCTGGCAATGTGAGGCAGCAACTCTATCACTGCATTGCATGGCAAACCTTCTTGGTCACAGAGAGAACGTGCAAACTCCACACAGACAGCTTCAACAGTACAGAGATGAACATAAAGGCTTTAATGTAAAGAGAGGAATTGCAGATAGACAGTCTCTTGATTTGCTTTAAGTCTGAGAGCAGGCAATCTGTGGCCTGGCCATTTAATGATAAAGGGAAGAGAATGCTTTGCAAGCCAAGGAACTGGTTCACAATGCTCTGTTTAAAAAAATAACATAGGATTAACCTGTGATTATTCCACGTTATATACTAAGCAAGCCTGAGTATACTGTGGAATTGTGTGGAGAGGGGAGAAATGGACAAAGCAACATTTCTAAGGTCCCTCCACTGCTCAGGGTGCTTGCCTTCATAAGCCTGATGCACGAGGTTAAATAGCGTCTCTGCCTGTTGTTTCAGTTCAGGGTCTCGATGCTTGTCTGGATGGTAGAGCATACACAGCCGGCGATAGGCAGCCTTCAATTCTTCATGTGTGGCCTGCAATTAATTAATCAGTTAACATTAAACACAACAAAATAGTTCATTCCTGGACCAACCCATTGCTTGATTTAGTTTAATAACATCTGAACAGTTATTTTCTGGAAAAGATATCAAGATTCCTAGAGAACAAATAGATGTAGTCAATCAGCCTTTCAAGCCGGCACTGCCGTTCAATACCATCACGGCTGATCATTTATCTCAATAATGTATTCCCCAGAACTTTTCCTTGGCTTCCATACCAATAAATTCATCTAATCTCTAACTATATTTGGTGATAGCCTCAACATTGTTCCGTGGTAGTAGATTCTACAGGTTCACCACCCGCTGAACAAAGAAATTTCTCATTAGCTATGTTCCATTTCTTGCCCAGTTACCTGGGGCTGTGCAAGGATCACTGGTTTGGGTAGCTGGGAATGACCGGTGTAAACAGAACTGCAACTGCTGATATCAATGGAAATACTGAATTAATTTTTCCAGTTCGTAAATGTCCTCGGAAACGATGCTACAACCTGCTTCGGAAATACTATACATTAGTATAAAACAAAAATTAAAAAACATGGAAATGACCTAGACTCTCCCTCAGCTGATGAATTAGATGAACAAGACTTGGCAGAAGCACTGAAAACAGCAAGGCATAGAATGCACCCTGGGTTGGGAGTTTCAATATCGATCCTCAGTAGCATCATTTTTAACAACACTCAAAAGGACATAGTCGCCAGACTGGATTTGGGACAGATAGTGCATGAACCAACACAGTACTGGCTGAAAAAAGACACAAAGTTCTGGAGTAAAAGGCCTGTCCCACTTTCCTGAGTTACTCATAAATTCTCCTGAGTATTCCCCTGGATTCAAACTTGGAGAATTGCGGTAATAGCCAGCCGTAGGTACTTGGGGCTATTTTTATTTTACTCTTGGACATTTTTCAACATGCTGAAAAAACATCCCGACTTACCTGATGCCCCGAGTACCTATGGCTGGCATTACGAGCCACTATGAATTATCTACAGACTCCTACGGCCTCTTACAGACTCGCTACGGACTCGCCACGGACATTCTCCGAGTATGAATCAAGGGGAAAACTCGGGAGAGTTCTTGAGTAACTCGGAAAAGTGGGACAGGCCCTTAACACAGCGGGGCAGGTAGCATCTCTGGAGAACATGGACAGGTGACGTTTTGTGCTTGGACCCTTCTGGCCGAAGGCAGTGGCCCACCACCACCACATTCCTAAGGGCATTAGATGCTGCACTTGCCAGCAATGCCTAGATCCTGTCACAAGAAAAGAATAAACTCAAGTCCCGTGGTACCATGGGTCAATGCATCACAGTATGCTGAAATGATGCACAATGCTGGGTTGCATCTGGGGAACCAATTTATCTCAGTATCTTCAGACTGACACACGGATAAGTAACGTTCATCTTTGAAAGAGAAGTTTCAAGGGAAATATGAAGAAGCTCAGAGCAAAATTAATATTAAAATTAATCTCAGGTGCTATCTCTTGCACCATTTTATCTGCCAATTTCATCTCGATCCTTTCTCCAGTCTTGACATTTGTAGGACAACATATCCAGAGGGACCAGAGTATTCTCTGCATCTTAATTTGAGTTTAGTCTTCACAATGAGGCGGAGAGTGTTCACGTATTCTTCCTTCGTAGAACGTGGGTGCAGAAACCTCACCACGGTTCAAATTTCAAGACCAGTTTCCAATCAGTTTAAAGCTTTGCTCAAAGAAAATGCTATTCCACAGTGTTGCCCTGAAATTTATGTTGGGGACAGAATGTGCTTCATCGTTTCATGAGGTTTTCTAAAGTCACCGGTCACTCAGGCACTAAGGACCACATTGACCAGGATCCGTCTCCATCCCGTTTCATTGTCCAGTGAAGAATGATGGAGCGTTTGATGGCCCTGGTCCTGCACTCGCTGGAGATTGGAAGGATATGGGATGGATCTGATCGAATAATGAAAGCCTAGAGTGGACGTGCAAAGGATGTTTACATTCTAGAACAAGAATAAAATGATCCACCTGTTGAATGGAGATGAGGAAGAATCTCTTTCGCCAGAGGGTGGTGAATCTGTGGAATTCATTGTTACAGACGGCTGTGGAGCCCAAGATTTTGCGTGTTTTTAAAGCAGAGACTGATAGGTTCTTGATTAGTAAAGGATACAGGGAGAAGGCAGGAGAATGGGGTTGAGAGGGAAAAAATAGGTCAGCTATGATCGAATGACGGAGCAGACTCAATGGGCCAAGTGGCTTAATTCAGCTCCCATGTCTTATGGCCTTCTGAAGCACAATTGCAGGGTTGGATGTGAGGTGCTTGTTTGCAAAGGTGTTTTCAAAGCAAGCTGTGCTCCAGATTGTTGAGGAGGAAGAAGGGCTGATATTTGAAAAGATGAGCAACCATTGAACGAGGCTTGATTTTTAATTCCACAGATTACCTTCAGAACTGAATGAGACAGTCTGCTGGGTGAAGACTGTCTTCTGTCACCCACCTTGTAAAACCAACCTATCTCCAAAACGACGACTGGACCTTTCCTGGTTAATGGAAGGAAATTTGAGATCAAAGTGATCAAGTTTTAACCGTCCTGATAATCACAAGAACTGATGATAACAGAGTTGTTCATTAATCATAGGAACCGACTGCTATCAATTGCCTGCATCAGAATCGGACACGAGGCAAGCGTAGACCATCAGAAACTAGGAGCTTTAGCAACCAATGGTCTAATGTCCTTTCTTCCTTCCCAACAAGCTATATTTATGCTACGAGCCAAATCACCGTCACCCTTATTGTCAAAAAAACAACTATCACTGAAAAAAAGTTTGATTTGCATTTGAATGAATCAATACCAATTGCTTCCATTCTCTGCATAGGGAGTTTACTCCATTGATACAACTCTTGTTTGATTAAAATATCAGAACTCTGTACGTACCGCACCCTATCCAACAGAAGGAGACAACATTTGAAAGGACTGGTACCAATGAGGTAGAGTTAACTAAATGCTGCAGATAAACTGTTCAAGGCCTGAAATGTTAACGGCTTCTCTCTTCACACTTGCTGCTTTACCTGCCGAATATTTCCAGCATTTTCTGTTTTTATGAGGTGAGGAAGCCTGGAATCTTTCCAGTGTAGACCAATAAGGAATATAAGTTTTCTCAAAAGGAAATCAATAAGCTTAAAAGCAATTCTGAAAAACATGCTACATAGTCTTATTAACATTTATTTTCTGTTGCCATTCTATAAATTGTTTTGCAATTTGTCTGTGACAACTTCCCCCCCTTAACATATTGGAAAGTAATCGCTGTTGGTAGATGAAGTAGTTCAAAACTCAGAAACTTAACGATATTAACTGTTCTTCTACCGCTTTTATCTAGGAGGAGTGTATCAGCAGTGTCACAGTAACTGGTCAGACAGCGCTTTCTTAATCCTCCACAGTAATAAGCATAAAGCAGCACGTAAGAGTGATTTTTGTCTAGATTTCAGCACCCCCCCCCCCCCCCTCCAGTTCACCCAATCTCTCTGCACCTTTCCTATCCATGTATCTGTCCAAATGTCATTACTGCACCTTCTCAACTACTTCCTTTAGCAACTCGCTCCAATTATCCACCACCTTATGTGTGAAATCTGTTCCCTCTCACATTAAACCTGCACCCTCCAGTTCTTGATTCCCCTACCCTGCGAAAAAGACTGTGCATTTCCCCAGTCTATTTCTCTTATGACTTTATACTCCTCTATAAGATGGCCCCTCAGCCTCCGGCGCAACGAGGAATAAAACCCTAGCCTGGAAAACTTTTCCCAATAGCTCAGGCCTTTGAGCCCTGGCAACATCCTCGAAAATCTTCTGTGCACTGTTTCCATCTTAATGGCAAATTTCCTACAGCAGGGTGACTAAAACTGAACATGATATTCCAAGTGTGGCCTCACCAAGATATTGCACAACTGTAAGATAACATCCCAAATTCTATACTCAATTTCCTGATTGATGAAGGCTAATGTGCCAAACGCCTTTTCACCACCGTATCTACGTGCGACGAAAGTGTGAAGACACTTGAACAAGGTTTCTCTTGAGCAGAACATTGTTTCAGCTTTTATACAGCACAAAAATGCAGACATCAAAGGAAAAGAACACTTTTTAAAAAAATGTTCTTGAGCAGCGGTGTTCTCAAGAGCACAGGCAGCACCATGAGGCGGTTGTAGAGCTGCTGCCAAACAGCGCCAGAGACCCAGATTCGATCCAGATCACAGGTGCTGTCTATGTGGAGTTTTCACTTTGTCCACAGCCAACAATGGACCATTGTGGACTCCATCTTTCCATGGTCATCGGTGCTGGCTCTGATTTGTTCTTTTCATACCTTCATTAATTTGTTCTTTGCTCCTTTTCATACCTCTCATTTCCCTCTCCTCTGACTTTCAGTCTCAACCTGAAACGTTACCTACTCTTTTTCTCCAAAGATGCTGAGTTACTCCAGCATTTTGTGTCTATCTCCAATTAATAGTTGTCCAGAGCAGCACAAATAAATGCAGGAGCTCCCCTTGTGGACCAACACTCCAAGATCAGTCTTGAATAGAATAGAAGGTACTTCAGTAAACAATCCTTCAAAGAGCATAGTTATTTTAATTTTTATTATTCTGGGTAATCTTTTTACACTGACAATTTTCCAATTTAGCATAGGAACATTTGGATAAATGTGGATAAATGTGAGGTTATCCACTTTGGTGGCAAAAACAGGAAAGCAGACTATTATCTCAATGGTGGCCGATTAGGAAAAGGGGAGATGCAGCGAGACCTGGGTGTCATGGTACACCAGTCATTGAAAGTAGGCATGCAGGTGCAGCAGGCAGTGAAGAAAGCGAATGGTATGTTAGCTTTCATAGCAAAAGGATTTAAGTATAGGAGCAGGGAGGTTCTACTTCAGTTGCACAGGGTCTTGGTGAGACCACACCTGGAGTATTGCGTACAGTTTTGGTCTCCAAATCTGAGGAAGGACATTATTGCCATAGAGGGAGTGCAGAGAAGGTTCACCAGACTGATTCCTGGGGTGTCAGGATTGTCTTCTGAAGAAAGACTGGATAGACTCGGTTTATACTCTCTAGAATTTAGGAGATTGAGTGGGGATCTTATAGAAACTTACAAAATACTTATGGGGTTGGACAGGCTAGATGCAGGAAGATTGTTCCCGATGTTGGGGAAGTCCAGGACAAGGGGTCGCAGCTTAAGGATAAGGGGGAAATCCTTTAAGACCAAGATGAGAAAGACTTTTTTCACACAGAGAGTGGTGAGTCTCTGGAACTCTCTGCCACAGAGGGTAGTTGAGGCCAGTCCATTGGCTATATTTAAGAGGGAGTTAGATGTGGCCCTTGTGGCTAAGGGGATCAGAGGGTATGGAGAGAAGGCAGGTACGGGTTACTGAGTTGGATGATCAGCCATGATCATATTGAATGGCGGTGCAGGCTCGAAGGGCTGAATGGCCTACTCCTGCACCTAATTTCTATGTTTCTATGAACATTTTGCACAATTTTTTTTTATCATCGATCAAAAATCATTTGTAAATGTTCGTGATTTGCTGCTTTAGGTTGGTCTATTTTAGTCTTAAGGATTTACACACATCCAAATATTAACCCACTTAACTGATGCTGAATGACCCCCCCTTTTATTTTTTTAAAAAAAGGTAATATATAATTTGCAAAGATATTTCATATTTTTCATCATCCTTCACTATCTCCCTTGCAACTGAGCAGTAGTCCCAGACACTTGTTTAAATCAGCTGCATGAGCACAGCCTGGATCTGGGTGAATTCCTTCAATTAACTCTTCTGAGCCACATGCCACTTTGTCAAACAAGCTGACTGAGATCAGAAACTCAGCATGTGCTTCAAAGCCACATCACCATACACTGGAAGCCATATGAGAGGAGACCTTCAACAGAAGCCAACAAGATCGAAGCCAACAATAAACCTCACAATTAAAACAACTCTGGACGGCACAGACGGGAAATGGTTTCCATCATTTCACCTGCACTCATCAAAAGTACATGAGTGTTAATCGCATAAATCCATGACATAGTACGCGAGAAATACAAATGTTCATTGAGAATAGTCTAAACATAAAATATGGCTTGAACCTATGATGTAGACAACGTTACAGAGTTACTAATACAAAACGGAATTAGAAGTGAAGATCCCTGAATAAGCACTTCACGAATGACCTTCTCCCTCCAGTTACCTGACAAATTGTTTAATAATACATCGATTATGTGGTGTATGTGAACAGTTTCATTTCTTGTGAATATTGAATTCATTGAGGCAGTAGATTGAGTCGTCCATCACTGTTCCTTCCTTAAGGTCAGGTGTTCAATATTTGATAAATGATGTCTAAAGTGGTTGCAAAGTGCAAGGTACTGCAACCATCTACCTCAGAAACAAGAGGCATCATTCAATTCATCACTGACCGTGAGCTTTCGATAAAAGATGACGGACGCATGACATTTTATTTTGTCCCCATACTTCTCTTTATAGCAAAATAATTTCCCCATCTCCTTTCCTCCTTCCCTCAAATTTAACTGAAGAATGAAGCCAATATCCAGCCAAGATGGATTTAGTTTGATCAATCTGTTTGATCAATTAAAGACAATGCAGCCAACTCCTATCCTGTTCTCACTTGACATGTGTACTTCCTAGCGGGGGGGGTCACTGAGAGGGATCAGGAACAGAAACCTCGCTGATTTGTTCCTCCTAATCCTGCAGGAACTTGGCAAACTGCTGCACCTCCATCAAGTCAACAGAGACCGAGAACTTAGAGATGAAGCAAGAAACTGCAGATGCTGATTTACAAAAAAAAGACACAAGGTGCTAGAGTAACTCTGCAGGTCAGGCGGCATCTCTGGAAAACATGGACCTGTGACGTTTCAGGTTGGGACACTACTTCATACCAAGAACTATAAATTATGTAGTTATATGATTCAGATGATGGGATTAAAGTAACACTAGCAAATTTGAAGATGACAAAGCTGGGTGGCAGTGTGAACTGCGAAGAGGATGCTAGGAGGTTGCAGGCTGACTTGGGACAGGTTGAGTGAATGGGCAGATGCTGTATAATGTAGATAAATGTGAGGTTATCCACTATGCTAGCAAGAACAAGGAGGCAGATTATTATCTCAATGGTGTCAGATTAAGAAAACGGGAAGTGCAGCGAGACCTGGATATCCTTGTACACCAGTCACTGAAAGTAAACATGCAGGTGCAGCAGGCAGTGAAGAAAGCTAATGGCATGTTGGCCTCATAACACGGGAATTTGAGTATAGGAGTAAAGAGGTCCTTCTGCAGTTGTTCGGGGCCATGGTGTGACCATATCTGGAGAATTGTGTGCAGTTTTGGTCTCCTAATTTGAAGAAGGACATCCTTGCTATTGAGGCAGTGCAGCGTAGGTTCACGAGGTTAATCCCCGGGATGGCGGGACTGTCATATGAGGAAAGATTGGAAAGACTGGGCTTGTATTCACTGGAATTTAGAAGGATGAGAGGAGATCTTATAGAAACATATAAACTTATAAAAGGACTGGACAAGCGATGCAAGAAAAATGATCCCAATGATGGGAGAGTCCAGACCCAGGGGCCACAGTCTAAGAATAAAGGGGAGGCCATTTAAAACTGAGATAAGAAAAAACTTTTTCGCCAGAGAGTTGTGAATTTGTGGAATTCTCTGCCACAGAAGGCAGTGGAGGCGAATTCACTGAATGAATTTAAAAGAGAGTTCGATAGAGCTCTAGGGGCTAGTAGAATCAAGGGATATGGGGAGAAGGTAGGGACGGGTTACTGATTGTGGATGATCAGCCATGATCACAATGAATGGCGGTGCAGGCTCGAAGGGCCAAATGGCCTCCTCCTGCACATATTTTCTAAGTTTCTATGTAGAGTGGAGCTAGAGGATTAATGGCTATGATTTTAAAAAATGAAGTTTAGTCATTTAAAATGAAGTGAGCACAAGGACTCAATATTTTGTGCAGTTTTTTATCAATGCAATAGCTTTACCCATTTCTCTCATTACTGATGCTACCTGACCTGATAAGTAACTTCTGTATTTTCTGATTTATTTTTGGTTGTTGACTTGCAAGGTACCTTTCACATTTGAAAAAGGGACATCACAACATCATTTGGAGTATTGTGTGCAGTTCTGGTCCCCATTACAGGAAAGAGTGGAAAGTTCCGAGAGGGCGCAGAGGAGGATTACCAAAATGCTGCCTGATTTACAGGGTTTCAGCTACAGGGAGATGTTGAATAGACTTGGGTCATTTTCTCTGGGACGTTGGAGGTAGAGGGGAGACTTGATAGAAGTATATAAAATTATGAGCGGCACTGGAAGAGTAGACAGTCAGAATCTTTTGCCCAGGGTGGAAATGTTCATCACTAAACGGCATAACTATAAGGTAAGTTTAATGGAGATGTGCAGGACAAGTTTTTTTTTACACACAGGGTTTGGAGGGGGCTTGGAACGCATTTCTGGGGTGGTGGTGGAAGCAGATACAAAAGTGGCGTTAAGAGGCTTTTAGGCACATGGAAGTGCAGCGAATGGAGTGTTATGGATCATGTACAGGCAGATGAGATCAGTTTAGCTGGGCATCATGTTTGGCATCAATATTGTGGGTTGAAGGACCTGTACTGTTCCATGATCCATGTATGTTCTATGTTAATAATGTAAGGGATGACATCTCATCCATTCAGTATTAATTTTGCTGACCCGACTAATTGCAGTTTTTCAGATCTACTAAATTATGACCATAAGACATAGGAACAGAATTAGGCCATTCAGCAAATCGAGTCTATGCCGCCATTCAATCATAGCGGATCTTTTTTCCCCTCTCAACGCCATTCTCCTGCCTTCACCCCGTAATCTTTGATGCCCTTCCTAATCAAGAACCTATCAATCTCAGCCTTAAAAATACCCAATGTCTTAGCCTCCACAGCTGTCTCTGGCAATGAACTCCATGGATTCACCACACTCTGGCTAAAGAAATCCCTCCTTATCGCCATTTTTAAAGTACATCCTTTTATTCTGAGTCTGTGCCCTCTGGTCCTTGGCTCGCCCATTATTGAAATTCTTTCCATGTCTACTCTATCGAGGCATTTCATTATCTACTTGGTAATTTCATTATCTACTCATATCAATGAGATCTCCCCTCATCCTTCTAAATCCAGCACGTATAGGTCCAAAGCCTTCAAATGCTCCTCAGATTACTGTGTACCCATATGGAGCAGAAGTAGACATACTAGCGTGGTAGACGAGCCTGAACAGCACATTGTGAACCATCACTGGGTGCCTTCAACCTACTCCAGTCGAGCAGCTCCCTACACTTGCAGGCATTCTGCCTGCAGGGCTCCGAAGGCAAGCAGCAACTCTGGCACTATCTCGTCGTGCCATGGACCCAGATCACCCCCTCCATCAGGCTATCGGCAGAGAGCAAAGGCAACCCCGACTGAAGTCCTGTCACCCCTTTGCTCCACATGAAAAACAACTTCTAGCATCCATCCAGCCAACTGAGACAAAAGCACACTGGATAGCCACCAAGTGGTCACAGGAGTGGAAGGCAACCTCATCTCCATTACACAGCTACATCTCTTTACCAGATAAAAGCTGACCAGGGTCTGACCTCCCCAGAGGAGCATGGGTGAAGCTTAACAGACTCCGTACTGGAGTTTGGCATTTCAATGCCAGCATGTAGAGATGGGGACTCCGCCAGAGCCCAGCCTGCAAATGCGGAGCAGAACAGGCAGCCAACCATGTCATCTCTGGGTGCCCACTCTACCACCCACCAAATGGAGCTCAGGGCCTGGCAGACATTGACGCAGAGACAACAACCTAGCTGCTCAACACCTGGCTTGAGATCTAACTATTCCTTTGGTTTATGTTTCACTCGCAAGAAGAAGACATAGCTCCCATAGATCCATGCCCACTCAATATAGCAGCAATTGAGAACTTGCTGCAAGGAGGATGGTGTGACGCCAAAGCAATAAGATAACATTCCCCGTATTCATATCATAAACTCAAATGATATTCCTCAGTTTTTATAAATATTCAACTTTGTAAAGTTACCAAGCCCTTGGACTGAAATGCAATTGGAAATGCATTGCGGTCAAAACATTAAAACTAATCCAGGTACTTGCGATTAGCATTGCAACATGTACAAAGTTGAGACAATTAGTGCAATGGATTTAGAAGTTGTAAATTTCTAGAATTTAAACACAAACCTAGTCCTTCCCTAAATCCAGAGAATCCATTTCTTTCACTTATTTATGTGATAGGTTTTAATTGTTAAAGCTGTTGATTATTCAAATTGTCAAAGAATCTTTGGCCAGGACATTTTTTGATCCTAGCAAAAGGAATAAGTTTGAAGATTGTCAAAGTTTACTTATCATGTACATAACAACCATTACATAGCAACAACAATTTGTGTTCCAATCTTTCAACAGGAAAGGCTTTTATGCCCATCACCAACAACAAAATATAAATATCAATTCCAAAGAAATCTGCTCTTTCTCCAAATTTGTACCCATATAAAGCTGGATTCAAATTGACTGGATCAGAAAGCCTTGAAGCTAACCCTAAAAGCAGTTGCACATCCTGGGTCCAGGTGCTACAGAGGTGGGAGTATAAGGGGTCCGGGTGTTGCATTATTGATTAAAGAGAATGTCATGGCAGTAGTCAAGATGACATTACTGATGGTTCATCCATTGAGGCTATATGAATGAAGATAAGAAATAGAAAGTGAATGATGAACTTTGAGGGTACACAAAAGGCTGGAGAAACCCAGCGGGTGCAGCAGCATCTAAGGAGCGAAGGAGACAGGCAACGTTTCGGGCCGAAACCCTGATGAACTTTGTTGGGAGTCTACTTTAGAAGAGCTAATATGTCAGGAGATTGCAGGCAGTGCAAGACTAATACGATTGTCATGGCAGGGAATTTTATCTTTCCCCAATATAGACTGTTATAGTGCCAAGGCCTTAGACAGGGTGATATTTGTCAAATGTGTTCAGGAAAGTTTCCTCAGATGATATGTGGAGGGCCAACAATGGAGAGGGCAAAACTTGATCTGCTCTTTGGACATTGGGAAGGGCAAGTGACTGCAGTGTCTGTGAGCAAACCTTTTGGGATCAGCAAACATTGTTAAAATTCTGAATTGGGGAAAAGGCAACTTTGATGGAATAAGTCAAAAACTTGCTAAAGTTGATTGGAGTAGGTTGTTTGAGGGCAAAGAAACATCTGGAAAGTGGGATGTTTTAAACGTGCAACGACAAGAGTTCAGGGCATACATGGTCCTATTAGACCAAGGGTTCCCAACCTGGGGTAAATTTGTTTATTCTGGATTTGTACATATGTTTTCTCGTTGACTGACTGAGTTTGGTTCTGGTATACCAGTATCTGTTCATCATTAGTTGTTCATAAATAGGTCAACTAACATTGTATGTGCTATTAAAGTTGCCAGGGGTAAACGGAACAAAAAAGGTTGGGAACCCCTGTTCTGAAGAGCAAGGCAGGTGAGGGTAAGGATACTTGGTTGACAAGAGAAATTGAGGATCTGCTCAGCAAAAAGGTGGTGACATGGGATAGGTATACGCAGTTGAGATCAAGTGCGAACCTGGATGAGTTTCTGGACTGAATATACTTAATGAAGGAAATAAGATGGGCAAAAAAGGGGGCAGGAGACAGCTCCAGTAGATTTACGGGAAATCCAAAGAGATTTTATAAGTACATGAAGCAAAAGAGGGTAGCTAGAGAGAGAATAAGGCCCCTCAGAAACCAAAGAGGTCATCTGTGTGTGGTGCTGCAGGAAATAGGCAAGATCCTCAATGAGCATTTTTAATCTGTTTTTATCATGGAGAAAGACATGATGACTGGGGATTTTAGGCCTTTGAATGAAGAAATGAGGACAGTCCATATTACAGTTAAGGAGGTGCTGAACATCCGAAGGTGTTTGAAGGTAGGTAAATCTCCCAGGTAGACACAAAATGCTGGAGTAACTCAGTGGGACAGGCAGCATCTCTCGAGAGAAGCAATGGGTGACGTTTCGGGTCCTTTGCTGCGGACATAGTCCATGTCAGACGTGGATGTCAACAATGAAACAATGAATCATGAAGGTGAAAGAGACTAGGATTTTCAGAAGCCTCTAGAGACCTTACAGAAATACAAAGGGGCAATCCCATGAAGGATTCTGACTCAAGGGTAAGGCATTGCACACGTGGAACAAATCGAAGTCAACAAGCAGAAAGGCCATGAGTGAATGGATAGGTACGTTTGAATACAGAGCTTAAATTGAGAGATAGATGGATGGATGGATAGCCAAAAGGGCAAAGGAATGACTGAATCTTGCAATAACAATGGCACGGATGAGGATTTCTGTCAGGCTGACTTGGCCAAAACAGATGTTACTGTGATGGAAGTGATGGATTGGCCACTAATTTACATACAATGTAAAAAACAAAGTGCTGGGGGAACTCAGCAGGTCAAACACCATCAGTGGAGGGAACGGAGAGACTACGTTTCGGGTCGTCACACCTTCTTCAGATAAGGCGCTTATTGTGAACGGTCCAAGTAGTCAATGAGAGAGATTGTGTCTGCAGTTGGAGAACACAGCTCACTCCAAAGTTGAACTCACCAAAAAATATGTCCAGTCGGCTATCACGCCGCTGTACAAGTTTACAGGAAGAAATCTATGAACCGTTAATGATCTAGAGAAACTTTCACCCCACGCCGATGACAACCGATACTCCGACCTTGCCCAGCACACGGCTAACCAGAGCAATGGACGGGGTTATTGTGAATATTTAGTTAGGGTCGGTTCTCACAGTGACATTGACTTGAACCGAGCAGCGGGAGTTTGCCGGGGGCGCGGTTCGCCCCTCACACAATGACTGAGTCCCGGTCACTAATGTCACGGGCGGCGGCTCATGGAGACCGCTCCGTCGCCCCTCCCGTTCGCCTGCCTTGCACGCACACCACCGCACGGTAACCGGAGTGAGCGGGCTGCAGCACCCCTCACCTCCCGCCTGACGTTCAGAAGCGCGTAAAAGTCATCGTTGCTGATCTCCTCGTCCACCAAGGCCGCCGCCATTGTCACCTTTCACCCCGTTGCGGGGCACGCCGGCCTGGAGCGCGGCCGCAGCGACAACGAGCTGCCGCCACCTGCCGGCCGGAGGACCAAATGCCGCGATCCAAGCGCGCTGACGTGGGGCTGGCATCACAGAGAGGCCTTGACCGGATAACAGTAGCAGGTTTTTGCTGATGTCCCTGTCCCACTTAGGAAACCTCTGGAGACTTTGCGCCCCACCCAAGGTTTCCGTGCGGTTCCCGGAGGTTTTTGTCCTCCGGCAACCACCTTCAACTAGCATCGCAACCGGCGTCGACTAAAAAATTGCCGATTTTTAAAACGGAAACCACTTTCGACCATTAGGGAGACTGACAAAAACCTCAGGGAACCGCACGGAAACCTTGGGTGGGACGCAAAGTCTCCAGAGGTTTCCGTTCAGGTTTCCTAAGTGGGACAGGGGCAGTATACTTCACAATCAGCCAACAACTTGCTGTTTCCACATTTTAAATGACTAACCAACCAGTCCCAGTCCACTGATACTCTCCCCCGCCTAACGGAGCTGGTCCTTACCCTTAACAACTTTACCTTTGACTCCTCCCATTTCCCCCAAATGCAAGGTGTAGCTATGGGCACATGGGCCCAAGCTATGCCTACCTCTTTGTAGGGTACGCCGAACAATCTTTGCTCGAGACCTACCAGGGCTCTATCCCCAAACTCTACCTCCGCTATATCAACAATTGCATTGGTGCTACCTCCTGAGCCAATACACAACTCAGTAACTTCATCCATTTCACCACTAACTTCCATCCAGCACTCAAATACACCTGGACCATTTCCGACATTTCCCTACCATTTCTAGACCTCACCAACTCCATCGCAGGTGATAGACTGCTGACCGACATCCACTATAAACCCGCTGACTCCCATGGCTATCTGGACTACACATATTTCCATGTTGAACCTTTGTATGTTCTCTGTATTACTAGTTAACCGTAATAGTGCAAAACTGAACTCCATTGTGCAACCAAAGACAGGGTCCATGGATGATCATGGTTGCTCTGGTTAGTATCTTGCAGTGTTCAAGAACCTAATGGTTGCGGGGAAGAAGCTGGAGAACCTGGAGATCACGATTTTCACTCCTGCACCTTCTTCCCAAGGTAGCAGTAGATGGCCAGGTTGATCTTTGATAATATTGGCTGTCTTTTTGAGGCAGTACGTCCTGTAGATCTCTTCCTTTGGCAGGGAGATCAGTGACTGTAATGGACCGGGCAATGTCTACCACTCTCTGTGGTCTCCTTCATTCCTTGACATTTAAGTTACCGAAACAGGCTGTGGCACAGGCCGTGATGTCAGTATGTTCTCTACCATACACCTGTAGAAGTTCTGGAGTATTTGTCCACATTCTGAATCTCCTCAAATCTGAAAGAATTGATGGTGGAAGACTAACTGAAGGGAGATGCAGGTCTGAAGGGAAATGCCGGCTAATATTGCAAAATGTGTGGTCCAAGCTATCATAATTCAACTGAGACTAAAGAACCAATTTAGGACTGGTTTGATGAGAATATATTGATGAGAATAAATGAGAGTAAACACTAGGCGTTCTTTTATTGGAAATACCATTATGACCCGAGGGAAAAAAATGAAAGAGCTGAAGATGAAGGTTGACCAAAAACTCATGACTTAAAAAACAGACAATGGCTGTAAAGAGAGCAAGAGAGTCAGCCAATGGCCACCGACCATGATGCATGTGGATTTTTCAGCACTGTCAAGATCATTTACCAAATAAATGCTCAAAACTGGATCCTGCTGTTAACTAAAAACACAGGAGCTCAAGAAGAAAAATGAAGCAATCAACGACCACTGGAAGGAGTCCTCGCCCAGGACCTTGCCTTTCATTTGAATGTCCCTGACTTTATATTCTTAGTGCATTAGCCACTACTTTTCAGAACCATAGTTTCTGAACTATGACAAGAGATAGTTGGAACCGACCAACAACAGGTTATAAAGGCTGTGTAATACCCAAACTCTGAAACACACTAAATCTCTGATGAAAAACTTATGAAGTGAATTCAATACTTCATTTCAGTTCTGTTGATGAAATCTTTTTCCCAGGTTGCAATGCCAGATCTGTCAATCAAGAAGCACAATCAGTGGTCATCACAACAAATCCAAACGATTGCCACCAATATGTACATTGTCTTTTTATAACTAGAGAAAAACCTTCAATGCTTCAATGACGTAAACTGAGACGTTTTCAGACTGTCCTCAAAAATGTATTAACATTCTCCATTACTCTACTACGACATGGAAGCCCTGACACTTTGCAGTATTTTGGTTGGTGGTGCTTGAGCATGTGCACATCAGAGGCCACGTTCCAAGCAATCATTCAGAGTCTGAAGAAGGGTATCGGCCCGAAACGATGCCTATCTCCTTCGCTCCATCAATGCTGCTGCACCCGCTGAGTTTCTCCAGCATTTTGTGTACCCTCCAAGCTATCATTGTTTTCTTCCTTATTGTCTATGAAACAATGGACCTTGCATATCAGCAATTCGCCCTCCATCCCACATCTAACTCCAACCAAAATTAAAATGCATGACAGGATCCTGAACAACAAGGATTATTTTCCATACCTGAGCAACCTCTCAACGAAGGGTGGTGTTGATGATGAAATCCAGCATCCAATAAAGTCCTCAGTCATTTGAGGGAAAGTATTTTGAGGACCAAGACCTCGTGGGTTTGATTGAATGTTCAGGAATATTATAGCTGGAGTTTATTGGGTGTTGGGTACATTGAATTATTTGAGAGGGTTTTATTGAATGCATGAGAAGGTCCAGATTTCAAACAATTCTCTCGTTTCTGCCTTTAGCACTTTCCCAATTGTTCTACCTTTGGCAACCTTCTCTTCTGTTGCCCAAGCACAAAATGTTAGAATTCCCTTTTTAAACCACATCTCTCCTCTCTCTGTGCTAAAATTATAAAAGGACTGGACAAGCTAGACGCAGGAAAAATGTTCCCAATGTTGGGCGAGTCCAGAACCAGGGGCCACAGTATTAGAATAAAGGGGAGGCCATTTAAGACTGAGGTGAGAAAAAACTTTTTCACTCAGAGTTGGGAATTTGTGGAATTCCCTGCCACAGAGGGCAGTGGAGGCCAAATCACTGGATGGATTTAAGAGAGAGTTAGATAGAGCTCTAGGGGCTAGTGGAATCAAGGGATATGGGGAGAAGGCAGGCACGGTTATTGATTGGGGACGATCAGCCATGATGGCAATGAATGGCGGTGCTGGCTCGAAGGGCCGAATGGCCTCCTCCTGCACCTATTTTCTATGTTTCTATGCTTTTGAATGCTCCTTAAAACACTACTTCTTTAGACGGGCAATCGACCACAGGTCTTTCTACTCAATTATTTTTTTCAACAGTGTTCCTTCAAGTGTTTATTGTTTAGTGTAGAGATACAGCCATTGTTCACATTAATTCTATGTTATCCCATTTTCTCATCCACTCCCACCACGCTTGGAGCAATTTGGCAGAGGCCAATTATCCTCGTAATCCACACATCTTTGGGGTGTCGGAGGAAACCGAATCACCTGGAGGAAATCCACATGTTCGCAGGGAGAATTTGAAAACTCTGCCCAGACAAGATCTGAGGTCCGGATTGAATCCAGGTCTCTGGCTTTGAGGAAGCAGCTCCACCAGCCACTGTAACACTGTACCGCCTTTGTGTTGAAGATGCTGCATAAATGCAACTTGTTTTTTTACATTGGTGGCTGTTATAAGGCGATCTCATTGCGTGATGTGCAAAAAGGAATTGTCTGATGCTGTTATAATAAATCGAGGATGTATTAAACTATCATGTTATGTAAAAAGTTATACATAGAAAATGACAAGCCATCGACAGAGCAGTAAAAAAGGTATATTGAGATCTCTCAGAAGGGACATGGAGTTTAATGTCATTCAGCAACCCTGAAATCTCGTGATCTTTTATAACAAAGTCATCACTTTTTAATGACTGACTGGAGGTTGGTGGGGCTGGATTAATGCAAGTCATGTAACTGTTCTATAAATTACATTCGTCAGCAGGTCCCAGACTAACAACTTACAAAAAAAAATGCTTTGGCATGTGTCCCTGGGAACTTAACATTCTGAGAGAAAACCATCAGATAAAATGAATAATGACAAGTGCTATGATCTGTTGAAAAAAGTTAATATTTTTAGCTTTCTACTTTGTGCATTTTGTCGTTACCAAGGTAAAAGATATCTGCAGTTAGGAATGGTGCATTTTCATTTTGGATCCCTAGCATCCAAATGAAGGTTAGGCACAGGACTAGCACAGATGAGATAAGTATTACCAGCCTTCCATTATATGTCACCAAGAGAGAGAGGAAAAGCAATGTTGTGAGATATCACTGCTCCTAAATTACCTTCCAAATTGACCTGTGCAAATGTTGATGCAAGAGATTGCAGATGCGGGAATTTTGAACAAAACACAAAATGCTGGAGCAACTCAGCGAGATAGGCAACATTCGTAGAGGGTATGGACAGGTGATGTTTCAGGTCGAGTCCCTTCTTCAGACCTAAATGTTGCCGTTGTTTTCCTTCATAGTTAAAATCCTGGAATTTAAGCATCCAGCTGCAACATTATATTTGGTGGCAACTGCTCAAAATATTGGCCCCTTCACTAACAGGTAATTTAAATGTGTTTGGGGAAAGGGTTTGGATGACTGGAATATGCAGTGAGTGGAGCATATCAGTGCGTTCTCCTATCTCCACCAAACACTTCATTGCTTATAGACCTTCTTGTACAATCACGGGATGAAACATTTTTTCTTTATTTCTCCTTTTCCCATTATTCATGCACCCAAACTGTTGTTCCAAGTGAAGCACTGCTTCACTTGCACTTCTTCCAATCTAGTGAACTATATTTGATGCTCTTCCACACTGGAGAAACTAGAAGCAGATTGGATGACCACTTTATGAAACATGCATTCTCTCCTCTATGATGATGCTGAGCTTCCAGTTACCAGCTAATTCTCCATTCCCCTCTGTCTGAGCAGTCTGTCTGTGGCCTCCTGCACCGTTTTATCAAGGCTCGATGTAAACTTGAGGGGGCGGAAGATTGCAACCATCACGTGGTCCGCCCTGTTTCGACTAATGCAATCAACTCAACGTGCACAAACGGAAGATCAAATATAACAAGTTGTCCAACAACTTTAGGCTGTGCACGCCACATGAAAGAAGAAGTAAACTTGAGAAATAGCACTCCTTCTGTCTGAGCACGTGGTAACCTTCGGGGCTCCTGCACAGCTCCTATGAACGTTAGCTCTCTCACCTTAAATCGGTGCTCTCTAGTCCTTGACATTTTCACCTTTTGACTGTCTAATTCTGTCCAAAATCCATTGTCTTGCTAACGGATGGAGCTATACATCACTGAATGTGCAAGCGCCGGAGACCCAGGTTCGATCCCGACTACGGATCTGTATGGAGTTTATACGTTCCCCTCGCGTGGGTTTTCTCTGAGATTTTCGGTTTCCACACTCCAAAGGTGTATAGGTTTGTTGGTTAATTGGCTTGGTAAATGTTAAATAAAAATTGTCCCTAGTGGGTGTAGGATAGTGTTAATGTGCGGGGATCGCTGGAGCCGCTGTTTCCGTACTGTATCTCTAAACTAAACTGAACTAAACCAGCATACTCTATACTCCATGGTGATATCTGATGGATACTCTGCAGTCCGGCACAGCTGCCACAAAGATGTGGCATTGGGAGGACAACAGTTTAAGGACTTCTTGTTCATTGCAGCATACTAAGGGGCTGTAATCCATGTAAAACACTGTGGGCTGTTGGTTTGTGGAATGTGTGCAAAGGCAAGTTGGAGGAACAGCACCTCATATTCCGCTTGGGGAGTCTGCATCCTCTGGGCTTAAACATTGAATTTTCTCAATTCTGTTAACCCAGACTGCCTCCCCCCCACCTCTCCCTCAGCCCTCTGGCCCTGACATTCCTTCTCCATCTCCCCCCCCCCCCCCCCCCCCCCCCCCCCAGTCGCACTAGCTTCTCATTTTCACACCACAAACAGCTTACAATGGCCTGCTTCCTTTATCACCAATACTTTTTTGCATATCTTTCACTCATTGTTCCTTATCTCTCCACATCACTATTTATATCTCTCGTTTCCCTGATCCCTGACCAGTCTGAAGAAGGGTCTCGACCCGAAACGTCGCCTATCTCCTTCGCTCCTTAGATGCTGCTGCACCCGCTGAGTTTCTCCAGCTTCTTGTGTAACCCTCGATTCTCCAGCATCTGCAGTTCCTTCTTTAACAAAGGAAAATTGATGTTGTGCTGATGTAATGGAAATAGAATGATATGCCTTGGACCGAAAATGGGGACATATGAATGTTCTATACTCATTGGCAAATTTTATAAACAATGTTTTTTAAAATGTGTAAATTCCAAGAATAGCTCACTTCCACCCACCAAGGCGTTTTGAAGCCTGAACTGATAAAGCTCTCATTCTGCTCCACTGGCTGATATGTTGGGGGGTTTTTGGTCAAATTCTTCGTACAATAACAACTGGTTTTGAATCTGAGGATTTTTTAATGTTTTTGTATATTTCATAACTGGGAAAAAGAAAGGTTGCTTGGGTCATCTTTAACCGACAGTACTTCACAGTCCATAAATTACGTTTGAAATATAATCAATCTTGTTATTTCGGCAAGTTTGGAACAGCAATATCAACAGAAGTAATGACAAATGGCTAGAGAATTCATTTTGATGGTGTTTGTTCATGAGTAAATTGGGACATTTCTGTGCTGTGGACATGTTCAACTGAAGTTACTCACACACTTTGCTCACCCAAGATTCTTATAACCAGTCCCTTGATGGGGATTTAATTCTAGTCCGGATCCCAGAATTGAAAGATCAAAGTATTGCTCCACTCTACTCCTTCTCTACTACTGCTCAGCTGCAAAGCTGAAAACTATATTCTGCATTCTGCATCTTTCCCTTTACACTAGCTATTATACTTGAGTTTGGCTTCTTAGTATTCATGTATACTATTATCTGATTTGATTGGATAGCATGCAAAACAAATTTTTTCACTGTGCCTTGGTAGATGTGACAATAATAGATCGTCATACAACTGTACAGGACAACTGAAACATACTGTATATATTCAGCAAAAAAGTATTATACATTTCTCTATGAAAGCTAGCTAGAGCCACATTTTCTGCTATATTTATGTGCCTAGCTTGTTTTTTATTTTGTTTTTTTATTCCAACTTGCATGCATTTCCTAATTGATCATGATAATGTGGGTAAGTGCAGTGAAAACTCATTTTAGGTTATAATTGTTGTTCTTTGTCTCGCTAGTTATCATTAGTCACGCTTTAAATTTTTCCGGCATAATATTGCTTTTTCACTCCCAGAACACTTACTTGCCTTTGAGTTTGGTTTCATGGTGTCAATAAATCTCCAGTACCAATTCCAAGAGACTATACTTTATGAATTTTGGCAATGAATACTGGCAGGCAATTTGGACTGTAGGTGGTTTTGAAGACAAACTGAACTGAAAGTGCATTCACCAATTCTCAGCGATAGTAGCTGGATCATGATTGGTCATGGCAGCTAAAGCCAACTGAAGCTAAGTGCAGCACAGAATCAATCTGGGGTTTTGCTTATCTTGACGGCTCAGTTTCATTTTGCAATGGTTTTTACTGTAGATTTCTTCAAATAAATTAACTTTTATATTGCTGCATAGCTTAGAGAATCTATTTTGTGTGTATTGCCACATGTGTATGTTGAAAATTGATTACACACTTAATAGAAGTTTGCTGTGTTGACATCTCCTTGGCCATCAGCCCAGTTGCATAGTTACTCCATCCTGAGGTGATTCCAGAGTTGTTTCAACTGAGCCATAAGATTGTAGCTGGTAGACACGACATGGAATCCTGGTTTTTGCATTGTTTCCAGACTGTTAACCCTTGTCTCACAGGTGGTCTAGATTCTACTTTAGAATCTGTCAGAACCATTTGGCTAGGTTTGACTTCTGCTTAAGTCTACTGGCCGCAGGGAAGAGCCAAGCACCTTGTTTGAGCAGAGCATTTCTGAATCCGAAACATAAATTGAAATCCCAGCTGAACACGCATTCTCCTGCTCTTGCATTTTTATGATTTGCACAGTAGAGAGCATGCTGACCGGTTGCATCGTGGCTTGGTTCAGCAACTTGAGTGCTCAGGAGCCAAAAAGACTACAAGAAGTAGTAAACACTGCCCAGTCCATCATCGGCTCTCGCCTCCCTACCATCGAGGGGATCTACCGCCGTCGCTGCCTCAAAAAGGCTGGCAGCATCATCAAGCATCCACATAATCCTGGCCACACACTCATCTCCCCGCTACCTTCAGGTAGAAGGTACAGGAGCCTGAAGACTGCAACGTCCAGGTTCAGAAACAGCTTATTCCCCACAGCCATTATGCAATTGAACTCAACTCAAACAAAACTCTGAACATTAATAGCCCATTATCAGTTTATTTACTTCAAATCTAACCTTGATGATCCTTGTTGAAACTTGCTACTTTGATGAAGTGAGCGATCACCTAAGATTTCTCATCTTGTAGATTTTACCTGGTTATATTTTAATGAAGAGACTGTCTGATCTTCTCCATGTGATGCTCACAATATCCATCCAAACCAAATTTAGTTTAATGGCTTGCCTTAAAGACATTACTAGAGATAATGGGAGAGTGGGAGAGTGGGAGAGTCTAGGACTAGAGGTCATAGCTTAAGATTTAAAGGATGTTCTTCTAGGAAGGAGAAGGGGAGGAATTTCTTTAGTCAAAGGGTGGTGAATCTGGAATTCTTTGCCACTAAAGGCAATGGAGGCAAAGTCAGTGGATATATTCAAGGCAGAGATAGATAGATTCTTGATTAGTACGGGTGTAAGAGGTTATGTGGAGAAGGCAGGAAAACGGGGTTGGGACGGAGAGATAGATCAGCCATGATTGAATGGCAGAGTAGACTGATGGGCCGAATGGCCTAGTTCTATTCCAATCACGTGACATGATATTATGATAATGTAGCTCTTGAGTGCTTTACCAGCTTAGATTCTGTAGTCAAATCTCTAGGGTGGCATTGAACCCACAAATTTCTTGACTCAGAAGTAGAAGACAAGCCTACAAGATAGTGCCCAGATAAGCTGAAGAAGAACCCTAAGAGATTTTATAAATGTACTAGACCAAATGGGACCCATTGGGTTCCTGTCACATGGGAGGCCTGGTCCCCCAATGCAACCCATTCCCCCAACGTAATATTTCACCACTCACCTGTACCCTCAATGCAACCCGTTCCCCCAATGCAATATTCCAACACTCACCCGTTCCCCTCAGGCCTGGTCCCCCAATGCAACCCATTCCCCAAGGCAATATTTCACCACTCAACTGTACCCCCAATGCAACCCATTCCCCCAACTCAATATTCCACCACTCACCCATAGCCCCCAACTGCGCAGGGGCTGCTTATTTCCCCTTATTCACCCTTCCTCATTTTAAACATTTTTTAAAATGCAATTGCACTTGCCGGGGCTGGCAGGACTCAGTGTCCTGGGATTGTAACATTGTAGCGGGCAGGTCTACAATCCCATTGTGATGTCAGAGCTGTAACTGCTAGTGCAGAGGGGAGATTTTTTTCTCAAATTGGGATTTTGTAAAGTAAAAAATGTGAATAACTTGTAAAATATAACATCAACCTGAACGAAACTTGATACAACACACCACAGGTCAATGGTGAGTAAGGTGGTGCAAAAATTGTAACACTATCGTGTACTGTTTTGGCGTATTTCAGGCCATGAAAAGCACTCTCACAAACAAACATGCAAACTCACTCACAGTGAGTTTTAGTAATATATAGATAAATAAAAGGTGAACTGGGGAGAAAACAGGTTCCCTGAAGGATCAATGTGGCCATCTATGTCACAGAGCTGTATTGTACTGAAACAGGCCTTTCAACACACCTTGTCCATACCGACCATGGTAGCATACTGGGCAAGTCCCATTTAATTGCATTTGCCAATCGCCTGTAAACCTTTCCTCACAGTATATCTGTCCAAATGTATTTTAAAAGATGTATTTATATCCGCTTCTATAGCTTTCTCTGGCAGCAAATTTCAGATACTGTCTTCCTTCTGAATGAAAAGGTTGCCCCAAGATCCCTCTTGAATACCTCGTCTCTCACTTAATCTAATGCCCTCTATTGTTAGAATTCTCCATCATGGGAAAAAGATTGGGAGCGTTCTCTTTATCCATGCCCCAGATGATCTTCAATAAGATTACCCCTCAGCCTCCTACACACCAAAGGAAATTTGTTCCAGCCTATTCAATCTCTCCCTGCAATGCAAACCCATAATAGTAAGATTAAACAAGAACTTACCAGTTTGAAGTTTGATCTTTATTTTATGAGGAGTTGCGATGAGGGATTTCGTGAAGACCCCGCCAGGCACGCATGCGCGACATTCTTCAAAGCAGCGGTGTGGAATCACAGATCACAAACCGAAGATAGTAAGATTAAAACTTGACCATACCAGTTGAATATTTAATAGAGGGTTGGGAGCGGAGGGCACGAAATCCCTCATCGCAACTCCTCATAAAATAAAGATCAAACTTCAAACTGGTAAGTTCTTGTTTAATCTTACTATTTTACTTCGGAGTCACGTGAGTGACTTCGTGAAGATTTCAAAGCTCTGTGATTACATGCCCTGGACCACGCCCATGCTCACACACTGCCGTAATTCTGATGGAGGAAGTATGTTAACGTATTTCAGACTTGAACAAGCTGAAAAATAATAACATTTGTTAATACAACAATAACCCCCTGAACTCGGGGACAAACGTTTAGAGAACAGCACTTAAAACTGAATCCGCCAACGTTGCGGGAGCGGTTATAAATCAGTTATAAACCCGCTGAAGTGTAGATTCACTGGCCCAGCTCGCTATTGCGAGGCCAAAATCCATGAACACCGCCATAGTCCTTGCCACTGATGTGGATGCAGCCCTGATAGAATGACATTTAAAATATTAGTGTCTTACCTGCTGCACCGAATACCACCTCGTGTCATCTGGAGATAGTCTGCACAATCACCCTGTGACGTGGGTTTCCATGGCTGAAACAGACCCGTCTCCATACATCTGATGCCCATTTGCAGACGTGTAGTCCCAGGTCTGTGTAGTGTAAGTAATTCTTCTATAAAGAAGTTACCTTATTATGGTCCGGTCATTCTATCCAGGTTTAATTCCTGTAAAGTCAGGACCTGTTGAGCTGTGTTCAGTGCCATTACCATAACCACTTTGAAGGTGAGCAAGACCATCTGCATCATGGGCGACCAGCTCCTGAGGAAGGTCAACACTACCTCATCACAGTCCAATCTAGCGATAGGACGACAATGCACTCCTGGCACTGTAACTGAGGGACACATCCTAATGATGACCCATGAGTATACCAGCAGCTTGGAGAGTATAGCAGATATGTAGATGGTCTAGGTCCGACTACAGAAACCTCCCATATCCTTATGTAGGCGAGGTACTGCTTCCTACTGGACTGTCTCTGCACGATGCTGTTTGACATCCATCGTCCTTTATGTTGCAGAGCCTGGTTGCGTATCCTGCAGCACCTGTCTGATGAAGCAGAATGGAGAAAGCATAGAAATCCCGCATTTCTCCCCAATGTAGTGAAAACGCGTCCATCGCCACTGCCCCAGGATCTAGTTCTCAAGACATATGTTGGTATCCAATGGCTGAACCTGGACGCAAAGAGGTCGAAATCTGGTATTCCATATTAGGCTATAATTTTAGCAGATATTTGGAGGTTCAATCTACTTGATGTCGTTATTAATACTTGTGACCTGGTGTCCGCCACTATATTGAGCTGATCCAGAAGGTACATAGCTGAACCCAATTCTCTCAATCCACCAGAGCCAAATTAATGTTTCCAATTCATCCCAAGATATTAACTTGACACCACCCATAAGGTTTAATATGCCAACTCAGTGGTATTATTTTGGAAGACGAACATACGTATGCTGCAGATTAGTGCATTAATGCGCAGCCCGTGACATGCTCCAAGCATATCTAACAGTTTATACCTAGTGATTGAAGAAAGTAGAATCATGCAATCCCATTTGCTGCCCCAACTGGAATGGTGTCAGTAGTTCCCCAGCCCTTGGTGCTTGCGTCGGTTTGTAACGCGACTACTAGGTTTGATGTAATGATGGGATTTAACAATCACAATCATTGCTAATCCACCATTGTACCTCAATTATGCTGTGATTGGCAGTTGCATAAGCTCGTAATTGTCCAGCATTCGCTATACCTGCCGAGATTTTGCTTATTCACCCAAGCTTTGATAGCGTAACGACCCAATTATGTGGCTGGAATGTAGCTCCAATTTACCCATAGCTTAGCAGCATGTCGAAAGTCAGTTCCCTGGCGCAAGCAAGGCTGTTACATGCATCTATTATGTCTATAGCTCTGTTCCCTGGATAGTGACAAACAGAGCCCCAGAATGTATGTACCTCCCCCCTACTTGTGAGGTTATGCATGCAGCACTTCCAAGAGAACCAGGCCCCCTTACCTCCATGGTTACCGGCGGGCCTGACGTTCTGGTTTCTAGTATTCCGTCTTTGCTGGGTGCTGCTCAATCGCCTCGGTAAATCCTTGTTCCTGCAGCTGGTGTGTGGTGAGGTAGTCTATGCTGGCTCTGCCCTAACAAGGCTTCTGCTGTTGGGGAGCTGGTGCAAATGTGTTCTTGATGGCCTCGTCATTGACCTGCTTGGGCAGGTCCTCCCCAAACAGCTGTCTTGGTGGTGTGGTGGAGGTAGGACCCAACCCAGCGAATGCAGGGTTAATGTCGGGCCGGATGGAGCTCTGACTAAAACAGTTTCCCGAAGTGGGCTACACAGGAGGGCTAGAGCATCCTGCTGCTCTGCGGATGCACCTGTCCCATCGAGGGTCCTAACGAGCACCGTGATGCCCGACGCCAATAGCTTCAGAATTTCCTGCCTCTTCATCTCTTGTGCCCTCGCATTGGAACTAATGTTCCCTCAGATGGCTGAGTCGACCCTCGGGACGTTCCGGGGAACACAATTTCCAGGATCCTTGTACTTCTCCATGGTTTCTGAAAGCACCTGGTCTTGGAACTGGTGTGTCGTCAAGAAATTAATACTTACTGCCAATGTAGAGTGCAGCGGTACCCCTGAATACAGGTTTCAGATTTTTGACACTACCTCCAATTCCTTCTTCTGGATCGAGAGCAGTGGGCTCTTCTGCATTGAAGGTGGCGGTCATGATCCGACTCCCAGACCGCTGAGACTCCTACTCCTGCTCTTGCCGATCCAGGTCCTGCTGATATAGTTGCTCCACCATTAGCTCCATCCTAGCCATGCGACCGCTGCCGCTACACACGGACAACAGGTCGACTTCCCCAGGCCCTGATGAGTCGCTGGGGCTTCTGCCAGTAGGTCACACCTCAACGAAGTGGCTGACAGGTACTCGTCAGCACCCGCTCCTGCGGGGCTGAACGACTTCCGCACGGACAACCCGCTAGCCCGGCATCCCTCGGACCTTAGCGGCCTCTCTACCTGACGAGCAGGCAGAGGAAAGGAGTCGGAACCGGTCCCCAATACCGGCTCCGTGGTCCGTGCAGGCACACCGTCACCCTCACCCCCAGGGGTCTGTGACGGCGCTTGGCTGGCTTTACCCGCAGCAACGGGATTGCCCAACCGTATTCTGCTGCCACCGGTCTGCGCTCCGGCAGCCTGTTCCGGTGCAGTACTGGTACCTCCTGCTCCTGCAGGGTGTACGACTCCTGCACGGACATACCGCTAGTCCGCCGTCGTTCGGACCTAAGCGGCACCTCTGCCTGGTGGGAAGGCAGAGGCAAGGATCGGTACCGGTCCCCAATACCGGCTCCGCTGTCCGTGCAGGCTTGCCGTCACCCTTAACCACACGGGTCCGTGAGGGCGCATAGCCGGCTTTACCCGTAACAACGGGGTTGCCCAGCCGTAAACTGCTGCCACCGGTCTGCGCTCCGGCAGCCTGTTCCAGTGGACACCGGTACCTCCTGCTCCTGCAGGGCTCCCCAAATTCCAGCAGGTCCATCACCGGCTCGCAGTCTAGCAGGTTACCCCCGGCGGTATGTCGATGCCTCCCGCTGCAGCGGGGCATGACCTGTGCGCAGCTCTCCCCCATCTCTGAGACCTGCATAGTAGGAGAGACAAAACGAGCCACCGAGCGGGTCACACGTTTACGCACCTTTGCCCCACAGTCACTATGCTTAGGTGAGAGTGGTAGGGAGTCCAGGTCTTGCCTACCCTGGTCCCACGCGGTGCTCCACCATTTTGCGGCCCCATGGTCAGCCGTGGTGGAGAGACGGGTCCTGGCTGCGCAGGGCTCCCCGACCTCCGCATTCTTCTAGAATGGTGGCCGCTGATTCCCATCTGAAGTCGCACGGCCTTTGGAGACCTGCTTCGCTGTCTTCATTCTGGTCTCCATCCATCTGTAAGCAAACTCTAATACAGACGCTTAGCTATTCAAGGTTAGTATCTTACCTGAGGGTTTTTTTTTTTAATTTATTTTTTATTTATTTATTTATTTTTATTTCTTTTATTTTTATTTTTTTTTATTTTATTTTTATTTATTTATTTATTTATTTTTTTAAAGTATGGTGACCAGCCTCTCATGCTTAAATAACTTTTATATGCTGGCAGTCTGAACCTCTTGAAGACAATGCATACCCTGGAGCAGCAGGGCACTTGAATGTAGACAGGCCACAGAATCCCTGCAGCTGCAGTGTGGAGTCAGGCTGCCTTTGCTTGCAAGCCTGCTGCTTCCTGAATGCCAGCAACCCGCAGAAACCCCTGCGGGCTGCGGTGTAGAGTCGGGCTGCCGTCCATGGCAAGCACTGCAAGCCCTACTCCACATGCACACCGCCAGCCCGCAGTATCACCCCCGCGGGCTGTGGTGTAGAGTCGGGGCTGCCGCTCTGCCGTTAACTTCTGACGGCGAGCCTGCAAGCCCCACTCCTACATGCACACCGCCAGCCTGCGGTGTCCCCCGCGGCTGCAGTGTAGAGTCGGGGCTGCCGCTCTGCCGTTTCTAACTTTGAACGGCGAGCCTGCAAGCCCCACTCCTACATGTACACCGCCAGCCCGCGGTGTTCCCCACGGGCTGTGGTGTAGAGTCGGGGCTGCCGCTCTGCCGTCGCGAACTTGAGACGGCGAGCCGGCAAGCCCCATTCCATTTCGTGCCGCCAGCCCGCGGTGTCCCCTGCGGACTGTGATGTGGAGTCGGGCTGCCTCTGCCGTCCTCCGCCGGCGAGTGTGTGAGCCCGGACCCTCCTGGGTCAACGGGCTTCCCGACTCCAACTATCGGAGCCGCCGCTGACTGCCGCAGCAGCCAGATCCGACGCGGCCGCGAGACCCTGCGACAGGGCCACCTAGAAGAAAAAGACTGCAGGTTAGTGTTTTACTTACCTGCAGGTCCCAGCAGTAGAGGAGCAACGCTCCTCCCTGCCTGTCGCTCGCATGCGGTCGACGATATGTCGCGCATGCGTGCCTGGCGGGGTCTTCACGAAGTCACTCACGTGACTCCGAAGTAAAATTGTAGGTAAACGTCCTGGTGAATCTTGTCTGCACCCTTTCCAACTTAACAACATCCTGCACTTCGGCGACCCTAAATGAACATAATATTCCAAATGTGGTCTTGCAAATGACTTGCATTATGATGACTTTTGTACTCAACGGCGAATAAAGACAAGAAAGACAAATGCCTTCTTTACCATCTTGTCCTGGCATTTATCCACCTTAATGCCCTTTAAAACTGCAAACCTCTTGTTTGGTAATTTGTATATCATCAAAGATATCACATAATTCATGTGCCTGAATTCTTTAACTTCCATGATCTTCTCCTCAGTAAATATTAATTTAATATCTTCCCCCATCTCTTGTGATTCTATACAAAGACTGCTATACTGATCTTTAAGGATACCTATTCTTTCCCTTACTACCCTTTAGGCTTAATACACCAATACAATTTCCTTGGATTTTCCTTTATTTAGCCTGCCGGCTCAATTTCATGTCCTCTTTCTGCCCTCCTGCATGCTCCCCCACAAACTTGCTGAGGGCCGACTGCCTTAAACCTGACATATGCCTCCTTTTTCCATACTATAGCCTCAACCTCTCTTATCGATTAGGGTTCTTTAAACTTGCCAGCCTCACCCAACACCGTAACAAGAACGTGCTGCACCTGTACTCTTGCCATTTCACTTTTAAAAGCCTCCCACTAGCCAGCCATTCTCTTACCTACAAACAGTCTCACTCAAATTAACCTCCGCAAGTTTCTGCCTAATGCCTCCAAAATCGGCCTTGCCCAATTTATGACCTCAACCAATGGGCCAGTCATATAAAATCTTTATAACTAACTTAAAATAATATAATTATTGTGTGGAGCCGTAAAAGATTTTTAAGGTCTTCAATGAATATTACAGCAGAGAAGGTCATGGGAGCGAAGGAATCATGGAAAATTAATAGTGATGTCTTGGAAGATATCCACAATTCAAAAGAGTAGCTGCTGGAGGTCCTAAGACATATTAAGATGGATAAATCCCAGGGGACTCACCAAATATATCCTAGAATATTGTGTGAAGCTGGGGAAAAAAATCACAGGGGCCACGGGTGAGGTGCAAAACTGCAGGGTGGCTAATGTTGTGACTTTGTTTAAAAAGAGCTGCAAAGGACAAGCCTGGGAACGACAGGCCGGTGAACCGAACATCAGTTGTGGGCACGTTACTGGATGGGATACTGATGGACAGGATCTATCAGCATTTGGAAAGGCAAGGACTGATTAGGAATGGTCAGCAAGACTGTGTGTTTGGGGAATCACATTTCACAAATTTGATTGAGATTTTCGAAGAGGTGATCAAGAGGGCAGTATGGCGGACATTGTCTACATGGATTAGATTAGAGCAAGGCCTTTGCATGGTAAGTTAGTCTGGGATCTAGTGTGAGCGAGCCAATTGGATACAAAATTGGGTTGGTGGAAGAAGTCAGAGGGTGGTAGTTATTCAGATTGGAATCTTGTGATCAGTGGAGTACCTCAGATCAATGCTGGTTTCACTGTTGTTTATTATTTATATTAATTATTTGGATAACCGTGTTGTTAACATAGTAAATTTGTAGATGACATCAAAATTGAAGGTGTCGTGAAGGGGTCGGCAACCTTGTTCTGCATAGGGGCCAGGGCGCATGTCTGTGAGCGGATGGCGGGCCACATCTATCATGTGTTCACATGGATCCCGCCCCCATCCCGCCCCGGATGGCAGGCATCAAATCACATGTTCACATAGATCCCGCTCCTTCGAGGATGCCACCCGGAGCACTGGCCCCTAGTTACGGGTGCTCACGAACATGGCGCACCTACGGATCATTGCCTTGGCTTTGTCCTGAAGGTGGTGGCTCAAATACTCAGCTCACTCGGCCCCAGCCTATTGACAACCCCGATCCCGACAGTGAAGCCCAGACACAGAAGGTGTGCAGAATGCTGTACAGCCAGAGCTCGGTGCTCGGTGCTGCTTGGCGGCTCCACCATTGTGGCCGCCAGCGCAGGCCTCCTTGCGTCACCGTGGCCTCGGGCCGAGGAGGTACCGGAGATGATGGAAGTCCTCGGGCCGGATGATTACGGAAAAAAAAAACGCCTGTGGGCCAGATTTCGGGTTACGGGCCGCATTCGGCCCAGGGGCCGTAGGTTACCGATCCCTGATGTAGTGGATCCACAGTGGAGTGGATTATCAAAGATTACGATTGGATCCTGATAATTGGAGAAGTAGGTCAGAGAATGGCAGTTGAAATTTAACTTTGTCAAGGGCAAGGTGTTGCAATTTGGTAAGTTAAGCTAGGGCGGAACTTGCACAGTTAATGACAGGGCCATGGGAAGTGCGGTACAGCAGATGGACCTGGGGGTGCAGGTCCACAGTTCCCTGAAGAGAAATTACAGGCAAACAGAGTGGAAAAGAATGTGTTTAATACATCTACGTTCATTGGTCAGGGCATTGAGTGTGGAGTTGTGACATCATGTTACAACTGCACAAACTGGTATTGAGACAGGATGCAGAATATTGTTTGCAGTCCTGGTTGCCCAGCTATAAGGAGGATGTCATTAAGATGGAAGGGGAGCATAAATGATTTACAAGGATATTACCGGGATTGGAGGACTTGAGTTATTAGAAGCTGGATAGGCTGGGACTCTTTTCCCTGGAGCGAGGAGACAGGGTAGGTTTATAGACCATATAACATAATAAAGGGCACAGAATAGGTGAATGCTCAGAAAAGGTGAGTCTCTTTCCCAGAGGAGGGGAGTCTAAAGCATGAAAGCTTAAGGTGAGAAGGGAAAGATACAAAAGGAACCTTAGGGGCAGCAATATTTTCACACTGAGTGTAGTAGGTATATGGAACGAGCTACAGACGAGGATGTGGGGGCAGGTACAATCACAATATTTAAAAGACATTTAGATAGGTACGTGGATAGGGAAAATTTAGAGGGATAAGAGACCAATGCAGGGGAGAAGCTCATGTAGAGAACTTGGTCAAATGGATGAGTTGGGCTGAAGGGTCTGTATCTGTGCTGTTTGACTCTATGACTCAGTAACTGCATAAAGAAATCTTATATCTGTGGTCAGCAAGATCATTTAGGACTTCACTGCATTTCCCACAATGTCATGCCCGTATTTATTTTGTCAAGTCTACCTCCCATTTCTGAGTGCTTTTGAAAGATAGAATAAGTACCATTTTGTATCATGTCTCTATTCATTAAGGATTCAAAGAGAAGGAGTCAAGGGGACATCCACTAAACAGTTCAAAATTAATAAACCAAAGCTCCATCTGTCAGTTCATCTGTACATTAAATATTCCAGGGCACTCCTGCAAAAAGAGGTGTTATCTTGTAGTCTGAACCAATATTCCTCCCTTTGGCCACAACATCGGCAATGTTTTTTTGCTCTCCCTTGATTTAGATTTCTGCCGCCTTGGCCAAAATATGGAATTTCTCTTTTCTCTTTCACTTCGTTAAATTCCCTTTTCAACTAATATCTGTGGCCAAATCTTTGATCACCATGCTACTGACTCCCTAAATTCCTTAGATTATAGATTGCACGATAACTATGCCGCAGAAGACTTTTGGATCTTTTGTTACATTATAAACACTAAATAAATGCAAATTTATCATGTCCACCAAAGCTCGTTAACCATTTCATTTCTGTTTGAGGGACCTTGTACATGAATAGAATGCCATGGTTGCCTGCAACATTTTTGAATGACTCCATCGGTGATTAGGATTTCCAAAGGATGACACCAAGCTCCTTTCCTAACCTGTCATCCGGTTGTTTTGGAGTAAATTATTCTGGATTTTACGCCTGCTTGATGGCCTTGGTTGCTAAGAGTGGAAGTATCCTTTGTTCACATCCCCTGACAAGCACAACATGTTCAAAAAAGAAAGTCGGATTCATTAAAAGATGAGCCAAGTAGATCTTTAGGGGAAAAGGAATGTGCTGTGCTGAAAGTGTTGAAAAACTAATCACAGCAGGATGTCTTGATGTCGGAGAGAACATGCAGAGCTAAAGAAAACTGTAGGTTTACAAAATAAAAGTCTAATTTACAGTCTACAGGAGGATGTGGCGTGCTATGCTTCCTTGGGTAGTTCCCACATAAATAATTTCCAAGGTTCTTGGATTCCCTCCTGAATTTTCTTAGGGGGGATTATAGAGCAGCTGGTATTTGAGAATCTGCCCTTGTCTAACATGTTCATCAGGTAGAAGCAAATCCCTAAGGAAGCTGCAGAATGAAGGAGTTCATCTCCAACATGAATATGCCGGAAGAATTTAACGTGAATGACACTTAAAAAGGATGGTAAGTATATGTAACATATTTATGCTACATATTTTATTATTCCCATAATATATACTGAAGAGTCCTTACATTGCATATTTTCTCATTGTACTGAGATGCAATTGTTATATTGGTATGTTGTAGCTCTAGTAAAAGAGGGAATCTTGTTCTGCTTTCCTGAAGTTGATGACCCAGGCTAAGGTACTGCTCCTTCTACATTGCTATCGTCTGCACCACACACGTGAATGAAAGCAAAATATGAGTCTAACTGTCGATGCAATCTCCCCTTGCAAAGGCTGCTACGGAGAGGGGCTGGTTGTCCACCTTTCGCAGAATATGGATTTATGATGAGGGGAGAATGAAGCAAGGGTCCTTATCACGGTTCATCCCGAGCAGCTCCATAATCAAGGACTCTCTAATTTACGTATTCTCAGGGATACATTTGGAGACTGACATCAGGTGCATGTGGAACATCATCAACTCTTTGGTCTGCCGAAACCTGTTGTTCTCCCTGCACAATGAAATATCCATCAGGGAATGTTGCCCACTCACCCATTCCAGAATGCAGGAGTACATCTTGAGGGACTCATGCTGGACAAACTGGAAATGGTACAGAGAAGATTAACGAGGATGTTGCCAGGACTAGAGGGTCTGAGCTATTGGGAGAGGTTGAGTAGGCTGGGACTCTATTCCATGGAGGGCAGGAGGATGAGAACTTATAGAGGAATATAAGATCATGAGAGGAATAGATCGGTTAGATGCACACAGTCTCTTGCCCTGAGTAGATGAATTGAGGACTGAGGTTTAAGGTGAAGGGGAAAAGATTTAATAGGAATCTGAGGGGTAATTTTTTTCACACAAAAGGATGGTGGATGTATGGAACAAGCTGCCAGATAACGTAGTTGAGGCAGGGACTATTCCAAAGTTTAAGAAACAGTTAGGCACATGGATAGGACGGGTTTGGAGGTATATGGACAAAACGCAGGCAGGTGGGACTAGTGTAGCTGGAACATGTTGGCCGGTGTGGGCAAGTTTGGTCAGAGGGCTTATTTCCACGCTGTATCACTCTATGACTCACTGTAACTTGTGCCAAGGCTATGTGGGGGGGGGGGGATCTCAGTCTGGTGTCGTTCCGCTGCTGGACATTGAGGGGCAGAGTCTGAGGGTCACACTTCAAATAAGGAAGAGGATATCACCCCAGGGGGCAATATTTGCGTCAAGGCTATTTTGTTTAAAAACATGAGCAAACACTACTGAGTATGACACTATTGAATGTACTGAGTGCTTATGAATCATTTTTGCAGTTTCTGTTTTGTATATATTTTTATTCTGAATAAAGTTTATTTTTGGAAAACAAAACTCAAGAGGAGATCTTTGCGGAATGAAATCATGATGTTTGCGCATGTGTACGTTCTAATAGGACTCGCCTCTTTCCTCATAGATTAAATGTAGTTTCTCAAACAATATCCAGCTGAGTTCAACAAATTAAAACTAAATCTGATATCAGAGTTATACTTTGAGCCATTGGGTGATACATTCTAACAGGTTTGTGCCCACTATTTTTTATCCTGCCTGTTCACTGTGTTTTGACCATTCTGGGTCTCCATTGTCATTGCTGCCAGTATGTTGAATGGCATGTTGATTTATCAGGACCCTCTAATTCTCAGTGTACTTTTATTCTGCAGAGATCAAGTCCCTTTAAGGATGCGACAAATTGCACTTCACTGAACACTGGATGAGACTTTAATGCTGTTACTCATTGATCCGCAGGCTATAATGCTGATTCTCCATCTCTTTTTTAATAGGCGATTGCTGAGGTCACATAGAGGTTGTGGATATTACAATCCCTGGAGGTGTTAGTTTGCTCAGTTGTGTGTCAGGAGGTTGTGGGCTCGAGGCTTGAACATGTATGCAGGATGATCTGTCAGTGCATTTTAAAGTGCAGTAAGTACAAGATACAAGATACATTTATTTGTCACATGTGCCAGTTGGCACAGTGAAATGTGATCACCATACAGACATACAATAAAATAAAGAACACAACACACGATAGAGTTCAACATAAAACATCCCCTCACAGCGGAACCAAAAGTTTGCCACTGTGAGGGAAGGCACCAAAGTCAGTCATCTTCCTCTGATGTTCACCCGTGGTCGGGGCCTCCGGAGCCCTCCGCAGTCACCGCTACTGGCAGCCCGCTGCTCAGGCTCGCTCGCCGGGATGTTGGCACTCAGATGTCAGAACGGGAGGCCAACCTCAGCGGCTTGGACCTCCAAATCGGCCGCTTCCCACCGGAGTCCGCAGTTCCCGACGTCCCCAGGACGCGCTGGGCAGAGATTCAACGCTGGCGGCCCTCGGCAAAGGGCCCCAGGGACTCCGCGATGTCGGTCAGTGCCGCCCGCGTTGGGAGCTCCGTGAACACAGCCCCGCGATGTTGGAGCAGCAGGCCCAACGCTCCGGAGCTTCAAACGGCGATCGAGGAAGGCATCGCCCGCTCTGCGGCGAATCCAGCGCCGCACCCCCGCTGCCAAAGCTCTGGTCCGGTCCCCGGTAGGAAAGGCCGCTCCGATCCAGCTGGTAGGCCGCGAGGAGGGGGGGAGGGGCGAGGACGCGACATGGAGAAATAGTCGCATCCTCGCCAGGAAGCGACTGGGAAGCAGTTTCCCCCTTACCTCTCCCCCCTCCCCCACATAGAAAAACAAAAGAATCCCCAACCAAAACTATTTAGACAAATTAAATTTTAAAAAAGATAGAAAAAACAGACATGCTGTATTGAGGTGCCTTTAATGTAGCGCCCCCTAGTGGTCTCCTAGTGAACGGTATTTTGTTTTAGTGATATTGATTGAGGGCCAGAACATAAGAAGAATTCACCTGCTGTCCTTTGAGAGGTACCAGTGGATGCCCCATGTCTACTTCATGCCTCAAGCATAATGTATAATATAGAAGATGAGCACAGCATTGAAATAACAACCTGGATTATAGATACAGATTCAAAAAATAAGTTGCTGATGTAACACAGGCAGCAGAGGTGGACGCAGAGGAACGGACAATGTTGCCAGCTCTTATCTCACCCCTCTCCTTCACCATTTTATACTGGCTATCTCATCTCCCCTCTACACTAACAGACCTGACATCAACTATCTCTCTGCCGCCACAGATAGAAACATAGAAACATAGAAAATAGGTGCAGAAGTAGGCCATTCGGCCCTTCGAAACTGCACCGCCATTCAATATGATCATGGCTGATCATTCAACTCAGTATCCTGTACCTGCCTTCTCTCCATACCCCCTGATCCTTTTAGCCACAAGGGCCACATCTAGCTCCCTCTTAAATATAGCCAATGAACTGGCCTCAACTGCCTTCTGTGGCAGACATTTCCAGAGACTCACCACTCTCTGTGTGAAAAATGTTTTCCTCATCTCGGTCCTAAAGGAATTCCCCCTTATCCTTAAACTGTGACCCCTTGTTCTGGACCTCCACAACATCGGGACCAACCTTCCTGCATCTAGCCTGTCCAACCCCTTAAGAATTTTGTAAGTTTCTATAAGATCCCACCTCAATATTCTAAATTCTAGCGAGTACAAGCCGAGTCTATCCAGTCTTTCCTCATATGAAAGTCCTGACAACCCTGGATTCAGTCTGGTGAACCTTCTCGTACCCCCTCTATGGCAAGAATGTCTTTCCTCAGATTTGGAGACCAAACCTGTACGCAATACTCCAGGTGGGGTCTCACCAAAACCCTGTACAACTGCAGTAGATCCTCCCTGCTCCTATACTCAAATCCAGATGCTGCCTGACCCGCTGAGTTTTACGCCTCAGATTCCAGCATCTGCAGTCTTTTCTGTTTCCATTTATATGCACAGTAGGTATGTTACAAAACTTACCTTGAGCAGCGCTGCAGTTCTGCCGCTCCCCGTGTGCGTGACTTTGGCGCCTTTCAGAGGGGGCGGGCTTAAAATGCCGTTTTTCTGCATACTGGGAAAATCGATCCATGTCGGGCGATTTCGTTGCGGAAGAAAAATCGCTCCGACATTTCATTCATGAAGGTATTTTTAAATTACGCTAGATTATTTATTAACTAGAGTAATTTAAAAATCACCTTCAAAAGCCGTGAGCGCCGACAACGGGAAGGATTTTGCGTAGGGGAGAAAAAAAGGTACACAGTTTATTTTTATATTAAAAGTTGGTTTTTAAAAAGGCTTTAATCACATTTTCACGTTGCGAAAAGGGGTCCAAAAAAATGTATGAACCAACAGTATTTTTCCTCCTGACTTCACCGCAAACCGCAACGTTCCAATCCACCGCATTCCACTAAAACCCACTCGCTAGTTGATGTAAATGGCCATTAATTTACAGGCATTAAACACTAAATTCCTTCCATTTGGCCTAGAAATTCATGAAAATGACATTTAAAAATTATGTTATATTGTGGATTATTGTGTGAATGTTATTTGGACACTTAGGCAATTTAAAAAAAGTTTATATTTTCTTAAGAAATGGATAGATGTTTAGATCTACTCATTGAATTTTGTAATTAGCTACAATTAGATAACTAACTAATTATATGCTTTAATTTCAGGTCATCCAAGTAAGATTGTTTCATATTTGTTTCAGAATGCTTCAATCTATAATAACTGAAAATTTAATTGAGTTCTCTTAATTTTTAAGAAAGTTATGGGCTTTTGACTATTCTAGATCACAGCTTTTGAGTTAAGTCAATTGAAAGGCAATGGGGAACAAGATGCTAATTTCCGAGTATAAAAATGGTTATAACTTTCTTAATACTGAAGATATGAATGTGAATTAGGTGTCAAATTAAACTTCTTTTTATGCTTTATCTGATGGGATAAATTGCAGACTTGATCTTTAAAATCTCAAAATTTTGTAACATTGCTACACTGTGGTGGATGTTTATGTTAAAATGTCAAAGTCAAAAGTACTCCCTCTCAGCCAAAGCTAATAAACCTTTGTAAAACTTTACAGTGGAGCTAGATGTCATGTCAAATAAAAATGTCATGAATATTATTTTTTTATTTGTATGTTAAAAAGTACCAAACCATAACATCAGATGTAACTGATGGGGCATTGCTGGGTTTTCCTATTAGATGGAGTAGGTAGCTCTCCTTTCATGTGCTTAGTTGACAATCAATGGAGATGGCAGTTTGAGTGTGATGTGAAGAAATCAAAAATAAGCAAGATAAGAAGATATTTCAGGGTGTTTAACATCACCATGAGGTTGAAAAGGGTACATAAAATACAGTTTTGGATGATTGGAAGAACATAGAACAGTACAGTACAAGAACAGGCCGTCACGGTGGCACAGCGGTAGAGTTGCTGCCTTACAGCAAAATGCAGCGCCAGAGACCTGGGTTCGATCCCAACTACGGGTGCTGTCTGTATGGAGTTTGTACGTTCTCCCCGTGTTCTGTGTGGGTTTTCTCTGAGAACTTCGGTTTCCTCCCACACAGGTTTGTAGGTTAATTGGCTTGATAAAACTGTAAAATTGTCCAAGTTGGCGATATGCAGAGTACTGTCCTGCCAACTACAAAATTCAGAAGGTTCAGAAGGCCGTTCGGTCCACAATGTCTATGCTGAATATGATGCCATGACTATATCCATCTCTACCTCAACCACCACCCCTGGCAGTGCATTCAGGCACTCACCACCCTCTGTACATCTCCTTTAAACGTTGCCATTCACACCTAAAGGGTATGGTGCCCTTTGGTGTTTGAATATTCCATCCTGGGAAAAAGGTTCCAAGCAAAGGGAAAGTGTCAGAAATAACATGATGATAATTTTGTTTTGTCAATGAGTGGTATACACTTGAAATGCATCACCCTATCAGGTGGTGGGCAGCAGAAATGAACTCATTCGTTGTTGTTGAAAGGGATTTGGAAAAGAATCAACAAGAATGATATGATTAAGAAAGAACTGCAGATGCTGGAAAAATCAAAGGTGGAATGCTGGGGGAACTCAGTGTGTGAGGCAGCATCTATGGGGAGAAGGAATAGGTGACGTTTCAGGTTGAGACTCTTCTTCAGACTGATACAATGACTAATTGGGAAAATTGGAGTACCTTGATTGCCTTAGAAATAAAAACACAAATTGCTGGAGATATTCAGCAGATCAGGCAGTACTTAGGCAGTGTTTATTTTCTATGAATTTATAAACTTCAAAAAATTGTACCAATGGATAGAGAGGAAGAAATCAACATTTCTAGTTTACTATTCTTCAACAGAACTGGGAAAAGTTAGAAATGAAATTGTGAACAGAGATAGAGAACAAAATGGGAAATGGAATCCGCAGATGCTGGAATCTTGGGCAAAACACAAAGTAACCCAGCGAGTTAGGCAGCATCTCCGGAGGACATAGATAAAAGGTGTTTCTTAGGATTGCAATACACTGCCCATTTTTTATTTTCTATGAATTTATAAACCTCAAAAGTTGTCCAAGCAAAACAATGAAATTTATATTGCAGAAATACTGTTACTTTTGTATGATGCCAATTTAAACTAATCTCCTCTTATAAACATCAAGAGAACTTCATATCAATGCTCAATCTGCAGGTTTGGTAATAATATTCCCTTCAAACCACAAACACTAAAGACAGTTTACATACATTTTGGTGCCAATTTTCTCTCTCTTTCCGCCTCACCTAATGGCGTTAAATGTCTTCTAAGGCAGAACCAGTCTTTGATACCTTGCTCAATTGTCCATCATCAACAAGAGCAACGTTGTTCAAGTTATTCAACCATATGTGTCTCAAATCAGAACCTAATTACATTGTCAGGCAATGGGCATTGGTTAATAATTGATAGTAAGAATCCTCACTGATTTCCTGCCACCTTTTTCATTAGCTCAGGGATGCAGAGACCAGCTGCAGTAATTTAGAGTTGCGAGCAACGAGGAGGGGTGAAGGGAATAAAAACCATGCCAAAGAAATCTGAAGAAAACACTTATTTTTTACTACTTGGAATCATGTCCATTTCCAAGTTTAGTTTAGCTAATCCAGACCAAACTGGGATTAATCCCTTGGATTTAATGATCTTTATGTTCTGTTACAATTGACAAACCACTTGAAAGGCTTCCAATGATGACTGGCATGTGAGTAAAACGAGACGAGTGAAGATTTTCGATCTGGGATAATGCGAATGGCTGCAACAACTTGCTCGAGAAGACATTTTGTTCCTCTTCTTTATGGGTTCTACTGATCTTGATCAGGGTTCACCATTTCTGTGTTTTAACTGCAGAGATTTCCTGGAATGCCATCAGGAATTAATAACTTCACATGAGGTGAAAAGACAGAAGAAAATATACCTCTTCTTCAAATAGCAAAGGTTAAGAGAAGATTTAATCAAAGAGTTCAAAATCTTGGAGGGTTTTTTTGATAGAGGAAATAAGGAGAAATTGGTTCCAGAATATTGATATCAGAGATCACAGATTTAAGGCATTTGGCAAGAGTGTCACAGGCAAGAACTAACTTTTTCTCAGAAAAGTATTGTGATCTGGAATTACTTTAGCAAGATGATTCAAAAGTAATTTTGAAAAGGTGTAAAGGAGTATACACGTACACAGTGTTTCTTTACCGAGTCTTTATTAATCACATATATATCGATGCCCTAGTTGTACATGGTCTGCACGTTTTACTAGAGGGGGTACCAGGGATGGAGAGACAGTAATATACTTGGTGAAAGGGGAGTGGCTACACAACCTACAATTAAAGGGACATGCACTAAACATCTACATCCTTCCTCTTACAAAAGAAAGGAACGTGACAGCCGACCATGTCTCATGCACTAGAGCAACTGGAAAAGGATAGACAGCAAAATAGCAGCAATCAAATATAATCGCCATAACGGTCAGGCGCCCTTACAATCCGCCCCGAGCGGGTACGAACCCCGCTCACACCCTCTCCCCCCAAAGGAACGGGCACCGGGGGAGACCCCACGACAGGAGGACTACGATGTGGGGACTTGCGTGGTGACAAAGGGATTGGAGGCGAGCGACCTGGCGATGGGGAAGAGACGGCTGGAGGCACGGGAACAGGCACAGGGAGAAGAACCGGAACAGGGCGAGCAGGCACAGGTTTAGTGACCGCTACAGGCGGGAGAGCGGACAGAGGGGGAGCATGGGGGTCAGCAGGAGGAGGAGGAGGAGGAGGCTCGTTCACCAGGCGGAGGTGCCGCCTGGACCAACGGTAAACAGTACCATCGAGGTTCACCAGATAGGAGCGAGGTGAACCAGCCGTCCCAACAACAACCGCAAGGCCAGGGTGACCGGAGGTGGAACGCATGCGGACAACCTGACCAGGAGACAGAGGAGGCAGGGCACGGCAAGACCTGTCGTGGGATCGCTTCTGAATGGACTGCTTGGTAGCAATACGCTCACGGACCACGGCAGGTTTTACAACAGCTGGGGTAAGAGTCTGCTGGGCCACCGGAATGGGAGGTCGAGTAACCCGGGACATGAGGCGCTGCGCCGGGGATCCCAGAACACTGTCACGGGAAATGTTTCGCAGGTTGAGGAGGGCGAGGTAAATGTCAGACTTCGATGCGCGGCAGCGATTCAACAAGTCCTTTGCGCTGCGAACAGCACGCTCGGCCAGGCCATTGCTCTGAGGGTACTCAGGGCTACTAGTGTAATGCCGAAAGTTCCAGCGGTCAGCAAAGTCCTTGAACTCCGCACTGGTAAATTGGCTGCCGTTGTCTGACTGCAGGCTCGCTGGTGATCCAAAGGTCGCGAAGTGGCGGCGCAGCTTCGCGATAACAGCAGAAGAGGAGAGAGAGAACAGCTGGTCGACCTCATACCAGTTGGAGTAAGAGTCGACAAGCACCAAGAAGTGCTTGCCGTGCCACTCAAAAATGTCCGTTGCCAGCGCCGACCATGGCAGGTCCGGTGCGGGCTGCTGCAGAAGGGGCAAACGCTGCTGCTGCGGGGCGAGACTGTTGCAGGTAGGGCAAGATGACACCCGGTCCCGAAAATACACAGCCATATCAGGCCAATAAAACTGGCTTTGGGCGATAGAGAGAGTGGCCTCGGCGCCAGGATGACCCCGATGAGCGGTGTCGAAATACTGTTGGCGAAGAGCCTCAGGTACCACAACCTTGTGACCCTTAACGATAACTCCATCTCGTAGCACCAGCTCGTCACGGACCAGGAAGTAGGGCACTGCCGCGGCGGGCAGGGAAGAACGTCGCTCGGGCCAACCCCTTAGAATGACCGCAGCCAGCTGTTGGAGCGAGGCGTCAGCAGCAGTGTGTTTAACTAAGCACTGTAGTTGTTTTGAAGGAACAAAGTTGACATTCAGGACAATCATACCTGAAGCCTCGTAAGGGTGACGGGTGGTCGAAGCCAGAGGAGCCCGAGACAGCGTGTCAGCAATAAACATGTCCTTGCCTCTACGGTACACTACGGAGAAGGTAAAACGCTGCAGCTGCAGCATCATCCGCTGCAGCCTGGAGGAGGCAGCGTGAATCGGCTTGCCGAGGATGGTGACCAGAGGCTGGTGGTCGGTCTCAATAGAGAATTCGGTGCCCAGGATATAGTCCTTAAACTTTGAACATGCAAACACAACAGCCAGCAGTTCCTTTTCGATCTGGGCATAGCGCTGCTCAGCTGGAGTCATTGTGCGGGACGCGAAGGACACGGGCAACTGGACCCCATCATGAACTTGCAAACAAGCAGCACCCAGCCCGAACCCTGCAGTTATGAGATCTCTCTAAACCCTGACGTGGATCCAGTTATACGCCCTCCACACCGGGTCTCCTTTGCGATGAAGGATAGGGTCGAGTCCACCCTTCGGGACATGGTGGCTACAGACATTCTGAAAGAGGTGAGCGAGCCCACTCAGTGGGTCTCCACCATGGTGGTTGCTGCCAAGAAGGACAAGAGTGAGCTACGGATCTGCATCAACCCCAAAGATTTGAACCTGGCTATCAAGCGCCCGCACTATCCCACTTCTGACACCATGTAAAGGAGTATACACGTACACAGTGTTTCTTTACCGAGTCTTTATTAATCACATATATATCGATGCCCTAGTTGTACATGGTCTGCACGTTTTACTAGAGGGGGTACCAGGGATGGAGAGACAGTAATATACTTGGTGAAAGGGGAGTGGCTACACAACCTACAATTAAAGGGACATGCACTAAACATCTACAAAAGGTAAGCTTAAAAATATTTTATGTGGAATTATTTGAAGGGTCTTTATTCTTTGGAGCGCAGAAGGTTCAGGGGGGACTTGATTGAGGTCTTTAAAATGATGAAAGGGGTAGACAGAGCTGACGTGGATAAGCTTTTCCCGTTGAGGGTAGGGAAGATTCAAACAAGAGGGCATGACATGAGAATTAAGGGACAGAAGTTTAGGGGTAACATGAGGGGGAACTTCTTTATTCAGAGAGTGGTGGCTGTGTGGAATGATCTTCCAGCAGAAGTGGTGGAGGCAGGATCGATTTTAACATTTAAAAGTAAAGTGGATAGGTATATGGACGGAAGGGAACGGAGGGGTATGGCCTGAGTGCAGGTAGATGGGACTAGAGGAAAATAAATGGTCGGCATGGACTGGAAGGGCCGAGAAGGCCTGTTTCCGTGCTGTAATTGTTATATGGTTATATATGGTTGTGAACAAAGGGCAGGCAAATGGGTCTGATGAGAATTCTCCTTCATCAAACAACAATTAAATGGTCTAATCTGTATTATACATTTAGCCCATTCGAAACAGACTTGGAACAATATGTGTGTGACCACAAGTAAGCTGGCACATGCCAAAATCTATCCGTATGCCTCACACATACATACAAAACAAAATATTATGGAGGCTATAATTAAAAAATAATAAACAAAATAAATTGGAAAAACTCAACAGGTGAAGCAATCCTGGGAAGAAAGAAATAAAACATACAAACTTAGAAAAATAGGTGCATGAGTAGGCCATTCAGCCTTCGAGCCAACACCGCCATTCAATATGATCATGGTTGATCATCTAAAATCAGTACCCAGTTTCCCCATATCCCTTGACTCCTTTAGCCCGAAGAGCTAAATCTAACTCTTTCTTGGAAACATCCAGTGAATTGACCTCCACTGCCTTCTGTGGCAGAGAATTCCACAGATTCACATCTCTCTGGGTGACAAAGTTTTTCCACATCTCAGTCGTAAATGGCCAACCCCTTATTCTTAAACTGTGACCCCTGGTTCTGCACTCCCCCAACATCTGGAACATTTTTCCTGCATCTAGCCTGTCCAAACCTTTAAGAATTTTATATGCTTCTATAGAATCCCCTCTCATCTTTCTAAATTCCAGTGAATCCACATAAATGTTTCAGCAGCTTGTTACTGTTAAAAGCTACGTACTGATACGTACAGAGCATTGTTTATGATCTGAAACTGTTGGAAGTCAATGCTGAGTGTAGAAGGCTTTTTTCATTTCATTTATGAACAACCACAAACATGTGAATGAACACACGGCCCCTTGAGTATATTCTGCCATTCATTTAGTTCATGGCTGATCTGACTTCAACTTCATCTTCTCACCTATCCACAGTAATCTTTCACCTAAACATTCAAAGATTCTGCTTCCAAAGCCGTTTGAGAAAAATAGTTCATAAAATTAGGAATACCACTAATTTTTTGAAAAGATGAGATGATATTCCTGAATATCATTAGACCTTTGTAAGAGGCCATTTTCAGAGATGTTAGTATCTTAGTATCTATCTTTTGGATATGGGATAAAGGTCAGTGCTTCAAATTAATAATGTGGCTTACATATCATCAGAATCAGAATGAGAATCAGATTGTATTCGCCAAGTATGTTTTGCAACATACAAGGAATTTCACTGGCCAGTTCAGTCATACAATTAAAAGCAACAGACTCAAAAACACATGGGTCCTCCCCTGAATTCAATAGAGCTGCCGACAGCTTTCGTGCATGTGACGCGGACGCTTCATTTCCAGAACATTCTGAACGTGTGACGCACGGTTGCATTTCGCTCTCTCTGTCTCTTCCCCTTTCTCTCTCTGCCCCATCTCTCTCTCTCTCCCCTCTCTCTCTCTCCTCTCTCTCTCTCCTCCCCTCTCTCACTCTCTCCCCCCCTCTTTTTCCCCCTCCCTCTCTCTCCCCCTTCCTCTCCTCCACCCACCTGCCCTCCCCCATCCTCCCTCCCCTAAACCCCCTTCTCCTCTCCACCCCACCCCCTTCCCTCCACCCCATCCCCATCCCCATCCTCCCACCCCCTCCCCCTCCCTTCCCCCATCTATCCCCCTCCCTTCCCCCCTCTCGCCTTCCCTTCTCCCTCTCTCTCCCCCTCTCTCTCCTCCCATTTCTTTCACCCCCACCCTTCCCCCTCCCTCACCCTCCCTCCCTCTTCTCCTCCCCTCCAACCCCCTCTCCCTCTGTCTCTTGCCCTTCTGTCTCTGCCCCATTCTCTCTGTCTCTCCCCATTCACTCTCTGCCCTCCCTCTCTAGACGTGCCTGTGAGTTGGGGGCTATGCGTCAGTGGATAGGGTGGTTGTGGGGTAAAAGGAGCAAATTAATAGTATTAATATATCAAGGGGGGTAGTTAGCATGTGTGCGGGGGGGGGGGTAGTTAGTGTGTGTGACGCCGCATGCCGCTCTCCCCCCCTCCCCCGCAACCACACATTGGGGGAACAGACCCAACGGGTCTGCACTTGGTCTAGTTACTGATTAAAAGTCTTAAAGAGTCAATAGACTTTGAAATTAAAACCAGCAGCTTCAAATGAAGATGTCACAATGGCTCTGCTAGCTGAGACCAGCGTCAACGAAGATTTCACCCTATATTAGACACATTATTTGCGATTAAAGCTTTAAAAATGCTAACTTCCATAAGATTTTTACTTATTTTGATTCACATTTTTCCCCTCGAGGCAGAGATCACTTTCACTGAACATTTTATGCTTTATTTCTCGACATTACTGATTAATGTTTAAAAAAATCAAAATGCCTTTAATTTCAAACCGACCAGCTTCAACTGATGACGTCACAATGGCTCGACTAGCAGGGGAAGGGCGAATTGCTACTGCAACATGCAGGGGAAGTGCAATTGGAATTTTTTCATGTTACAATGGCTCGACTAGCACGGGGAGGGCGATTTGCTATTGCAACACGCAGGGCAAGTGCAATTGGATTTTTTTTTAAAGATCAGTGCTGAGGAAGGCAAGGGGAGTGCTGGAATCTTATGTTCGGGAACGGCTTGAGTTGGAGGACCACGCCTCCAGTGGGGGCTGCGGGTAGGGGACGGGTGTGTTGGGGGAGCAGACTAAATGAAATAAGTCGAGAAATAAAGCATAAAATGTTCAGTGAAAGTGATCTCTGCCTTATAAAGCAAAGACCTTATTTCTCCATTGTGTGTTTGCTGCCAGACAGGCAAATTGGTTCGTCAAGTTGAGTTGGGTCGAGTTTATTGTCATTTGCACATGAATGATGAGGTACAGGTTCAATGAAAACCTTGCTTACAGCATCATCACAGGAACATAGACTCAGACAGTTCAGTTCTGACATAGACCAGTTCTATTCAGAGAGACATGTTGGTAACATGCAAAAATATTTCAGGTAGACACAAAATGCTGGAGTAACTCAGCAGGACAGGCAGCATATCTGGAGAGAAGGAATGGATGATGTTTTGGGACGCGACCCTTCAGACTTTCTTCAGTCTCGACCCGAAAAATCACCCATTCCTTTTCTCCAGAGATGCTGCCTGCGCCGCTGAGTTACTCCAGCATTTTGTGTCTACCTTGGATTTAAACCAGCATCTGCAGTTCTTCCTACACCTCCTATGCAAAAATATTTAGGTAGGTATACATTAATATTACATGTTACACATGTTATATCCTATGTTAGAGACTAACTTGCTCTGATAGTTGAAGAACAGAAGAAAGCATTGTATTCCCATAAATGTTTTGGTCTTGGCAAGCCCTTTACTTCCTTGACCTTTGTTGAATCTAAATCCAGGGCCAGTGTTCAAATGACCCACAAAGGAGACTTCCTTAGTTTGGATTCAAATTTTGCTTTTCATCTCCACTTGTTCCTCTTTACATATCAGGTCTCTCAGCGGCATGGTTTAATCTTGGAGATGAGAAGAAAGAATAAGTTTCATTGGTAATCTGTTGTGATTTTTGCCTGATAGTTTCACTTCAGGTTTTGCTGGAATTTCTCTTTTCTATCTCTGTTCCAGATCTTTGTTAAATTCGTTTTTTCCAACTTGTCTTTAAATTTCTCCATGAGAGCCACAGGACGATGGCATGATGAATATATCACCAATGTCTTATCTGAGAGTAGATGGTATTAGCCTTCTAATTTCTCTCTTCCATGAAATAGCTGCAGATGCACTCCAATACTCTTTCACTGGCAGTGGAAGAACCACTATACTTGGATTGCAAGTTTAGGGTTACACAGAAGAGTCGAAGGTACATAGTGAGTGTTTTCCAAAAAAATCCTCAATTCCAAGAGTATTCAACTGGATTCCTATCAGAAGATCCATGAGCTGTTTGGTGCAGGGAACAGCCTCACATCTTACATGTCCAGTGGAAGGGGCCAGCAGCCCTAGGAGTGCAGAACTGGTCTTTCAGTAAATTATATCCTGATCCTAGAATGGAGAGCTGGTTTCCCTGCTAAACAGTCCAGAGGCCTTAGGGTTCTGAGTGTGACATTCTGTAAAATAAATCACTAAACGTAGGGTGCAGAGCTGGGCCACATGGAAGCCATGGGCATGAGGATGTAGAGTATAAAAAAGAGGCAGAAGAGACTGCAAATTATGTTTCTGGACCCTTCACACAGATCAGTCTAAATCAAAACATTGTCTATCCATTCCCCTCTGCAGATGCTGCCTGACCCAGTGAGTTCCTACGGCAGCTTGCTTTATGCTCACAGCAGAGTCTTCAGTTGTCCCCAGTTACAGAACTAACCTTCCAGTACACTCATTGTGTAATGGTTCAGAGTTGGATCCAGTAGGATAGTCACTAACATGAGTGGGCTGAGATATATTCTAAATAGTAGTGCCAACTAGTATGGATGTGGTAACTTTCAGGTCTAATCTGATTAAATCTGTATAATGGCTCTCTTAATTTTTTTTGGTTCACCACCTTTAGAGAGCAATTTCCAGCAGGCTTCAGTGTAATCTTGTTGAATATTGATAGGTCATTACTCATAGTTTTAACTGCACTGCCTTGATATTGATGACTTCCTTCGGGAGAACATTACATGTTGCTGCCAAATCAAGTTAAAATGTCACAGATTATTATTGCATTAATATCTTGGTGTAGGTACATTTATTGGATGTTCCTTTGTTTGACAGTAGATGCATTGCATTCTACTTGTATTCTAAATCCCTCCATCTTTTGATTTTAGTCACTCTCTGAACTTTCAATATCTTATTTTCTGTGCATTGTTGGTAGAATCGATTTTCCAGTGCACATCATCTACACTTTTTTTTCTCCACAGCCACACATGTTGCTGCTTCAGATCTTGCAACTTGGCTACACATTCAAGGTTCTGCAGTTTCTCCTCTGCTTAATGGCATGTGCTTACTGTCCAACCTTTCTAGCTTGGCTTTGGAAAGCTCCACAGCTTTGCATACCTGGATGCATTTCATTAGAGTTAAACTTGTCCCATGATGTAGCTGTCCCTAGAATGGACTCTTGGATTCCACAAACAATCCACTCGCTCATGAACACATCCTTCAAATCTGAGAATCTAAAATTATCTGCTAACAATCTAAAGGTATTGTAATTTAGGAAGTATCAGTTGATTTTCCCTGTTCTGGGTTGTGAGCTACGAAATGGTGATGGTGCCTGTTCAATTTTTGGGAGGGTTTTTAATGCATTTAATGCATCCTCCAGGATATGATTTGAGGTCTTTATGGTATGATTATCTCCTCTTATCCTCTATTGGTGTCTTGGTATATAGTGTAAAAGTTTCTCTCTTCATCTCCATTCCATTGAGTCGCAGCTGTTGGATTCCTCGCAGCCTGGAAATCTAGAAGCACAGTCCACTGTGCTCTCACTTGAATTAAACACCTCATAATACAGGTCCATATGTTTCAGGCCTTTGAGTGTAATGTTGTTGTTTTACTAACCAGCATTTTGATTATCATGTGTAGGAAGGAACTACAGATGCTGGTTTAAACCGAAGGTAGACACAAAAAGCTGGAGTAACTCAGCAGTTCAGACAGCATCTTTGGAGAAAAGAAATGGGTGATGTTTTGGGTCACGACCTGAAACGTCATCCATTTCTTTTCTCCAGATATGCTGTCTGACCTGCTGAGTTACTCCAACCTTTTGTGTCTAACTTTGATTATCATGTCTCAGTCTCTCTCCCTACGATGCTGCAAAATAATTTGCGATTGAAATTAAATAATTTAGTTATTATACAAAGAAACGAAGTAAAGAAAAACAAGAGATGGACTGCATTTCTCTAAAATATGCCTTCTACTGCACAGGCAATCTTATTTAGCCAGATTTACCCATGAGAGCAGTGGACACATGTCACATTTTTTAAAGTACATATCTGATATTACATAAACCACAAAATCTATATGCAGAGTAACAGAAGGTAGACAAAAATGCTGGAGAAGCTCAGCGTGTGAGGCAACATCTATGGAGCGAAGGAACAGGTGACGTTTCGGGTCGATACCCTTCTTCAGACTGAAGAAGGGTCTCGACCCGAAACGTCACCTATTTTTGTCTACCTTCGATTTCTCCAGCATCTGCAGTTCTTTCTTAAATATAGGCAGAGTAACAGTAGGCAGAGAATTAAAAAGGCAAGCAACTGAAGGCTGGGAATCAGCCTGGGAAGGAATGCATGACTTCACAAAGCTGTCATGCAATGTTTGGTCGCCACAGGATGAAGTTTGCATTATAAAACTCATTTATTAAATTAAAAGGACAAGTAATTGAGTGTTTTACTGGTAGATGTATTTGGTGTTCTGACAATAGGAAGGGATTAGGTAAAAACACGGGCTTATTTACCACATTTGTGCAGCAAGGTATGCTGAGAAAGGGAAGAATGTTGGGGATGATTGAGTAATGTTAGAGATATTTGAGATGTGGTTGAAAATGAGGATGAGCCTTGAGGAGGGTCGGAAGATGAGCCTTCTCATGAAGAGGAGACATTAAGACCAGGAATTAGAACCTGATCAAGTGTTTTACATTGAAATGAACTGGGCATAATTGCCAAGGCTTGCATTTATTGCCCTTCCCCAATTTCCCACCAGCAATGTTATCCCCTTCAGATGCCTTTCTGAACAGTTGTAGTCATTCTGGTGAACGATGAACCTGTAAATATATTACTGTCTATTATTGTTGACAGAAGCCTCCTCATGGTGATCCCCGGAAATGATGACACGATGCACTCTTTGACGCATCGTGTAACCGATTCTAACATGTTGGATGACAACGGAAGCCAACAGCGACCTATGCATCGTCTGACACACGAGCGAACTATTGTTGGGGACTGATTTGGAGGGGCCCGGTTGGTGTGTAATTAGGGGGAGACAGTAGGTGATAGCCTGCATTGGTCAAGGTTACAGATTGGGGAGGTGTCAGAGTAGTCTGGGCAAGTACCTGTACTACATTCCGTAGATGCAAATATTGCAATCATTCAGTGCTGATAATGGAAGGGATGAGTGCTTGGGACCGTTGATGAGGTTCCAATCACACAAGCTTCTCTGCCACATGTAGCTTGTTACATGCTGGTTGGTGTTACACTCATCTAGGCAAGGAGGGCGGATTCCATTGTGCTCATGACTGGTGCCATGTGTATTGTGAGAAGGCTCTGGAGTGTCAAGGGGAGAGTAACTTCTGCAACATATCCAGTCTGCAACCAGCTCTTGGAGCTCCAATACCCTTGTGGCTGGTTTCTGATTCATGGTGACCTCCAGGATATTGATGGTAGGAACTATGACGATGGTGAAGATTACCCAACTTTGCAGTAAAATGTTCTTCCAGGAGTTATGGCGTTTTGCAACATTTATAACCCATCTTGCTTTATGGTTATATTTCTTGTTCCCACTTCAGGCAAGGAGCAGAGATAAGCCTGAGAAATCTCACGAGATTTCCTCTTGACGCGTGCACGCACGTTTTTTTTACACACTCTCGGGCGCGCGCACAGCGACGCGGGGGGGGGGCGTGCGCACGTGTCGCGCGCACGCACGTACGCACGCACGCAAGAGACGGCGGGACGCCTTTCTGGGCGGTGACAACCTAACCCGATAACCGGAAGCTCCAGGTCGTTGATGGACGTGCGCCTCAGCCAATAGTCCATCGATCCGACAAGCGAAGGGGCGGGGATGTGGGATGGTCGGCCCAATGAGCTGGTTGCCATTGGCAGGGAGCGAGGAGGGGGGCGGGGCGAGGCGAGTTCTGTGCCCGGTGCTCAAGGTTGGTTGAGCGGCGGTTTCTCCGGCGGTCGGGTTTAGGGATGTAAGTGGGGGACTGAAATGGCTGCCGAAAAGAAGCCGGAAGGTAAGGGGCTGAGGAGGAGGGGGTGGGAGAAAAATATAAGTGTCTGCAAAAAATCGCGGCTATTAAATATTTAATTTTATTGACAACCTGCTGGACGACGAAAAAAAGCTGAATCTGACAGAACAAGGGGGTGTGAAGCGCTGCAAATGGAGCAAAGACGGTTTATCGTAAATATTGAAAACCGTTATGTGTGGAGTGTGGAGAAGGGCAAACTATCTCCTCACAGGAACAGAGCCAATGTACGATTATTTTTTTTCGTCCTCAGCAAACTGTCACTTTCTATGAAGAGCAAAAAAATAATTAATATTTTAAAAATCAAATATACAAGGTTGTTTGGTGGCCGTAAACTCCACGAGAGGGCGGTAACGGATTGTTTATCTGGTGTGAAAGTGATTTAACTCCTCTCGCACTGTCAAATATTGGAATACTTCAGGTAATGTGCTCCAGAATAACTCGCAGGATCACTGTCCTCAAATGGAGCATTGCATGCAAAGTCTCACCTCCGATTTTTGACTTTAGTTCAGGTGCGTTTACACAAAACTCAAAACATTAGATCTGGTATCTGGAGTTCGGTATAAATCGAAGATCACTGGCGAAAGTTTATTTTGCTTGATTAATATTATTGCAATGGGGACAGCAGTAGATTCTGGTTTCAGACAAAAGTTCACATTTTCAACTTCATAGAATTTATTTACAGAGGAAAGTTTGTATTTTTAATATGAGCAACTTAAATCATGGTTCTTTTCAGGTGCAGCATGTTAAAATACATTTTTCTTGTTGAATTTTCTGTCCCTTTATTATTTTAATAAAAATATTCATTATATGGGTTATGCATTTTCAAGCACTAATGTTCTGAAAGTAACAAAACTGCTGCAAGTTGAGTATTCTATAGATATGGAACAGCCTGTAATTTCCCTGTAAATACAACAATTTGTGCAAATGCTAAACCATTGCACAATCTTGTAATTCCAAGTAAATTGTAATTGTTCCATGGTATTATTTATTCCATTAACATAAAATAATGATTATGCTGATTTACTTGAAAGATTGATAGCATATGCCCATTGCATGTATTTTATGGAAAAAAAACTAATGACAAAGCAAAAATGTATTAAGTTACATGTCGATTTCTCCGTTTACTATTGGCAGAAATTTGCGGGAAAATTGAGCCAAAATTATCTTTTGAATTTTTTTTCAGTAAAGAAGAATTGCATCACTTAATACAAGCAAATCAATATTTAATATGTTATGGAATATTTGTGATTTTGATTTAGGCTGAAAAATGTATTATGCCTATCAAAGAATAGAAATTATCCATTATATGTGCTGGAATATATTGATGCATGTTTTTAAGGTTTTTAAAAAGCCTTATTCACATTAAGTGTTGACATATTTTCCAAGAATTCTTAGATAAATTGGGAAGGAGACAGCCTTAACCCTTTGTTTCACGGCTGCTGTTTGACATGCGAAGCATGATGCTCTTAGTAATACATGAGGTGGATGCAAATTAAATTTAGCTCTGTATTCAGAAGAGCTTCTCTTTATTTGTACCCATACGTGCAACATCTTTTATCGAAATGCAATTTTGTTGCACCTTTTGAAATGTCTATGCTTAAAATGTATTTTCCTAAACTAATATCAATTCCATTGGATGTGGCTACTTTGACTGCCAAGTTGGTTTTGTTCTTTTAGTTGTTGGTTTTGGTCCTGACTAAACAATATGTATTTCTTTCCATAGGCGGACCAAGTGTTATATTTGGAGAGACCCTATTTGCTTCATGTAGCTTTCTTATTCCCATATAGACAGCTTACGATATTTCTGTAATACAACACTGCATGTGAACAATCATTCAGAAGTTGACTCTATTGCTCCTTACATCAAACTGTCAATGCAAGGAGCCCTTTGGTAGTTTTACCAACTCTGTAGCACTTAGTACTGTGTAATTATATTACTGGTGTGCTCAGGAAAAAATGAAAGTAGTAGAAATATCTGTAAGAAATTAGCATAGAGTAATGTTTTATTTCAGGTATTGATGGCAATAATGGATAGTAAAGGAAATCGGGTGTACTGACAGTGAGATTAAAATAAAAAAATATTCTACACTGGTTCACAGACTTTTTTTTAAAGTACACCTAAAACTAGGAATATAGCAGGTTGAAAAATATTAATTTAATATTCTCGCTTCTTCTAGGGTTGCAACAACCCATCTTATGACTTCTCCCTGATTTACTGATTTTTTTTCATTGGATTTTAGAACTGTGGAACATCTCATTTCCTCCGCATTCCCTTACGCATGCAATCTATGAGCTTTTAAAGCCCAAGTTTTGTGAGATCTAATCACGGTTTGATTGATCAGCTTAACTTGCCCTTGCTGGTATCCTGTGCGATGGACTTTCGCCAACCCAAGTTTCTCAAAAATAAAAGAGAAAAGGAAAGAATTCACGAAACATTAGACAAGTACTGCAGCCAGTCTGAGCTAACATTTAGCCTGATAGATTGATATTGCTTTAGAGTATTTCAGAATATTTAAGTCTTGAGGGAGTGCATTTGAAGATTTTTTTTACATTTGGTTATATTGATAATGATTTTTAAGGTGCACGGTGGATTTGCTGGGAGTATGCCAGTAATGTAATCTTTCTTCCACTTGCAATGAAGTTTAATGGCTTGAGTTTTGGAAAGTGTGGGAAATCTGTAAATAATGGTTGGCGGTAGTCATTTCACTTTTGAACTATTTCATCATGACATTACTGCATGTCAATCAAGATTTTTTCCCACAGTTGTCCTGTTATAATCACCTGGTTTCCAGCCCATTCCTAAAAATCTGTATTACCCTTCTTGAGGTATTGTTCTATGGATGTTAATCACCTCTTATCTCTATCAAGCATGCATCTCTCATGCATGACCAAGGTAGAATGATTGCAGGGTACCCTGTAATGGGATACATTTCTAACAAATACCATAAATGTTCCCTGCTCCTCACCATTACTACATTCACTACACAGCCTGGAGGCAAAGAGATAAAAGCTAAAGGTCATCTCCAGAAAAAAAAAATCCTGTCGTATTAATGGAATTTTTGGTTAAATATTCAGAAGTTAACTTTCTGATTCTGAAAGGAAGGAATTGGTTCTACATTATTCAATTTTGAAATTGGAGTTACAGCAATGGTTGTTGCAACAATAATCCCTTTGTGGGCATTATCATTCTTAAAATTCTTAGCTAATTATGGCATGAGCCAAATATATTGATAAGAAGATGGTATGGTATTAGCATTGCCCTTAATTTGCCCACGTTAGTGATGGTTGTGGGTAAGGAGTGTCCTGCTGAGGAGAAATTTAGCAAGTCAAAAAAAAATGTCCAAGGTGACAATAGAGGGTCGTGGAATTGGTACCAATGTGTAGACTTTGTCTTCAAGGAACAACATGAGCAAATGGAAGAATATACCTCCATAGAGTCCAATGCAAGGAAAATGGTGACGAGATAAAGTTTAAAGCTCATTATCTGAATGCATACACCA